>OY284413.1:112563166-113763166 GCA_958301585.1 Merodon equestris | reverse complement strand
GTTTCGACTGAGTTCTTCATTATTTGTATCAGCTAAGTCCATATTTGACAAAATATTTGAAAGCGTTTCAAATGTGGTATCCCTCAGCTCTTCACAGTTACTATAAGAACTCAACTGCATTATATTTGCAGACATTAAGCGTGCTAATAAAGTGTTTATATCAGCAACTGAGGGGTTAATATTATTTCCACCCTTTTGTCTTAGAACCGAGAACATATTTTCGAGCTTATCTTGGTTTAATGCTCTTGTCATTAAAAAAAATATTTGGGATTTTTTTTGAAATAGCTCGTCTACTAATTGTAATACAGCGTTTAAGGTAAATTTCATTCCATCTAAAAAAAATACTTTTTTCTTTTTGTCAACAAATGAGATTTCATTGAGGTATTCAAGGAAGGATTTTATATATTCATGTGATGGACTGTTAAGTTGAACTGCAGACTTATAACAATTCTTTGAAGATAGCGAACCACTATTTAGGCAGTCAAATATTTTGTCAATATTTCCTATGAAGCATGCCGTAGATAAACAAACTTCTTTTGAGCAACTTTTAAAGCCTACTGTCTCAATAACAGTTTTAATTGCTGCTTGAACAGTCCTACTAAAAATTTGGGTGGCTAGTTTTACTTTCATTTTTTCGAAAGAGTTCGGAAATATGTGCATTTCCATTTCCCATAGTTCCTTAACTACTTTAAAACTAGCAACTCCATTTGGTGTTGTAAGGTCACATTGAAGCCAACCATTTCTTAATGATTTGATTAGATGTGGAAAATCATATACACAGAAAGTTTTACTACCATTATACATAAAATAGGGTTTTTCTAAAGTAGCTCCCAATTCCAAGAAACACTTCCTGTTAGAGGACCCTTGGTCACAAATTACAACTTTAACTATGATGCCAAAACTGTTCAATTGTATCGCAATTCCCATCTAATCGCCATTTCATCCATCATTAGAATCATATTATTCTTTTCGTACTGGTTCAAATCTAAGCACTTCTTTTTTATTAACTCTAAACCGTTATTTTTAAAACCTGGTTGTAGGGAATTTACAGGGGCCCATCGATAAACAGTAGAGATATGATATATAAATTTAGATGCAATTTATTCTTCAAAAATTGGTACGTTGACTGTGAGACATAATAAATGTTTTGAACCAAATCTTTTACATCTTGCTTATATTCTTTAGGTCGTGGACTAAGAAGAAGTTTGCAAAATGTTTTTGACTCCTTGCTTATTTGAAAAGAGTCGATGGTTTGAAATACGCTTGATTTTGTTGCTATTTGTTTGCGGCTTTGGAAATTTTTATATTTTGCTACCATGTCGTAATATTTTTTCTGTAAAAATTAGCTGATTTCAGATATTTTTCACAGTCATTACAACATCCATCTACGGAGTCACTTGTTCGGCTCTTTTTAGCTGGACAATCAAGCTCCAACGACTTGTAGTCTTCCTCAATAACTTCTAAGTTAAATACCGGAGCAGCTCCGAATTTCAACTTTTTTTTACCAATGTCAGAACTTGAGAAGTGATTGGCGCAAATCAACAATTTTTTTGTGTAATCTTTTGTTGGAATATTACATTTTTCTCGCCAAATTTGACCCATAACTGAGTCATAGGGAGGAAACTTAAACATTCTTATCTTTTCACCATATCGCCTAGATTTACCGCATGTTTTTATGCAGCATCGAATGCCGGACTTTTGGAAAATTTTACCAACAGCCGGTACAGAATCCATTTTTCCAAGTTGTCAACAATTATAAAAGCAACAATTCAAAATCAAAAATAGAGTTAAATATCAAAATACAAAGTAAAAATGGAGTCGATATAAAAGCGCAGGAAAACACAACCATTCGCATGAAAGTACAATTCCCAAGTGATTTCGAATCCAATCCACACAATCGAAAACAAGAGAAGCAATACAACACCATGCAAGCTTACAATAGAAGAAGCTATCAATGCATACACACGCACACACACTTGCATACACATCGTAAGCTGCTTTGCTCTCGTAAAAACAAAACCACCGAAAACGCACATGCTACTCTCTTTCGCTCGCACCAGCTTCTCAATTTTTTGTATACTCTCTTGCATGTTCTCATGCTTGTACTCTCTGTTCAATAGGGTGCCAATATTGGAACCCTAGAACAAAATTTGCTTTGTATGAGATGCAACTTCTGTATACTATTTATTCTGTGATTGTATGTACTTTACTTTGTTTTAAATTTTTCTATAACAATTTATACAATTTCTCTGTAACTTTATATCTGAATATGGTACTGTTTCAGCTTTCGGTTTTCGGTATGTACACTTTTTATTTATATGTATTTAAACCATCCAGATAGTATAAAGACTGCAATGTGTAGCTTAAAACAAGGGCTTAACATCTGCCATGTTAACCCTGGAAGTCTGTCATCCAAATATACAGTGTTGTTTCAAATGTTTAGCAGCTCTAAAGTAGATGTATTAATGGTATCAGAATCTTGGCTTTCGTCTAGTAAATCCTCTCAAAGCGTTCATTTACCAGGTTTCAATTTATTCAGAAATTACCGAATTGATAGAATTGGTGGGGGTGTATGTATGTATATTAGAGATGTTATAAAAGCTAAATGTATATATTCGTCTCGTAAGTCCATAATTCAGTTTCTTTGTGTTGAAATCAATAGTGTTACTGAAAAATACCTATTGGTAGTAATATATTCTCCTCCCAGGTGCTTCAAGGAAGAAAATTTAATCGAACTTGAAGACAAATTGATTGATTTAAGTTCAAAATACAATAATATATTAATTGGCTGTGATCTTAATGTAAATTACTTTGAGCGCAATAGAACAACTAGTCAGTTTCAATTCTTCTGTGATAAAATAGGACTTTCGCTAGTAAATGATTGTTACCCTACCTGCTTCCAGTCCTCTACTAACCCATCACTAATCGACATGTTTTTAACTAACAACGTATCTAACATTTTATGTATCGATCAAGTGATGCCTACTAGCGAATTCATTCATGATATATTGTTTTCTGTTAAATTCAATGTTGACTATGCGAATTGTGTTAATACATATAGTTATAGATCTTTTAAAAACTTAAATCATAGTGAAGTCTTAGTGGCCTTCTATAATCTCAATTGATCTGATGTATATTTTTCGTCTGAAGTTAACAACAAAGTAAAGATTTTTAATAGTTTTTTGCAGTTTCTGTACAATACGTTTATCCCTGTTAAAACAAAAAGTTTGAAGTCTTCTCGCTGTCCCTGGTACTCCGAGCAGATTAAAATTCGTATACAGGAAAGAGAATTACTGTTCAGACGTTATAAGAGAAACCCAACTCAACTGAATAAAAGACAATACTGTGTAGCTCGAAACAAAGTTAACTTGCTTATTCGAAAGTCAAAACTATCATATTTTTCTATCAAACTCGATCCTAGTTTGACATCTAAGGAACTATGGAGAAATTTAAAGGAACTGGGTGTAATATCGAACAAAAAATCCCGCAGTTGCTTTCTATGTCCCAATGTCGTTAGAAATTTTTTTAAGCCGCCCGATGCAAGTGCCTCGAATGTATCAAATATTTGTAATATAGCATCTGATGTTCCTAGTGCCTTTACCTTTGAATGTGTTAGCGATGTAGAAGTTATTAAAGCAATCATGTCAGTAAAATCGAACGCAACAGGTCCAGACGGTTGCAGCCCTAGATTCATAAAACTTCTTCTTCCTCATTTGCTCCCGTATATAACACACATTTTCAATTTTTGTATTTGTACATGTCAATTTCCCGATCAATGGAAAATGGCGAATATAATTCCGACACCAAAGAACAATTGTCCTAAAAATCCTTCTGATTTCAGACCAATCAGTATGCTCTGTTTCCTGGCGAAAGCATTTGAAAAAATACTTGCTACACAAATACAACAACATCTTGACGTAAACAATTTGTTGTCGAAATGGCAGTCGGGATTTCGATCAAAACACAGTTGTGAATCTGCAGTAATGAAGGTAACAAACGATCTTAGATTCTCATTGGATGCCGACAACATTGGAGTATTAGTATTGCTTGATTTTTCCAAAGCGTTTGACTATATTAAACACTCAATACTTTTTATGAAGTTAGAACAATATTTCAGTTTCTCCTCTTCTTCGATAAGATTACTCCAAGCTTACCTACATGACCGTACTCAAACTGTAATTACGGAACTCGGTATGTCAACTCCTTTTCCAACTAATATAGGGGTCCCCCAGGGCTCTGTTTTGGGACCACTTCTATTCACGTTATATAATAATGATCTCCCACAAGTGATACGGAACTGTAAAATTCATATGTATGCGGACGATGTCTTATTATATCTCTCACGCCCAATCGGATCAAGTGAAGATTGTATAAGGAGAATCAATGAGGATCTTTGCAGCATTGCATTATGGTCATCGCAGAACAAACTCAAACTAAATCCCTCTAAGTCCACGAGTATTATCTGCTCAAGAAATACTTTTGACCTACATACTTTTCCACCAATAATTCTAGATAGTGAAATCATATCTGTTGCAAATAATGTCAAATATCTGGGGTACCAAATTAATTCGTCACTAACATGTTGTAATGCTATAACTGACACCATTAAAAAAAATTATACCAGCTTGCGATACTTACGACACTCCGCTTACGTGTTAAATTTATCGATAAAACTACGTCTTTTTAAAAGTGTAATCTTGCCGTTCTTTACCTATAATTGTTCTATCTACCCTCATCTTGACTGTGAATGTAAAAGAAGATTAAATGTTGCTTTTAATGACTGTGTTCGTTTTATCTATAATGTTCCTAGGTATTGTAGTGTATCTCATCTTAATGCTGGGGTGTTAGGTATGAAATTGGATGTGTTTCTTGATTTTCGTTATATTTTGAAACTATATAAAATTATTCGTCGCACATGCCCAGAGTACCTTTAGGACATGCTAACATTTGCACGTTCAGCTCGCGGTCTAAAATTAATTTTACCACGATTTACACATTGCATTGAAGAACAGTCCTTCCTCGTATCTGCAATTCGCCTTTGGAAACGCCTTCCGCACGAATTGCAGACAATACAAACATTCGCCGAAATTATAGTTGTAATTACAAAAATGTATGCTATTTTTGGATATACTTTTTACTTTTTTTTTTTTTTTTTTTTTTTTTTTCTTTGTTTTGCTTTTTTTATTTTTTTATTTTTTTTTATTTTATCTTGTAATTTAAGTTAAAATTCTATCACATAATTTCTTTTTGCTGTCAAAAGACCATGCCGTCTTGTAGCATTTTGTTAAATCCAAAGAGATGCAAATAAATGAAATGAAATGAAAAAACTATAGCGGCCTTCACATTCTGTGATTTGTCTGTACGATTTCCTTGATGACCGTGCTTGTGGACCAACTCGTAGAATGTGAAAGTTGTTTCATGTCGTAAGATTTGTTGTACGGAAGTTTAACTTTTTCAACTTTTTGACTGGTTTGATAGACTTATCGTCGTTGAACTTCAGATCATTTGTTCACTTTTCTTCTGACTTCAGAGAGCGAACACCAATTTTAAGCGGAATGAGCGATATGAAACGAAGAAAAAGAATTTTGAGCTATTTTTTTTTGTTGTATTTTCCTTTCTCTTCTTCATTTTCGAATATTTAATCAATAATCATCATGTAACAGGAGCATGCGCCGCCATGTTAACACTTCGTAATTTCTACCGCAAATGAAATAAGTTGTATGATGTGAACGCTAGGCATAATTTGGTTTTCGAGCAAATCGTATAGACAAATCGTAGAGTGTGAACGCCGCTTATTGCTTAATATCAAATTTATCCAATGTTAACTCTTAGTACTATTGTATTTATCCAATGTTAACTCTTGAAGACGTTTGTCTTATTGTACCCATACAAATGAAATAAATGAAATGAAAAAAAAATAAATAAATGTCTGTTTGGGAAGAGACACATTTTAAGATGGCGTTCTATGACACACCTGATTGAAAATTTTACAAGACAGTACTGTTTAAGAATGAATTGTGTTTTTTATATAAACATATAATATTTGTATTAAAAATATTGCAATTAATAATTTGTACCATAATTGATGTGACCAACTGTACATCCATCACGCAACCCACTAATATTAATGTATGCTCGCTCTGTGGTAAAATAGAAATACATCTTACAGTATGTAATGTACTTTAATCTCATACATCACATGTACAATTGGAATCTGGTGACACGCATTGAGATCACCCCATTCTTGTAAATTGATTTTTTATGTAAACTAACCGTAAAATCGGCTGATGTCTGTTACCAACATTCGATGTTAAGTCGTTGGTTCGATGGTTGCTGTTGAGTGGTAACAGAGCCAGTGCGAAGCAGACGGTGTTGATGTTAAGACGAATAATAATATTTAAAGAATTTATAAATTGAAGTCGTTGTTGTGCTTTTTTTTATTCTTTCGTCGTCGTTCTTTTAGTTTTCGATCGCATTGCTAAACAAGCTTTGAGCTTTCGAGAGGATCAGACGTGTTTAAGTAGTGCTCGTATTTATAAAAAAAAAAAAAACAAAAAAAAAAATAATATTTTTTTTTTGATAATCACATCAGGTGCAAACCAAAGCACCTAGAGAATAAAATAATAATCCGGGAATAATTTAGACGCAACGTCGAAATGTTGAAGTGCAATAAATGTAAGTCGCAAATCCGTGCCAAAACGGGTGTAAGGTGCGCTGGCGTATGTAATAAGGTCTTTCACAGCACCATGAAATGTTCTGGTTTGGATGACTACTCCATCGGAATCATTGGATGCAATAATATGGTGAGATTCATATGCGAAGAGTACATTATGTACATACAAAATGTTGATATGGTGATCATCAATGTAGAGAGGAACACACATTACCTTAAGGAATATAAAGAGGAATTCGCGAAATCACTGAAACAAAATGAAAGTGAAATAAAAGCACTATTGGAAGCAATTGAAGCAAGATATATGCAAAGGTTGGAAGAAATGAAAAAAACTCAAAAAATGTGTGAAAAGGGCATTCTGGAAATGCAGAAAATGTGCACTGTTGCCGAGAATTTTAAAAAAGAAGGTGAGAACATTTGTAACGCTATGAAAAACAGCAGTGAAACTGTATGCAGGGAGGTAAACAAAATAACCAGTGATCTACAAAAGACAACAGAACGTCAAATGTCATTTGCTCAAATTGTCAAGAAGACAAATGGGGCAAGGCAAGAAAAAGTGCTGCCAAATTTAAGAAAGGAGTTACCTCTTATTGTAAAACCTAAGAGCAAACAAAATTGTAATAAAACAAAAGAGGACTTAAACAATAAAGTGGATCCAAATGACTTTCAAATTGCAGATATACATAACTCTCATAATGGTATTATTATCATAGAAAGTGAAGGTATAGATGAAAGAAATAAAATAAAAAGCGCGATTGAAGACAATATTGGACAAGATTACGAAATTAAAGTACCACACAGGATAAACCCAATAATCTATATAGCAAATATGAAGTTTAAAATGGAGGAGAATGAAATTATCGATAAATTAGAGAAGCAAAATAAATTATTTACAAATAGTGATTTAAAATTAGTCAGATTTATTGAAAAGAAAATTAACAGTGTGATAAAATACAATCTCCCACTTTTTGGCCTAGCGCGTGCATGTACGGGGAATATAGTGATCCGAAAACGATTTCGGACTAATCCTGTACGCACTAAATGTAGATATCGGCTATAACCACACATGTGTGCAGCATGTCATTCGATAGATCTAGGTCTGTAGATGAGCCATAAATTATCCAATGAAATTGTTTGATTGAAAAATAGTGAGAAATAACGAAGTAAAGTTTAGAAAAGTGCCATGCGGAGCGAGAGCAAGGTTGATAAAACAACAAATTTGCTCGCTCGATCAAAAATTTTCAGTAGCGGAGTTAAGCCCGCGCATACTGATCTGCCTAGTTTAAATATACAGGGCCTGATCGGGAACTTTGCAATTCTAGAGGAATTAGTGTATAAAAATGATTTTGATTTTGTAGTATTGAGTGAAACACATATAACGGCGGACATCAGAGAAAGTGAATTTAAATTAAGTGGATATAGATTGTTTAACTGTTTATCTAACTCAAGACATACGGGAGGAGTAATCATATTTGTAAATAATAGAATGAAGGCAGTTGAAATTAAATCCAAAACAAAAGATTATAAACTTTGGCTAATTATTATAAAAATGAATTGGGAAAAAGAATGTTGGAATATTATTGGTGTGTACCGGTCAAATAAAATGTCTGTTTCGTAATTTAATGAAACTCTAAGTGAATTTATAGAAAGTAACTTGAACTCTTATGAAAATGTGTGTATAGTCGGGGACTTTAATATAGATTACAAGACTGATAATAGTGATAAAAAAAAATTTGAAGTGGACATTTTACATAAGTTCTGTTTACGACAGTTAGTCAAAGACTACACTAGAAACGCTAGATCAACATCTACACTCATCGACTATGTGATAAGTGATTATGTCTCCAATATAAAGGTAAAAATAAAGAACGAATGGATAATATCGGACCATGAATCAATAAAAATTTAATTAAATGTTAATGAAAGGAGTAATGAACATCGATCTATAAGATACGTGAAATATGAAAAATTAAAATTTATAACAGAATTAAGAAGCAGAAAGTTCGCGAATATTTTACAAACAAATAATATAATAACTATGTCAATGGAGTTTAAAATATGTATAGAATCTTGTATAGGCAGCTTAACTAAATCATATAAAGCAAAACCATATTTCGTGGAATGGTTCAATGAAGAATTAAGTGACCTTAAACGAGATAAAATAAGATTATATAAAATAAATAATATTTTGAAAAATGCTGAAAGTTGGGAAAAATACAGAATAGCCAGAAACAAGTATAAAAATAGATGTACAGAATTCAAAAATAGGTATATTGAAAGAAAAATTCAAGAAAAAACAGGTAAACAGAGAGATATGTGGAAGGTGATCAAGAAGTATGTTTTGTCTGAAGTCCGTCAAGAATTGTGTGAAATCGAAGTGAACAATGTAAAAATTAGCAATAAATTGGATATAGCAAACAAATTGAACGAATACTTTGTAAATAGTATAATTGGATTAAATGAAAGCATTCCTAAAATTGAATACAATGACAATATAAGTGAATCAGTACGTGAGTTTAAATTTAGAGAAATAGACATGATTGAACTTGAACAGATAATCAAAAGCATAAAAAATAAAAACGATTATAATGGTCCTAATACAAATATATTGCTAGAGTGTAAAGAAGACATTTTCCCTGAACTAATACATATAATAAATACATCGTTAAGAGAAGGTACATTCCCAAGTACTTGAAGGAGTCAATTGTTGTACCTGTGGAGAAAGAAAAAAATGCAGTGAAGCCAGAACAATTTCGCCCTATAAACATTATGCCCGTTTATGAAAAAGTATTGGAAAAAGTTGTATGCACACAACTAGAAAGTTACTTCTCCGAAAACGGAACGCTGTGCGGTGAACAGTCGGGATTTCGTAAAGGACACTCTACTTAAACAGCCTTAGCATGGGTGCTCAATGAATGGAAAAAAGAGATGGATGACGGAAATCTAGTGTTGGCGTTATTCTTGGATCTGAAGAGAGCCTTCGAAACAGTAGACAGAAGTATTCTTTTAAAAAAGCTGTTCAAATATGGGATACGACACAAGGAGCTTAAATGGTTTGACTCTTTCTTGTCTGGAAGGTCTCAAAGGACAAAAATAGGAGAGGCTTATTCAACACCAAAGGCGGTAAACTTGGGAGTACCACAAGGTACAATTTTAGGGGTTATTTTATTTCTAGTGTATGTAAATGATTTGAAAGACTGTCTTAAATTTTCAAAAATTTCGTTATTTGCGGATGATACATTGGTATATATTGTGGGGGATAACTTAAATATTTGTGAACATCATCTAAACGCTGATGCAAACAACGTATTTGAATGGCTATGTAAAAATAAACTGAAATTAAATATAACGAAAACCAAATCTATGTGTATTAGTAGCAGGAGTAGTAATATAAATATTAAAATAAGTAATAATAATATCGAATGTGTGGATCAAATCAAGTATTTAGGAGTAATGGTGGATAATAAGTTATATTTTAATGTACACGCGGACTTCATAGCTTCAAAAATGGCAAAAAAAATAATTTTTTGTATAGAATAAGAAAGAGTATCTCCAAAAATTGTGCAATTAATATTCATAATTAGTATTAATATTCATAAGTAGTATATTCATACATAGTATTGAAAAAATTAACAATCTCCAAATTCTGCAAAACAGAGCGATGAGATCTATACTAAAATGTAGTTTAAGAACGCATATTGTTGACATGTTTAATGAGTTGAAATGGATGAATGTTACACAAAGACTTAAATTTAATGCCTTAATTTTTATCTTTAAACTAAAAAATGGATTGTATCCAACATATTTGCAAAGAAACCTCCAATATGTTGGTGGGTATTATAATCTTAGAAATGTAGGCAACTTTCGATTACCATTATTTAGAAGAGCTAGTTCACAGAATAATATATTGTACAAAGGATCCCAATTATTTAATAATTTAGATGCGTATATAAAAATGGAAACTAGTATAATTAGATTTAAGAAACAAATTGAACAGCACATTACGAATTTCTGAATTTTTATTATGTAAATGAATTTTGTAAGAGTTCTTTTGAACTAATAAAAAAAATTACATTACATTACATAATTTCTGGTCCTTCGAGCCGGATGCGCGTTTAAAATCAGTGATTTAAAATGAGTCTAAAAGCTAAAATTGCGAGTGCTAAAGGACACATTACTCGTGCACAAATTTTCGCGCGTAATATTGACATAAACATATTAAGTGAACTTCTTACAAATCGGTTGGAAAAGTTAGAAGAATCGTGGGTTTCCTATCTTTTATGAGGAATACGAGGAAAGATATTTTTTTGCTCACGCTGAGATCTCGCGAGCAATCCAAGTTCGTCGGCCGACTCCCTCGTCGAGTGTCGATCCTAATGAAACCATTCTAGAAAGATTAGCCAACCAGCAATCTACGTTTCTGGAAAGGCTAAATGATTCGGGAACAAGAGATGTGAATGTGCAGTTGCCTAAAATTGTGATTCCGCGGTTCTCAGGTGATTATAAAGAATGGCCGTCCTTTCGAGATTTATTTAAAGGATCGCTCGACAGCAATGTAAATCTTACGCCGACTCAAAAATTTCAATATTTGAAGTCATTTTTATTGGATGAAGCCGCGTCTCTTATTAAACACATCACAATTTCGGATGTTAATTATGTCGAAGCGTGGTCTCGTTTAGAGGTTCGGTATAACCAGGAACATTTAATAGTGAAATCTTTTATACAATCGTATCTGTCACTTCCATCTATGAACTCGGCCAACGCAAACACCTTACGTAAAATTACCGACGGTGCTGACGAAGTCGTGCGGGGACTTAGTGCACTCAAACAAACCTCACGTGACCCGTGGTTAATTCATCTGTTAGTGTGCAAATTGGATCAGGATTCCTGCCAAGCATGGGCGGAATATTCTTGTTCACAAAGTGATCTCACTATTGAAGTGCTCTTAAACTTTCTTCAGAAACGGTGCAATGCACTCGAATCATGCCGATCTAACGTTCGTTCCGTTCCTTCGCGTGCTAAACATTCAACACCCCTTCGTTCTCATGTTTCCGAACTCAAGGAAAATAAACAACAGTGCCCTCAGTGCTCAGAATTCCACTCCTTATCGCAATGTCCAAAATTTCTTTCACGGGATATTCAATCGCGCCGTGAGTTCGTTAAAAATCATTCACTCTGTTTTAATTGTCTTCGGGTTGGGCATTTAGCCAGTAAATGTCGATCTAGCTTTCGATGCCGCGTGTGCAAATCATCTCATCACTCATTGGTTCATTTAGAGGATACATCAGTGAAACCCCTACCAACGGTCAACCAATCTCCCTCTTCGTCTCCTTCGCCATTCTCGGGCAATTCTATAAAATCATTAACCTCACCCACACTACAACCACCACTCGTCAATAACCTCTCGCTAGAACCTGATCGTTGCAAACAGACAATACTCCCTACCATTTTGGCATCGGTCAAGGATATTCTAGGTAATCCTATCGTGTGTCGGGTTTTATTGGATTCGGGATCACAGTCTTCGTTTATTGTGGAATCGCTCGCGAAACGACTCGGTTATCCTCGAATGCATGCGCGCATACCTATTCGTGGACTTTCGACAGTAGATGCGGGTTACACCAAGGGTCGTATTTCAATTGAACTTTCTTCGTTATGCAATTCAACGACCTTGTGCGTCAATACCTTTGTTCTGGCCAAATTAACTTCAAACCTTCCCAGTCAGAATTTCGATAATTCTAGTTGGCCTCACCTTACCGGATTGCAGCTAGCCGATCCTACCTTTAATGTTTCATCTCAAATCGATGTCCGTCTTGGTGCGGATAACTTATGGTGTATTCTCAAAGCAGGACAAATCAGAGGAGAAGAAGGCACACCTGTAGCCCAAAATACATCATTTGGATGGGTGGTTACGGGAGCATTCTTCAACAACAATAAGTAAGGTAATCCACCAATTGAATCCTGTCACCTTACTTTAGATATCGACCATTTGTTGAATCGTTTTTGGGAGGTGGAGGAGGTTTCAGCACCAGAGCGCGATTTAGTAAATGATCCAGCTGAGCAACATTTCAGAGATAATGTTCGTCGCGCTGCTGATGGTAAATACATTGTAGCACTGCCATTTAAAACGCCAGAACCTGCCTTTGGTGAAACTCTCGGTACCGCAGTTTCTAGATTATATTCTATGGAACGTCGTTTTAAATCGAATCCGGAATTGCATAAACTGTACTCTGACTTTATGACTGAGTATATAAAACTTGGTCACATGTCTCGCATTTATCCAAATCAACGTGATTTAGGCCTTAACAAACACTTTTATCTCCCGCATCACGCAGTTTTAAAATTAGACAGTTGTACAACGAAGTTACGTGTCGCTTTCGATGGTTCAGCCAAGGACTCTAGAGGCGTGTCGTTAAATAATTCGCTTTTGATCGGTCCTCCAATCCAGCGGGATCTTTTTGGAGTGTGTTTACGGTTTCGACAACATCGCGTGGTTTTTACGGCTGATGTCACAAAAATGTTTCGCCAAATTTGGGTGAGTGATCAGCACACCGACTTTCAGCGTATTGTGTGGCGTAAAAACCCTAATGATGAACTTCAGCATTTTCGATTGCTTACGGTAACATACGGTACGGCGCCAGCATCATTCTTATCGGTTCGTGTTCTAAAACAGCTTGCTAACGACTATCAAAACAAATATCCTATGGCTGCAAGAGTTCTACTTGAAGATGTCTATGTGGATGATGTGATGACAGGATCGAATTCAGTAAATACATTAATTGCAATTAAATCCGAATTAGTATCTTTATTAGCGGAAGCCAAGCTTCAACTTCGGAAATGGAGCTCCAACAGTTTGCCGTTGCTGGATACTGTGCCTGAAGAAGATCGTAATTCTTCCATGGTAGATCCTGAGCGTTCGGATCCTGTTGTAAAGGTACTTGGAATGTTTTGGGATCCTTTTAGCGATACGTATTCCTTTCGAATTTCAATTTTAACATTCATAACACCACCGACGAGACGATCATTACTTTCAGAAGTTTCTCGCATCTTTGACCCTCTTGGTTTCCTCGCTCCTTCGGTAGTACTCTTTAAGATTTTATTCCAGGAGCTATGGTCAGCAGATTTAAATCTTCACTGGGATGATCCTCTACCTGATTCCTTATCGCTGCGGTGGACAAATTATCGGCAAGAACTTCATTTATTCGAACAGCTTCGAATTCCACGTTTCGCATTTGCTTCGCATGAATTTGAACTACATGGTTTTTGTGACGCCTCCTCATTAGCCTATGCTAATCGTTGTATCTGCTGCACTTGCTGAAGATGGAATTGCATGGCATTTTCCACCACCCTCTGCTCCTCACTTTGGTGGATTATGGGAGGCAGGCGTTAAATCGGTCAAATTTCACCTAAAACGTGTCATCGGAGCCGCTGTTCTTACGTTTGAAGCTCTCTCTACGGTGTTGTGCCAAATTGAGGCAATTGTCAACTCACGTCCTTTGTGTTGGCTGTCCGATACTGATATTAACCCACTCACCCCATTTCATTTTCTTATAGGGGAGCCTCTAACAGCACTACCTGAACCTAGCTATGTCGACATCCCAAGTAATCGACTAAGTTACTACCAACAATTCCAATCAATGGTCCAGGGCTTTTGGAAGAGATGGAACATAGAATACTTGACGGCCCTTCAGGAGAGGCCCAAATGGCAGCAATCAACCCCCAACCTCAAAATCGGAGACTTAGTTCAACCTCCAACCAAGTGGGTCATGGGCCGCATAACTGATGTAAACTACGGTCGTGATAAACTGGCCAGAGTAGCTACTGTGAAGACAGCCTGTGGCACATTTACCCGTCCCATCACAAAATTGGCATTGTTACCGGTTTCCTGAACTCCTTCAGGGGAGCCGGGATGTTTAAGAATGAGTTGTGTTTTTTATATAAACATATAATATTTGTATTAAAAATATTGCAATTAATAATTTGTACCATAATTGATGTGACCAACTGTACATCCATCACGCAAACCCACTAATATTAATGTATGCTCGCTCTGTGGTAAAATAGAAATACATCTTACAGTATGTAATGTACTTTAATCTCGCGTGATGTATGTACAATTGGAATCTGGTGACACGCATTGAGATCACCCCATTCTTGTAAATTGATTTTTTATGTAAACTAACCGTAAAATCGGCTGATGTCTGTTACCAACATTCGATGTTAAGTCGTTGGTTCGATGGTTGCTGTTGAGTGGTAACAGAGCCAGTGCGAAGCAGACGGTGTTGATGTTAAGACGAATAATAATATTTAAAGAATTTATAAATCGAAGTCGTTGTTGTGCTTTTTTTTTATTCTTTCGTCGTCGTTCTTTTAGTTTTCGATCGCATTGCTAAACAAGTACTTTGTTTTAATTTGTGCATTTGTTTATTTTCAGACTGTTCTGCGAATTTTTTGATGCAGTTTCTCAAGATGAATGGGACGCTAATATTATTATAAATCTATCCCAAGAAACAGATTTACACTATTGTATTGTTCACTGCTGGAACACAATGAGGTCGCAATCGCTGCTGCTGTCGAATATCTGTCGCGAACGCCGTCGCAGTCGCAAAGATTACCAAAGATTTCGCCCACAATGAAGTCGCTTTGTTAAGCCAAATTTTAAACAGCTGTTTTAATTCAAATTCTGCTTTTCTGGAAAATTGTGAATTTGTGAAAATGGAAGGTGTATTAAATAAAATGGATAAGCGTAAAAAAATCGTTTCATTACAAATCTTGTGCACATACATTGTTAAAAACAAAAAACACTGTTGATTTTTCCATCCATTGTGCCCAAACAGAAAAGCCGAAAGCTTTTTTGAAACAACATTTAATTTCATAAAAAACACTGATTTGTTTTTTGAAGCGATATTTTTTTCACTCTGTGCCTTCCTTTTTATCAATTTGTATTGTGGATGGCAAAAATTCCACAGATTTTCTGTCTCCTTTATAAGCTCAAATAATTGTTCTTCCATTTTTTCCCTGTTTTAATAAAGAATTAATATTACTAAATTATAACAAATTTCGCAAAATACCACTTACGGCAAACGATCACTTACAATAAGCCTTGAAAATTTCCGTGTGTTTTTTTTTTTCTACACAGCTGTCACAATGTCTTACGATGGAGTTAAAAGTTAGCCAACTCTCGCGACACACCTTACGACGGCGACCGAGGCATCATTTACTCGACCAGCAGTCAGTACCGAATCGTTCCATCCCAATAAATTGGGTATACAGTAAATAATTATATTTCTTTGAAAAGGAAAAATTGCGAACTTATTAAATTTTAACTTAAACTATATTACGAAAAACAATTTAATGACCATAAGCATGAATTAAAACCTTAAACGTTATTAATTGGCTGAATATATGGGCAAAAAGAGATATTTCAATCTCGGCATTTCGACCCTTATTTGCTTTTTATATAGCAGGCCTTCATATAGTAGAACAAATCATCAGATTAAATCGGTTCAGAAACTGAATGTATTGAAAAAGCAAATTTGGTCAAAGCTCAAGGCCAAGAACTTATTCCGCTATCTCCAACATTGAAAAAATGTGAGCCTAGCGCTCACTTACAGACTTCCCTTATCGCATGGTGAAGTGATCTAATGAGACCGTCATCAAAAATATCAAAAGCCTCTACTTTATAGCCAAATAACGAGTCCTGTACAAAAGCATACGTCGATCGTGTCAGCATTGTATACATTTATCTTAAGTTCCAGTAAGGCCACAAATGTTTTTGCTGACTCCGGCAAGACACGCGAGCTCCGGAAGACCATACACAAACGTTGGATTAACTACTTCGGGCCACTGCACGTTACGGTGAATAGAAGAAAGGAGGAAAGATGGGCAGTATTCTTTACTTGTCGTACAAAACAAAATTGATATATCGCCTAGCTTGAATACCAGTGCATGTGCTATGAGCATGAGCAGGGATATACATACACATTGATATGGCACCAGCTTCCCCAAAAACCCTAATAAAGCCTTAAAAAAGCAATAATGTATCGCGCTCTTAAATAATCACTACTATTACTAGTGTCAATTGTCAATAAACGATATGTATTTGATAAATTTATCAATTCTTTTGATTTTCGGTATCATGTAATTTTTTGTAATTCATACATTTAAACCTATTTGTGAATAAATTTATTACAGTGAATTTTTTGATAGGTTGCTCTCAATGCTATTTTCCTTTTTCGCTATCAAGTAAAGGATACACTTTTCAAATAATTCATTAAAATCAAATTTTAAATTATTAAAAATGACTTCTGTGGAATTAAGGTTTGTAGAGGAAGAGGAAAATGAACGTGACGAGATTTTACACGTCATGCGAAGAAGACGATATTTAAGAGATGTTTCCAACCCACTTGAATTGTAAGATAACATTTGAATTATGTAAAATATGGAATTATTTCCTCCATTTGATAACATCGTTCGTTCTTAGATTTTCAAGAATGTTCGACATACATTTTATCTGAAATTGAAACTAAAATGAAGCCATCTGTTCGAAGTACATCGATTCCGAATATTATAAAACTTGCTACAACTTTGAGATTTTGTGCAGATGGTTCTTCGATCGAAGATGTACTTCTTCGAAAAGAGTGAAATCCCGAATGTAATTGGATATGTGGATGGAATGCACATAAAAATAGCGTCACCGAAAACACATCTACAGCGTTTATACTACAATAGAAAGGGGTTTTATAGTTTAAATGCATTAATTGTAAGTCTATTTTGTACGACTATTATCTTAATTTTCAATCATTTCATTCTTGGGAATGTGACCACAAAATGGTTATTAAATATTTTAATGCAAAACATCCGGAATCAACACATGATGCAAATGTTTTTAATATGTCGAAATTAAGATCTAAATTAGAAGAGGAATACAGGAAGGGAGAAAGGAATACTTGGCGACGAGTACTAGGTGCAACCTTAATATATATATTTAGTATATTAAAGATTTTGGAATTAATTTTTTTTGTTTTTAGGTGATGGTGGATATGCACTCAAGTCTTATTTAATGACGCCTTTGCGATACCCAGAATATGGTTCTTTGGAAAATGTGTTTAATGGCGAACCCAAACTATTTAATTCCCTCATAAATTCTTCCCATTTACTCTGTGCTTCGTTCTTTGAACATATTCCTTTAGCTATGTTCTGGCTTCCCTGCAACAATTCCACGAGCTTGCCCAACCATCTTTTGTTTGAAAACAAGTAAAATTACTCTTTTACTGTTCCAAACATGATACATAAACTTACTTCTTAAGTTTATCAATTTCTTTCAACAAAAACAGTTAAAAACACAGTTGAAAAAAATTGTGAACAACCGTTTTTCTTAATTCACAATAGAAATGTGTAGCTAGTCAAAATGTATCAATCGTAAATTGACAATTGACAATTGACGTTCATAATACCGATTATCAATTTTTTTGATAAATGTCGTTTATCGTTTTTCTTTTTCTGGGATACGTGAAAAATTAGCAGCACCGTTAATTTGGACTAGATCAGCCCATTTTTAATTAAATAGAGGAAAGCTTCTGTAGCGACAAAGCCATCAAAGCGCACCATCTTGCGATACAAGTTGGGGTAGTAAGCCCCGGAGATTAGTTTATTGACCGAAGTTTTTGCTCTTCCGACATGGCTTCAAATCAGTTTTATCAGATATGTAGCACTTTTCCACCGCACAATGCCCCAGTTACGACACCAAAATAGTACTAGGAGATTTTAATGCAAAACTGGGCAAAGAGGACATCTTTGAGTCAATCATAGGAAAGCATAGCCTACATTACACCACGTCCGATAATGGACTCAGGCTAATTGATTTTCTAGCAGGGCATAATCTCATTGTAGCAAGTACACGATTCCCACATCTCAACATTCACAAGGGAACCTGGCGGTCCCCTGATCAATCGACTACCAACCAGATTGATCATATTGCGACCGACGCCAGACACTCCTCCAGTATTCTCGACGTGCAAACATTCCGAGGAGCCAACATCGACTCAGATCACGACCTTGTTGTAGCCAGGGTACGAATGAGGATATCGAGAATGCTACGGAGTCGAGTAGGACAAGACAAGTTTGACGTCGGAAAGCTACAATTGCAAGAGACCGCTAGAATCTTTGCCGATCGCGTTTCCCTCAAGCTCTCTCAAACCCCAACAACGACGACACTATCCACAGACCAGCAGTGGGAGCATTGCCAGAACGCAATCAGAGACGCTGCCTCTGATGTGCTGGGTTTCAAATCGAGAGCGCCTAGAAACCCCTGGTTTGACCTGCAATGCGAACGAGCCCATGCAGCAAAGCAAAACGCATACAAAGCCATGCTGCATAGACGGACGAGAGCTGCTTGCGAGCTCTACAAGCAGAAAAGAAGGGAAGAACATGCGTTTTTCAGAAAGAAAAAAAAGGAGCACGAAAAGCGTGAGATCGAGGAAATTGAGAGATGTCATAACAGGAGTGAAGCTCGAAAGTTTTACCAAAAAGTAAAACGCACATGTCAGGGATACAAAGCCAGAGCAGAAGCCTGCCGGGATGAAAACGGCGATCTAGTAGTAGAATCACAGTCGATGCTGAGAATATGGCAGAACCACTTCTGCAGACAGTATAACGGCGATGATAGACAAGATACCGTTGTCAGGCAGAATGATCCATTCGCCACAGACGATGATGTAAGAGAATCCCGTCCACCCGACATAGACGAAGTCAAAATAGCGATATCGAGACTTAAGTCTAATAAATCCACTGGCGCGGACGGCCTGTCTGCTGAGCTTTTCAAGGCGGCTGGAGATGTGTTGGTAAGGCGCATGCACCAACTTATCTGTAAGATATGGTCGGAGGAAAGCATGCCCGACGAAAGGAATCTCAGCATCGTTTGCCCGGTCCACAAGAAAGGAGACCTCTATAATTGCGACCAAATAGTCACACTGCGGCAGATCTTGGAGAATCCCCAAGTTTTTTATTATGCCATCCAGATCTTATCCGGATCATGGTTTACATGTATTACAATAACAACACGTTATCCGGCTCTTGATCTGGATCAATTTCAAGATCCGAGTTTGAGTGGAAGTGAGTTTACACTATTTCCCACTGGTTTCGCATTCAAATTAGGAGAATCATTGCCTAATGAACATATAAAATTGTGCCCACTATTTGGTTAAACAGTTTTCGCTTCCATATCGAGTAATATGCTATAATATGTGTATTATCTTACATTTCTAAAACTCTTGAGTCTATTGGGGAAATATTACCCCCAATTGGTGTATATCGATAAGAATTATTATCATTAGCATTTAAATAGGTGGTATCAAATTTTTATGAAAAGAAACATTTTCTTTGATATGGCAATTCTACACTTAAATTTTAAAGATTGTTTTTATTGTGAAGTGGAAATGGAGCAGGTGGGCCAAAAAGGTAAACATGTATATTAATTTAAATTTCGACCAAGAAATCTGTTACTTCTTCCTGCAGCAATGAATATTCAGGTGTGCTGCTTTCTTCACTGTCCGTGTCACTTTCCAATAACCACTGTAATACAAATATTAACCATTTAAATTCAATAAATAAACGCAATTTACCTCAATAGCAGCTGCTTTCCATCTCCAATTTGTTTGTTTATTTTGTTTTCAAATGTCAGATCTTTGACAGGACTGAACGAGGCGAAATGTCAAGTTGGCTATTCGTTGATCTCTAGTGTTTTATTATGTCTCGTGATCCTGAGGGGATCATGTGGCATAATAAAATACACCTAATGGTGTATATCAATTCACCATAAGTTCGAGTTATATACCTAAATACAATTTTAACTTCGAAAAGTATTTGATTTTTTGTATTCTTTTTTATTTAAGTTACGTTAAAGAAACAAATATAGCATTGAGTGATAAAAAAAATATATATATGAATTTAACAATGTCACTCATGTATCAACAGGTGTATTTTATTATGCCACATGATCCACTCAGGATCATGGGACATAATAAAACACTACAGATCAACCAATAAGAGGGAATCTTGAATATGATGGCCATTATTTATAACTGGCGGTCTTTATTGATCCATTGCATCCAGGCATACTCGTGTTGACTCAAGACGAATGATATGAGAGTGTATTGTATTCTCAACACGAATTCGAACATTTTTGCGAATTGAGGAAAGACCGTTTACGTATCTATTTGATCCTTGCTTATTACTGTATGATCTCTGTTGATCGGTCGAAATGTCATAGGTTAACTATATAGAAATATGGCTAAAGTGAGCACATTGAACGATTTTGTAAGTTATAACAATAAAGATTTCTTCGATAGTAACCAGGGCAATGAATTATATCGAGTAGATAATGATCTAAGGGAAAATGAAAACTCAAACACAAACTATACTCTCCATACTATCATCGAGGAAAATTGTGAAGATAGTGATGTGGAGAATTTAGGATTGGAATCTCAAGAAAGAGACACTTATGATGAAAGGCAACAATCAACGAACGTGCATTCCTCGGATTTAGAAAAATATTATTTTTTTGGGTTGGGTAATGGTGATGAAAATAACAATAATGATGATAGTTCCTCAGAAATTATAAGCGAATGTAGCGACAATCCCGATTGCTGTAAACCTGATGATGTTTTTCTGGCCGATACTAATGATCCCACAGACTTATCGACTTCGCGACTGGAAAAATACTTTCTTTCAGGCTTTATGTGGTATAGTTCAGAGAATAAATCAAATAATGGGTTCAGCAGAGAAAGAAGACTACAGCCAATCCCGAATAAAATACAAGAGCAATATAAGCAAGCGTTTGGGATTATACAATGTAAAAACTTGGGAGAATCTCTACTTGATACAAATTTCGTTGAGGAGCCATTAATTAAGTTGTCAGGTACAAATGGGTTGCAACATCTAAATCTTTCTACTCTGACTAAGTTAAATCAAAACATTACAGAAGATAGAGCATTTCCCTGTGTATCAAGTGATTTGGACAGAAGAGCAAATTCGCTCTATAAAAGTGATAATAGTTTTGTTCATATGTCTAAATTGAATCCATCTTTAACATCAATGGCGCCACTTCATGTTCGAAATTTAGACGAAGAAACAGATATAATGATGTCGAAAATGAGAGAATTTTTTAGAAATATTATATCCATTACAGCACAGAATTGCATTCAACTAGATTCTTCTAAAAGCAATAGTACAAATTGCATGACTGGAGAAATTGGTAGAACTTATCCAAGTGACATAAAAGTTAATATGAAGGAAAACAATGGCCTACATTTTGAAGCTACCAAACGCAATGATAACAAATGTTCGTTTAAAGAAGTTTTAATAGCTACTAAAAAAGAAAGCCTGAAGTTGCTGAGGGGTGATAATGTCAAAAATACCACAGATTTACGATCAATTTCGATATATCGAGATTTAATTGAGTCCCTTATTGCTAATGACATGAAATTGTGTCCTAAACTGTTAGGCATAGACGGGTGTAAAAAAGTGTGTAATCAAGTTAATGACGATATCTTAAAACATATTGGAAATAAGTTAATAACTCTAATGCATGAGGTAAACATGGAGAAATCGGTTTCGGAAGAAGAACTAGACCAGCAGAAAATTAATTTTGAATTTATAGATAAAAAATGCTTGAAAGAAAAACGAAACAACTTTGACGGTGAAACAGTTGTTGTTGATGATAACAACTTATTGCGTAGTAAATCTATTGATGGTTTTTTGGGTTGCTCAAATTCATTGTCAAAATCAAATTTAAGTAACGATCATGACGATAATGCCGAAATAAGTGATTGTGAAAGATTTTCTTGGCGAGGTAGCTTTGAATCTGCCCTATGTGTTCCCGGAGAAATTCGAAATAGACTTCCAGTTAGCGAGAGAAACGAAAACTATAAGATATCAGATATGTCAATTTCCAACAAGGATTTGAAACATGATTCAAACTTTGTTTACTCGAATATTACTGTATTAGACCGCGTCCAAAGCTGTGGAAGTATAACGACATCAGATAATTTGAGTAATCCTGAATTCAATAAACAATGGCAATCAACATCATCTGTAATAAACAATAAGTCTTGTTCAATATCTACTCAAAGCTTGCCAATAGAGGAGAAGACAAATTCTTTGCCGGGATTAATACCGAAAACTATTTGTTTAAATATGTCGGAAAGATCGCATAGTGATTGGAGTGTTTTACAATTCAAAGCGAGGAGTGTACGATACCGCCCTCCTAGCATTCATGAACATAAATTCTCCCAAATCATAGATAAGGAAAGAGAACTTCAAACGTTTAAGCAGAAGACTTTAAAGGTTCACAATGTACCCAGTACATCACTTGGTAAGTTATTTTTTTTATTTTTCTCGATTCGTGTAGTTTTTTAAATAAAATTCCACTAGGATTTCCATATTGAGGTAGAAATATCAAATTTTATTAAAAGCTTTATTACTAACTTCAGAAAGAAACCTATAAGGTTTTAAAAAAAAATAAAATACAGTCGAACCTCCATAAGTCGAATAGTCACGGGAACAAATATTTTGTTCGATTTATGGAATGTTCGAGTTACGAAGCATCCAAAAAAACAGACAACACATTCTCATTTATTTTATTTATTTATTTGAATAAGTATATTTTTGAATAAGTAAAAAATTAAGTATAAAATTGTCCCTTGACTTTGAAAAAATTCTTAATTGTTGTTTGGAATTTACGTTTTTTTTATTATATCTTCGAAATGATCTTCGATAGTATAAAAATTCTTGTACATAAGTGGAGAAGTCCCTTCGCTGGTATCCAGAAAACACCTTATAATATTTAATGCTGCTCTTACTTCATCATTGGAGGAGGGAGTGTTGTTGGGCCATCATCGTCATCATTCCCATCATCTATATTGTCTTTATCGTTATCGACATCATTGATAAGAACTTTGTCACTCGGAAAATGAGTAATAGCGACATCATTATCGAAAGTAATTAATTCTTCCAAACTTAGATTGTCTTCACCAACGCGCTGAACATAAGTGTTAAAAAGCAAATTCATATCATCTTTAACTCCAGTATCAGATAGTGATGTGAGAGGTTGTTTACAATGCTTTCCGCCATGGCATTTCTCCTTTTTGAAAGCGAGGGTCTTATTTGGTAACACTTATAAAAAATCCTGCCTCATCTGTATTAAAAACATCATTTAAGCAGAACGCTTCAATATCGATGGTAAAACTGTCCGTTTCCAAGACCCAGCAAACTCATCACTGACGTCAGCACTCTCTCCACACAGCGTTTTCTGGACAATTCCCCAACTTGATTTAAATTACCGATTTCAATAGTGAATTCAAATCCAAAAATGAATTATTTACCTGTTTTTAAATTTTTGCAGCCAGCCTTCCTTAGCGGAAAAATCTGGTATTCCTTGATTTTGCAAAAAATAGAGCCTTTTTTTTTAATCATAGGACCCGTTACTGGCATATTTTTGTCCCTAATTAATTGTATCCATTTTCGTAAAGCCGAATCAAGCTCCGCACATTTTAAAGGCTTTGATCGAAACGAATTTAAATTCACACCTTTTTCTACAGCTTTTTGAATCTTTACGCGATTTTTCAAAATGGTAGATAATGTACTTCGAGGAATACCATTTTTTTTTTAATTTTCGCGCGACATTTTACTGAACGAAGCGTCCAAAAACGATAGACTCAAATGAATGATTCTACGACGCGAAAGAATTCTATTGTAACATACAGATGCGACTCCTCCATACATTAACATTCGAGTATGTTTTGGGTTTAACTGCAAACAGAGTTACGCCTATGTATTTGTAACCAACTTACGCTTATTCGTATCTTTTGTTTCTTTTCTCTTTTGCATGCAAAAATGCTTTGAATGGGTATGAGATATGGAGGGAGTTTTCTACGAAAAGTCACACGAATAAACATGTCCCACGGTTCGATTTAAGGAGGTTTTCGACTTATGGAATGTAAAATATGGGAAAATTTTAAGTCTTGGGTCTAAGTTCCGAAACATTTGTTCGACTTATAGAAAATTCGACTTGGATGTTCGACTTACAGAGGTTTGACTGTATTACTAGTACATCTGTATATTATTTAGAAACTTGGCTTTTTTTTATTAAATTTAATTTCATTTAAAGATCCGTGGTTCTTAATAATCGAAACATTCGGTACTCAATCCATGGCTTGAGAAGCATTATTTTGTGAAGAAGGAATAAAGTGCAATGGTGTAAATGTTATTTATCGACATTTATCTCATATAAAATTGATGCACGTGGAATGACAGCTTGTAAATGACTTAAGGCTAAACCATAATAGACTTACGTGGGCTTAGGCTTATGTCAAAACCGAACGAAAAGTATGGCCCCAACGACACACAATTTGCTACTGAGTTTAATATCTTCTCATTTATAAAAGAAGTTATTGAAATACAGCGCATCCGTTTTGTCGTATAGGCACTTATTTTCCTCGAGCAAAATAATAAGCAGTTCAATAAATATGTATTCCAAATTTTTTTCGCTTTCCATTTTGCTTTATTCTACACTTTTGGGTGACCTGTCAAAATTCCGTGCGGAATGTCTTCTTTCAAGATGTCTTGCTTAAGTCAATTTAACCAACGAAAACTTAACGAAACTGAACTGAATTCCATTATGGTCATTGCATACGATTTGCATGTAAGAAGACATTTCCATACGTTGGCGTAAGCATGCGTAAGTCTACTATGGTTGAGCCTTTATTCTTATCTTATGCCATAACAGCAATTTCTAAGCTAGGTAATTATACACTTTCGTTCACCTGGTTTTTCAGCAATAAAAAATTCAAAATTCAACCAATCTTCATGATTTTTTATAAATGATTTTCACACTGGATTTCATATGAAAAATGTTGAAAAAAACTCAATCACGGAATTCAAATAATTTTTTAGGTTTTACTGTAGAGAAAAATGATGCTCTTAGTAATAAAAAATCAAAGAAATTACTCTTTTTTTCATTTTGTTCTTCTTTTTTTTTTAGTGTAGATTATGAAAAAAAAATATAAGAAATTGATTTGGTAGCATGAAAAATAACTGTAGAGGTGTTTTTTGTAAAAACTGCATTTTTTTCAGCTTTCAAAGGTAAAAAACTGTTATAAATACGGATTTTCAAAAAAAATGTATTTTTTATATGAAATCCGCCGTGAAGACGAACATTTAAAAATTATGAAGATCGGTTTAATTTTGAATTTTTTATCGCCAAAATACCATGTGACCGCGAAAGTGTATAATTATCCTAAGCTATACATATACTATATACGTATACGTATGTATATAGATAATACCGGCCAAATAAGATGTGTTCCGTCAACTAGTTTATGTAACAGATTGTTTTAAGTGTAACTTCAGAAATAGAAAAAAATTTAGACTCCGAATCTTTTCTGTTTGTAGATAATATATAATATAAAAATATATATTAGCACAATGAATGATTAAACCATAAACCTGAAATCTAAATTTAAACAAAATAATAGTCCCTTCCAATAAATTAAGATACAGTTTAGCTATTATAGATTCGAAAAAATTCAAACTATATGAAAATATGTAGCTCAAAGTTAAATTAAAAAGTCTATCTACTTTCTTTATCTTTACACTACGTCCTCAATCTTAGGATTCTTAAACTCAAAACTGAGGCAGCTTACTGAGACCTTTCCTAAAAAAACTAACACATATAAAGGGTTTTTCAATTGGCGCGGGTAGATTTTGCCGGCCTGTGGTGGACATGTTGTCTTGGTGACATCTGTCAAATCTATTGTTTATTATTCAGTTATTGATGGCAAATAACAATGGAAAGTTACACGATTGAACAACTATGATAAAACTTTATTATCAAAATGAATGTTCGTTAGTGCAAACTTTGCGCACGTTGCGCCCATTTTCAGGTAGACGTGGTGATCCTTCACAGTCGACTCTTCAACGTTTGCCGCCTAAATTTATGATGAACGGTTTAGTAATTCATCAGCCAACATTCGTACGTCAAAAGAATGCAAGATCTGCCGAGGACATCGCCGCGGTCCGTAAAAGTGTATAGCAGAATCCGAGGCAGTCGATTCCGTGTACAAGAACCCGGCCTTTCGCAGACTTCAAGTTGGCGAATTTTGCGTCGGGTCTACATCCGCACAAGAGCCAACTGACCCAGGAGCTCAAAGTTCATGACCATAGACAACACTGTTTGTTCCCTGATTTCGGAGCGTTTAGTAAGGTGCATTTTTGCATCAATGGCTGTGTTAACAAACAAAATTGCCGTATATGCCACGTCACCAACCCACATGAGGCTCACCAGGTGACAATGCATCCTCAAAAAGTTACGGTTTGGTGTAGCTTTTGGGCCGGCAGTGTCATTGTTCGGTACTTTTTCGAAAACGACGTTAGCGAGGCCACCGTCAATGGCAAACTTTGAATGATGATAACCAATTTCTTATGGCCCGAATTGGATCATATGGACCTAGTCGACATGTGGTTCCAACAGGACTGCGCTAAGTGCCACACACCACGATTGACATTCTGCATGAACGATTTGAGAGTAAGGTTAATTGGCGAACAAGGTCATGCGATTTGACTTCACTGGACTTTTTCTTGTGAGGTTTCCTGAACCCTATCGACCGATGCCCTCGCTCAAATTGCATCCTAAACCTACTCCTGCAATCTCCAATGCATTATCCAAAGACAACAGTGACATATTTTTGAACTCATTTTAGAGAGACATGAATGGGTAAAACGCTAGCTAATGATAAATCACATCTGATAAAAAAAAATTATTCCGCAATTAATAGTAAGAGTCTTACAATATACTTTCCGAGAAAAAATTGTTTAAATTCGTTTTTATTGCTGCTAATTTTTTCGATTATAGATGTACGTAATTGCCTATAACTATGTGTGTTGATAAAACGTTGCCTGAACGGAATTTTATCCCATTAAAGGCCGTGCAAGCAAAGCAAGGACTTCACAAGTATTATTTTAACTCTGCTCCATCGAGACGAGTAATGAATAAGTGGTTCGCTGATTTTAAACGTCGCCGTACATAGATCGATGATGCTGAACGCTCTGGTGGTTTTCAGTTTTTCCTCCTTACCCCTTCCCCGATTCATTTTTCTATTCGCCTGGTTTTGTGTTACCTTTTGGTTCGCCTTTTTTACTGTTGATTGATAAAGTGAAAAACTCCAAGAAAAAAATCGAGAAACAAAAAAAAAACTAAGAAAAGAAAGAAAAGGAAAAGAGAAAAATGTCCACCTGGCGGAACGAGTACGTCGTCGTGCGGCAGGTCTTGGCAACGTAGTCACATCATGCGGTCATCCCGGGTCTAGTGAGGCGCTCTACCTATCCTATCATTTGGGGAACGTCAAATTCGCCGTTCCACTGGAAGAAGTATACAAAAATGACAACATTCCAGGACCGTTGCTTGTCTTAATTCTGAAATTAAATAAATAATCACCAAATCGGCGCGATATATTTCGCCTTCCAGGCCATCAGGGTGCCATGAAGAAGTTAATACATTTCCTACAAGCTGGCCGGACTGGTCAACGTGGGCAACTATCGAACCGAACGGGGTATTCGGTCGATTGGGGAGAACGATCTGTTTGCGTACATTGAACTGGATAACGAGACCTAGCAACAGGAGAGAATTCAAAAATTGACTACTCACTGCCCAAATATACCCAACATTTGTTAGTTTTATTATTTGGAACATTCCGTGTGATTGCGAAAAATGAGAGTCATGTTGGCACCGAGATGACGAGTGAAGCGCTGGGCGTTTCCGTGACACCGAGCTTCTTACAGTCATGCGGCACTTAAAACAAAAAAAAAAATTAAAAATAAAAACATAAAAAAAAGATATATATATAAAATATATATAATGTATATATTTGTGTATATATATTTTAGTTAAGTTAGAATAAGATAGGTTTAGTTAGGTTTAATTAGTTTAAGGTAGTTTTAAGTTTTATATAAAATATTTAAAAAACAAATGATCATATGCTAAGTTTTTTTAATAAAAAAAAAACATTTTTCTTAGCTTAAGTTAGTTAGTTATAATAATGTTAATTGTAAATTCATGTAGACGTCGAAAGACATAAGTATGTTTCAATTGTTCTGTTTGTTTTAGAGTGTCCGCCTAGGGCCAGTAAAATAGTTACATTTGTTAAGATAGTTAAGCTAGTTTTAAGCATTTTTGACTAGGGTAAGATAGATATAAGTTAATATGAAATAAAAATGAATTGAAAAAAAAAAAAAAAAAGTCATGCGGCAGCGATAGCAAGTCAACGAGGATGTAAGATGTGCTTAAATTTAAGGTTTCAACAAAAATAATGAAACACAACATCGATAAATTCGCCGTACACGATCTGTACGGGCGTGACAACTACGAATACTATGCTCGTGTTAGCGGGCGTATCCTCAAAATTCAGGACGAATGGATGTGCAGTTTCCAGTATCCACCACCACCGCGCGGTGATCTGATCTATACCTCAATTCACAATCTCAAATTTAATATCTTGAATGCAAACGTAGATATGATGAAGTTGTTAAAAATAGGGGCTTCTACACCAAATATTAGATTTGTTGCGTTAGTTTTGCACAACACTGCAACCAAGGGTAGGAAGATTCATCATAGCATCCAAGCCCCCGGGCAGCTGAGACATCCCACTCTTTGGAGTTTGGTGAGAGAAGCCACAACGTGTTTGTCTGTTTCACCAAACAACCAATGCATATGAGATTATCGGTCTTATAATTGCCGTGTAAATCCAAAGTACCTTTTTCCGAAAAGACCCATGTTTTGCCAAAAGCACCTTTGCATTGCCAAAAAGCTGACAGCGCTTTGGCGGTTTTGAACTCAACATGGTTTGATCAAAGAAGCTTACAGAACTCTCCCCCCACTGTTCGAATGTCTCACGATTTCCACAAAGCCAACTTCCGTCAAATCAATGAATATCTCAATAGTGCTCCTTTTAATTTCAACAATCTTACCGTAAATGATGATATCTATATTCTACAAAAAAAATATTTAATTCTGTCTCCCTTTTCTCGTCATAAAACTTCCTTCACCTCCCCACCTTGGTATAATCGCTTGCTCCGTTCTTTGAGAAACAACCGGAACAAGCTCTGGATAACTTTCCTTCATACTTAATCCCCAAATGACTTTTCTAACTATTTCGGTACTTACCTGCATTTTGTAGAGCTTTATAACTCTCTATCAACACTAGTTAGTCGAGATGCAAACCAACTTTATAAATAATCCCAAGTCCTTCTTTCTTTTCGATGGCTACCCAAACTTTCTCTCCTTCAATAATAAAACTTCCAATGATCCTCATAACATCGCCAACCTTTTTGCCAACTTCTTCAATGAATCATCCATGATTCCTTTGCATCCGATCCTACTTATTTCAACTATTTACCAAATTTCTCCTCAGGGCAATTTCTCCCTCGTAGTGTCGACCCCGATATCAACGAAAAAAAATTAAAGCAATTTAATGATGAATTCACCCCCGGCCCCGACGGCTTTTTGCTATATTTTTAAAAAAATATTCCTCCTGCCTTTCTCTACCTCTCCTCAGAGAGCCCTGTCTGCCATTGGCTTTGAACCCATCTTATTAAAGTGGATTTCCTCTTACCTGGAAAATCGCAACTACAGCGTTCGCTTTAGATCTGTCCTCTCTAATCCCTTCCTTGCTTCCTCCGGTGTCCCCCAAGGCAGTCATTTAGGCCCGTTTCTTTTTATCCTTACCATTAACGATATTGAAATGGTTATCAAACATTCCCACATCTCCCTATATGCCGACGATGCTAAGATCTTTAAGATCATTTCCTCAGATCATGACTCTTCCCTTATTCAATCGGACCTCAACAGCTTTTCCACCTGGTGCCATCGTCTGCGCGACCCTTTATAATTCTATCTTTTTTAACATTAACACTCGTAATACACGGAATCCACGTCTCTTCTATGTACCCACCTCTCGTACCTCCTATGGCTCCCGTATGCTGCGGAATGTTAATGCGAAAATCTGTTTCGACTTTAACATCAGAACTCCTTGTTTAAGACTCCGTCTCTCTTAGCTTTCTAGATTTTAAGTTAATAAAGTATGTAGGTTGAATTCAGCGCAATAAAATGAGGGTATAGCCCTCACCAAAATTAAAATCTAAACATGAACCGACAGAGAGAACAGCAACATCATCCGCATAGGCCTGGTCATAGATTCCAGAGGCATTAAGAGCATCGAGCAGAGAGTTGACCACCATGCACCATAGGTTAGGTTAGGTTAGAGAAGGGGAGTGTGATGGTTGGACATCACTTCCACTCGGAGGCCAAGAGGCCCATTGTGATTCCCTTCGTTTGTGTGGGCTCACATAAAATTATCCTGTCCTATCACGTGGTGGCTGAAACCACCAGGTGCTCTTGATGAATCTTAGAAGATCTGATATATGTGCATTAGCCACGTCCGCAATCTCTGTAAAGAATCTTTGGCCTAGCGACACTAGGCGTCCATTCTGGAGAGCTGGACAGTGGCAGAGCAGATGTTGGATCGTCTCAGTTTCTTCCTCGTCGCCGCAGCTCCGGCAGAGATCGTTGGATCCCGAGTCCCATTTCCGGAGCATTGCTCCAATGGGACAGTGTCCTGTGATCACCCCGACGAGCATACGGATCGAGTTACGGTCCAGCGCCAGGAGCTTCTTTGTTTTTCCGACGTTGAGCTCTGGCCACTATGATCTTGTCGTGTAGCTGTCGTTTCTTGTAAGCCAAGACGAGTTGGCCTCTTTGATAATTGTGTCGTTTATGATCCGGTATAATGCGCTGATCGGTGGTTGCAATGACGTGTCCGCTTCGCTGATGTCCATTTCAGAACCTTGCCTGGCCAGTTCGTCTGCTCTTTCTTTCCCTGCGATTGAGCTGTGGCCCGGGACCCAGCAGAGTTTAACTTTATGGTGTCTGATGGACTTCAGTGAGTCGCGACATTTCTTGACAGCCTTTGATCTCGTTATACAGGATTCTATTGACTTCAGTGCAGCCTGGCTATCTACGAAAATGGTGATATCAGATGGTGGGATATCGGCTACCTGTAAGTGTTTAGCTGCTTTCTCTATTGCCAGGATTTCTGCTTGGAAAACGCTACACAGATCAGGAAGTCTGAATGATTCCTGTTTGTGTAGGGTGTCAGAGTAAAACCCGGCCCCAGTGCCTGTGTCCATTTTCGATCCGTCGGTGAAGAGGGTGATCTCATGGTCGTTGATTACGGCGTTTGATAGCCACTCTTCTTTGTCGGGGAAAAGGATAGGTATACTGAAGAGAAGTCATTTTGGGGGGGAATATAGTCGGTCGTAGCTGCGAGGCTACTAAAACCATGTTTCCTTCCCAGCTCGTCTATTATCTTAAGTATGGCCGCATGTCCATAGTTGGCTTGCTTCCACAGAGAGGACTCTCTTAGTCTGAGAGCGCCCTTTGCAGCGTAGCCTTTTATGAAAAGATCCAGGGGGAGGAGATGAAGAATCATGTCCAACCCTGCCTGCGGCGTGCTTCTCATGGCTCCCGTTGTACAAACAGCTGCTAACCTTTGTACTTTGTTGAGCATGTTCATATAGCTTTTTGTGCTGCTAGCAGTCCACCAGACTAGGGCCCCATAAGTTAAAATGGGTCTGATGACTGCTGTGTACATCCAATGAATGATGTACGGTTGCAAGCCCCATCTGTTTCCGAAGGTCTTTTTGCATGCATAAAAAGCGTTCAATCCTTTTTTCATCCTTTCCTCCAGGTTCCTTTTCCAGGAGAGTTTGGAGTCAAGAGTGATGCCTAGATATTTTGCTTCCGCTTTGAGTTTGAGTGGAGTACCCTCTAACTTTGGGGGAGCAAATATCGGAATTTTCCTTTTCCTGGTGAACAAGACCAGCTCGGTTTTCTGGGGGTTTATTCTCAGACCGTTCTGTCTTGCCCACGAGGAGAGTTCACTAAGCGCAGATTCCATTAGTTCACTAATAGTTGGTAGAAATTTACCTTTTATCAAAATAACCAGGTCATCCGTGTACGCTATGATCTTTGTGTCTTTTTCCATAAAGAGGAAATCTTGAGGATCTTGTTGACTGTAAGAAGCCACAGTAGGGAGGAGAGAACTCCTCCTTGTGGTGTGCCTCCAGTTGTCACCTTCCTTATAGAACTGTGTCCAATGTCTGCATTGATGATTCTGTTCTTCAACATATTCTCAATCCAGATTACAATGGACTTGTCTACTTTTATCTCCTCAAGAGCTGTTGTTATGGCCTCTGTGTTTACATTGTTGAATGCCCCCTCTATGTCGAGGAAGGCAGCCATTGTAAACTCTTTTAAGTACAGCGAGCCCTCAATCTCACGGACAACACTATGCAGAGCACTCTCCACTGATCTGCCTTTGAGGTAGGCGTGTTGAGTGTTGCATAGGTTTCGTGAATTTGTGAGCCCTCTGATGTATAGGTCAAGGAGTCTCTTCAAGGTTTTTAATAGAAATGACGAGAGACTAATTGGCCTATAGTCCTTTGCGGCAGTATGGGATGGTTTACCTGCCTTAGGTATGAAAATTACCTTAATTTCTCTCCACTGTGTTGGTATGTACCCCGTTCGCAGGCAATTGGAAAAAATGCTTACGAGATGGGGTACAGTGTGGATCTGTGTTTTTTGAAGCATCACTGGCAAGATATCGTCCGGGCCCGGAGATTTAAAGGGTTTGAACGAATTTATTGCCCATGATACTTTATCCGCTGTGATAATCTTGTTTATCACTTCTTCGGTTGTGTGAACCGTAGGAACCGTCGTCTCGAAGGAGACTGTGGTTTCAGAGGTTTTACAGCCTGGGAAGTGGGTTTCAGTCAGCAGTTCTAAAGATTCCCGACTGGATTCTTTCCAAGAACCACCTGGTTTAAGGATGAATCCCGGGACGCAGGGGTCCTTGGATAGGATCTTAATGAGCCTTGCGGCTTCGTTGAGATCCTCTATTGATTCGCAGAACTCCCGCCAGGATTTAGATTTTACTGCTCTTGTTTTGCTCTTGTATTCATTGAAGCTGGACTTGTAATTATCCCAGTCTTCGGTTCTGTTTGAGATCTTTGCTCTATTGAATAGAGTTCGGGTCCTGGTCCTGAGTTGTTTTAGCTCTGTGGTCCACCAGACTGCGCTTATCTTCCTGCGAGCACGCTGCAAGGGACAGGATTTGTTGAAAGCCGCTTTCAGAATTCTCACAAGATTTTCGACTGAATTCTCAATGTAAGTTGGATCAGGATTAGTGGTGTCTTGTGGCGGTTCTAACCTGTTGGCAACTAGGTTTGAGAAAAGATTCCAGTCTGTCCTCTGAGGGTTTCTGAAGGGTTTCGGTTTTTCTTTAATGACGTTAAGGTTGAAGAGTATCCGGCTGTGGTCCGAAAAGGAACAGTTAGTGGACACTCTCCAATCCTCTACTCGGATGGAGTCGGACTCACTTAGTAAAGTGAGGTCAATTACCTCTTCCTTAACCCGATTGCGAAACTAGGGTGTGTTACCTTTGTTGCAAATATTGAGGTTGGTGGAGATAATGAAATCGAAAATGGACTCACCCCTTTTATTGATGTCGCTGCTTCCCCATTGAGTGTGGTGTCCATTGGCGTCGCAGCCTATCCGCGTGACTTGGCGTGTCGCACGAGTGTTCGGACTGCGTTTGAAGGTGGATCCTCCTCATCGTATGGTAAGTAAGCGGACGATAGGAGCAAAATTGATTTGTCCTGTTGTTCGTACGTTACCACCGTGAGGTCTCCGTTGCTATACGTACCTAGGAGAAACATGTTTAAGTATCTCTTGGCGACTATACAGGTTCTTAGCTTACCTTCGGTGTGTGGATAGTATAAATTATACTCTTTACACCTTAATCCCTGAATTTTGTTCCTAAGGAGCCATGGTTCCTGGATTAAGGCTATATCCACATCTTCCTGCAGCATGTACATCATCAAGTCGTCGGTGGCTGCTTTGCAGTGGTGTAAATTAATTTGCACCACTAGCAGCCTCCTTTGACTTGCCGCGTTCATTGGGGAGCCTTACCTTCAGGGTTCCCAGCCCGAACTTGATGCTGCCAGATCTGCTGCGATGTTGTCGAGTGACTTTTGGTCAATGGTAACCATGAGGTCCTTCCCCACTCCGTTCTTACTCTTGGCTGAAGAAATTATTCTCCAGCTGGGAGTATCAAGCTCTTTATTCTGCTTGTCAATTAGCTTCAAAATGGATTCGTCCTTTTCGGGAATCGAACGAGGGATAACCTCGAGTTTAGCGTTCTGCCAGATTTCGCCGCACTTGTCGATTGTGCACTTTAAAAAGTCTAGGGACCTCTGATTGTCACAACCGACAACTTTGACTCCTTTCTGCCAGCCTGCCCCGTCGAAGTTAATCTCATCGCTGCTCTCCGCGACAAGCATCGCTTCCAATATTTTGGCTTCGACCGTTAGCCAATTGTCGGATGTAATCTTCCCATCCGGGTTAGAACGATCCACAATAGCCACTTGTAGACTCAAGTGAAGATTGAAGCTGGCTGATGTTTTGCCTTTTTCGCTTCCCTAAGAGTTTCTTCTCCGGAGCGCCCCTTCTTGACGTTCTGCTTCGATCCTGAGGCAGTGTGTCCCATGGAGGTGCCCGGTTGCTGTGCGCTCTTTTCGACAGTGGCCGGTTGTGTTGGCAGTTGTCGAGTCACTTTTGGGACGTTGGGTTTGATAGGGGCCGTGTTCGATGGCCTCTTATCTCGCCCTGTGTCCTTTTTCGAAGCGTGAGTGGAGGTGGGAGCCGATTTCTTCTCGAATTTGGCTACCTCTTTCTTGTGCTTCTTGATCAGGACTTTTTCGCGCTCAGAGAGCGTTGAGAGTTCTCTTGCGTTAATTTTCCTGATATACTGCACCGACCTCTTATAGCTACTCTTTGCTTTTTGGGCCGGTGTTTTTACCTTGCTCTTTACTACAGGATTGCCTGTGGCCTTAGGGGCGACGTTTTCTTCCAGCAGCTGGGCCTCAGTTTCAGAGTCCACTTGCATGGTGTTGCTTACCTGTAATGAAGCCAAGGATTCATCGTCGGTAGCGGTACCAATCTGTAGTCTCTGAAGGAGAACCCCGGTTACGCTGTCAGCATCGATCGCGCATTCGGCGGTGGCAACCTGCGCTATTTGCCTCTTCAGAGGATGCATTTTTTTATTTTTGTTTTCTTCTTCCATTGTGTTCCCACGAGTCGCGCAGGAATGGGTGGTCGACCTGTACAGAGCCTCGCAGTATACAGGCAAGGCTAATTGATCCAGGAGGGCGCCAGGTATCCTGGATACACCGTTAGCGACTGGGCTATTATTTAGACTGGGCCCCCAGCCTGGCTGACTCTCGGCACGGTACGGTTAACACCTTAGTCCAGCCCAGGGGACGGGAGGGGGGAATGGAGGGGATACCCGGGGAAGGAAGGAGGAGGTGATGGCTGCAGCTTAGCTTCATGTCTCGTCATAGAGAATTCATGCCCAGCATAGAAAGTGAATTCTCAAGAGTCATTGACAATTACTGCACCATAACAGCGGAGACAAGACGCCCCCTTGCAGCCAGCCCCTGTTTACTCTAGACTTGACACATTGTTCGAGGCCTGCATCAGCGATCAATGTCCTGTGCACAAGCATTGCTTTAATCCACAAAACCAGTGCTTCCTCTACGCCAGGCTGTCTAGCAGCGTTACACATGCTGTCGAAAATAGCGTTATCAAAAGCTCCCCCAATGAAAATGGGGCGAAAATGCCGAGTGCGTACTCTTTCCTTTCGAGAGCGCATTCAATTCTCCCAACTAGGTTTTGAAGCGCAGTCTTGCAGGATTTTCCGCGCTGATAAGCATGTTGCATGTCCGAGAGAGGATGCATTCGAAGGACAACTTTACACACGTGCAACTCTACTAATCTCTCCATGCTTTTCAGCAAGAAGGGTTTTAGACTGATTGGTCTAAAATTCTTGGCGAGTGAGTAATCTTCTTTCCCTATTTTGGGTATAAAGACCACTTTCACCGCGTGCCAATATATGTAGGTATGTAGGCAAGTGCCAGGCTAGCAGTGAAAATTCTTTTCAGAGTAGGGAGCAGTTGTCTAATACCTTTTTGCAGCATAACATGGTATATCCCATCAGTGCCCGGCGATTTGAAGCCATCAAAGATGCCACAGCAAATTCAATGGCCTCAGTAGTTGCCACGCGTGACGCAACATACCAGCTATGTTGTTTTCATCGTTTCAGTCAGTGTGCAACGAGCCGATGACAGTCTGATTTCCCGGGAAATGGGTCTGAAACAGTAAACTAAAAGTTTCTGCTTTCGGCTCGGTGGTGGTACCATCAGATTTTCTGAGTACATCCAGCTTTGTCGATTTTCCTCGTTTGAGAACATTAACCAACTTGCTGGTCACGCTCAGGGATTTGATTTCTTCACAGAAGGACTTATGGGAATCATTCTTCGATTTACAAATAAGCTTCTTATATTCTTTCTTCTTCGATCGATATTTATTCCAGCCATCTTCCGAGTTCGATTTAAGCGATCTATTCAGGAGACTTCTGGCTTCCCTGCGAAGACATTGGAACTCAGCGTTCCACCAGGGAATCGATTTCCTGCTAGGAGGTTTTCTGACAGGACGTGCGAGTTCGAAACAGTTGGTAATGGCGCTGCTCAGTTTATGAAGGGCATCCTGCACCAATTGCTTTGTTTTGAGTTTAGGCAGGGCTTGAGTGGATTTCTCAAGCTCCTCTCTGAATCGCACCAAGTTCGTCTTTCTCAGATTCCGCTTGGACTACGAGGGAGAGATAACACACTTCAATTGGAATTCGATATATCTATGGTCTGACAGCGTAACAGCTGGTAAGACTCTCCAGTTATTGATGTCACAAAGGTTGGTTGATAGCCAACATTGTTGATGTAAGATCAGATCGGTTGCATTTGCTGCTGCCCCAAAACAGTATTTTGAGTCCAATCCTTCTGGTCTCACAGTACTCTACGAGTTCAGAAACCGCCTTAGATGGCGGGGGCAATACCGAGTCGTAGGTATCCAGCTACGTCAGTTTAGGAACCGGGCACGCTCTTATTGGGGATTTGACCGTCACCAATAAGAGGCGGAGTGTTTGAGGCGCATGCCGAAAGTGCTGTCATGCTTGTGTCATCTGCAGCAGCCTTTGCTAGCCGCCAAGAAGTGGGGAGGCTGCAGATGATAGGGTCGGATGGGTTTCGGTAGGAGATACCTCCGCCGATCTAATCCTCTAGAGGTTTGCCTTCAACCTTCGTGGCTTCGGCTGTGCCAGCCTCCTTGCACGATTTTCGGGCACGCCTCTTTCTCCTTCTTTTTTGGCACTTAGCAGTGCACTCTACAGTACGTGCCAATTCTGGGGCTCGTTCAACCTTAGCGGTTTCCCGTGCCGCGCCATCGTCGGTGTCGCCTCTGTTGGTTGCACCACTCATGCCCAGTGCAACCAGGTGGTCGGACAATGAACCGCAAAAGTTGGTGTCGTTTCGGGCTGCCGAAAAAAAAACTAATTAAATAAAATGAAGAACGTTGTAACGATGAAACGAAATTTTATTTTTAAGATATTATTCTAAGTATATTCTTTCCTCTGACACTTGTCTCTCGTGGAACAGGCTTATTAGTTCTTTCCATTTCTAGATTGTTCGTGGTGGCAATGGTGTACTTAGTTAGTCAATAAATACTCTACTTTTTCTTCCAGTCGCCACTTGGTCCCACATCTAGAACAACGAGCTCTTCTCGAAACTCTCTCTCCGTGCCTCGAAAGTTCGCGCCATTATCACAATAAATTTCCAGCGAAGTAACTCGTCGCGCTATAAAATTTTTCAAGCACATGATGCAGAAATCCGTAGTCAGGCTATGTGCCAGCTTTATATACACCGCTCGTATCATTGGGCACGTTAATATAACTCCCCACCTTTTCTCATTTCGCGTACCAGCTGTTACTAGCATTGGGCCAGCATTTCTGGTACAATAGGACGAGCTGTTTGAATTTTGCACAACTGACAGCGCTGCCGGACCGACTTCAGCAAGGGTGTTAAGTTAATGATGTAGTATTTCTGTCTAACTTCATTAAAAACAGTCTCATGATTGCAGTGGTGGTATTTTCGATATTAACAGCCGATTAACAAGAAATGAGCTTCGGCAGAATAATTGGCGTTTTACAGTTTTCATGCACATGGTGTGCCAACGCAATTCGATCACATATTTTCAACACACCAACCGTGTTCAGAAATGGTGAGAGCTTAGCTAGTGAGCTGCCTTTAGCGAAAGACTTCTATGCAGTAAGGGAATTTCATCTGGGTAAGCTGCAAATTGAGCTTGACGATAAAGCATTGTTTGCGATCGCCTGATCATCTCCGAGGTTAGCCCGGTGCTAACAATTTCCTTCCCCTTCAACCTAAATCTTAAGACTTCTATGAAGGTGATCGCATAAGCCAAGGAACGATGAATACCTGACCATTTACTGAAGCGGGAATCGTCAATAACGCACCTGGTGGATGTTTTGGTAATATGCAGTATGGGCGGTCGTACTTAGCCGCTGGTGCTGTCTATTATGGGTGCCTGAGGCCACTCAGTAGGCGAATGCCGCAAAAACACTGGATCGCTGAACCATTCACTGGTGGTGATTTCCATTTCATGGCCTTGTCATCTATGTTGAATTTGCTGGGAACCTACTTCCACTCAAAAATTTGCATGGCGTCTAGAATTTCGCCGACTCTAAACATGACGGATTGCTGAAACTTGCGCGGGTCTTCTTGTAGCCATGGGAGTAGAGTTTTGGAATCAGTCCACAAGAACCTTTGCTTTATTGCGAACCTGTCTGAGCTGCAGATAAAAGATGTTAATCGCGTATCCAGTAATGCTGTTTGAAGTTCCAGACAAGGAACTGATATTGGACTGATTGGAATTGCCTCCATTTCGGTGTTGACACTATGAAGTCGTCAACATAGTGGCGCTCCAGTACAACTTCTACTGCCCTCCGTTTCCTACTTTCGAAGCTCATAGCATTTTGGTTCTTGATATAGTGGGTTATATATGGTGAGCAAGCCGCCCCAAAAGTAAGAGCGTTCATTTCGAAAATGCTAGGATTCTGCAAGTCATCCGCTTCATTCCATAAAAACCACTGCGCATGTCTGTCTGCCTCTCGGACTCGCACATGATGGAACATTTCGGCGATGTCCCCACAGATACCAATCTTGGCACCACGAAAACCGCATTAGACTGGTGTCTTCATCCAAATATATTAAAGACAATCCTTTGTCTAAAAAGGCAAAGGTATCAATTGATTTTCCATTACCATACAGCGTCACTGACAGTTTCGGAAAAGCACTTTGGTGAACTTGGTGTGTGCTTCATGAGTAAATACCCCTGCATTTGTGAAAGCGTCACTGGTGGCCGGAGTAGATTTTGCATGAAGGGATGGTGTTTAGTTGGCCATCCATTAATCTCGCATGTTTTTGATGTTCTACAAGATTGTCTTCCCAAGCGACAAAAATTGTATTGGCGTACCATCTTTCCGAAAGGCTTGCGTCCATAAACGTTCCGCATTTGGACACTAAATGATCGCCTTGACATATGCCACACTATTGTAGTTTCTAACTGCCGACGCACTGTTGGTCCACCTTGTCATACTGTATGTATTAAGCAAACCACGTGATTTTGGCGTACATTTCTCGATAAACGAAGTTGGGCGTTTTTCAAAGGCTAGTGTGACAGGTGGTGTTGTTACTAAACATGTGGCCTCTGCTGTATCGTACAGCCAATTACTAATGTCAACCAAAGTGGTAGGCTGAAAGTTTTTGGGATATACTGCCTAAGTCAGTAAAAGATGTGCAGATAGCTTGTCGACGAATTCCTTCAGACTCATTGCGTTATTAAGATGTGCTGTTAAGTTCGTGGATTCCATCGTAGCACATACGTTTTTGATTGCCAAGGCAAACTCAATCAATGAGTCTAGCCTTTCAACCCTTGAAGGTGTCATGCTTTTTGGCGGCCTGAAAGATTTGCTCCCGAATTGCATTCGGAGCTGAACTGATACCCATACATGAAAAAATTATCATACTTATAGCATTGGACCATTTTGGGAATGTCGTGTTCATTAGATAGCTGGCAACTGTGACTCGGCGTAGGTGGCAGGATTTTGCGGCATTTTGGCGTTTAAAGAATTTTTCGATTTAAGGAAAATTTTGGTTTTCACGCAAGTTTATTTGATTATCGGTTTTCTAAAGAACTGTTAGCGTAAGGAACAAGAAATAAAAAGCCAGAAATTGATTATACAGTAACAATGGGGTTACTTTAAAAATCTAAGTGGTTGTTCTACTAAAAAGCAAGAGTGAGCATAACACTCGTCGAGCGAAATGTCTCTCCATTATACCAGCCGCAGCGGATATCGTCGCTGTTGTATTGTGGTCTTAAGTGGCGGCAAGTAACATGCATTCATTACTACAGCCCAAGGTCGGCAATAAATTGAGTGGATAATAAATGTTAAGGCGGACACTAAAGATAGTAGCTTCTCCCTAGCTCCCTAGTCGCTTATAGATGGAGCCACGGCACTTCTACTTGTCAGACCCCCAAATTTCCTCCTTAGCTTTTCTTTTGTGCATAATCGGCAAGCGTGGACCATCCACGCAGAACTCAATATTTATAGTTTATATTTGTTATTATTTGTATTTGATTATCATTTGATTATAATAAAAGCAATTGATCAGGATTAATATCGATTAAGACTACGTAAGTTATCATATAATAATTAGGAAATAATTGCTTAATTAAAATATGTACAATAAAGGACCCAACTTGCCGCAACAAATTACAAATCGTATCCGGATCACAGTGGAAGTAATCCAGCGACAACCAAGCTCAAAGGATTCCACCAAAAAGAACAGAAACTCCACAGCCTTTCACCTTATCCAGCAAAGTAGCCCGTTCACCAACCAACAAAGGCCAGCAAGAAGAGTACAACTGCTGCTCCTGTGATGGGCCAGATTTCGCCGGAAACATGGTCCAGTGCGACCAGTGCAACGCCTGGAACCACTACGCTTGTACCGGTGTGGATAGCTACAAGAGAGAGGAAGCTTACCTGTGTAAAGCATGTACAGGTAAGATCATCTGTTTATCTAGCTATTCAGAGGCGGTACTCGCATCTGCACCGAGCGAAGCCAAAACTGCTGCACAAGACATCCATTCCAGCACTGCTAATGGTGCAACTATGACATATACCGAACCTATAACTTCTTTGCACTCTGTGACATCTTCGCCTATTAAAACGAAATCGTACAAACCACCATCAGCGTCACCTAGCTCTACGTTGATTCAAAGTGTTTCCTCGATTTCTGCACACAATGCGGTCGTCATTGCTACTTTGCGTGGAAATCGGCAAGCTGCTACCGTTCCAGATGAAAACTCCACCATGTCCTCCGCTGCGCTCGCACTCCCCATCAATGCACCAAATCCCACGCAAAAATTCACTGACGACACTGCTCTACAAGTGAATAGTAAACCTCTGATTTTTGTTAGTTCAGAACAAAAAATATCCAACAGTCCTTCCACTTCTAGGTCATGTAAAGCATACGCAACTAAACGACTCCAGCTAGAGTTGCAGAAAATAGAGGAGGAGAAAAAATTAAGGGAAACGCGGGAACTAGAGGAACTCGAATTAAAAAAAAAAAGGGATATATTCGGCATCCCTAAAAAACCAAAAAGTACGACATTCTGAGTCAGATTATGGAGTCAGAATCCGGTGATGAGGATGCCGAGGAAGAAGGAGGCAAAACCGCATCGGTACCCGGAAAGGGTAACTGGATGCCATCGCGGAACCATTTGCAATCTACAACGAATGCCACTGCACGTCCCTCGACCTTCATGCCACAGCCCTCTCAACGTCAACGAGTCGAATCATGGATGGGCCTCACGGTGCCACAGTCGGATCTACAACAACACTCTACCATCCTCGGCCACATCCTAATTTACCGACCTCACAATCTTTGCCTTCCTTCCACACTAGCCAGCAAGAACCTTCAGTTAATAATTTAAGCAAGAATCATATAGCAGCACGCCACTTAATATCACGAGACTTGCAATCGTTCGGAGGAGCCTCTTGATACAATCCAATTGCATTCAGCGTGTTATCGAAACCCTAAGGGAGACCCGAGCTAGTTATCAACACCCTGCTTCATGCGAATCACGCCACGCCACCACCAAAGGCCGACAAGCTCGAAACTATTGTCACCTTCGCGATAGCAGTGCAGTGGACCATCTTAATAATCCCATGCTAATGCAAGAGCTCGTGAACAGGCTTCCTCCCGCCTTGCGTCTTAATTGGGCGATTCACAAACGAACACTACCTACACGTACACTTGCGCATCTCAGTACGTGGTTGTACACGATGGCTGAAGCTGCTAATGGAGTCCTCGTTTCAATTCCGTCTACATCGGTTGAGGAAAAAAGAAATAAAACCTGGAAAGCGAGAGGGATTGTAAATGCCCACCAAGAAAGAAGCGAACCACAATATGATGAAGAACGGAACAAGTGCTATGTTTGCGGAGGCAGCTCTAATTCGGTAGCAGACTGTAAGCAGTTCCAGCAACTCGACCGTACCTCAAAGGGGGCTGAAGTGAGGAAGCATCAACTATGCCGACGGTGCCTCAAAAGAACAGGAACTATATGTGCAATGCCGAGTCCGTTTGCGGCATAAATAATTGCATTTTAAAACACCACAAGCTTCCCCACAAGAATCAAAGCACCATCGGACAACCATCAAATGGTGGATTCATTACAGTGCATTCGAAAAGCTAACCCGACACTCGGAACTACGGCACATCACCCTACTGTTTCGAGTCATACCCGTGTTTCTATATGGGCAAGGAATCAAAATAAAGGCGCATGCATTTCTAGATGACGGTTCGTCTGTTTCGCTCATAGACGAAGAGGTAGCGAGGCAGTTAAACATAAGAGGAGCGCCACGACCATTGCGCTTGAAGTGGACTGGAAATACTTCACGATGCGAGAGTCACTCCGAGTTGATCCACCTGCAGATATCGAGCACTGAACCAAATGCGAAAAGATTCCCTCTTACGGACGTTCACACGGTCAAAAGTCTCTGCTTGCCGGTTCAAGCGCTTAATGCGGATCACTTACAAAAGAAGTTCGCTCACCTGCAGGGAGCCGCTGTCCCGCGGTTGCTAATAGGCCTTAACAACGCTCATCTGGGGTTCCCGTTAAGATCCAAGGAGGGGAGTCTGCAGGAACCTGTGGCGTCTGAAACTCGTCTCGGATGGGTGGTTCTTGGCAACAGCGTCGGGGAAAAAGACGTCCACGGTGGCACCGGTAAAAACTACAGTTTTCACATCTGTGAGTGTAGCGACCTACATCACCTAATGAAGGAGTTTATCTTCTTCTTATGGTTCCACTCCGTTCCGCAGGTTGGAAATCATTGATGCAAGTGTTTGTTTGTTTGTCACTCCCCTAAGTATATCTACGGTTGAAATATTGAGCCATTCTCTTAAATTTGATAACCATGTCAACCTCTGTCTTCCTACGCTCCTTCTTCCTTCAATTTTTTCTTGTATAATTAGTTGGAGCAGTTGATATTTGTTATTTCTCATTATGTGTCCTAAGTATTCGAGTTTTCTTTTCTTGATTAGCATAATTATTTCCTTTTTTCTTCCAACTCGTCTTAAAACTTCTTCGTTTGTAACTCTGTCAGTCCATGAGACCCGTAAGATTCGTCTGAATATCCACATTTCGAAGGCTTCTATTTTCCTTATTGTTGCTCTTTTTAATGTTCATGTCTCTGCTCCGTATAATAAAACCGACCAAACGTAGCATTTAACAAATCTTACTTTGAGATTTAAATTTATTTCTCTAATTAGTAGCACTTTCTTTACTTTGCAGAACGCTGCCCTTGCTTGTTCTATTCTGCACTCGATTTCTTTGGAGGGGTTTGCATTGCTACTAATTAATGTTCCCAGATATTTATAGGTGTTTACTCTTTCTATTTGAACGTTGTTAATTTTAAATTCATAATCTTGAGTTTTATGGCTTCTTATAAACACCATGAATTTCGTTTTGCTTGTATTTATTTTTAATCCGAATTTAGTTTAGTTTATTCATCATTGTGTTTAATTCATTTATACTATTTGACATTATTGCCGCGTCATCTGCATATCTGATGTTGTTGATGTGTCCATTAATTTTGATTCCTCTGTTTGAGCATATTAATGAGTTTCTAAAGATTTCCTCAGAGTACATATTAAACAGGAGCGGTGATAGTATGCAACCTTGTCTGACTCCTTTGCAGATCCTATCTCTTCTGATTCTTCTCCTTCTATAGCTATTTCTGCTTTTTGATTCCAATAGAGATTTTCTATGAGCCTGACATAATTTCTGTCTATGTTTCTGCTTCTTAGTATATCCGCCAACTTATTGTGTTGCACCTTGTCGAATGCTTTTTCATAGTCGACGAAGCATATAAAGACTGTTTTGTTCATCTCTAGGCTTCGCTGGATTAGCATGTTGAGCGCAAATAGTGCCTCTCGTGTCCCAAAGCCATTTCTAAATCCGAATTGAGATTCGCTTATACCTTCTTCGAGCTTGTTGTAGATCCTTTTATGTATTATTTTCAAAAAGATTTTTAATGTATGGCTCATCAAGCTTATTGTTCTGTAATCAGAACACTTTGTTGCTTTATTCTTTTTCGGTAGTGTACAATAACAAATGTTGATCTCAACCACTCATCTGGAATTTTGCCGTGTTTGTAGATAGCGTTGAAGAGCTTTACTAAGGAGTTTATATGTGATGACAACTTCGGAGCCTCGAAAACCCAAAAGGTCATAATGTCTGGTGAAAATGTTCGAGCCTTAGATTTATTAACTACCCGCACCCGTCTTTGACAATGGGAGATATGAAACGACACTTCTCTGGACGTTTGATGAAATCAGATTACCGGATAGTTTCCCTATGGCCAAGAGACGGCTAGTATGTCTACAAAAACGTATGGAACGTGACCTATGCCTAGCCGAGAAGGTAAACCGGAAAATCCAAGAGTATATTGTGAAGAGCTACGCCCGTAAACTCTTACCCAAAGAAGTACTTGAAGGTCGTGAGCGGTCGTGGTACATGCCGATTTCCCCTGTAGAAAACTCTAACAAACCAGGAAAAAGACAAACCAGGTCCCAGACGCCGCTGTAAAAGTTAGAGGAATTTCACTAAACTCCGTTCTTCTTAAAGGTCCCGACCAACTAACACCTTTAACGTCCGTCATCTACAAGTTTAGACAACACAAGGTGGCAAACTGCGGAGACATAATGGAAATGTTTCACCAGGTCGGCATCAGAAAAGAAGACCAAGATTACCAGCGATTCTTGTGGGGTAGTGATACGAAAGGAAAACCCGAGACATATGTATGTCATGACGGTGATGACCTTTGGTGCCACATGTTCTCCGTGCACTGCACAATTTGTTAAAAATACAAATGCTGAGCGCCTCGTCGGTGAATTCCCAAGGGCTGTACGTTCCATCAAGGAAAACCACTACGTAGACGACTTGATGGACAGTGTAACATCGGATGAAGAGGCCATTAAATTAGCCCGGGAGACTCGACACATTCATAAGCAGGGTGGCTTCCATATAAGAAACTGGGTTTCCAATTCTGCTGCGGTTATTAGGGCACTTAAGTCAGAGCCCTCACAGGCGAAGTAAACGTGAACGTCAACGTTGAACTAGGGACGGAAAAGGTGCTTGGGATGTGGTGCACCTCTTCGGACTGCCTTTTATTTAAACTAAATGCGAGTCCCAAACAGGCAGAAATTCTTCTCGGATCACGGCGCCCGACAAAACGCGAAGTCTTCCGGGTTTTGATGACAATCTTCGATCCATTAGGACTGATAGCTTGCTTCCTCATGTTCATTAAAATTCTATTGCAGGAGATTTGGCGTTCCGGGATTAACTGGGATGAGTAGTTCAAAGACGAGGAATATATGAAATGGCAAGTATGGATGCGACAATTGGACAAGGTTGAGGCCGTTAAAATTCCAAGGTGTTACGAAAGCTCCAGTTGGGGAACAGAAACACAGCTCCACATATTTGTCGATGCTAAAAATGGCTTTGCTGCTGTTGCATATATGCGAACCTCTTAAGGCGCTATCAATTCCTCGCCTAGAACTGCAGGCAGCGCTCCTGACTGCCCGGTTCGCGAAGTGTATTGCAGAGTCGCACGGTATTGAGTTTACTCATCGATACTTCTGGTCGGACCCCAAACCTGTTCTATGCTGGCTGCGCTCTGACCATCGAAGGTATCGACAATACGTGGCCGTCCGCGTTAGTGAAATACTACTTGTAGAGCTCATTGAATTCACGAACTGGCGATGGGTTCCCACTGCAATGAATGTCGCCGATGAAGCTACAAAGTGGCAACTCTCCTCTCCGGATAATTGGCCACAAGAAACGGTCCTCGACTCTACGATCGAGGAGTTAAAAACGCAGTTCGTGTGCACTCAAACTTCGGGGAAGAGGGACTATTTTCCGGTTTAATGAAATATCCAGCTGGACGAAATTGCTAAGGAGCACGACATATCTGTTCCGATTCGTGCACAACTCGATAATCAAAAGGACCAAGGAGCCTAAGATAAGTGGAACCTTGTCTTGTAAAGAACTTCAGCGCGCCGAGAACGCCTTATTTAAAGAAGCACAAGTTAGCGTATACCCAGAAGAAGTAGCAGACCTGAGCGCCAGCTGTTACGTAGAAAAAAGCAGTCCTCTTTTTAGCTTATGTCCATTTCTGGACAAAGATGGTGTTGTTCGAGCATATGGAAGGCTCCTTCACGCGAAAAAAGTCAGTGAGGACTTAAGGCTACCCATTATTCTTCCCAGGTCACATCGGGTTACGTCGCACATAATCAAGGACCTCCACCGTCGATACAAACATCGAAACGGCGAAACGGTGATAAATGAACTTCGGCAGAGATTCTATATTATCAGAATGCGATCTGCCCTCAAAGCCGAAAAGAGATCCTGCCAAGTAAGAATGCTAAGGCTCAGCCGAGCCCGCCAATCATGGCTCAACTTCCTCCGTCACGACTGGCTTCGGTTTGTCGCCCGTTTTCTTATGTTGGAGTCGACTACTTTGGCACAATGACAGTCAATGTACGACGGAGAGTAGAAAAGAGATGGGGAAAGAGAGGTTGTACTACCTCTGTCATTCGACAAACGGAACGCCGTTAAGACGTTGGGCATCCACTGGCATCCTGCGACAGATAAACTAAAGTTCAAAATCGTATTAAAAAACAATAGGATGATCACTAAGCGAACGATCCTGTCAGACATTGCTAGCTTCTATGACCCAATGGGATGCATTTCACCCTGTGTTATTCGAGGTAAAATTCTCATGCAACAAATTTGGAAGGAAAAGCAAGGCTGGGACGAAGAGTTACCATCGTCCATTGTCGCTTCGTGGCACGATTTGAAACGTGAGTTACACACCCTTAATGCGATCGAAATCCCTCGATGGACAAGGACCACCAGGAATTCGCAAGTAGAACTTCACGGTTTTTGCGCAGCAGCAGCAGCAGGGACAGTTCAATTAAAGGCATGGAAGGGGCGATGCAACAAAATCGCATATGCATACATTACTATCTTTGTGTGCTTCAGCACCAAGGCCGTACATCTTGAACTGGTGAGCGACTACACATCAATAGCATTCGTCGCAGCATTTAAAAGGTTCACAGCGCGTCGCGGCATTTGTACCCATTTATACAGCGATTGTGGAACAAATTTTAAAGGTGCAGCTCAAACGTTGGAATCAAATAACGCATATATGTCCAAACAGGTAGCCGATGACATCGGCAAATCGCTGCAATCCAATGGTACGTTCTGGCATTTTAACCCTCCAGCAGCACAATTTAGCGGACTATGGGAAGCAGGAGTAAAAACGATGGTGCAATACCTACGGCGAATAATTGGCCACCACTGCCTCACGTTTGAAGAATATGCAACCGTGTTAACACAAATTGAAGCGTGTCTTAACTCGCGTCCACTGTGTCCGATGTCAGAAGACCCAGAGGATTTGTCGTACTTAACACCAGGACATTTCTTAATCGGCACATCACTGCACACCGTGCCGGAAAGAGATTTAACGGAGTCCAAGACCACCTATTTACAAAAATGGCAGGTACTGCAAAAAATCGATCAGGACTTCTGGAAAAAATGGAAGACCGAATACTTGGCGCGATTACAGCAGAGACCGAAATGGTTAGCGCCAAACAATGAAGTTAAAATCGGACAATTAGTGATATTACCGGATGAGACGCCACCAACCCTCTGGCGGTTGGGAAAAATTATCGAAGCGCACCCGGGAGCTGATGGCAGAATCCGCGTAGTTACAATCAAGACTGCAACCACATCCCTCAAGCGACCTGTAGCCAAGATATGTCTCTTACCAATCATGAATGAATAAACGTTCAGAGACACGCATACACACACAACCAAATAATTTAATAACGTGTTGAATAATAATAATATCTATCATTATGAATTAAATAAACAAATATAAATTACGTATCACTTATAACCTAATATTGCCACACACCCCTCACCGAATTTCCCCCTTTTTCTTACATGTCAAAATTTCATTGAACGAGGTTCCTGTTCAACGAACGAACGAGATACCCAACCCATGGTCTACGTGAAGACAACAGCAGAGGTTCATCCCAAAAGACAATTTTTCCCGGAAGCCAGGATGTTGCAGCGCAAAATGAAGGTTAGGCAATAACCATCGCATTTGCCGTCGGCAAAACTACATCTAACCCGAAACAAAAAGCCGACGGCAAATGATCAGAATCGCCGAGGATTTGGGAGCTCAGAAACTTAATACGTGCACACCAAAATGATGATGCCGGCGTGCAATGAAGGCACTGGCTCCACCCACCCACGTGAGTGTGTATGTGTAGTTTTCGAAAACTGCGAAACTTCGAATTCACACAACATACAACACACGCACCAGATCCAGACGGAGATTGTGGTTCAACAACCTGGTAGACGAAAATACGGACCAAAATCAGCTCTTACGAGATTTCGTCACGATGATTTTTCCAACAGAAGAAACACTTGCAATCAAGCAACCGCCAAATAAAGTCGTTTTTGTTAAATCGATCTTCGCATGCGTTTTAGTTCTTTGCTGTAAAAGTCGTTTTCAGGATTCAACCCTGTCGTACTCTGATCCACTTTCAAGTCGGAAAGTATCCACGGCGATACAGATGGTCAAGTACGAAGCGCGTTCGTACAAACGCAGAGTGGCATTTACGAAAGACCCGTGGTCAAACGGTCATTGACGTCGAAGCTCCAAAGGGCACGAGCCTAGCGGAGAAACAACCGAGGGGGAGTGTTAAGGAAAGTGTCTCCCTAGTCGCTTATAGATGGAGCCACGGCATTCCTACTTGGCAGACCCCCGAATTGCCGCCTTGGCCTTTCTTTTGTGGATAATCGGCAAGCGTGGACCATCCACGCATATAGTGGCAGAACTCAATATTTATAGTTTATATTTTTTATAAATTGTATTTGATTATCATTTGATTATAATAAAAGCAATTGATTAAGGCTACGTAACTTATCATATAATAAATATGAAGTACATAATTACTTAATTAAAATGTGTATAATAAAGGATTTGTAACTCAACAAAAAAGTAATTTACTGTTTCCTTCCGAGTTGACAAATGAGTCTCGATAGCAGCCCAACTTGCCGCAACAATAAAGGTTGAAAACTGTCCAAAACGATCAAAAACTATTCATGCGCTTTTGCAAAATCTCGACCTTAAAATGTTGAGACAATCACCCCAAGCGGATACTTCAAGTCCAGACAACTCATTAAGCTTCTTACCCCCTTTTCAAAGGGGCTCTTTCCTGTAATCAGCTAAATCTGTAAATGCCAAATATGCACTTCCTCTTGTAAAATCTCGACCTTATAATTTTGAGTCATAGCCCTGCAAATGAGTAATCCAATGGATTTTTTCTGAAATGTTTTCCCTTCCTCTTGCAACTTAAAGCTTTTCTTCAAAAGGGACTCGCTTGCGTGTTCACCGAAGACTGGAATGCCAAATACGCAATTGCTTTTTTAAAGTCTGGACCTTAAAATTTTCCGACACAGCCTCTGAGTGAGCAATCCAATGGCAAACAACTGCCTAAGGCTTTTTCTCAAAAGGGACTCGTTGCCGTGATCACCAAAGAGTGAAAATGCCAAATATGTATTTTATTTTGCAAACTCCCGACCTTAAAATGTTGAGATATGTTGGCTCAGTCCATTTGCGTTCAATATTATTATTTTTAAATTACTGTCCATTCTGTGCATTCAGTTTCATTACTAAGAGGATGATAATGTTCATCATATTTGCTATTTGCTGAATGAGGTTTTTCAGCCTTTCTTTCAACTCAGTCAAATCACATGTGCTGTTTTCGTTGTATTTTATTTGTGTGTTTGATTAGCATCAACTTCGGGAAGTTAATGTCTTCTCGTCTCTTTTCCTTGTACTGTCCGTTTGCCGTTTGTTAAGGTAGCAGCATCGGCCTTTTTGGGTACTACCCAGACTGGTGCATTGTAAAGCGACCGTGAAGGTCTAATAATGCCATCTGCTAATAATTTTTGGATATCCTTATCTACTATTGACTTGAGGACCATGGGATAAGTGTACATTGGATTATTGTCTACTGCCTTTATTTCGCCTCTAACTACAGTTGCATACGTAAGTTTCTCATCAGGCTAGTTTGGGGTGTTTGTTGTGAACTTCGTACAGTTTCCATGTTTGTTTGTCATTCAGATGAGCTGTTCTGATATTCAGGGTGTTGATAGATTGGGATATGTGTTATTTGATAGGAATTTTCAGGAAGTCGTTAAGAATGAGATAGCTTCCTGAAGTGTGTATGACACCGCCCACCTCCTTAAGGCTGTCGTTGCCATTGATACCATGGAAAGCTCTAAGTGTGGGTATAAAGAAAAATATATGGGGTTTTATATTTGGGCAGAAAAGATTTAAAACCGCGTGGTGAGTAATCTTGACATTACCACCCACGGAATTTGCAAGGAAAGGGTTTTCGTTTGGTACCGTTATTCTCATGCACCTGGGATGAATATAATTTTTGTTCGATTCCGTATCAATTTGAAATTTTAGTACATTCCCGCTCGTTCTGTATTCAAAATAGGGAATCGAAAAGCAGTTTAATTTGATAAAATGAGTGTCATTCGGGCCTTCTATATTGTCACAAAACTGCTCGTCAGTGAGGTCTGGTTTTTAATATTCAGAGGGATTGTTGTGGTTTTGATTATAGGTGTCGAGATAATGGACTACAGTTTGATCGAACCGTTGTTCGGGTTCGTTTTCTTGAACATCAGTGATGATATTCAAGTTCCTTTGCATTTTATTTGGATGTTGAACATGAACAAACTAAACAGGTATTTTTTTGTGCAGGTTGAGCCAGTTTAAATGGTAGTCGATTTGAATAGTTAATTTGCCTTGAGTGTATGGTGTCTATCTCCATAAGTTCTGGCCTCTATTGGAAGATACCTTGTGGCTGATTAAAGGGGTTTGGATTGGGATTTCTATTGTTTATGGGGAAATGCTGGATAGAATTTCTATAATGAGGATTGAACTGACGTTGATTGTGCTGCTGATTGTTTTGAGGCTTGGTGGGTCTTGCATAAGCTCAGGATAAAACGGCAGAGGATCAAATCACGGTGTGTGATTTGGGTTATGTTTGGGTTGTCTAGGTGGGAGTTGGAAAGCCTGCTTTCAGCTTTACGAATATGACCAACCGTGTGGTTGGCATGTTGGGTACGATAACACATGTTTCCCAATTTCAAACAGAGATGCAGAGCCTTGTCACGATACGTCCTTATCTAGACGTGCATTCCTTCGGAGTTCATGTTCATTATGGAGATTTTATTCAAGATCAAAGACACATGGGCATAGATGGTTTGGTAGAATTGTTGCAATGTATTATTGCCCTGTATTAGACCGGTCATTTGGTATTCGAGAATACCGAGGTCGCGTTTATGCAACGTGTTATGCTCTCCCAATCAAGGGCTGTGTCAGGCTGACATACATTCAGCAATGTAAGCATCTCAATCTAGTATCAATTATCAAATAAAGTGAAAATATTGAAAATTTGAGAAAGGAAAACAAATAAGAAAAAGAATATTGCAAATTGAAAAAATAAATTAGAGTAGAAATACAGGAAAAAATTAATGTAATAAAATCTTTGATATAAGATATATTATAAAATAAAGTGTATTGAAAATTTGAGAAAAAGAAAACAAATTTGAAAAAGCATATTGCAAAAAAGGAAAAGAAATTAGAGGTGAAATACAAGAAAAAATATTAATAACTATTAAGTGAATCAGCGATAAGTGATAAGACGATATTTTGAAAGTAAATAAACCAAAACAAAATAGATTTGAATACGTTAATACTTTCACGAAATGAAAATTTAATTGTACCTCCCGAATAGGATTGAATCCCGGAAATCCTAATCCTATTCCCGCCCCAGAAACTTCCGAATGCAATTTGCAAAGCCGCGTCACACAAATCGTTTCACAAATCTTAGCCGGAGAAGTTGTAAGTGTTTTCCTTAACCCACTTTCTGAAAATATACTTGAAATCGATCAAGTAATCGCCGACGACCAACATCTCCGAAATGGACAAGATACCTGATGTGGTCCGAAGCCTAAAAAGTTTTCAGGATAACCAGGCGAATTCGGGTCGTGGAAGAAGAGCGTTGATCGTATTTTGAAACTATACGAACCCTTAAAGTGCACGCCGAAGTCTTTCAGTATATTAAACGTTATAAGAAAAAAAATGTAGGCCAGGCTAAGATGCTTACATTATTATAAAGTTCTTCGTGGTTGGGCGGCTAACAGGTACTTCGCTGTTTCCCTTTCCTTCAGTCACTCGGTTGCGATGCCTACTCGGGAGCCACGTTTCCTCCACACAGATGTAGTTATGGTTGAGTTGTTACTTTGGTTTTTTTTTGGCCTTTTCTGTTGTTTTTTTCCCGCACGCACTATTTATAACTATTTGTTTTTTTATTTTTTGGGGACACTCGCGTGCGCGGAGTCCCTGCGCTTTCACTCTTTTTATCAGGAGGCAAAGTAACACTGAATTTAAATTTAATTTAACTTAAAACCTACGAATGCCGCTATGCCGTATCGAAGTGTATTGTTGTATTATAATTCGAGGCCGTGCACTTAATTTCGTGGAATTTGGTTGGTGAAGACTATTGCTATAATCAGATGTTGTTTTGATTTTCGATCTATTTTTGAGGTACAACGATCGCTGGTGTGTTAACCTTGGTAGATGGCGGGATGTTATCAGATACAATATGTCACTCCGAAAGTTCAACGATCGTTGTCGCTGACTATGGGTGAATGGCTTGTTGAGAAATTCTGGGTGGGCGGTGTTAACTCACGTAACTTATCTGGTCGTGTGTGCAAAGGTTTAGACAAGAAGAGACAATGGTGAACAAAACTCCTCCGGTACCATCAACATCAGCGGCGACACCGGAACATGTCGCTCAAATTCGACACGAAATTTCACGATGTGAAATCCGCGTAAATCCATAAGAAAGATTGCGGCCTTTACGGGAATGAAAATGAATTGGTGTACAAGTAAAAGACGTGTGTGTTACTTTACAAGAAGCTTTATTGTCGACTCTACGGTGGTTGGGCTTAGACTTTCGTCTAATTACAAGCTTAGAGAATACACCGTCATCAGAAAGAGAGACAGATCTATTTCGGAAATCATATACAACATCTCCCTCCTTTTAAGTTTTTTCGACAGGTGTTTAGATATGGCATTTTGGTTAACAGTATTATTAACATCTAGAATTTTCGGCTCGAATATTGCTTGTTTCGTGCATAGTTCTATTTGACTGCTTTCCGCTTTTCCACTTACGGTTATAAATTTAGGCTCATTGTATGATCTTTACAAGTGCTCAGTATTGCGTCGGATTTTATTTTTTTTTATTTCAAACATAAGAAAAAAAAAGCTTACATAAGTTTGATAACACTGCAACTAGTAAAAATAACTAACGAGGAGTTTGCTTTTCAGTATAGGTACTAAAAATAAGTAAATAATTAACATTTTACTATTTTTCAGACATGCTAAAGTTATTATGGTGATAGCGACTATGGCATGGATGGTATTTAAGCCATCCAAAGAGTTGGAGGTATGTTGCCTCCGAGCGCCCCTTTTCGCTCGTTGTTGTCGCTCAGTTACCATGAGGTTAAAGTTGTGGTTTACCTCTCAGCTTCGGATTGTCTGACAAGATCTGAGGGTATCGTACGTTGTAGTAGTCTCAAGCCATATACGTGAAGAAGACTTGTAACTTCCTCATTTACGTGCTCCTGGAGTTTAGTGGAGTTTCCTGGAGTTAGAGTGGGATTCTTCAGAAACTGGGAATCCTTAGGTCCCGATGGAGTTCGTTGTTTCTTATGTACCAAAGAGCATTTACAATAGATCGAAGTACTTTGTTCTGAAAGCGTTGGATGACTGCAATGTTGGTTTGGCTGGCACATCCCCAAAGTTGAGCGCCAGCTTTAAGAACCTGGTTGTATATAAGAATTTTATTAGAGATTGATAACCCTGATTTTCTACCTAATAGCCATTCTATTTTTCGCCATTTAATATCTAATTCTGTTCTTTTGATTTTTATATGTTCTTTCCAACGAAGCTTGGCATCTAAGATCATAACTAGATATTTCGCTGTGTTGGCATATGGAATTGTTGTGCCTAATATAAATATAGGATTGTACGAGACAATCTTATTTATGAAATCAACGTGTACAGATTTGCTGGAGTTAAATTTTATTCTCCATCTTTGAGTCCACTTGACTATTTGGTCCCTAGAAGCTTGTAGTTGTTGGGTTGAATCCAGTGCCGTGTGCCCCACTGCTAGTAATGCCGTGTTGCATTACACAAAGGTTGCAATCTTTATGTAAGGTGTTGTTGGAAGATTCTTGGTATAAAGGAGGTATAGTAGAGGCCCAATTATACTTCCTTGGGGGACTCGGGCATTGATATGCACTACCTATATGTTAGAGTAGTAATTTTCTTGTTAAATCCGAAAGTTAGGTAAGACTTCATTCAACGGAAATACTCTTCAGGCAAGTACACTTTAAGTTTATTAATAAGACCTTCATGCGAGACTCTGCCGAAAGCTTGTGCTACCTCTAGAAAGAACACACTTTCTTTTCTTCTAAAGCTTGTTCGATTTCGTTGGTAATTCTATGAACTTGTTCTATTGTAGAATGGTTTCTTCGAAATCCAAACTGATGACTTGGGATAAGGTTTCTTGATTCTACTATTGGTTTGAGACGCTTGAAAATCAGTTTTTCGAACGACTTTGAGATCAATTCAAATAACGATATTGGTTTATACGACGATATCTCATTGAAGTCCTTACCTGGTTTAGGGATCATTATCACATCAGCTACTTTCCAGGCGCTCGGAACATATCCAAGGCTAATGGTTTCGTCCATCAGCCGTAAGAATTTATATTACCCTTTTTTTGGTAGTTGTTTCAGGAGTTTCTGCAGTGATCAACACAAAACCTGGAGCTTTTTTTGTCTTTTAGGCATATCGTTTCGTGCCATAGCTCGGACATTTTAATCGGAGGTATTGGAGAATTTTAATTTTCACTCACATTTTGGAAGAAGTTTTCTAAGGTAATTCGCAAATGCTGTCGCTTTTTCCTCATTACTCTTAGCCCAGTGCCCCTTGTCGCATCTAATTGGTGGAATATGGTTTGTTGGTCGCTTGAAATATTTATAATTTTTCACAGTGAATATTCTGTATTCTTGTCGGCAGATAGTTCCGAAAGACATTTTTTCATTGTTTCGTTTCGGATTAGCTTTATCTCTTGCTTTAGATCTTGTGTGGCTTTGATAAATATAACTTTATCCAAAGGTGACCGAATTTGTTGCCACTTACGCCGAAGTTTTCTTTTGTATCTTAACAACTCCTTAATTTCTTTGGATAATTACTTCCAACCGTTTTTCTTTTTAATGAAGGAGTACATTTCCAGCCTGCGTGTTGGATTAGTTTGATGAAATCGTATGCTTCTTTTTCCAATTGTTCTGCTGTCTTAATAGGCATATCAGTATCAACTCTTTCTTGGATGAATGTTTAAAACTAAACCAGTCCGTGAATTTATTTTAAAGGTACGGGTTTTCTTCTTTTAGCTAATTTGACAATTTCTTTATCACAAAAAAGTCAATAAGATCAGGGGTTTTAACAAGGTCCGTCGGCCAGTATGTAGGCATACCAGTAGATATAAATCGCACCCAGTGTTTTTACCTGCCTCGTAAAGTTGTTGTGAGTCCTGATCCCCAATGTTGTTGTTGTGAGTCCTGATCCCCAATATGTGTGTTTAGCATTGAAGTCTCCTCACATTATACATTTTGACTTGCACATTGCTGTGTATAATCATTTGATGAAATTGCATGCCTTGGGTGACTATATACTGCTATTACCGACAGAGTTGTGGTTTGAAACTTGAGGGAACTTGTTTTTTCTTCCTCGTGGTGATCAATGCTGTCTTTTATAAAAATACCACTACCTCCTCTCGCACAATTATCTGGATGAACTGTGTGGTAAAACTTATAATTCTTCAATCTGATATATGATTGTGTTGCAAGATGAGTTTCAGATATTAAACATATATCTATTTTTTTCTGGGTCCAATACGATGTGTAACTCATTTAAATGCTTGTATAAACCGTTCGCATTCAATGCCATTCAGCCATTATTGGTTGTAATTGATTTTGCTTTCAAGTCTAGTTGTTCGTTCGGGTTTTATTTAAATTCCTGCTTCTCTAGCTTATCTAGTATTTTTGCTAGAGCATCTTCAACTGTACTTTGCTCTTTTCTGGAGGTATTTTTGCATTGTTTTGACTGCTTGGGAAAATAGAGGTCGTCGAGTGTTCAAATCTAGTTATTGACTAGTAAATACTAGCGTTATTTACTATCTGTTTCCGTTGAGCTTCGGTGTTTTCTGTAGGTTACTACTATAGAGGTTTAAGCATTTTGGGTTTTTTTATTGTTTAGTTTGTTGTTTTAGGAAAATGAGCCGATACAAAAGGAATAAAACGACCACATTTGTTTAAGAAGAACTTATTCAATGAGCTTTAAAGTAGTAGAGAACAATGAAAAGACATAAATATAAAGCAATTAGAAAACATTAGTTTATAAATGAAAAGTCAGAGGGCGTTAATAATTTAGTGTTGCCATTAGAAACAAACTAATTTATAATATTCAATAGTTGTCCCTTATCTTTTGCAATTCTTTGGCTATCCACGATAATTTGCAGGATGGAGCTCGCCGCAGTTGGTGCATTTTGCAGGAAGTTTCAAAAAGTTTTGTACAATTAATTGTGGTATGTTCTCCGGCGCATTTTACACATCTGGGGGCCTTGCCACAATAGTTTTTTGTGTGCCCAAATTGTGGGCAGTTTGTGCATTGAGAAATAAGTTTGGAGGCTTTAAATGGAAACAATCGAATGTAAAATGTGCTTGATCTTATACACTTTTTTGATATCTTCATTTTGGGCAAAGGTTAATAAGAACATATCTAATGGTTTTTTCGTTCTAAGCTGGAGTTCATTTGTGGCACTAATTGTAAATTCTTTGCAATGACTCTAATAGGACGAGATTGTTTTTAGAAGTGGACAACATTTTTATTGGCTCGGTAGTCTTCACTAGTTGCAACATTAATTTTATGAGTTCTATCCTTTAGAAGACGAATAGCAAATTCTTTTTTAATCAAATTTCGGATTCTGTTTATAAGTTCTTGATAACTTGTGATATTTGTTACCATGATTGATGTTTTTTTTTTCTCCCATTTATTCAACACCTGTCTTAAATTAACATTTAGTTGAAGTTTTTACAATTTACCCTGGCAAATACGTATATACGTATAATGTAGTTCCAATGTCCTTTACAATTGTGTTTTTACTCGGCTGCAGAAGTAGATGGCACAAGTGGAATTTAATCCACCCGAAACGTTGGAGTTTTTGTTCGCACCGAGCGCCCCTTGTCGCTCGTTGTTGTCGCCAGATGTTGTTTTATTTCCGTGATGATGCCAGTTGGTCGGTATCGTTTAAGTCTTCGTATTTGTGTTTGTTTGTCATTTGGGATATTGCGTATTTCGTCGTTTATATGTTATAAAATCTTAGGTTGATATTTGACACAGTACTTTTTTATTTCGTCTGCAACAGTTGTTATGTGAAGGTTTTTATAAATTTCCGTGTTTGGTACGTACCATTCTGCGTTGGTAATTCTTCTTAAGATTCTGTTTTGTGTACGTTGGATTATTTAGATGTTTGTTTTGGAAGTGCCCCATAGTTGTAGCCCCTATGACCAGATAGTTTTGTATATCAGAAGTTTCTGCCTATTGACAGTCTAGAGTTTTTACAAAGCATCCAGTAGCATTTTCGGAGTTTGTCTTTTATTTGTTTATTCTATTCTAGAATGTGTTGTTTCCATATTAGTTTACTATCAATAACCATACCTACATATTTGACGTGATCGCTGCTTTTTATGTTCTTAATGTAAATTGTTATAGGAGGTGGATTGTCAATTTTTCTAGTGGTGTAGATAACCTGGAGTCTTTTCTTCATTTATTTGTATACCCCATTTTGTGAACCACTGTATTGTATTATTTAAATGGTTTTGTAGTTTAAGATTCGCATCATTTACGTCTTTATCAGATTGCAGTGTGATAATGTCGGCTGCAAATATTTCTAGCATGGAGTGTTGCGATGTCGGGGTAGGTATGTCTGCAGTGTATATTATTTTATTTATTTATTTGATAAGGCTAACAATGTAATGAATAAAATTACAAGCTAGCTGGGGTAAGCCAGAGCAGCGGGGGCCTTCGGCTATCTTGATTACATGGATTATATAAATTTATATAGATTTGTGGCTTTGAGGAAATTAATTAAAGTTTTTATGTTTTTTGTGTTAGGGTTAGAAAGGAGGTTGATTAGGTTGTTATGGGGGGTGCAAGTGGAGGGTTTGTTCTTGTCGAGGTAGTGTTCGTAGGTAACTCTGGTGTGTCCAAGGCGTAGTCTGATTATTTTGGTGAGGTCGTTTCTGGGTGTGATTGGGTGTCGAGGGTCGTCGGCGTAGTTTTTGATAGAGAGCTTGTCTTTGTTTATGGTCCGGTACCAGTGGGATGATTTGTTGAATAGGGATTGTTGTTCGGGGCAGTGAAGTGTTCTAATATATTTGTTTATATCTTGTGAGTTGAAGTTTGGGGAGTGAAGGGAGGGGGTACGAAGGGTCCGTTTGGCGGTGTTGTCGGCGAATTCGTTGCCAGGGATTCTGATATGGCTTGGAATCCATATTAGTGTTGTTCTCGGGAACTGTTGGTGGAGGAGGTTGCGGATTAGGGAGGGGTAATAGCTTTGGTTGTTGGTGTTGATGATAGGGAGTCGGTGCAGATGGCGAATTTAGTGTTGGAGGTGTTAGTATAATGTAGGGCTGTTAGGATGGCTATGATTTCGGCAGAGTAGGATGATGTGTAGGAGGGGAGGAGAAAGGAGAAAATTATTTCGTTTTCTGTGGTGACGCTCAAACTGACGTTGTCTTCTGTTTTGGAACCATCAGTGTAAATGAAGTGGTGGTCGTTGAGTTTGTTTTTTATTTCGGAGAAGAGGGTTCGGAAAATTTCTGGGGCAGTGTGGGATTTCTTGTAGGAGCGTAAGGTTTGGATAACAGAGGAGGAAGGGAAGAGCCAGGGGGGGTGGGAACGGGTGGGTGGATGGAGAGGTTTGGAGGGGATGTGGTTTTCGTTACAGAGGGTTCGTGCACGGTGTATGCAGGACAGTGTATTTGTGTTTTTTTTGCTTGGTCGGGTTTATTATATTATAGAGGGGAGAGTCTTTGCACTGCAGGATGGGTTGGAATAATTTTAGAGTGGATTGGAGGCGAATGTCTTATTATTGGCATGTTGGCTTCGAGTAGTAAATGGGTAATGGGAGTGGTGCGATAGGCGTTAAGTGCTTTTCTTATAGCGGTGTTGTAGATGGTTTTGATTCTGTTTAAGTGGGACTTGGCGGAGTAGCCGTATAAGAAGAGACCGTATCGGATTTTGCTGGTGATGATTGATTGGATAATGGAAGTTAGGGAAAGAGGGTTGCAGTTGTACCTACTGCTGGAAAGGATTTTGATGATGTTTAGTTTTTTTTCTAAGCTGGGCGTAGGTAATCAATGTGGGCGTTCCACCTGTAATTTTTCTGGAAGACGATACCTAGGATTTTAAGTTTGTTGACTTTTTGCAGGGTAATGTTGCTGGTTAGGATATCACAGGAGCATTTGTGTTTTCTACAGATGTGCAGGTGTTTGCACTTTTCGGGTTTTTTTTGCACAGCTGAGCTCCCGAGTATTCACCCCAGGAGAGGATGTCTTGGAAGATGGGGTTCAGGTTAATATTGGATGTGAAGTTTTTTTTGTTGAGGGTTTTAATTATTGCGAAGTCGTCAGCGTATGCGCAGAAGCTTATGTCTTTGTGGCGGGAGAGGGTTTGGCAGAGACTGTTGTAAGCTATGAGAAATAGGGGTACAGAGAGAGGAGAACCTTGAGGAATGCCGTTGAAGAGGGGATATGGGGCGGAGAGGGAACCGCCTACGCGGACAGACATTTTCCTATTGCTCATGAATTGGTAGATGTATCTGATGATATTGGGGCCAAGTTTCCAGGTTTTGAGTTGGTTGATGATAGTATGGATACCTATTTTATCGAATGCCTTGGCAAAGTCTAGGGACACAAGGGAGATATGGCTTTTTTTTTTTAGGGAATTTGTGATATGGTGGTCTAAGAACAGTAGCGTTTCGTTTATGGATTTGCCTTTTTTGAATCCCATTTGGTGACTGCTAAGGAGTTTGTTGTGGTTGATAAACCACCAGAGTCTGTTGGTTATTATTTTATCGAGTACTTTGGCGCAGCAGGGGATGAGGGAGATGGGTCTGTAAGAGTTAGTAAGGGTCTTTTTTGAGTTAGGTTTGAGGACGGGGATGATGGTGCTATTTTTATATTGTTGTGGGATGTTTGAATGAAGGATGGTGTTGTATAGGTTGAGGAGTCTTGTTTTAAGGGGTTGGGATAGGTTTGAGATCATGGGGTACGATATTCTGTCTGTAGCTGGAGTCTTGCCTTTAAGTTTGTTTAATGCTTGGTCTAGTTCTATTGGAGTGATGTTGCTTTCTATGGTTTTGGCACTTTTTGGTGGGGTGTAGGAGACTGATGGGGTCGTTGCACTTTTAAGTTGGGGGAAGTTAGAGTCATGGGATTCCTTGGACCAGAAGTTGACAAAATGGTTGGAGAGGTTGGTGGGGCCTGTAATGTTGAGGTTTTGTTGGTCTTCGGGGGTAATTGTGTGTATGGGTGGTTGCGGTGTTATGCCGCAGAACCTTCTTATGGAGGACCAGATTTTGGTATTGGGTGTGTTGGGGTGGATTTCTGAGGTGAGTTTGTGGATGGACTCGGATTTTGCGGCTTTAATTTTTCTTTTGTATTGGGCATTGGCTTTTTTGTAGTTGATGATATTGGTAGGACAAATGTTACGTTTTAGGAGTTGCCACATTCTGTTTTTGTGTTTTTTTTAGTTGTTCTAGTTCTTTATTCCACCAAGGTACTCTGTGCTTGCCTGTTGATGGATGGGCTTGGGGGATGGATTGGTTTGCACTTTGGAGGATGATTTTGTTGATGTGGGCTGCTTCTTTGTTAGGGTTGTCGCTAATGGGGTATTTCTGAGTATATTTGTCTACTAGGTTTTGGTATAGCTTCCAGTTCTGAATTTTGGGCGTCTTTTGGAAGGGGGAGGTGGTGAGGGGAACATAGAAATTGTGATAGGGAAATGGTCGCTTCCGTGTAGATCATCGGAGATTTCCCATTTGGTGAAGGGAGTTAGATTAGGAGAGCAGAAGGAGATGTCGATGTGGGTGAAGGTGGAGTGGGTGCTAAAATGTGTGGGAGAGCCGTCATTGAGCAGTTGATAATCTGATTTTGTATTGAAATTAGAGATTGTTTTGCCGCGGGGGTTACTTTTGGGTGAGCCCCAGCTGGGGTTCCAGCCATTGAAGTCGCCTAATATTATGGAGGATTGGTATCGGTGGAGGAGGACGTTTTCCAGGTGGGAGGAGGTTAGGTTATATGAGGGGGGGATGTAGACGTTTATTATGGAGAGGGTTCGTTTGGACACGACTGTGATGCCTAATGCTTCGAAGTCATTGTTGAGGGTTAGTCGTGTATGTTCTATGGAGGAGTGGATAAGGAAGGCAATTCCGCCATAAGGGTTCTGGGAGGAGTTATGGGAGATAAGTTGGTAATTGACGGGAGTGGGGGTTGTGTTAGTGGATGTTAGGTGGGTTTCTTGAAGGGCTATTACTTTGGGTGAGGTAGCTTTGATTAGCATTAGTAGTTCGTTGTAGTTGTTTAGGTATCCTTTTATGTTCCATTGGATTATTTTTAGTTCGGGAGTTGCGGGTTGGTGATTGTTGGCGGTGACTGTTGAGTTGGTAGATTTGGTGCGACCCCGCCATCCTGCGGTAGTGTTTTGTGGCCCGGAAGGTGGGCTCAGCGTGGATGGTCTGTGGATGGCGGGGTCAGTAGGTGTGTTGTTGGGTGGCTGGTTAAGATGATTCATCATTGTTGATCTGTGGATGTGATGTGGTTTTTGTTGTTGTTGTTTTGCTGGTCGTTGGTGTTTAGATTATTGAGAAGAGGGGACTGTGATTGTGGTGGTTGAGTGTAGTATTTGTTTTCACGTATGAGTTTAAGAGTGAGGTCAGTAATTGGAGATCTTGTGGCGTTGGTGTTCTGGAGTGGGTGCTTATGAGAGTTTGGTTTTGAGTGATTTTCTGTTGTCAGATTGAGTGGAGTAGTTGATGTTGTGGTGGTTTTCTTGTGGGATGAGTTGGATATTGTTTGTTTTTGGTTGAGAGATGATGTTGTTTGTGTGACTGTTGAGCTTGATGAGTTGGTGTGTGTTGATATGGTTTGTTTGATAGTGTTGGCGGGATCGCTGTGGGTGTTGGTGGGTGGGGAAGTTTGAACACGTGATTCTGTTTGGGTTGCATTTCTGGTAACTGCAGAGTAGGATGAGGGGAGGTTGGAGGACGGATTTTGTGCTATGTATTTTTGCTTGGCTTCGAACAGACTGCATTTGTTTATTGTTTTAATTTTTAGTATTTCTTTTGCTTGCTGGTATTTAAGGCATGATTTGGAGGAGGATGGGTGGTCCTCTGTGCAGTTAGCGCATCAGACTCGGGTGCATGGATGTGGGGAGTGGGGGGGGGGGGGGGGGAAGGTTGTGGAAGGTTGTGCGCGAAAGATGTCGATAACCGTAGGGGGATAATATGCAGGTTGGATGTTGCTGGGTCAGTGGTTAGACTGTGACAGCAGTGTATATTAAATATGTGCAAATTAGAGTATTCTTCCTTGTGTTTTACATAGAAGTGTCGTTGGTCAAGATAACTTTTAAGTAGCAGGTAAAAGTCTTATTGTAAGGCTTTATTAAGTTTATAAGTAGTCCCTTGTGCCAAACTTTATCAAATGTTTTAGATACGTCAAGAAATATTGCTGAGCAGTATCTTTTATTGTTTAAGTCATTTGATATTTTGTTTATTACCCTATGTGTTTGTTGTATAGTCGAGTGGTGTTGTCTGACCCCGAATTGGTGATTCGGTACAACGTTGTTGTTGTTAAGTATTGGTTGTAGTCTTTTCTGTATGATTTTTTCCAGGAGTTTGGATAAAACTGGTAGAAGGGAGATAGGTCGATAGCAACTAACTTTTGTTATGTCTTTTCCTGGTTTGGGGATGGTGTGCACTTCAATGATTTTTCATGCTTTTGGGAAGTATTTAGTTCGAATTATAGCGTTAAATATATTTCTGATATAAATTATTGCGTGTTCAGGTAGTTCTTTTAAGATTTTCCCATTTATCATGTCGTAACCAGGGCATTTATTAGGCTTGATACTATTCTTAATATGAAAGCCAATTTCATTTTTAGTTGTCAATTTGATTGGAATTGCTTCATTCGTGTTTTAGAGGTTTAAATGTTGTGGATTACTGTCTTTTTCGTTTGTGAAGCAGTTGCCAAAGTGGTTCGCTAATGTTGCGGCTTTTTCTGTGTTTGTTTTAGACCGCGTTTTGTTGACGTTTAATATTGATGGTTGGTGTGAAGTCGTCTGTTTCAAATTTCTTGTGACTTTCCAGAGAGAGTAATTCGTTTGAAAGTCGGTGTCAAGTTTTTCAAATAATTTTTAAGTTCTTTGTTTTTATGCTCTTGTAATATGTCCTTAAGTTCTTTTATGGTCCTATTTAGTTTGGCCTTTACCCCAGGAGAGCGATTCGTTTGCCATAGTTTTCGAATATTGCGTTTTTGTCCAATTTTGCTTAGGATATATTGGGGATTCACGTTCCCCTGGGATAAGTTGTGGCGTAGAGATACTCAATGCATTTATTATGGTGTCGTTAAAGTAAATTATTGCACTATCTATGTTGTTAGGGGATTTTAAGGGGATACTATGTGGCAGGTCTCTTGTTAGGATGCCCTTAAATGTTTGCCAGTCAGTTCTTTTGTTGTGAATCCTTGAATTGTGGATGAACGCGATAGCTTTGGTCTAGTAGGTGATTATGATATAGCAGTCGTCAGAAGAAAGGTCAAAGGAAGTTTTTGCGGTTAATATTGTCCTGGGTATACTTTTGTGTATACAGAAGTCTATAAGATCAGGTTTCTTGTTCATATCTGTGGGCCAGTATGTTGGTTCCCGTGGGCTGAGAAAATGCACGTTAAGTGATTTTAGAACATTTAGAAGGATGCTTCCGTTTCTGTTTGTTAATCTGGAGCGCCAGTCGATGTTTTTTGCATTAGAGTCGCCTCCTGTAATGAATCTCTTACCTAGCGTGTTAATGTAAATTTTGTATTGATCTGTCGATATGTTAAATTTAAGTGGACAATAAGTGCCGAGATTGTGAGTGGGCCCATATGCGTGTTAAATTTGTATGGTCGTTGCTTGGATATTCCCAGCTTTGTAGCCTGCAAGATCTATTATCTGTCTTATTATGATTGCTGTGCCACCATGAGCTTTGTTGTCAGGGTGATTTGTTTCATACACATTGTATTCGGGTATTTTGAAAAAGTTTTTGTCTGTGACATGTGTTTCTGAAATCAATAAGATGTCTATGGAATTGGTTCTGATAAATTATTTCAGTTCGTTGACGTGCTGCTGCAGTCCGTTAGCATTCCAGATAACGATCTTTAGTCGGTCTAACTTCATATTTAGTTACCCAGTTTGGTTATTAGTAGGTACTGTTAGTGTATTCATCATGTGAGTGATTTGTGTCATTAGTTGTATCATTGTTTTTAATTCAGTAACGTCATTTGAAGATTGTGCTTGCTGAGATGTTGTTAATATTATGGGAGTATGTTCGTTAATTGGGGGAGCTTCAGTAGGTTGATTTTGTTTTGTCTGTATTAGTGTTTTGGAAATTTGGGGTTCAGACGTTCAGACTTTGTAGCTTCTGCGTAAGTGACAGTTGTCTCGACTAGTATTGTTTATAGTAGTAGTGGATGTAGAGGTTGGTTTGGTTATTGTGATTTCTTTGCTTCTCAGAGGTGGAAACCTTTGTAGCTTCAGGGTCTTATATATTTCACAACCTTTGTAGTTTGCTGTGTGTTTGTTTTCACAAATACCACAACGTATGTCATTTGTTTTTTCCTTTATTAATTTTATGATTTTTGCACATTTGACGCACACTGGGGAGGATGTACAATAATTTCGCGTATGGCCGTATTTTTGGCAGTTGCAGCATTGGGGTATGTCTCTCCTTATATGAGGTGGTTCAAAGGTTATTTTGCAGTGTAGAAATGTATTTATGTTATAAAATCTTTGTTGCTCTTGTTGTTCTCTAGTTCTAGAGAGAATATTGGTAGAGGTTCTCTAGTGCTTTTTTTTGTTAGGATATAAATGTTCGTTACGGTGTGTCCTTTTTCACCAAATTCATTTTTTATTGCTTCTTTGTCAGTAGAGGGGTGCATGTTTTTTAGGATGACCTTGAAGCCTCTTTGTTCTTTAGCACCTCGTGTTCTTTTGCTGTAGAACTCTTAAGATCGTTGTATAGCGCACCGAATATATTAGTTGGATCTTAATCTCTTCGTTTTGGAGGATCCGCATGAAGCAGTGGTTCTGCGCCACGTCAGGTTTTGTGGCGGTGTTGTCGTCGGTAGGGATCACTATTTTACAAGCTTTGACCGGTGTCACTTGTCAAGTATTTGCTTGTTATTATTTCGATTTACTGCTTTGTGTAACGCGTACGCGCACAGTTTAATTTGCGGTTAATTTTTAGTTTTTTATAAAAAAAATTCTTTGCTTAAACAAGGAAAAACACATCCTTTCGCTTTCGGTGCTAAACTGAAACTGATGATTGGTGGTGGACGGGGATCTTTCTTTTCAGTTTGATTTGATTGATTGCTGATATTCGTATACCAGTTTTGTTTGGGCGAAAGGTTTTGGAGGGGAGTTCGCCTTTCGCTTTTACCACAGAATAAATAGTATACAGAAGTTGCATCTCATACAAAGCAAATTTTGTTCTAGGGTTCCAATATTGGCACCCTATTGAACAGAGAGTACAAGCATGAGAACATGCAAGAGAGTATACAAAAAATTGAGAAGCTGGTGCGAGCGAAAGAGAGTAGCATGTGCGTTTTCGGTGGTTTTGTTTTTACGAGAGCAAAGCAGCTTACGATGTGTATGCAAGTGTGTGTGCGTGTGTATGCATTGATAGCTTCTTCTATTGTAAGCTTGCATGGTGTTGTATTGCTTCTCTTGTTTTCGATTGTGTGGATTGGATTCGAAATCACTTGGGAATTGTACTTTCATGCGAATGGTTGTGTTTTCCTGCGCTTATATATCGACTCCATTTTTACTTTGTATTTTGATATTTAACTCTATTTTTGATTTTGAATTGTTGCTTTTATAATTGTTGACAACTTTGCATACGATTTGGATTATTCTTTGGACTTATTATTATATATTGATTGTTGAGGGGTTGTCATACGATTTTGAATAGGAAAAATGGATTCTGTACCGGCTGTTGGTAAAATTTTCCAAAAGTCCGGCATTCGATGCTGCATAAAAACATGCGGTAAATCTAGGCGATATGGTGAAAAGATAAGAATGTTTAAGTTTCCTTCCTATGACTCAGCTATGGGTCAAATTTGGCGAGAAAAATGTAATATTCCAACAAAAGATTACACAAAAAAATTGTTGATTTGCGCCAATCACTTCTCAAGTTCTGACATTGGTAAAAAAAAGTTGAAATTCGGAGCTGTTCCGGTATTTAACTTAGAAGTTATTGAGGAAGATTACAAGTCGTTGGAGCTTGATTGTCCAGCTAAAAAGAGCCGAACAAGTGATTCCGTAGATGGATGTTGTAATGACTGTGAAAAATAACTGAAATCAGCTAATTTTTACAGAAAAAAATATTACGACATGGTAGCAAAATATAAAAATCTCCAAAGCCGCAAACAAATAGCAACAAAATAAAGCGTATTTCAAACCATCGACTCTTTTCAAATAAGCAAGGAGTCAAAAACATTTTGCAAACTTCTTCTTAGTCCACGACCTAAAGAATATAAGCAAGATGTAAAATATTTGGTTCAAAACATTTATTATGTCTCACAGTCAACGTACCAATTTTTGAAGAATAAATTGCATCTAAATTTGCCACATATCTCTACTATTTATCGATGGGCCCCTGTAAGTTCCCTACAACCAGGTTTTAAAAATAACGGTTTAGAGTTAATAAAAAAGAAGTGCTTAGATTTGAACCAGTACGAAAAGAATAATATGATTCTGCTGATGGATGAAATGGCGATTAGAAGGGAATTGCGATACAATTCCAAGTCAGATTTAGTGGATGGATTTGAGGAAAATGGGGTTGAAAGAACGAACCAGATTGGTAAACAATTGTGCCTTTTTATGATTAAATCAATGTTTTCCAACTGGGCGCTTACATTTAATTACTTTGTTTCAAAAAATGGACTTTCTGCCGATTTACTAAAAAAGATAATATTACGAAATTTAGCAATTTTGAACAGATTTGGCATCATAGTTAAAGTTGTAATTTGTGACCAAGGGTCCTCTAACAGGAAGTGTTTCTTGGAATTGGGAGCTACTTTAGAAAACCCCTATTTTATGTATAATGGTAGTAAAACTTTCTGTGTATATGATTTTCCACATCTAATCAAATCATTAAGAAATGGTTGGCTTCAATGTGACCTTACAACACCAAATGGAGTTGCTAGTTTTAAAGTAGTTAAGGAACTATGGGAAATGGAGTGCAAATCTAATACAAAAATGTGTCTTAAACTTACAAGCCAGCACATATTTCCGAACTCTTTCGAAAAAAATTAAAGTAAAACTAGCCACCCAAATTTTTAGTAGGACTGTTGAAGCAGCAATTAAAACTGTTATTGAGACAGTAGGCTTTAAAAGTTGCTCAAAAGAAGTTTGTTTATCTACGGCATGCTTCATAGGAAATATTGACAAAATATTTGACTGCCTAAATAGTGGTTCGCTATCTTCAAAGAATTGTTATAAGTCTGCAGTTCAACTTAACAGTCCATCACACGAATATATAAAATTCTTCCTTGAATACCTCAATGAAATCTCATTTGTTGACAAAAAGAAAAAAAGTATTTTTTTTTAGATGGAATGAAATTTACCTTAAACGCTGTATTACAATTAGTAGACGAGCTATTTCAAAAAAAATCCCAAATATTTTTTTTAATGACAAGAGCATTAAACCAAGATAAGATCGAAAATATGTTCTCGGTTCTAAGACAAAAGGGTGGAAATAATCTTAACCCATCAGTTGCTGATATAAACACTTTATTAGCACGCTTAATGTCTGCAAATATAGTGCAGTTGAGTTCTTATAGTAACTGTGAAGAGCTGAGTGATACCACATTTGAAACGCAGAACGCACGAAATGAAGAACTCAGTCGAAACGAAAACTCTGAAATAGATATTAACATAGAAATCATTGATGATTTCGTATTAAATGATGACTTTCAGAATTGTTCGGAATTTAGTATCGATTTGGCGTCTTTAAGATACTTCATAGGTTATATCGTCTACAAAATGATACCGAAAATTAACTGCGATATTTGTGTTTCTATATTGAGAAAAGAAGACGAAGTATTAACAGTTCCTAGTGAACTTTTCATATTTCATAAAAATTACAATTCTCTTAAAGATTTTGGTAACCTCGTTGCTCCTTCACAAATTTTCTTGGAAATTAGCAAGAAACATATTACAGTGTTTAGCAATATTTTTGACACACAACCACAAACTGTTGGTATAAAAAACTTGATATAATCCAAATGCAAAAATGCCACACCGCAATGGTTTTCCACATGTTCTGATCATAAGGAAATAATATTGGACTTCATGATCTTAGTACTCATTGCTCATGGGCTTCAGAGAAAAAAACATTTACTAAAGCCCGCAAATTTAAAATCCTGTCGCACTAAAGTTTTTGGGTTATTCTTCCCTACATATATCAGATTGAAATTTGCACAAAAATCCCAAATAATGGAATAACGTTAATTGGTGTTACCCGGCCCTTTTAGTTTACATCGAAAAAGTACGCGTACGAATACCAAGCGCAACTTTCAACACAAGAAAACTAAATATAGAAATCTAAAACTTGAAACAAAATTTTGTCAACACCACGTGCATTCACGACGTTGGATAGCAACACAATACACACACACTCATAAACATTTTAAGATTGCTCTCTCGTTGATTCTCTCTGATCGTGGCTGCTCTCTGGTTGTTACTCTCTGATCATGCTTGCTCTCTCGTTGCTTGATCTTCCCTTCAGTTGTTCCGCCCGCACCATAAAGTGAAAAATCATCGCAGGCCGAGATGCGACTTCTGTATACTATTTATTCTGTGCTTTTACTTAAGTTTCTTATTTCTTCCTTCCTTTCTGTTTCTTTACCTAATTCTTCTTCGTCTGTTTCGTAAACTTGGATTTCGACATCGGTTGATTTATTACTTTTTGGATTGTTTTTTTTTTAAGAATTTCAGTCCATTATTTTCCTTCACTAATTCCTGGCAGATACTCTTTTTCTTAAATTCATTATTTCTGTTTTAGGAATATACTAGTTTAGACTTGTGAATTGACTGCCCTTCAGGAGTGCGATCAATTCCCATTTTTTTTATGTACTTTATAATTTTAATTATTCTTAATTATTAAGAATTAAGATAAAAATTTCTTTAAAATCAAAATAAAAAAGAACCGACCTGGCAATGCTGATTATAGAGCTTTTTAAGAACGCAACTTTCATATGAAATGAGACCTGGTGATTTAAGTTCCACCATTTTTTGGACAGGTGAACGGCTTTCTCGGCTTGGCCGTTCGATTTGGGACAAAACGGGCTAGAGTATATGAATTTGAATGACCTCATTTTTGCGAACTGTTTGATTGTCTCAAACGATCTTTTCTGGCATCCCATGGGTTGAAAATATTTCCTTCATAGCCTGAACAACATTGATTGTATCAAATTTTTTTGAGCTGAGAGAAAATTTTGAGAGCTGGAACAAAAATCCAAATTTTTTTTTGAAACTACATACTAATAGCTATCGAAGTACGTAGGATTTTTCTTTTTTTTTTTCAATTTTTGTAGAAACTGTGCATATCTGAACAAAAAGTATGAATTTTCGACTAAAAAAAGAGCAGTAAATTGTTAATAAAACAAGTAATTTTCAAAATATCAAACAACGGCTACGTACTTCGGAGGAGAATATAAATACATATGAAGCTACTGTAAAAATTTGAAGTCGATCCATGCAATAGTTTTGAAGCTACGAGTACGCCCGATTTGAAAAAAAACAGTTTCGAGAAAAACATTGAAACCGTTGAAAAAAAAACTTGTGCAAAAACTTGTGCAAAAAAATGAAATACTTCAATGATATATTCAAAAATGTACACTACGAAATCAAAGCGTCTGCGCGGCGTCGCTTGGCAGCTGTACTGGCTCTCAAAGGCGCACGTACACACAGACGCACTTCTATAGGGTGTTAGTACACCCTGGTGGACTTCTCATAAACCACTAAGCCCATAAGCAATAGAATTCGGCGCGCGCTCCGAGGCGTTGCGGCAGATTTAACAATTAGACCCCTTCCACATTGAATTTCAATATAAAACCAATTGGATATGTTTTTTAAAGTCCTTAAGTATACTTTAAGCAAAAAAAAAAATCGAATTTTTGAAAATCCTAGAGTGGTGTTACCCCTTAAGGTACAAGATTCAGGTTTTGTATTTCAAATTCAGGTTCTTTTGTGACATTGAATTTGACCTTAACATACTCGTATTCATAGTTAAAGTATAAGTACTTTTTGTAATCATATACCAAAATTACATAAAATTTTTTTCTTTTTTTTCTCTTTTGCTATAGACGGTTTCTCCTTAACTAATGATGCTAACCGTCTTTCAAAGACATGTTGTAATGAACGCCAAAATTATTCTGTGACGTCCAATCATAAAAACTTCGAAGTATATAGTTATGATAGATTACGATAAATAAAAATAATAATAATTTTTCTTAAGTATGAATCAGTTACAGAGTTGAGCGGGAATGCTTTGGAATATCACTGCAAGAACTTTGGAGCGCTAGGACAAATTGAAATTGCCGTTCAGTACAATTACAAGATCAACGCGTTGGAAGTTAATATTATTAAATGTAAAAATTTAGCTGTGGCTGATATGAGAAAATGTAGTAGCGACCCATATGTCAAGGTAATTTGAAAACATGTACATATATTAACTGGAATTCGAAAAACAAAATACATACATAGTTTTAATTTTTTAATTTTTTTAAGTTGTAAGTAATTTTGTCATTATATAAGTTAATGGAGCATCAGTCGTAAATCACAGTTATCAGAAGAGAAGTGTTGCTTTCTGCCCAACGTCTCTTCGTAAAACCCCCATTAAAATATAAAATATAAGAAAAAAACTTAAATTAATAAAGACAAAATAATAAAAATTGATGTGTAGAATTATTAAATAATTTTAACAATTGTAGGAAGTATGACAGGCGTATATGGTTATTTAAATTATATTGGGGGTTTTAATTATTGTATGCTAAGGTGTGTAATAACTAAGACTAGGATTTTCATGCACTTAAAAAAGGAAAATAAACGCTTAAAATATACTCTTAAAAATAGGATATACATACATATGCACTTTGAATATGCATTTAAAACCATGGCGAAGTCGCCTATAACGACGTGGCTTATAACGCACAGTCGCTTTTAACGACTTCCCCCCACATGGTTGGTTTTTACACAAGCAATACTTCTATTTTTGAAAAGTCGGATAAAACGGCAGTTGACTATAGCGACCAGTTAAACTGTACGACTGTAATTAAACTTTGCATTTTTATAATGAAACACAAAAAAACATTTTATCCAGTTTTTAGAAAAATTCAGACTTTTTATTTTAAGAACTAAAAAACAATAATATTAATTAAATAAATGAAAAGGTTAAAAAAACATAAAGGTCTTCATTTGATAAATTAAATAATAGAAGTAGCATTATTTTAACATTTAATTTAAGTTTTCAAAATGCAAAAAGAATACAAGATGTTTAATGATGCGTGTGCATTTTTATGGGTTTGTTTTTTTTTTTTTTTTTAATTTTGAGTTAATTTTTTCGGAAAATGCACAAAATATGCATTTATTATTAAAAATATGCAAGAATATGCAAAATATGCAAAAATATGCACTAACGGTTAGATGCCAATTTAAAAGAAGATTCATGATTCGGAAAGATAACTTATTCTATTGCTTCTAAGTTGTCTCAAAAATAAATATGCAAATGCATCGAAATCCTAGCCCTAGTAATAACCATCTACACTCCGTGACAACTGGTTGAGACACCCCCTCACTTTTAAGCTTTCCCAATGATTTCGTTCAGCAACTGCAATACATGTTTGTTACTAATTCTTTTGTAAATTCTTATCGCTGCAAGTCGTCTGCTTTCCGTTATCTCGTGTAAATTTGATGATTTTCCTCAATTGACCGCGACAACTGGTAGAAACAGTTTTGTAAATTTTGTAAATTAAAACAAAATTTAGATTTTTTTAAAGAGATTTATTTTTCTAGTAATGAGTACTTCCTCCATTACTGCTTACTACCTCAAACATTCTTGACGGAAGGGATTTAAACAGCTTTTTTGCCATCTTTCGCGGCAGATTTTGCCATTCGCTGTTGTCGCTGTGGAATTTGATGCAGCTCTAAGAAGGGATTGCCGTTCTCTTAGTGTCAGGCTATATTTTTTTCCAGGAACGTATTTTTTGCCATCATTTTCTGAATCCTTTAGATAATTTGTAAACACTGTACGACTTCGACTCAAAAGTTTTGCGATTTTATTGACTGAAAAGCCGCCTTGTCGCATTTTTTGAATGCTTTGCATTTAAGTCGGGTTCAATATCTTTCCAGATCCCATTTTTGTGTATTTTACTATCAATGATAGTTTTAATAAGTTGTTAAATACTTAAATCACTAGTTACATCACAAAGTTACACTGCAAATAATGTCCGAAAATTTTAAATTTACACGAGATAACGGTAAGCAGACGACTTGCAGCGATAAGAATTTACTTAAGAATTAGTATCAATTATTTAACAGTAACATGTATTGCAATTGCTGGATAAAATCATTAGGAAACCTCAAAATTGAGGGGGTGTCTCAACTAGTTATCGCGGATTGTATATGCAATATTATTAAGTTATAAGATAAGATGATAAGTAATTGAATAAACGTAAAGGAGTATTTTAAGTATGCTGGATAAGCAAGTGATTACCAAAACGTGGAAGTCAGGAAAGAATGCCAGGAATGTTTTCGGTATAAAATGTGCAATTGGCTTTATCTTCTTCTTCTTCTTTTCCCTTTTTTCTCCGGCGTTGTTATGTTCAGAAGTGTAGGACCATAACCTTCCCACTTAACTACATTCCTACTGGTCCGCTTGTGGGGTCCGCCGGTTTGACCTCAGAAAGTAGCGGCAGGCTTCCCGGTTTGGGATTACTTCATCGCTTCATCGGTGTTTTTGCATTTGTTTGCACCAATTGTTTTTCGGCCTGCCTTTTTTGCGTGTTGAAATTGGAATGTTGATTGATAACGCCTTTTGGACGGGGTTCAAAGGATCTCTCCTTTGAACATGGCAATACCAACTGAGTCGGTCGCGCTCTATATTTCTTGTGATGGTTTCTTTTACGTGGAGGCTTTTACGAGGATCTTTGAACTTCTAATTCTGTCACGCTTTGTTACTCCCGCTGTCATGCGAAGCATCTTCATCTCAGTTGCCGTTAATTTGATCTCATACTTTTTGTGCATTGTCCAGCATTGTGAACCGTATGTGAGGGCCGGACGTACAACTGAAGTGTAGAGCCTTCCTTTCAGCTTAGGGGGCATTTTTCGATCACAGAAGATGGCGAAGTTTTCCCGCCACTTCATCCACCCTACGCTTACGCGATGTTTGATGTCGTCATCACAAGTTGCTTCTCTATTAATCATAGATCTAAGATATTTAAACTTTTCACACTTGGGAAGCACTCTTCCATTCAAGTAAATGTCTGGAATAGGCTGATGAGGGTCAGAGAACGGGCAGCACAGATACTCTGTCTTGAACTAATACGATACCCGTGTCCCTCAAAAATGTCCACCCACACATCAAGTGCTCGTTGTAGGGACGCCTGATCATCACTTATAATGGCCCCATCGTCAGCAAAGAATAGCTGGTGCACATTGGGGTCCGTCACTTTTCCTTCAAGCAAGCAATGAAGGACTGCTATAAAAAGCAATGGGCTGAGGACGCTCCCTTGGTGTACACCGACTTTGATTGCGAACTCTTCGGTGACTCCTGCGGTGCATCTTACTCTTGTCGTTGCTCTCTCGTACATGTCCATAATCACTCGCACGTAGGTTTCTGGAACTCCTTTTTGTCTTAGCGCTACCCATAAAAGATCTCTTGGTTGCCGGTCAAAGGCCTTCTCGAAATCAACCAACACGATATGCAAGTCCTTTGAAGAATCACGATGCTTTTCCATCATGATCCTTATACTTTGGATTGCATCTGTTGTTGATTTACCCGAGACAAACCCGCACTGGTCATCAGATAGTCGTATTATTTTCCGCAGTCGGCTATCTATTACCCGTTCAACGATCTTCATGGTGTGCGACATCAGCTTGACAGAACGGTAGTTATCACAATTTCGCGTATCACCCTTTCCTTTGTGCAATGGAAGAAGATAGCTTTCCCTCCATTGATTAGGCATAGTGTCGCCTCTCATAAGTTTGGAGATAAGAACCATGAGCCATCTAGACCCGATGTCTCCCATCTTTTTTCAGAACTCAGAGGGTATCCCGTCCGGCCCAACAGCTTTTCTTTTCTTGGAGTTTTTAACCGCGTACCGAACTTCTTCGACTGTGATGTCGGATATTTCGGCATGATTCGGGGCGGCTCTTGGAAAGTACACTCGGGGAAACTGTTCGTTCAGAAGTTCCTCGCAATACTGTCGCCATCTGTGGAGAATTTTTTCGTCTTCCACAAGGAGTTGGCCTTCAGCATTTTTAATAAACTTTGGGAAACAAATCTCCTGAGCATTTCTTCTTCTCTGGGCGGCTATCTTAAAGATATTTGCTCCTTTGTTCAAATTGTTTTGTCGAAGCTCCTGGGTAGCCTGGTTCCTGTCAGACGCGGAAGACGATATTTCTTCCAACTCCTGATAGAGGCCTTCCATGCTTTTCGCTTTGAATTCGGCGCATTTTTTCTTCGCGATACCTTTGCAACATCTATATACCTTTTCACGGCGAGCTTTTTCCTCTCTATACAATAGGCTTTATGACAGCAGCAATTCTCTTGGGCGTAGTGCGGCTAGCTTGCGTTACTCTATTGAAGTAAAATCACTCTTCTCTAGCTGTTACACATTCCTTGCTGTTTCGGTTGATGTATTTGAGTTCTTCTAGATCATATGTCCAAAAAATGCTTAAATCACTTTAAACTTAGAGCTGATTTATTGCATGGTGCATTGTCCAGTTGAAATTATTTTATATTCGGTGTCCCCGCAAATGTTGAGAAAGGAAAGTCCAAAGACACTTTCGTACATGTTTATGTACTTGTTTATCGTTGTCAGCCACGCATTTCCAGATCATCATACTGCATCCATGTTTTGCAAAACTAGATTTGATTATCTCAAAGGCTGTAAACAAAAACATTAAACTCGTTAGTGCATCATAATAAAAAAGGTGGTACACCCTCTGACATGTGTGCGAGAACCCAAATGAAACATTTGAAAGTCAGCTTACGACTAAATATTTATTTGTCATTTTCTTACACACTAACCTTATATATAAACAGTGTGTACTGAAAGTGCTGCCCATAGTTATTTATACATACTTATCACTCCTCCCAACTTTGGGTAAAATGTTAAACTTTCGAAATATATAAAAATCTAAATACATATCACTCCTACCAACTTTGGATAAAATATTAGCTTCCGAAATATAAAAAAATCTAGTTAATTGTTTAATTAAATATATTGTTTGTTAATTCATAGTTAATTTATTTCGATACTCAAATTTTTTACAATGTAATTTCGGTCGTTAATTTATAACAACACTTTAAAGGGTTTTTTCCCTTATTTTATTTCTTCGGTTCTCAAATTTCTTAACTTAGCAGATTTACATGGTGCAAAATACTCCATGTCATTACTGATGGATCTTTTCTTGATTTTTTTATTTTGCTTACAGTCTATGTATATTGAAAATTGTAGTTGCTTGCAATATTTTTTTCGTAAATGGTTTGTGTGCGCTGTTCTGTAATAATCAAAATTAAGTAAATACAAGACATTTTCGAGCCTTTAGTAACTATTCCTGGAACCCATTTATAGCTTATACCTGGAACCCATTTATAGCTTATACCTGGAACCCATTTATAGCTTATACCTGTTTTTAATTCATACCAAACATCCTGTCTGTTCCTTAAAATTTAAAATATTCGTGATTTTTTTGACTACTCTGCCCCCGCTTTCCTGCATCGAATTTATCTCTAAATTTTGGATTGACATTATCGATTTATATTGAATAATAAAATGGTCCGGACAGACTTTGGTAATAGTTGATGGTGTAGTCCGATATTTCAGCAAAACCCAATCTAGTACTTCCAAAATTCTTGACGCTAATAGTCTGACGACTATCTTATCAAGATATTGATTCTCAAAAAATGTTAATGGTTTCGGCTAAAAAAATATCGTTAATGTTAAGGAGAACCTCCTTTCCAACCACTTCTAGTCGATTCCGGAACTATACCTTTTCAACTTCAAATTGGGAATAATCATTTTCAGATTGGGAATAATCACATTCAAAATGGGAATAATCAACTTCAAATTCGGAATAATCAATTTATCAATAATCAATATCTTGACTAGATATGAGAAATGACAATATTTTTTGGTCTTTTTCTTTTCTTTATTTTATAATAATTATAGTTTTTAAAGAACATAACCTCCTAAAGTTTTCTTTTTACTTTGTAACTGTCTAATCTTTTTGATGTTAAAAATACTTATTGAACCACGGCGAAAGAAAAGATTATTATTTTAATATATTTTTCTTTTTCAAATAACGAAAAGATTCGAACGTACACTACGAATAATGAATTTTTTTAACATAAATAATTCAGACATATACTATATAATACATATCTGTGGCAATAATTGTAATTAAAACGCAAGCAAGTTATTAAACATGTTTATTAAAAACAAACATCTTTCATATTTAAAACATCGGGTAGGAATTTTTGTATATGAGCAACATATTTTGCAAAATTTGCAACAGTTAACTTTTGAATATTTGCTGTTAAGATGGATTCAAGTCGCAGTAGTCGATATTCAGTCTGTTTCATACTAAAACCAAGTTTTCCAGATAGAATTTGTGGCATTTTAGTAGCCAAGTCTCTTTTAATGTCGGCCTTTAAACCTGACCAAGCGTGCTCTATAGCATTCAACATTGGACTATAGGGACCAAGTTATTATTATTAATAACGTTACTATTACTATTATTATTAACATTATTATTTCTGTTGTTATTGTTATTATTATTATAACTGTAATGTGATTATTACTATTATTAGGACACTAGTTAAACCTTTTTTGATTATTGACCATAATGACCCATTACGATGGGTGGATGGTTGGAATTATGCCTATGGAGCTTGAAGATTTTAATGCCAAGTACGAATATATGGACGACGAATGATTTTTTTATTTTTTTTTTTGAAGTAGGACTCTTAGCAGCTTCGATCGTTAGGGGTTGGTGAGATTGACGAATTTGGGGCAAGTCGTACTGTAAATATACACATGCGTGTTTGCAAAAGCTCACAGGCTGGACCTAATAGCAAAATGATAGCGTTATTTGGAGGGTCAATGTTGTACATTTGCCTTACATGACTAGTTCATATTTGATCACGAACCATCATTGTGCACGGACGTGTTTCAGTTTGTGGTGGTTATTTATAGTTGGCTTATATCAAGTTGGTATAGTATAGGAGCAGCAACCCAGAGATCCCGGGTTCGATTCCAATTGGAAACACTTTTTTCCGGAAATTCTGCTTCTGGTGTTTTTACAACTAGAACAGAATAAAATGTCGAAAGACGACGGGAAAAGTCCCGTGCGTCGAATTGATTATGTATCAGACGTGGCGGTGATGTCATCCGACTTCTCCGATTTCTCCGACCCGACCTCGTCTAAAAGAAGACGGAGAATAAATACGAGAACGAATCTGGTAAAAAGAAAACCGAGGAGCGGAGTCCCGAACAACATACCAGTAGAAATGGAGAAAATAAAGACTGGTGCAATGGAACGCGCCACCAAAGCGCTAAAACAACAACAATGTCCGAAGAATTCGCCCACCTCTCTGAGAGCGGCGAAGAGCACTACACCAGTGGGAACAATTCGTTTGCCGAGTTAGCCACCGAGTTGTCCAATCAGGAGAAGGCGGATTACGCCATAAAGCAAATCACTCTATGGGAGGCTGAGCTCAAGGCTCTCAAGCTGAAATTAGAAGCTCAGAGAGAACACGATAAAGAAAAGGTGCAGAAAAAAGGAAAAAAAGCAACTACAGGGCAACAACAACAGCCCAAAAAAGTGGCTGACGACAAGAAAGAGCCAGTCACGAAACAAAAACAGATCGAGTTACCGTCAACGAGTAAGCAAACAGTTCGGCAACAAGAATCACAGCAGCAAGTACAACAACAAAAAAAGAAGCAAATACAACAACTTAAACAACAGCAGAAGCAGCTTCAGCAAGAAAAGCTGAAATCACAAAGGCAGCAACAACAAAAACAAGAGCAGCCGCAAAAACAGCAAAACCAACAACAACAGCAGCAAGATAAGCAGCCCCAGAAGCAACAACATTAGCCGCAAAAGCAAACAGGACGGCTCTCGGCCAAAAAAGTTCTACCAATCAAGTGTTTACTGAAGGTAGGTCTGATTGATCTTGTTAACATACTTAGGCTGGCTATTGGCGCCGACAATTTTATTATTAAGTATTCCGGTGGGGATCGTTTTGTGATCCATTGCAAAACAATGGAGCATCACAAAACGATCACCGAGATGCTCAGAGTGACTTCGGCGGAGTTTTTCTCCTATACGCCGAAAGAAGAGAAGGTCCAGACGATGCTCCTCAAGGGCATGCACTGGTCTAATGACCCTGTAGAATGCGACCTTGGCAACTCGGTCGCGAAGGAAACGCTTCTTTGTGTTTTGTGCAAGATCCAGGGGCACCCTGCAAGCTATCGCGGATGTCCTAAAGTTAAAGACATAAAAACAACAATTCAGGTCCGGCAACCGAAGACCGAGAAGATACTGCCAGCGGAGCGCCAAACATCATCACAGCGCAGGTGTCCTACGCCCAAATGGTGTCAGGAAGGGCTACGACGCGACGGTACAAACGCCCGTGGCTGCACCTCAAATTCTGGTGCCTGTTCCTAAGGCACTGGAGACTGAGATGGACCTCCGCTCGATCCTGCTCGCTATTCAAGGGCAGATCGGCCAGCTCCAGCATCAGTCCACGAGCAGGCGACCCGAGTGGATGGGATCTACTCGCTTCTGCCGAGCCTAGCGCATACTCAACCATGATGGGTATGCCCGATGGAAGACACAGGATCGAACGAGGAACTGTGCTTTTTAATTTGTTGCAAAACAAAATCCCGGATGTGCTTATGGCTAGCGAAACTAAGCTAAACCAGAGGCACAAAATCAGGCACAATCTATATGATATTGTACGCCATTCAAGGCGGTGGTGTTGCAATCTTCATAAAAAAATATAACATACAAGGTTATATATAGTGGTGAAGTGAGGAGGTTCCGGGTGCTAGAGGCCTGCATAGTGTGCATCCTTGTTGTGGCGGCTTACGTACCTGAAGCACCTCAACCAAACATGTTTATGGCATAGCTCGAAATTCTTTTTCGAACGATGCGCTTAAGCTCAGAAGAAAACTACTACATTTTGACTGGTGATTTAAATACCAAACATAGTGATTGGGTAAATTTGGTACTCAACACTAGGGGGAGCCTACTAAGCCACTGGTGGGTTCTACATAGCATTGAGTACAAACTCAAATTACTCGCTACAGATAGTCCGTTATTTCCTCGGAGCGGCTCTTATCTGGATCTTGTGCTGCTAGACACACAACTAAGACTGGCAGACATAGACGAACGGTCTACTAACTGTTTACGGACCTTCATTTATGAAAGAGACCCTTGTGCCACAATTACAATTCCGAACGAATTCGTGGAAATGGCGGAGTTCGTCCAAACATATCCCTATGATTGCAGTAGGGTTTGCTGGCTGGCTTTACCAGATTCCTGACGAGGACGCTCACTTCGAGCACTTCCTTCCCACCGTCCAACAGGAACATCGCCAACCGCGAAATTGACAGGTACCTGAAAAAAATGATTAAACAAACAAGGGATAGAACGATACCACGCCAACGGCAACACGATACCACCAACGTTTAGCGAAACGCTACAATAGACGCACTACATAGGCAGAAAAGTAGACTTCTAACAAGACTCAAACTCTTGTATAGGAGGTTTACCAACAGACGTGATCAGGATACTGAAGTCATTGATCAAAAATCTCCAACAATTAATCAAAGAAAATTACAGAATATCTGTAAATTTGCATTATGACAACAGGATTCGTGCTATAAAATCCAATAGCGCGAGCATGTTCCCGCAAATAAATAAAATATTTCGGAGAAACGATCAGAATGACATTCAAACTCTGAAACTGCCGAGGACATCAGACAATGAACGATTACTACGAACTGTTAGCATTGATCCAGAATGCGCCATTTCGGACGACGATTTCCTTGTGATTGACGATCCGCAGGAGAAAGTGACGACAGTGGGAGCTGTGTTCAAGGAAGTGTATAAAGTGAATGATTCCATTCGCCCGAATCATGACCTGGAAAACAGGGACCTGCCCCATCACTTCCATCTGCGAAAGGAAATCGAACACTGGCGATCTGAGAACTTGGGTTCAATCAGGCTCAATGACGGCTTCATGGCAAACAGTGCCGTCGCCAGTGAAAGGTTTTACAACGTGCTCGTTTCGACTGAAAAGCTTCAGCTGATCTTCGAGTCATTAAAGAAAAAGAGATCTGTAACGACGTTGTTGTGCTTAGGCACCTCCCATCAGTGGCTGTGGAAAGGTATACCAGCCTGTTCAACAATGCACCGAATAATGCATATTATCCGGTGCATTGGAAGACAGCCAATCCCTAGGAAGGGCAAAGACTCTTCTAAGCCGGCGAATCTCCGGTCAATAATTCTTCTCCCGAGCATTGGCATAGTTTTCGAGAAGGTAATACATAGAGCTCTGGCCTAATGGGTTGAGGACAAACATATAATTCCGGATAACCAATTCTGTTTCGGGGCGGGGCATGATACCATCCATGCCGCGTCGAAACTCGTATCGGATATCCAATGGAACAAATGCAAGAACCAACGCACGGGTCCCTTTCTGATTGACTTGGAAAAAGCCTTCGACACCGTATGGTTAGACGAGTTTTACTACAAGCTCAGTCGGCTTGGCATAAGTAAACCAATTCTATATATAATCCATGATATGTTAACTGGTAGAAAGTTCTTTGTGAAAATTGCCAACGTGACTTCTACTCAAACATTCGAAATTAAAAACGGATTGCAACAAGGCATGGTAAATTCACCGATCCTATTCAGCGTTTACCTAAGTGATCTGCAAAAAAGGAACTCTTCATCACGTTATAGCGTATGCAGATGACTTGATTGCGTACAGATCAGGTCCGTCAATTGATGTCATCGCAACTCTCTTGCAACATGACTACGAAAAGATTCAGCGGTATTGTGATGACTGGAAGTTGAAAATCAACTTCCAAAAATGAGAATCCATCTTGTTTAGAAAGCCATTGTCTAGGGCCTTTAGGGATACTCGACAAAACTGGCGCAAGTTCTCAGTCGTTGGACCGGACGGGCATCCACTGGTGATAAAAAGTGTAGTCAGATACCTTGGCATCTGGCTGGATCAGTTACTGTATTTTAACAAACATATAGATGCTGCTCTGCTCCGGGCTAGGGGCGCTTTCGCCCTGACAAGTCGGTTGTTTCACAGCAGCCAACTTGGCTGCAGGGTAAAGGTAATCTGCTACATTGCCTTAATCAGGCCCATGATTGCCTATGGATGTCCCGTTTGGTTCAACGTGAGTGCGAGCATGATGGAAAGGAAAGGAAATGCCTCGGCATGCATAGAACGCCCCAGTCTCAGTACATACAATACTATCCCAACGAGGTCTTATACAACAAGGCCCGGGTAATTCGATTCGATAATTTCATCATCAAGCTGATTCGAAGTCATGTTGCAAGAGCAATGACTTCGATTAATAGTCTGATCTTTGGGGCTTACTACCCTTATGATTTATTTCACGAGAGGGTGTGCCGTAATGGTTTCATCCCCCCAGAAGCGTTTCTCTACTTGGACAAGTGCGGACTAGTGTAAGACAGATCGGCGGTTCCGCTGATCTTCCACATGGCCCGAAAATATGTGGAACGGCGGCTTCTATACGAACCTGATGTCACGCTCCGTGGGCCGGAGCATCTCAGGTTCAGTAGAGCGGTGTAGCGTCGAGACATTGAGGACGTTTCACGTCAGCACCGTCTCTTCTGGTGGTTTGAGGAAGCTTCATCTGACGAGCTCTGAAGCCCCCTCAGGGCGTAAGGTCGGCCAACAGCCGATCTAAGTAAGATTAGGTTAGGTTAGGTAGAAAGTTCTTTGTGAAAATTGCCAACGTGACTTCTACTCAAACATTCGAAATTAAAAACGGATTGCAACAAGGCATGGTAAATTCACCGATCCTATTCAGCGTTTACCTAAGTGATCTGCAAAAAAGGAACTCTTCATCACGTTATAGCGTATGCAGATGACTTGATTGCGTACAGATCAGGTCCGTCAATTGATGTCATCGCAACTCTCTTGCAACATGACTACGAAAAGATTCAGCGGTATTGTGATGACTGGAAGTTGAAAATCAACTTCCAAAAATGAGAATCCATCTTGTTTAGAAAGCCATTGTCTAGGGCCTTTAGGGATACTCGACAAAACTGGCGCAAGTTCTCAGTCGTTGGACCGGACGGGCATCCACTGGTGATAAAAAGTGTAGTCAGATACCTTGGCATCTGGCTGGATCAGTTACTGTATTTTAACAAACATATAGATGCTGCTCTGCTCCGGGCTAGGGGCGCTTTCGCCCTGACAAGTCGGTTGTTTCACAGCAGCCAACTTGGCTGCAGGGTAAAGGTAATCTGCTACATTGCCTTAATCAGGCCCATGATTGCCTATGGATGTCCCGTTTGGTTCAACGTGAGTGCGAGCATGATGGAAAGGAAAGGAAATGCCTCGGCATGCATAGAACGCCCCAGTCTCAGTACATACAATACTATCCCAACGAGGTCTTATACAACAAGGCCCGGGTAATTCGATTCGATAATTTCATCATCAAGCTGATTCGAAGTCATGTTGCAAGAGCAATGACTTCGATTAATAGTCTGATCTTTGGGGCTTACTACCCTTATGATTTATTTCACGAGAGGGTGTGCCGTAATGGTTTCATCCCCCCAGAAGCGTTTCTCTACTTGGACAAGTGCGGACTAGTGTAAGACAGATCGGCGGTTCCGCTGATCTTCCACATGGCCCGAAAATATGTGGAACGGCGGCTTCTATACGAACCTGATGTCACGCTCCGTGGGCCGGAGCATCTCAGGTTCAGTAGAGCGGTGTAGCGTCGAGACATTGAGGACGTTTCACGTCAGCACCGTCTCTTCTGGTGGTTTGAGGAAGCTTCATCTGACGAGCTCTGAAGCCCCCTCAGGGCGTAAGGTCGGCCAACAGCCGATCTAAGTAAGATTAGGTTAGGTTAGGGTAGCTTTTAAGTTTTATCTAATTATAAAAAATAAATTCTTCTTCTTCTTCTTTTCCTTTTTTCCGGCGTTGTTATGGTCAGAAGTGTAGGACCATAACCTTCCCACTGAACTGCATTCCTACTGGTCCGCTTGTGGGGTCCGCCGGTTTGACCTCAGAAAGTAGCGGCAGGCTTCCCGGTTTGGGATTACTTCATCGCTGAGGCCAATCAAATGCTGGTGTTTTTGCATTTGTTTGCATCAATTGTTTTTCGGCCTGCCTTTTTTTTTTTTTTGTGACACGGGCATGCTCCAGATTTTTTTGTTTGATCTTACTCTTACAACACCGGTGATCTCCAGTCGTGTCAACCCACTGATTTGCATGCACACTTGTGGGGCAGTTTAATGGTGGTATATGTGTCCCTAGGCTCACCTTGGTGTTTTCTAAATTGCCTAGATGTGATTTTTGTTTACCTTTGTTTTAGTCGCCTTTTACGACAAGCGAGAGGTATCGCTTTATAAAATTATAAAAAATAAATAAAAAAAATAAAAAACGTTACATAGTTATATGTATTTTAGTTAAGTTAAGTTACTTTAAGTTAGCTTGTATATAATGTAACTTAGTTGTTTAGGGTAGTTTTAGGTTTTAAATATAAATAAAAACGAATTCCTAGGCTAAGTTTTTTTTTTAAATTTTCTTAGCGTAAGTTATTCTGGTTGTTTAATTTAAATTATTATGGGGCCGAAAGGCAATTTAATTGTATTGTACTATAGGTTAGTGTCCGTGTGGGGCCAGTAAGTTAGTTTTAATCGTTCTGGCAATAGATTTAAGCATTTTTGTCTATTTTAAGGTAGTTCTAAGAAAATATAAAAAATGTAATAAAAATGTAAAAAATGTAAAAAAAGCTAGTTCATAGTCAGTCTTAGATTATATTACACACCTGGTTATGTACAATATATTACTATTTTTTGATAGACTAAAATGTGCCTACAAGATAGACATCTAATAATATTGAACTTGGTATCTAGTTTTTCGTACGATTAAGACAGTGAGCCTTGAAAACAAAGTGCTTATTAAAAATTATGCTGGGCGCTTGTTTAATGAGTAATTAAGGTGTAGATTTACACCTTTGATTTTTGTAGATATGTAAGAGTTTACTTTTTTCGGGAGAAATTATTGCTCCCGAGGATTCCGAGTATCACTGATTAAGGTCTGCGAGTATGTTTTGAAAAAATAAGGGTTAAATTACCCACCAATATGTGGTTAATATTCTTGTACCTCGATATTAGATTGCTTATATCGTTATTGCTGCATTTGACATAAGAACCTTACTCAAAAATCTAGTACCTCATTCAACAGTTATGACTTTATCATCCTATTATACATGAGAAGTTCATTATAATAAAATTTGTTCTGGTCGCAGACTTTGCACGAAACACATATTTTTCTCACTCAAGTATATTACAAATTGGTAATGAGGACAAAAAAGACAACAAATTTGGAAATTCTTTTTTCTTTCTCGCACATTCAATTTTGATTTTCTAATAGTATTTTAAAACTAATTGTATCATACAGTAGGGTAAAATAAAAAAATTAATCATCCATTTAATCATAATGGAAAACGATACAGCAAACACATTTGTTCAGTCAACCACCATCAGCGAGCTCAACGCAGAGGTAGACGAATGGAGTATTTGGCGGGAGCGTTTAGAGATTCATTTTGAGGAAATAAAGTGTACCACTGATGAAGACAAAAGAGTGATTTTGTTGAAATCGATTGGTTCAACAGCGTACGAATTCCTACGCAATTTATGTGATTCACTGCAACCGATAAAAAAACTTCCAAGACTTGTGTACAATTTTGGATGAGCACTACACACCCCAAGACATTGTATACCATGAGAGGAAAATTTTCCATGACGCAGTACGTAGTGAAAATGAAAGTGTACCATCGTGGTATGGTCGTATCAAACGATCGGCGTTGCAATGCAAATATGCAACCAATTTGGACGTCATAATCAAAGACAAATCGTTCACAGAACTTCCTGAGAAGATTTTTACTAGAATGTGTGAGGAAAATGAATCGTTGACGCTAGCCGATGCATTGAAAAAGGCGTTAGTTTTTTAGACAAAATTTGCAGTGAGAAACGAAAGCATGAATCCCGGCGTTAACTTCATTCGTTCACAACGTACACATCATGGCAGACGCATGACCCCAACTCGTGTCCAAGAAAGGGACATTTAAAAAGTGTTCGCCGCTTCAAACAAAATAATAAAAACTTTTAAGTTTTATAATACACAATGATAATTCATTTGACTTTTCCTTATACAGTTTATCCGATGATGAATCGAATGACGTGTACCGGTTGAAGTTGGAGATCGAAGGCTCTACAATGGAAATAGCATTGGACACGGGGCACCGAGTACAATTGAAAAATGCAAAATCTCATACAAAGCATATGGTGAAGATAAAATAAATTTATTTGGTGAGTGTAAAGCAAGCTTTACTTAACGCAGTTCCAGTAGATGTACTTCAATTGTTGTGACCGATGCGTGTACAGCACCATTTTTAGGTAGACATTTTCTACGCGCGTTTAATTTCAAATTGGTGCAAAATGATGATAATCATGTTTATTCTTTTGATTCAATAGACTCTAAGAAATTTCCGATCATAGTTAATCAAATTAAGAATGAATTTTCATATCTTTTTGATGGCCAGTTGGGCAAATATAAGTGTGTGAAATTTCATTACAAGTCAATAGCGATGCCAAGCCAGTTTTCTGTAAATCGCGATCAATTCCTATTGCTTGGAAAAATAAAATCGGACAAATATTGCGTGATTTAGTTGATAAATCTGTTCTTGAATAGTTGATAGTTCGAAATGCGTTATACTGTTAGTTCCCGTTCCGAAACCAGATGACACTTTACGCAATTATGGCGACTATAAAGTAACAATTAACAAGTTTCTTGTCGATGTTAAATATCATTTACCTCTCATCGAAGAGATTTTGGCCAATTCTGCGTGGATAAAGAATCACAACTTCTTTCTGCATGGAGTACACACATTTTCTTTCTTTCAAATTAAATTGAAACGTTTACCATTCGGTGTTTAACCAGCAGCAGCAGTATTTCGAATGCACATCACATGGAAAGTTTACTAAGAAGCATTAATGGTGTAATCTTTGTAGTTTATCAGGGTGATATTACCCTATTAAACTTTCATAGAACAACTTCTCAATTTAGAATCGGTTTTAAAGTAAATGTCCGACGCCGGATATAAATTAAACTACAGTAAATGTATCTTCTTTAAAAAAAATGTTATATTGGTCTTACCATTGATAAAAATGGTTTGCATAAAAACAGTTACAGGTACTCACTAATTTTAAATGCGCCAGTCCCCAACGACATTCATTTTTTTTTATTTCAAACATAAGAATAAGAGTTTACATAAGTTTGATAACACTGCAACTAGTAAAAATAACTAACGAGCAGTTTGCTTTTCAGTATGGAGACTAAAAATAAGTAAACAATTAACATTTTACTATTTTTCAGACATGCTTAAGTTATTATTTATATATTTATTCTCATTTATGGTGATAGTGACTAGGGTATGGATGGTATTTAATCCATCCAAAGCGTTGGAGGTTATGTTGACTCCGAGCGCTCGTTGTTTTCGCTCAGTTACTATCGGGTTAAAGTTGTAGTTTAAGTCTCAGCTTCGGATTGTCTGACAAGATCTGACGGTATTGTACGGTGTAGTCGTTTCAAGCAATATACGTGAAGAAGATATGTAATTTCCTCCTAGAGTTTTTTAGGTGTGCATTGGCCTTAAAGTGAATTTCTTCAGAAACTGTGAGAAGTCCCGATGGAGATCGCTGTTTCTTATATATCATGGAGCATTCACAATAGATCGAAGTACTTTGTTCTGAAAGCCTTGGATGATTGCAATGTTGGTTTGGCTGGCACATCCCCAAAGTTGAGCGCCAGATTTTAGAACCTGATTGTATAAAAGAATTTTATTAGAGATTGATAACCCTGATTTTCTACCTAATAGCCATTCTATTTTTCTCCATATCTAATTCTGTTCTTTTGATTTTTATATGTTCTTTCCAACGAAGCTTGGCATCTAAGGTTATACCTAGATATTTCGCTGTGTTGGCATGTGGAATTGTTGTGCCTAATATAAATATAGGGTTGTACGAGACAGTGGTCCATAGCAGTTTGTAAAGGGTCCGCCATCTAAGGTTTTTTTTTTTCAAGTAGTGCTTATTTCGTGAATGGTAACACTTAGCTCATGTCTGATTTGACAGATAATTAGTTTTATCCTTCCGCTGAACGAATATGGTTGTGTATACGCTTGAACAACGCTTCGTTTTCGCTTCGCTAAGTGGGCCTGCGATCGACTTACAGAAGATGCCGATTTTGCCAAAAAAATCATCTTTTCAGATGAAGCTCATTTTGATCTTGGCGGGTATGTAAACAAGCAAAATTGTCGCATTTGGGGCACAGAGAACCCGCACGCATACATTGAAAAGCCGGTGCACCCAAAACGAGCCACCGTTTGGTGCGGATTTTGGTCCAGAGGCATAATTGGGCCATTTTTCTTCGAAAATGAGCAAGGAGTGGCCGTTACAGTCAATGGCGATCGTTATCGGGCCATGTTGAACGAATTTTTGTTCACAAAAATTGAAGAGGAGGATATTGGCAACATTTGGTTTCAACAGGACGGCGCTACGTGCCACACAGCCGAAGCTACACTCGATGTTTTGCGCCCTGTTTTTGAAGATCGCATTATCAGCCGCAGAGCTGATGTCGTTTGGCCACCTCGGAGCTGCGATTTGACACCGTTGGACTATTATTTGTGGGGTGCCGTCAAAGATAAGTGTTACGCCGACAAGCCAGAGACAATTGACGCTTTAAAGGACAATATTCGTGAAGCCATTGGTGAAATACAGCTGCACACAATCGATAATGTGCTTAAAAATTGGACCGATCGTGTAGGCTACTGCATGGCCAGCCGAGGCAGCCATTTGAATGAAATTATTTTCCATTATTAACCGGAAGGATTGTACTTTCAAATAAAAAAAGAAATTTGAGAAAATATTCAGTAGTTTTTTTTATAGCATTTTCAAAAAAAAAAAAAATTATTTGGCGGACCCTATAGTTTTTGGGTTGAATCCAGTGCCGTGTGCCCTACTGCTAGTAATGCCGTGTCGTCAGTAAAGGTTGCAATCTTTGTGTAAGGTGTTGTTGGCAGATTCTTGGTATATAGGAGGTATAGTAGAGGCCCAATGACACTTCCTTGGGGACTCCGACATTGATCCTTTCATTGAAGACATTGATCCTTGACATTAAAGACCTTCATGCCAGACTTTGTCGAAAGCCTGAGCTACATCTACAAAGATTGCAGAACATACTTTCTGTTCTTCTAAAGCTCGTTCGATTTCGTTGGTAATTCTATGAACTTGAATTAATTTTTTCTTCGAAATCCAAACTGATGACTTGGGATAAGGTTTCTTGATTCTACTATTAGTTTGAGACGCTTGAAAATCGTGATATGTTTTTCGGACAGCTTTGAGGTCAACAAGTCAAGGGTAGTAATAATATTGGTCTATACGATAATACCTCATTGGGGTTTAGGGATCATTATCACATCAGTTACTTTCCAGACGCTCGGAACATATCTAAGGCTAATGGTTTTGTTCATCAACCGTAAGAGTTTATAAAAACCCTTTTTTTGGTATTTGTTTCAGGATTTCTGCAGTGATCAACTCAAAACCTGGAGCTTTTTTGTCTTTTAGGCATATCGTTTCGTGCTATAGCTCGAACATTGTAATAGGAGGTATTGGAGAATTTTCATTTTCACTCACATTTTGGAAGAAGTTTTCTAGGTAATTCGCAAATGCTGTCGCTTTTTCCTGATTACTCTTAGTCCAGTGCCACTTGTCGCATCTAATTGGTGGAAAATGGTTTGTTGGTCGCTTGAAATATTTTATACTTTTCCACCGTGAATATTCTGTATTCTTGTCAGCAGATAGTTCCGAAAGATATTTTTTCATTGTTTCGTTTCGGATTAGCTTTATCTCTTGCTTTAGATCTTGTATGGCTTTGTTAAATCTAGCTTTATCCAAAGGTGACCGAGTTTGTTGCCACTTACGCCGTAGTTTCCTTTTGTATCTTAACAACTCCTTAATTTCTTTTGGATAGTTGCTGTGTGTTGGATAAGTTTAATGAAATCGTATGCTTTTTTTTTCCTATTGTTCTGCTGTCTCAATAGGCATATCAGTATGAGGTCTTTAATGGACGATATATTTAAAACTAAACCAGTCCGTGAATTTATTTGAAAGGTACGGGTTTTCTTCTTTGGCTATAACAATTTCACTAATTGTTAAATAAATTGGAGAGTGGTCCGAATTCAGATCTAAACCTTCCTGAACTTGTATAAAGTTCTTTGACAGTTTCCAACGGCATTCATGAATTCAAAGCAATTATTGGGAGAGCAAATAAAAGATTTTGCGAGAAAAATTAAACCTTTGTTTTTATTATTGAAAAAGGTGTCAAATATAAATGGAATAAATATTGCCAAAATTCATACGAATTGATTAAGCAAATCATATACTCCGAACAAGGAACGACTTATTTTAATGCAAAATTGCAGATTATATTTACAGATGCATGTATAACGTCTGTGGCAGGAGTTTTATCACACTGGATTCTTGATGGGCTCAAACCGATTGCTTTCGTATCGAGATCCTTAACCAAGAATGTATTAAATTATCCAGTTAGTAAGAAAGAAACCTTAGCAGTATTTGCTAGGAAACTTTTTTACAATTTTGATTGATCACAAACCATTATTGACAATTTTTGGTGAAAAACATGGACTTCCATTGATCGCAGCAACGGGAATGCAAGGCTGGACTCTCATTGTGAGCGATTTTAAATATCAGATTGAAAATGTAAAAGACATCAATAACGAGGCAGACAATTTTTCAAGTATACTTGAAATTCCATACACTTTTGAATCCAATGATGCAAATTATATTAACCTGATAAAAAGAGGATAATGCATTACGAATCAATTTCAAAAATATTTCCATAGAAATACGCCAATCCAATCCTTAGCAAAATTTCGGAGGCTATGTGGAATGGCACTGTTGACAAATTGGATACCAGTTTCGAGTCAGTTAAAATTAAAGCACATGCTCACATTCCAATATATATGCGTCATGTGAGGTTTTTTAACCTCTAAATTATAACAATGCATTCTTAATGAATTGCATGCATCACATATTGGAATCGACGACACCTTTCCACATTCGACGCATTGAAACGCGTCAAAAATATGGTTGTATAAATCTAAGATACATTGTTTGAAGAGTGAAGGTGTATTTCATAGCATTTGGGAATTCAGTCATACTCTGGTAGTATACCATGATCAATTCAAGTGAGTTGATGGATTTTGTTTTTATTGATTGGGATATTGATGTTTCAATTTGGGATAGCGCGAAATGATCGGCATCGAGGAAGGGCGATGAAAAATTGTAACCGTCGTAATAATCCGGCCAGATTTTACTAAAGTATTACCAATATCTTTATAACTACTTTTCTTTTATTACCATCAACTTAAAGGCGAGTCTTGCTGTAACTGCAGCGGAAATTTATTTCCGGATATAGTTGTTTATTTTCAACCTAACTCATTTATTTTTTACTTCCTTTTCACCTCTTGGAATTTATAAAAAAAGATAATGCATTTAAACAACAAAAATGCCTGCACTTTGCATTGTATAACGAATTATCTTATAAAACGTACTGCATTATTTATTGTTGATGATGTCGTTCTGAAACCGAAATTACTACTCATCATATACTATAGTGTAAAGTTTGGTTTTCGTGAAGATAAGTCTACATAAGAAGCGATATTAAATCTAAGTATATCAATCAATCAAGTATTCAATCATACAATTCTATTTGACAAACCTTATAATGCTGGGCTTAGAGGTTCGATATTCAATTGGTTTCACTCAGTTTGGTTGAATATGGGTGATGGAGTTTTTTTTTATAATGAACTGCAATTAACAATTTGTGTATCCCAAGAATCGGTTTTGGGTCCTAGTTGATTTTTAATTCAGATAAACGCTATTTTCAAATAAAATCAATATCACATCTTTTGCTGATTAAGACGTTGACTTCAGATTTTGACTTCAAAGATTCCAATTTATTTGATTGTAAAGATATCTTCATGTGGATATGTAAGGTTATTATATTTAAACACAATTTCTTTTGGATAATCTATTTCCTTATTGTTTTTGTTTGGTATTGGTGTAATTATTTTTAATGGTATTTTTATTATTAACATATTTTCGAGAAACTTAGTTACACCTTATTTTATGTATTTCATTTTATTTAAGTTTATATCGTATTCTTCTATTTCATTGTCTGTCAATATGTTGGGGTATAGTAAACCGTTTCTAGCTGTTTGTATGTTGTCTTGGATATGTTCTATTTTATCTTTTATTAATAGTAATTTAAAAAAAACTTATCATAAAATAAGTTCTGATATAATGTTTTACTCGTTTTTCTATTTACTTGTCCTATAATTAAAGCCCTATCTCTTTTTATTATGTCTTTGAGTTGTTTGAAGGATTTATCAAATTTGTCGTTAATTATTGTTGTTTTAAGTTGATAATTGCGTTATGGTTATTTGTTTCTACGATCTTGAGATTCTCTTCTATATTTACTCTGTCTTCCTCATCCATGGTGCCAAAAAGCCACTTGGATGTTCTTCCTATACAATCAACTAATCCTCTCTTCTTTCTTTTGTCTCTAGGAATGGTTTTTACTTTATTCGTCAAGTGTGTAAGTTCTGTTTTAAGCAAGTCTTTGTGTTCCACATCAAGTTGTTCTGTGTTTGTTGAGATGTCTATTAATTCTTGTGGTTTAATGTGATGGATTATTATGTCCGGCTTGGTTACTATGTCTACTTCGTTAAGTTTTATTTCTGTAAACCCGGTTTGATCTTTTATTTTTTCTATGCTCAGTAGTCCGTTAATTAGCATTGTTAGTAGTAGTAATTAAGTTATCATGAAGAGCAGAAAATGTTGGTTGACATTTTTTGACATTAGTTATGTGAATGTTATCTAATTCATCTTTCTTAAATATAGGTTGATGTTTATGCCCAACAGCTTTATAATTCTTATAAGCCCTGTACTTCTTGTTTCTACGTAGTCTTCACGGTTTGCCTTTGACTTTTCTAGTTACTTTCCTTTACTGTCTTTAAATTAAGTCTAATTTTGTCAAAGCTTATTTTATGGAGTTGTGTTGATGATAGTTTTAACGATCGAATGGAATCGTTCATTATAATTCTTTATAGCCTTTTGTATTACCCTTTTGATTGATGCGCTCTGTTTACCCAATTTAAGAATTTTACATTTTTTTAATATGGTACTATGGAACCTCTCTTTTTCTGCCTTTCCGGTATGGCTATTCGGTTTAGTAAAAACGTATCTCAATTCCTTCCTGCTGTAAAAGTTATTTTATCTGAATTGATTTGAATTTGTTATCTGTTATTTGTTACTATTTTCTTAGGTTTTCCTATCTTAGTGAAGTGGTTTTCTAATTCTTCTGTCATCGTGATATAGTTTCTGTCTGGTAAATAATATACAAATCCAAATTTCGAAAATTTATCTATTATTGTAAGGAAACTACATTTCATAATTACGAAAGTGTCTATATAGTTTTTAGGACTGCTTCCAAATCCAAATTTCGAAAATTTATCTATTATTGTAAGGAAACTACATTTCATAATTACGAAAGTGTCTATATAGTTTTTAGGACTGCTTAGCTCTGATTTAAATAACTTTTTTATTTTATTAATATCAAAATATTGTTTTTAATTTCCGATCACTTTAAATAATTAATTTATAATATTTTTAATCTGATCAATCCGCAGTAGTTTAGCTTGCTTCTTTACTCTGGCGTATTCCAAATGGAAAAGAGGTAGTGCTCGGCTTCGTCTTCCGTGAAGACGAAGTTGGAGCAAGCGAATTTGAATTCGCCTTTGCGGAAATACATACTTGGCATGTTTGCTGAATCGAACGAGCCAAGTGTGATGATGCGCCTATTGAATGATAGGGAGCTAAGCTTAAAAAAATTGGACCCCAAAATTCTTAAAAAAATGTATAATAATGATAATTGATTTCTTACTGTCAAATTTAGTAAAACTACGGGTGTGTTACAACGGCATATAACATTAACAAAAATGTATTAGTATTTCTATTTTTACAATTGTATTGAAGATTTTGCACATTTTGTAACTTATTCGCTAAAAGGTTAATAATGGCATACATTTGGAAAAGTTAAATAACAAAATTATAAAATTATTGTAACCAAGATTTATTAGCTTTATTAATATAATCGTATATATTTTAATTTGCTCGTACGTATTTTTTTTTATAAAGATCCATTCGTTTCAAAAAAAAAAACAAATGCAACTCTGTGTAGCAGATAATGTGTAACTACTAAATAACATAGTATGTTCCTTAAGTTATTCAAAAATTTCTAATGTGCTATTCACTGCCAGACTGCCAGCCAAGATACTACCAGATCCTATTTTAGATCTGAATCTGAACTCTACTTCGCCATCTAGGACAATCGTCGTCTTCTGACATTCGAAATTTTAATTTAGAAACGGGTGGGCTATTTCAATTGGAGTCGTAAGCAAACATTGTGATTTTTTCTAAGTTAGGAAATTTGGGTGTCGTGAATTTTTTCATTTTCATTTTAATTTACTTTTGTAATATCTTGTCCGTCGTTTAGTTGAATTATCTATAACGTTATTGCTATCGGTCGTATAGTTATCAAGTCTCTTCTATTTTGGGTTCGACTTAAAGACGGTGCGATTTTGAAAAATATTTGCGCATTGCATTGGAGGACTTTTATTACATCTTTTTGCGTTTAACTTTTGAATCCTAATCTCACTCTCTTTCTGAAATTGTTCTGATAACGACTTTATGTCTTTCCAAGTTAAATTCTTGCACAGGAAGTCGATTGGAAGCTTATTGGTAGTGCTATGTATACTTTTATTGTAGTAGCAAATAATTTGAAATACTTTATCTTCTAATTCAGATCTATCTTTCGCCGCGTGTTCTAACATGTTCATTTACCGTGCAGTGGAGCCTTTCGATGTCTCCGTTTCCTTTCTTCTGGTAACCTATAGTTTTGTGGAATTCTATCTCATTATCTTTAAGAAATTCCTCCACGGCCGAGTAAATGAAACAGGTATCTCTATCTAAAATTATTTTATATGGTTTTCCAAGAAATCTAATTCTTTCTTTAAGTGCACCTAATATTGCTATCCAATTCCTATTGTCTAATTTGCGTATTTAGAGAACTTATCTACAGTCGTTAGGTACATTTTGCTTCTATCTGGAAACCATATGTCGATATGGATTATACTATTAAATTGTGTAGGAATTTCTGTGATTTGCAGTGGGATTTGTGGAGGTCGTGTTTCGATAGGTTACAACATTTCGCAATTGTTAATTATTTTTTGTATCTCCACTTAGAGATTGGGATAAAAATACTTTTTTTCGCATTGCCGCAAACCCTTCGCTAATCCCTCTGTGATTTGCGCTGAGATGTTCTTTTTTTATTAAAGTAATTTCGTTTCTATCGGTAATATCCCGAAGTTTATTATGCGTCTTAGTATTTTTAAATTCTTATTCATTGAAAAGTACTTAGCGTTTAGGTCTTGAAATCTAAGAATAAAAAAAGGTCATTGCAATATGAGACCCTTATCTGTTATAATCTTTCTCATAACACCTAGCAGATCGCTACTACCCTTTTTAGCGCAAATAAAATTTTGAACTTTCTTTTGTATTATTTTGAGGCTTAGTTTCTCTTTTTGACCAAGCGAAAGGTATACATATCTGGTTTTAACACAGATTGATAGTCTTATCAGTTATATAGATATATGTATCTACATTCGTCCTCCTGAGCGCTATGAATAGTCGCAGCTGTGGCGAAGTTATCTCGCTTTGTAAACGCGTTTATGACTTTGTCGTCGTTATTGCAGCTATTACTAGAAGCGATCGTTATTAAAAATACCACCTAGGAGAGTTTCATCGCCACTAAAGCCATCAGCTTCGTCTCTGCTTAACCCATCGGCAACGTAGTTTTCTTTTCCCTTCAGGTATTCCATCGAAAAATCATACTCGTTAAATTGGATCTTCCATCGCTAAAGTTTCATATTAGGTCAATCTTTTATGGTCAATGCGAATTATGAAGTGTCGCCCATATAGGTACATTCGAAAGTATTTTACTGTCCACACGTAGAATAACGTTGCTCATGGTTATTTAGGGTACGTGAGGCATAAGAGGTGACCGCTTTGGCTCAAGACCGCTCCGATGTCATAATTTGATGCATCGGTAGTAAGAATGAACTGTTTGCTGAAATCGGGACTTTTAAGGATAGGATCGTTCTTCTTCTTTTCCTTTTTCCGGCGTTGTTATGGTCAGAAGTGTAGGACCATAACCTTCCCACTTAACTGCATTCCTACTGGTCCGCTTGTGGGGTCCGCCGGTTTGGCCTCAGAAAGTAGCGGCAGGCTTCCCGGTTTGGGATTACTTTATCGCTGAGGCCAATCAAATGCTGGTGTTTTTGCATTTGTTTGCACCAATTGTTTTTCGGCCTGCCTTTTTTTTTTTTTGTGACACGGGCATGCTCCAGATTTTTTTGTTTGATCTTACTCTTACAACACCGGTGATCTCCAGTCGTGTCAACCCACTGATTTGCATGTACACTTGTGGGTCAGTTTAATGGTGGTATATGTGTCCCTAGGCTCACCTTGGTGTTTTCTAAATTGCCTAGATGTGATTTTTGTTTACCTTTGTTTTAGTCGCCTTTTACGACAAGCGAGAGGTATCGCTGCAGGGATATTCTTAACCCGTCCCTGCACGGAAATAAGGATAGGATCGTTAGTTAATAAGATTTTCAAGGTTTAGAATTCTTCCAAATATTCCTGATCATTTATTTTCTTAATTTTTTTAGATACCTTATGTATAGTTGGGCTACTTTCGCGTAATCTTTTATGAACTTGCGATAGTAGCCTGTAATCCCTAGGAATTGTTTTATACCTTAAATATTTGTTGGAATCTTGATAGACTGGATCATTATGGACTTTGATCCCATCACTAGCTATGGTATGTCCTAAATATTGTAGTTAGTAGAGAGTTCAGCAAATCGACATTTATTTATTTGCATTTTAAGTTTATAATGTTGAGTCTTTGAAGAACCTTCTTCAGCGAACCTTCAAAGCTTGTAGAAAAGATGCGGATGTCGTCGATATAGATCACGCATATTTTGTTGATGTATTCTTTCAGCACGTTGTTCATCAGTCGTTGGAATTTCGCGGGGGCATTCTTAAGACCGAACAGCATGGATAAGAATTCGTAGTGACCGTTTCTGGTAGAAAATGCGGTCTTTGGTCTATCTTGCGGTTCGACCTCGATTTAATAAAAATCTTTTAGCAGATCAATTGTCGAAAAGAAGTTCCACCTTCAAAGCTTGCCTAACATGTCATCGATATTTGGCATGGGAAACCTATCTTGAATCGTCTCATTGTTTAGCTTCCTATAGTCCAAAACAATTCGCCATTGTTTATCGCCATTTTCAGTGTCTTTATTTTGCACTACCCAAATAGGCGTGTTGTAGGGACTATTGCTTTGAATGACGATGTTTTGGTGCAACATCTCCTGAATTTGACGATCTACTTCTTCAGTATGTTCTGCAGGACAACGGTACAACTTACTATAAATAGGGGCATTATTTTTGGTGTTGATCTGATGCCTAACTTCATTAGTAAAGGTTGTTGTTTAATCGACTTAGATGCGCGGATCGACTGTCCCGCCTGCGGACGAAATTGTATCCGCGCTCTGCATGATTTCGCATGGGAACATAGAAATGCATCCTGTGCAATTCACGGTCACACATCCACTGGACTTTGTTCAGAGGCGACCTTGGATCTGCGTGGGAAATGCAATTTAGCAGTTAGTTGTAAGTTATAAAAATATTTCTTAGAAATGTTTTGGGCAGTCTGGTGCGAATAGTCGAGTGATGCACATCGTGTAATAAACGAATTAATATAAAGTTTAAAATTGATATTTAATTTAGCAGAGCTAGTGGTCGACTCTATAAAAATATTTTTTTTAAGGAACCTAGAACTTGAGCGAGTGCCAAATAACTAAAAATAAGGAACAAAAGAAAATAATTAAAACAAAAAAAACATAAAAATCAAGTTACCGTAAAGAAACAGTGAATATCAAACCTAAATAACCAAAAAAGACAAGTGAAAGTTGTTTTGAGGAAGAAATCATATGTTGAATGGAAAAAGAAACAGTTAAAAAAAAACGGTGAATATCAACCCTAAATAGTAAAAAAAGACCCTAAGTGAAAATTGTATAAAAAAAACCCTAAAGCCCGCGCGCTGAGCGGCAATCTTAAGCGGCAAGTGGCCATTTATTGAGCGGCAATTCTTAATGATTAGTTGTGAAAATGTCGTTATCGAGTGTTGTTCGCCGTAGTGTTTTACAAGAAAGTAGTTTTAACATTTACAGAGTTATCTTAAGCTTAAAAAAAAAGAAGATTTGGAGTTCATCCAATAAACCGAAAAAGATCAGGTTATGGCGAATTTCACCATTTGTATAATAATCTTCGACAACACGAAGACCGATTCAGGCAATACCTACGTACATATGTTAATACGAGGACAACCATTTGATTTGCCGTTGCAAAAAGTTGGTTCTAAAACTACAAAACGAATAAAACCAATGTCAATATTAATCTTTGACACTATTATTTTTTTGCCGCTCAGCATTACACTAAAATAATAGAACAGAATTGAAAGCTGAGCGACGCCGCTTTGCCACTCAAAAACGTCGCTTGCCGCTCAGAGACTGTGTGGCCACAGCCATACAATTTCATATGTTTGAATTTTTTTTGCCGCTCAGAATTTTGCCGCTTGCCGCTCAGCGCGTGGCCTTAGCCTAAACGGTGAAAAACAAAGAAACAGTGAGAGGAAAAAAGAATATTAAGGAGTGTTAATAGTATAAATTTAAATCCATAACCAAAGGCCAAAAGAAAAAAAAAGAAAAGAAGCAGAAACACAGGAAGTCAAAAGAAACAACCAAGACAACGTTCCCGAAGAAAAAGAAGCACCGAAGCGATGTTGGGCTGGTCCAACGTACCTACACTACTATAAGACAGAATAAGATTATACACGATAAGTTAAGGCTAAGATTTAAGCGGCCGGAAATGTTTAGGGTAGATTCATATATGCTCAGGTGTAGTCTTCCGTGAAAAAAGGGATCGGTTTGCTGAAAAACAATTACCGGCGGTGTCGATCTTCATACCTTAGTAGGTCGTTTGCAATTATAAACGCTTACGACTAAAACGGAAACCTACGAACCTTCCAAACCAAAGCAACTACCCCGAAAATGTAAGAAAGCTCTCAGCGAGCATCCAGGGATAAGATAACGGCCTTATTGGAAAAATATAATTCAAGGGAAGACCCCACACGAAAATAATCATACAAATTCCTTCTAATACTGTCGATATTAAGAGTAAAAAAAAAAAACTACAACTCAAACCAAAAAATTGAAAAAAGGAAAAAAATTATACGCATTAATCCAAATATATATACATACATATATATAAGTACAGACTAACCACTTGCTTGGCCCTTGTACCCCTAGCTCGACACCCCTTGGACACTTTTCTTGTCCCATTGATTCCTTTCATTACCGTATCCTTTCCGGTACATATCCCCTGCCACTGTATAATTTGGTCGAAGACAGTTCAAAGATATTCTCTTGTTAGGTAGCTAATTTCACTTCAGTGCATCTAAATGGACAAATTAAAGAATTCAGAGATGCAACTAAATGGTGTTGAATCCGTTGAGGGGGATAGAGGGTCGTCTCACCCATATTAAGCTCTGCAATCCGAAACAGGCGATTTAATCATTGAACAAACAATTAGGTGCCCTTCAAGGACGTGTCCATTCTACGGAACATTTAAGTCCATCGAATAGTCCACAGTCCGAATATATTGAACAACTCCGTGGACCAAGTTCCGAACAGGACCTTCGGGACATTTCAAAAATCCCCGATTCTGTCAAGGAGTTGCAAGTTTTCGACGGAAACCCAGTGCAGTACGTTTCTTGGGTACACAATGTAGATACGGTGTTCAAGGAATTTGAAATTATTCATAGCAAACCGATTTATCTAGCAATTTTGCGGCACGTTCGGCCAAAAATTCGCGACAAAGCTGATTCCCCACTTGTGTCGTACAACATCTTCGACAACGAAGGGTGGGTGGAAATAAAGAGAGGCCTTTCACTGCACTATGCAGATAAAAAGGACATTCGGATGCTCGATGCTATATTTTTTTCGGTGAATTATTTTAGACCTTATCTATACAACAGAATATTCAAGATTATCACTGACCATGCACCAATAAAATATTTGAATTCGAAATACAAAGGGAAAGAATTTTCCCCACGAAATCAACGGTGGATTCTTAAGTTACAAGAATACAATTATGAAATTGAGTATATTAAAGGTAAAGAAAATAAAGTGGCTGATTGTCTAAGTAGGGTGAGAAATAGTCCCCAAATTAATGTAGAAAACTGCAGTGAATCCAATATGGACCTGTCTGATACAAGACATTCAGTAGAAGAGCAATTACAGGATCATATACCTATAAAAGAAGAAATAGTTAATAAATATAAAACTCAAATAATCTTAATTTATTGTCCAGAAAAGGAGATAGAAATAAAACATGGAAGGAAGATCATAGAAATCAATCCACAAAATGAGGAATTAACTATTAAAGATATATTAAAAAGGAATATTAAATCAGGACACATAGGCATATATTCAGAAGTAAATGATAGAGATTATAATAAAGTACAGCAGATTATTATAGAACTATTCTCGAACGATCGCAGAATAAAGTTTAGAAAAGCAACAAGAAGAGCGCAAGAAATAGAAAACGAAGAAGAATGCCATAAACAAATATCATTGTATCATACAAGAGAATCACTGCATAGTGGCATAAATGAGACCTATAAAACGTTGAAAGACAAAATCTTTTACCCCAAATTACAAGAACATATCCAACTTATTATTAATAATTGTAGTAGATGCAACGAACGTGGGCGGACCTCACAAGCGGACCAGTAGGAATGCAGTTAAGTGGGATGGTTATGGTCCTACACTTCTGACCATAACAACGCCGGAGAAAAAAGGAAAAGAAGAAGTAGTAGATGCAACGAAATAAAATATGACAGGAATCCAATAAAACCTTTCTTAAACGTAACTGAAACACCAACGGACAAAAATTAAATTATACACCTAGACATTTTTCATTACAACAAACAGACTTTTGTTACCATTATCGACAAGTTAACAAAATTTTCAGTTGCTTATTTAATTAATGAGAGAAATTGGGTTAAAAAAATTGCTATTTTAGAAGGATATTTAGCAACGTTTGATAAACCAAGGAAAATGATAATGGATAACGAATTCATATCAGAACAAGTCATTAAGTATTTGCGAGAGAAAGGAATCGAAATTCATTGGACCAAGCCCAATAGTCATACGGGAAATGCAGACGTAGAAAGGCTACATTCCACGTTAATAGAAAAGATTCAAGCAATAGTGGAAGACATGTCAGTAGAACAAAATATACAAAAAGCCATAGGAAATTATAATGATAGATACCATTCAACTATTGAAACAACCCCAAGAAAAGCGAGTTCAATATCAGATCTAACAGCATTAGCAGAAAAAGTAAAAACAAAAAAAAATAAAAAACATCCAAAGAGAAAATAGGAAAAGAGAAAAATATATAGAAAATAGAAATATAGGTTACATTAAAAATTATAAGAGGGTAAGACATAAGGATGAACCATATTTTAGAAAATATGCATTAAAAAATTCCAATATTAAACGAGCTTATACATTTGCAGATAATACTAATAATCCTGTTGACGAAGATGGTCCTAGTACAGGGATTACTACAGGTACATCCAATAAAAGAAGAGAACGGGTATGTGAAAATAAGAGTCAAAGAAGTAGAGATAGCGAATGAAACCGACACAATTTTACACATAATAAACCCATCTAAAATTATGAACATTTTAAATCAGTTAGAATTTAACTTAGCACACTTACAATTAGAAGATTCAGTTGCACTTTATTCAGAAATTAAGTTAGTAAAAACTAAACTTAGGACACTAGGAAAACCAAACAGACAAAGAAGAGGTATATTAAATATCGGAGGTAGAGCTCAAAATTGGTTATTCGGAACCATGGATGATACTGATCGACAAGACATAATAGATCATTTGAAGGTTACCGACGGTAATAACCATAAAGCTATTGCGAATCTTAATAAACAAATTAAAATAAACGATCATTTTAACAAGACATTACAGGACTTAAAAATAGTGATAGAAAATGATAGAAGGAAGATCTTAGAATTCTACAATCTCACAAACAACATAGTTAAAGGATTAAATTACAAAGTTTTATTCCTTGATCAAGAAACAAAATTAAGATATTTAGAAAATAAAGTAAATCAAAAACTCGACAACATAATGGTGACAAAAAATAATCTAATCCATCCCAGTATGTTAACAATAGATGAGTTAGAATATTATAATGTAGACTTTCATAAATTAAAATTGTTAAAAGCCGGTGTAATGGAAGATAATAATGATTGTTTGATATTTGCAATTAAAATACCAGTAAATTATGTAGTAACAGAGTTACAATTAGTTAAGCCGATACCTAATTCCAGTAATCTACAAATTAATGAATCAGAGGAAGTTATTATAGAAGTAAATGATCAAGTATACAAATATATTGAACATATATATAATATAATAAACAACTTAGGCATAGTAAGTTGTTAATAATGTAACTAGTATGGAAGAAATAGACGATGAATCTATTTTATTAATAAATATGAATAATGAAACCTTGCTACATGATTGCGATAACCGAATTATAAGTTTGACTGGGAACTTCTTAATCAATTTTAATAATTGTACTTTAAAAATAAAACAAAATAGATTTTACAATAGAAAAATGATTGTAACTGATAAGTATTATTATCCAACAACAAACGTTAAGGAAATGTTCTCTGAACCAATAAAATTTGATCAAATCATAATGAATAATATAGAAAATTTAAAACAAATTAAGGAACTGGAATATCATAAAAATGTAATGTATAGTACTAATATAAGTCTTATAATAATAATAATCTCTATGGCTGTAGGCATATTCTTTTACATTTCCTGGAAAACAAAGAAAATTAAAATTAAGATAATCAATAGCTTGAAGCCGGAGGCTTCTGATTTAAAGCGAGGAGGAGTTACATACATAAGCCACGATCAGCACAACTCAACAGGAAATGCTGAATCGAAGGTCACTAGTACCAATGACCTACCGAATGCATACAAAATCGAAGCAAATACAAAACCGCTTGCTTGGTGATTTGTATGCAGTGAGTATCGGTTCATGGTATCAAAAATAATGTTGACTCAACATATTTGTATCGAGTCAACATATTACTAACATAGGTCGTAAGTTAGAAATAAGAAATTAAAAAGGGAGTCTACCGGTCAATAAAGTTCAATACAATTCAATTAGACGTTGATTTTGCATTTATTTAAGTCGAGTGATAACAGCATCGGGACAATATTTAACTTTAGCATTTACAGTATCGCCCCCAAGAATCATTTTTAATGTTTCTGTTGCACACGGTTCCATTATTGGTTCATCCCAAGTTAAATCCTACGATCTACACATTCCATCAATGGAAAATTACAATATTTATTAAAATTACCCATTTCACCAAAATTAATAAAATACGAGTAATGTATATAAAGGTATCGAAAAAAAAATGTTTGCCAGCATTGGGTGCCGATAATCTAAAAATAGTGTTCTTTTTTGGAACTTTCTTATCAATTACATTCAATAAGTTTTCTAAAAATGATACAATTTTATTAAAATTATTATCAAATTGATATTTAAGTAAATTATTTAAAATTACAACTGAATACTTTATATCCAAATAATAATCATCGATATTACCTAATGGTGCATTAAATAATACTGTGGTTCACATTTATTAAAATCTTGATACAATTCGGTAAAACTTTGCTCATTATAAAAATTATTAACTATTTTAATACAATTTCTAATAAATACCGAATTAATATCAAAGAACTTAAATTTCGAATTCAACCATATACTAGTACAAAATATATGATTTATTGGCGATGTTGGCCGTTGAATATCTCCTTCGGATCTACAGGAGATGAAGTCAGGAAAGTTGATCGAAAGGTCGCCTCCTTCCACCATCTCTCCTTCGGAACTGCCGAGATCTTGGAGACGTTGTAGATATTGAGTTTCACCACCCGGTATCCAGATTCGCCGGGCGTGCTCCAGGAAACAAATGTATCTCCGTCCCTTTTGGAGATACTCTGTGAGGTGGACCCAGTGGTCGAGGTTGAAGTCGTAGCCGAAAACAACTTGTCGAGAATACCGCCTTCTAAAGATTGCTGGACATTCCCGGAAGTAGTCGGCAAATCCACATCGACAGCTGGAATTTGAATATGCGCAATCGTGGATGATGTGGAAGTGGTCGTCATGGTGGGCAATGCACAGGAAACTACCTGTAAAGCGTCGATGTATGTAGATATCCAAAATCCAGTCGCACTCGTCCAATGTTATCCGCCACTCCGTAAATGTCGTGTAATACACGTTTTCGGAGAGGTTTCTCACGAAATCCTGAAAAAAAAAAGAAATTATTTTTTAATCTTCTTTAAAAATGAATAATTGTTTTTTTTTAATATTAAATAACTTTTATTTACCTTTAGCGAACAATGCTCGACACTTATCCCGAGCTGTTGAAGGCTTTCGATGATACACATATGTAATTCCTTGTTGTGTCTCTTAGATAGTCCTCTTCGTGTCGTATTTCCGTTTCTTCATCGCTGCTTTCACTATTAGCTTCATCGCATTCACTGCAGTCAACAAAAAGTCGTCGGTCAACATTATTAATATTAATCCCAATATGCCTAATAAGTTGTCCTTCGGATCTTGATCCTTTATAATTTCGTCGACTGTTTTCTTCTTCTTTATGGGTGACATTTTCATCGACTTTTTGCGTTTGATGGCGAACCTGTTTTTCACTGCCATCAAATCGGTTACTTCCTCCGATTTCTGAGGTTGTTCCTGACAGATTGCCTCCTGACTCGCAGTCAGAAACGATTGTCCATGCGGAATCTCCACTTCGTTTTCGGATGATGTTTGTCCTTCGATATTCTGCTGCTCCGGGACTTCCTCCCCAATCTCCACTATCTCGTCGTCGGCGTTTACTGCAACATGGTTGGTCTTTTTTTTCGGCAACGGCATCTTGATTGATTAAATTACGGTCCGGACTGTAACTATAACGCCGAGGCGTTATCATCCATATTTACACTTCGTGCTGGTTCGGCGCGTTCCGAAGCAGACAAGTGATTTAATTGTATCTTTAGCCGGAACAAGGCGTCTGCGACATGATTTGACTTACCACGTTTATACACAAGCTCGCAATTGTATTCTTTTATGCGAGACTTCCAACGCTTAAGTTTCGCATTCTAATTTCTGTGGCCTAAAGCGAATGTAAGCGGCTGATGATCGGTATAAATTCGAATCTTCCTCGCTCCGTAGAGGTATGACCGCAAGTTGTCTAAAGCCCACATTATGGCCAGCATCTCTTTTTCGTTAGTCGCGTAATTCTCCTCGGTCTATCAGGATCGATATATATATATGCTGTAGGCCTCTATCCTTTCCGGGGTCTCTGATCGTTCCTGAATATCTGGTTCAGTTGTTATTGTATTCGGGGTAGTCGAGGAGTGAATAGAATGGCTACGATAATTCGAGTTTTGAATTTCAAGGCAAGTTGAATAAGCCTCAGGAAGCGTTTTGGGCTTTTGAATGATAAGCATCCTCGCCGTTAAGGCCTCGGATGAACACAGCGAGAGCACGATTTCGGTAAGTTTCCACCAAGGCGTTTACTGTTTCCTCGCTAAAGGACTCCGTTTTAATCTTATTTATCATCAGCGACAGTTGGTGGGTTAGAGCGGCGTAAAATTCGTCCAGCCTCGAAGTTCGTTGGCAAAGTTGGTTGAGCTGATGCTCTAGAGTTCTCATATCACTCTAATCTGCGTAATGCAGGGAGAGACACTGCTTAATGGACGGCCAGTCGTTGTCAAAAATATTATACGACACCGAGGCCGCATCGGCAGAATCACGAACCTTCTGCCGAATATATTGCCCGATAAATGGGTTTCGACCTGACGATCTCGAAATCCTTTAATATTCCCTCCACAATATGCACCCATGACACATATTGCGTCGGGTTACCGTCAAAGACCTGCATCTCTTTCACGCATTCGGGCAGTCTCGCAATGGCATACTCGACAGTAGCGCCTACGGACATTTGCCTGCCGTCCAGTGTTCCTAATCGATTTTCAAGCATTCATAGTCTTTAGCTTCTTTCGAATTCAAGGGAAAAGCCAACTATGAAAGTTACTTATGGAATTGCGGCTTAGGGAGTTTCGGGGAACACTATTTTACACAATTTTTTCCAATTATTTTACACAATGTTTTCCAACTATTTTACACAATTTTTTTTTGAACTATGTTATTTTTATAAACTTTTTTCCTTTTATTTTATTTTCTTACACACAAAATTTTCTCACTTATTTTCTTTTCTTACACACAAAAATTTTTCACTTACTTTCAAAAAAAAATTCTCCAATGCAACCACTTTTTATTATTTTTGCGTTCTGCAAGCCTGTGTTAATATATTTTTTTTCCGAGATGTTCACCTAGTGGAAAAAAAAAACAAAATCAAAATTAGTTTCGCGTCGCACTTTTTATTTTTTATTTTAAATTCATTTTTATTTATAGTTACTTAGATCTATCTTATCCTAAACAAAAATGCTTAAAACTAGCTTAACTATCCTTACAAATTGAGGAATCTTACAGGCTCTAAGTGGACACTCTAAAACAAACTGTATGATTTTAACATATGCCTATCGACTACTATATAAAAACTTACAATTAACATTATTATAATTAACTTAAGATAAGAACAAAAAAATTTCAAAAAACTTAGCGTATGATAATTTTTTTATATATATTTATATAAGCCTTAAACCGACCTAAACCTAACTAAACATATCTTATTCTAACTTAACTAATATATATATCTTTTTTTTAATTTTAACATATTTATATTCTTGGTTTTTATTCTTTTTTTTTTTTGTTCTATCCTACCCTAACCTACCCTACCCTAGCCTATGTAAGCCTGCCATTAGTGTTAGGCAAGCCCTGCCTTGAAGAGACTGAAGCTATTGAAGTGTCCACTGACGTTGCTCCCTCCAGCCACCAAAAGCCTTGATGCTGGCGGACAACGTCTCCTCGATCCCGGCGTGAGACCGATCTACAGAATCTGAGGCGCTCAGGCTCACTGAGCGCGACAAAGCCGTTAAGGCGCACTCTCTCGTGATATAAATCATTTGGGTAGTAAGCCCCGGAGATTAGGCTATTGACCGAAGTCATTGCTCTCGCAAAGTGGCTTCGAATCAGTTTGATCAGAAAGTTATCCACCCATACAATCCTGGCCCTATTGTATAGGACCTCGTTCGGGCAAAATTTCGTGTATGAGGGTTGCCTTTTAAGTTTTTACAATCGAACAATATGTGGCGTTAATGAGTTGTGGCACCACTGTATTTGTGAACATTGACGTTTGTTATTGCAAAGCCAGTGGCAATTTAGAAATTGACTGAGTAAGTTGTTGATAGTGAACGTTTAAAAGAAGTAAGTTTGTGCAAAAATGGAAATCACCCGTGAAGGCTTACCTTGGATGATTTTTTTTTGATTTTAAAAACTCAACAACAATGCATAGAATCGCTTCGTGCAACTTTTGGTAATGAAGCACCATCAGAGAAGACTGTTTACAGTTGGTTTGCAGAATTTCGTCATGGTCGTGCGTCCGTCAGTGTTGAATGTCGAGAAGGTCGGCCAAAATCGGTTGTCATTGCGAGAAACATCGATGCTGGGCGCAACATGATTAAAGAAAATCGGCTTGTGACTTACAGACAGATAGAGGCGTCTCTTAGGATATCGCAGACTGCAATACAATCGATTTTGCATGAACATTCAGGTGTGAGGAAGATATGTTCCAGATGGATTCCGCATAATTTGACCGAAGCGCAAAAAAAGGCTCGTGTTGATTGATTGATATGATCCCCACTGTCAAACTAAAGATGCGCGGACAGCGATTTTTATCACCTCAAGAAGCTGCTGAAGACTTTCAAAACCATGTTTCTACGACATCAGCTTCAGAGTGGGAAAAATGTTTCCGAAATTGGTAAACCTTAAGGGCGAATATTTCGAAAAGCAATAAAACACTTTGCGTTTCGAACTTGTTCGTTTTTGTTTCACTTTTTGTAACAACTTAAAAGGCAACCCTCTTACTCGATTCGGGTGTCCTATGTAACCCGAGACAAGTCCTGTGACATTGTCTCTCAAACACCCAAATCCTTTCCATTAAGCTGGCTCTCACATTGAACCAGATGGGACATCCATAGGCAACCATGGGCCTGATTAAGGTCATGTACCAGATTACCTTCACTTTGGAATCAAGTTGGCTGCAATGAAACAGCCATCTTGTAAGAGCGAAGACGCCTCGGGCCCTTGCCAGAGCAGCATCTACATAATATAGATACTGGTCCAGCCAGATCCCAAGGTATCTGACTACACTTTGTTTCGCCAGTGAGCGCCCTTCCTATCCAAGAATTGAGAACCTGCGCCAATTTTTTCTAGTGTCTCGAGAGGCTCTAGACAAAGGCGTTCTGAACAAAATAGTTTCTGATTTCTGGCAGTTGATCTTCAACTGTCATCACAAATACTACTGAATTTTTTCGAAGTCACGCTGCAAGAGAGTGACAATGACGTCGATCGTTGGACCTGATCTTTACGCGATTAAATCGTGCGCATACGCTATTGAATGGTAAAGAGAAGCTATCATATATATAAATATGTATATAGTATAGCAAACCATTGATGCTAGCTGGGCGACTATATATAAATATATAGTCTAGCAGATGATTGATGCTAGCTGGGCGACTATATATAAATATATAGTATAGCAAACGATTGATGCTAACTGGGCGACTATATATAAATATATAGTATAGCTAACGATTGATGCTAGCTATGCGACTATATATAAATATATAGTCTAGCAGACGATTGATGCTAGCTGGGCGACTATATATAAATATATAGTATAGCAGACGATTGGTGCTATCTGGGCAGTCTAGCAGACGATTTATGCTAGCTGGGCGACTATATATAAATATATAGTCTAGCAGACGATTGATGCTAGCTGGGCGAATATATATAAATATATAGTCTAGCAAACGATTGATGCTAACTGGGGGACTATATATAAATATATAGTATAGCTAACGATTGATGCTAGCTGGGCGACTATATATAAATATATAGTATAGCTAACGATTGATGCTAACTGGGCGACTATATATAAATATATAGTATAGCTAACGATTGATGCTAGCTGGGCGACTATATCTAAATATATAGTATAGCTAACGATTGATGTTAGCCGGGCGACTATATATAAATATATAGTATAGCAGACGATTGATGCTAGCTGGGCGACTATATATAAATATATAGTCTAGCAGACGATTGATGCTAGCTGGGCGACTATATATAAATATATAGTATAGCAAACCATTGATGCTAGCTGGGCGACTATATATAAATATATAGTATAGCAATCGATTGATGCTAGCTGCGCGACTATATATAAATATATAGTCTAGCAGACGATTGATGCTAGCTGGGCGACTATATATAAATATAGAGTATAGCAAACGATTGATGCTAGCTGCGCGACTATATATAAATATATAGTATAGCAGACGATTGAAGTAAATTCTGAAAAGGATCGGCGAGTTCACCGTACTCTGTTGCAGTCCGTTGTTAACATCAAATGTTTGGGTAAGGTCACGTTGGCAATTTTCACTACGAACTTTCTACCTGTTAACATGACAAAAATCATATATAGCAGTGGTTTACTTATGCCCACCCGACTGAGCTTGTAGTAAAGCCCTTGCATTGGTTCTTGCATTTATTCCATTGGATATCCGATACGAGTTTCGACGCGGCATGAATAGAGTCATGCCCCGCTCAGAAACCGAATTGGTTATCCTGAATGATTTTATTGTCCTCAACCCATTTAGACAGGTCTCTATGGACCACCTTCTCGAAAACCTTGCTAATACTTGGAAGGAGAATTATCGACCGAAGATTTGATGGGTTAGAGGTATCTTTACCCCTCTTGGTAATTGGTTGCACCACCGCTGTCTCCCAATCCGCTGGATAATATGTATTATTAGTGAATTGTTGAACAGAATGGTGTACGTCTCTACAGCCACTGGTGGAAGATGCCTGATCACACCATTAGATATTCCGTCGATTCCCGCGGATTTTTTTCTCTTCAGTGAATCGAAGATCATCTGGAGATTCCCCGTCGAAATAAACAAGGTGTTCCCCCCTTCATTGGTGACGGCGTTATTTACTCGCGGTACGAACAATCTTCACGACCGTATCCTTTAGCCTTCTAGGATATCCGCATGTTCTCATTGGTATGCGGAAGGTTGGCATTAGGAACTCAGAATAGTCATTGTGCTCTCATGGGTACAATGACGTTCACTCGATAGAGCATACTGGTTCCTGTCTTGGCTGATCCACAGGCAAAAATGATATGGTTTTATTTTGTCGGTCCCTGCTCGGGCGGCAGTTAAAGGATTCCCTTCATGGGATCCTAAAACAAACGCGAACGCCAGCCAACTGGCTGGCCCAACCGTTCGACTTACTAAAACAAAAACTTTGACTCGTATTTTAAATAGTTAATTTTTCTCTATTCCAATTTGAGTGCCGCCGATCGACTGACTGCCATGCCTGCCTAGTCTTATCTCGCCACTTCGTATCGTTGTCGGTCGCATGCTGATACAGGTATTCCGTTGGCTGATGCAATCCCCTGAGTGGTTCGTCTTTCCTCGCGTAGTTACTTGATCGCTTGATCGGCAACGCATGCAAGTTCCGCCGGAACGCGTTCCTACACTTTACCGATGCAATCCACGGTCAAGGCTAGTGCATCGTATTACCGCAGGTCATCGCCGCTCGCGTTGTGTTAACCTAAATAATAATAAATAATAAATAAATAAATAGGTAAATAAATAAATGAATAATTAAATAAATAATTGAATAAATAAATAAATAAGTAATGAAGTGCCGAGGAAGTTTCATCATCATTTTAAGAAGTTTGTTTTGGGTTGTTTGCCACCGTCTTATATGACTTTTTGCACAGTTTCCCCATAACAGGAGACCCGTAAAACATTATAGCTTGAACTATTGTTTTGAAAATGATCAATTTGTTTTCCAAATTAAGTTGCGACCTACCATTCATAGATGGATAAAGTGTCTTTATTGTTATATTCATCTATTGTTACTCACAACAATCACTTAACAAACTGATAGTTTTATAATAAGAGGGTATAATACAATAGCATTTTACCTGGTTTCAAAATTGGCTGATTTCCAGTAATTGGGGAAGTATCCCAATTTGATACAGCTATTAAATAACCTTTTTAAGAAATTGAGACGTTATATAGGAAGATGTTTCGAATATAGATACTTAGTGTAATCAAAACCCGGGGCTTTTCTAGTTTCAAAGTGGATATTAGAACTTTCAGCTCAGCGGGATGTACAACTACCGGGCATGAATTAAGAAAGCTAATAGAGCTCTCGATAGTAGCATTCATTACGTTGCTGCTTGTTATATGATGGTTTTCTGTTTTTGATATTTTTTGTTTTTTATTTGTTTGTTTGAATAGGTTTATTTACTTCCTGATACATCAAGAAGAGGAAAACGTAAAACGAAAGGAAAAAAGCAAACGTTAAATCCAGTATTCAACGAAACTATGAGATTTTATGTTTCAATTTCCAATTTGGAAAAACGTTCAATATGGCTAACTGTGTGGCATTCGGATATATTTAGTCGAAATTGTTTCTTAGGAGAGGTTACTATTGATTTAAAGGGGAAGGTTTTTGATGATCCATCATCGCAATCGTATTTTCTCACGAATAAGGTAACATTAAATATACGTTTATATAATTTTTTCATTGCACATATAATTTAGAGCCTTAATGTTACGGAAAACTCTGATCGTGGTGAATTAGTGATTGGCCTGAAATTTATTCCACTGGCCCATATCTCTGATGTGAGTATAAGGAAAGACATAATAAAAAATTTGCAACCCAAAGGACAATTATACGTTTTAATAAAAGGAGCGAAAAATTTACGCTCATTTAAATGTGGGAGTAATTTTGGTACTTATTGTAAATGGTAAATTATTACAAAAAGGATTAGATATTAATATTAAATATATATATATATATTTCTTTATTCTAACAGCTCCCTTATGCCTTACCGCAATCGTAATTCCAAGCAAAAGACACCTGTAATCCGAAAAACACAAAATCCACGGTGGAATGCTTTGCTAATGTTTAACGAACTTACTCTGAGTGAACTTTCAGAAATGACTTTGGAGTTAACAGTGTGGGAGCATGATCGAATTAAATCAAAAGAATTCATTGGTGGCACAAGATTTTCGTTAGAAAGTAGTAAGTTATTAAGTCATTTCCACTTCAACATTATTTAATTGAATTCCTGCTTAATTATGAAATAAATACGATACATAATTATTAATTAACATATAATAAAACCGGCAAGTGTTCCATTTGTGACAATTCTAAAACCGGCGAGTGTTCCATTTGTGACAATTCTAAAACCCAGCAATAACATTCGCGATTCAGCCGACATCATCTGAGGGAAATAATTAAGCATGACTTCCTGTTCGATTGCATTGCCAATGTACCATGTAGACACCTTACATTAAAACAACAAGTGGGCTAGTGATAGAAACGTCGACTGACAACAAACAACAACAAATTGGAAATTATTTTGTGAATATAAAAAGTGCAAAATATATTAAAGTAAAGCTATGTAGCTGCCTCATCGGGGGAAATTGAAGTATTCATAACTTGATCCTTTTGGCCTCTATTGGTGAGTGTCAGAATTGTTCTTTTGTTGTGGCTACTGCGGTGGCAGAATTGATAGCAGGTACTCCAAAAGTAACAGTGTATTGTAACGCTTACAGCCCACAATTAAGCTCCATAAAAAAAATAGCTTTGATTAGTATCAGTAATGACATCAACTAGACCTGCCAAAGCTTTATGTGAAGCTATCTTAATGTTCTAAAGCAAAACTAGAGTTAACCCTCGGACTGACGCATGAGTCTGGCTGGACCTCTCTTGATTTTTGTTGTAATTAAAACATATTTATAATTGAGCTAGCGACTTGGAATTTCATGTAGCTTCCTAAAATTTGATCAGCTATAAATCTGCACAAAAATTAGGACGAACAAATTTATTCCAATATAAACACGTACAAATGTATTGGGATCTGACCGGACCTCATGTGTTACGAATGTGAAAACCAAAGCATGTGTCAGTCCGAGGGTTAAGCGATCTCTGGAAGCTTAATATTTTTGTGCAAAATATCGCACAATATTATTGGCTAGTCCCAATCGGTGCAATATTTTTTCCAATAATTTAATTGACCGCTGATATTTGTGTCGACAACATCTTGAGTGATACTAAAAATCACTCGTGGAGGTGTTTACTACTCGACACTTGAAAAATAAATAAACTGAAACTGTACCCACAGACGATACAATTTGTTTATATCGTGCAAAAATATATCAAAATTTATGCAAAAAATATCAAAAGCATTTTGATTACACAATTGCAATATTATCTATAAGCGAACAATAATATTGTGCAATATCTAATTTTATAATATTGCACAAAAATTTTGAGCGTCTAGGGACCGCTTTACCAACAACTCTTGATTGTTATTGGAGTAGTTTTGTAATTTGGTGGCAAATCAAAGTCAGGTTCTGGACCACATCCTGTTTTTGGTATGTTCTTTTACTAACTTTGCAAAATGAGTGTCCTAAAATCGCCAAGAGAACACAATGATCCGCCTTCCGGAGAAGTTCGGGGGTGCAGAGATCGCCTGTGGGACAGACACCAACGCCCCGAAAAAGTGACGAGAGAAGTCTAGCTTACACAAGGTGCGCAATGTCTGACCCCCCAATAAACACACAGCCGTCCGTCTTCCACAAATAGGGAGAACAAATTAATACTCTAGCGGAAATGGTGGATGATAATAAGAGACGCTCCATCAACCAAACGATGAGAGACCGCATCGAAAGCACTAAGGCGTCCTACGAGCTGTCGACAATTGAAATGCACGATGACAAGGCTAAGGAGGTTATACGCTAAAACAACGCCTCACAGACATATCCGTGGTTGAAGGCGTTAGTGGACTCAAAAAGAAGAACGGGAACCAGGCTTAAAACGAGCTCAGAAATCGCCAACAGGAGAGGGGACGAAGGTACCTCGAAACAAAGCTGACCCTCAAAACGATGTTACAGCTAAGAAAAATAGTGGCAGAGCTGAGGAAAATTTGAAAGCCAAGTCTCAAAAGGCTGCCAAGGCAGCTAACGACAGGCATGCCTAAGACAGCAACACCGACAAAACAACTCCTGGTCGAATGTGACCATAAAGAAGAAAGAGCCTAAGAAACGAAATGGGCCTACCAAGGAGAAAACCCGATCTGATGCAATCGTGGTCGCAGCGAAGGAGGACCTATCCTATGCGACAGAGTCAAAGCTGATCCTAAACTCGGCAATCTTGGTGAGTCGGTGACGAAGGTTCAACGGACCCGAAAAGGCGACCTGCTGTTCAAATTTAACATGACAGGCGGGAAAGCTGATCATAATGGGCGAAACCCGAAACGCTTTAAGTGCTTAGAATTAGTCCACACGGCACGCAAAGCGAGCATGACCGTTCCAAGCAGTGCAGAAGATACCACATAGTCAGAAACTGCATAAAGGACTCAACATGTTTTTGTTGCGAAATGGACAAGCGAAACAATGCTGGACACGTGGCCGGTAGTGTCAAATTTCCGGTATAGAAGAAAACCCTTATCAGTAAGCCATTATTTGGTTGTGCAGATAAACCTTAACCACAGCGCGGCCACTCAGAACTTGCAAGCCCAAAAATCATTGGATATTCAACTACAAATAATGAAAAATGATGAAGAGTACCGTGCCATCCTCCGACGCGTGCACAAGTCTCTGTTTTTCTTTCCGTTTTTTTCCCGCGAACCCTCCACCCCCCCGCTAGTGCGGAGAGCCTAAATAAAAAACAAAAAAAAAGTAAAACTAAATATAAAAACAAACACAAGTGCAAACAAGTGCAGGGAAGTGATTCGGATCGAGTGCATCCGGCCCGCTCCCTCCCGTCCCTTCCTCCACAAGCCACGGCTGCGCGTTCTCGGTCGCAACTCCCGTTTGATTTTATCAGACGGGTTAGTGCAATGACCGAGAGTGCGTAGCATCTGACGTAGCGGAATCAAAAGTGCAAATTGTTGGTGGACCAACTCTAATCGGTGTATGGGCATAACACCTACATCGATTTGATGTTGGGAAGCTACTTGAAATTTGCACTTCTCAATTCTGCTTTACCTACTTTCAGATGTCGGCATTGGTTCCTTTGGTGTCTGTGTTTTGTGCTATGGAAAATGTTAGGGTTGATGTGAGCGAAATTCGTGGCCTTAGAACGAATCTCTTCGCTGTATACGTTCACCTGTCCCTATATAAACCTGCTGTCTTGGCACTGAGTGAAACACAGGTAGGATATAACTTGGTGCCCCTTTTCTTTCTCCACCGCGGTCTCGCCCTTTATATTCGTAGTGATGTAGCTTACCAACCTCAGCCACAATACGGCCACTGTTCAAATCCGGAATTTAATTTTCTGTGGCTAAAAATCCATGTCCGTAAGCATTTAATCCACTGCTGTTTTATTTATAGAAGTCCAAACCTGGACAGCAATTCAACTTTCAATGAGTTCGATATGCTATCCGACTCCATCACAAGAATTGTATCCCTACATCTTCACACTGAGATTGCCAATTCGGGCGATTTCAATGTACACAATTCTAATTGGCTTCGACATTCATGCCAGACAACACCCGAAGGACGGTACGTAGATATCTTTGCTGAGGTAAATAATCTGACCCAGCTAGTAAATGAGCCTACACGAATACCTGACATTGCAGATCATTCCGCCAACAACTTGGACCTGTTTCTCACCTGTCATCCTGACAAATATTCTGTTGCCATATTGTCGCCCCCTAGGCTCGTCTGACCACTGTGTCGTATCAGCTAATTTCTCGTCTTCACCCCACACAGTTAGAGAAAAAATTCCTAAAAGAACAGAAAGCCAATTAGAGCGGCCTTAACGACTTTTTTTAGGACTTTTAACTGGTCACTATGTTTCCTCGATAGTGACATGGATGCCGCTACTGATATGATCACGAACATTCTTTTGCTGGGTATGAGATCCTGCAAATGCGTGGTATGACTCCATGGTAAAGAGGCCATCAGGTTGGGAGAGTTGAGTTTTCGGAATTACAAAACCAACCCTACTGAGGAAAACCGGAAAAAAATTAAAAGGGCCAGAAATGACTGCAATGCATTAATTAGACGAATTCCACGAACAAAAGTTGAGGCAGAAAGTGCTACAATGTCCCAAGGATAGCAAAAACTTTTGGTCGTTCGTGGAAAACGTAAAGAATTCAGCCTCGTCTTCAATTCCAACGCTCATTTACAATGGCATTCCAGCTGTCGGCTCTTTAGGCAAGGCCAATCTGCTTGCTGTGCATTTCGCGTATAGTTCAACGCCGCCAGATTCCACATTGTCTCCGCCTGTACTTGAGAGCGTTCATTTCACCATAGGACAAATCCATTTTCGCACTCGTACAGTTGCAAGAGTACTAAAAGATCTCAACGTACACAAATCCGCTGGCCCGGATGGTATACCCCCAATACTTCTGAAGAGGTGTTCTTCTGCACTGGCTAAACCTCTGCCTAAGCTTTTCCATCTGTCCTACTATTCGGGTCTCTTTTCGAGTAGATGGAAAACAGCACTTGTCCAGCCCGTCCCTAAAAAGGGCATATCTTCGTCCCCCTCCTCCTACCGAACCACAGTACTAACGTCCCTTCTTTCCAAGGTCATGGAAACACTGATAAACCGTCAGTTTATGAAACATCTTGAATCGCGGAAGCTTCTTAATGACCGGCATTACGGTTTTCGCAGCAACAGTTCCACTGGTGATTTGATGGCTGATCTCACCGAAAAGTGGAACCAATCTTTGCACAATTTAGGTGAAAGCAAGATCGTTGCGCTTGATATTTCAAAAGCATTTGACAGAGTTTGGTATCAGGCTCTTTTGTCGTAAATGCGTGCTTATGGTATCGATAAATCTCTGCTTCTATGGATTAGAAGGTACCTTTCGAACCGTTCAATTCAAGTTGTTTTGGATGGGTTCAAGTCAGATATTCACCAAATAAATGCTAGTGTCCCCCAAGGCTCTGTTTTGTCTCCGACTCTCTTTCTCATTTTTATGCCTCTGATCCAATCCACTCCTTCGCTGATTAAGGTACTCTCAGCTTTTCATATTCGTTCCAGGATTCACGTCCCTGCTCTTCGATCATAGAACTGAAACAGCAGCGTATGTTAAGCACATTGAATTCCGATTTTGACAGCATAATCGATTGGGATAAAAATAATAGAGTGGAATTCAAGCCAAAAAAACACGGCAAAATGTCTAGGTTTCCTTAAACGATGCAAGAAATATTTCACCCCCTCCGATTTGGCTTCAATTTATAAGGCCTACATCCGCCCCAAGCTTGAGTATAACGCTCATATCTGGTCCGGTGCCCCTGAGACCTCGCTGCACCTACTAGATACAACAACGAGCGATACAATTTATAGGAGACAGTAATATCGCAAAGTCAATCGACTCGCTCGAACACCGATGGCGACGTAATCTGTCTTCCTTGTCACTGTTTTATCGCTATTTTAACAACCGTTGCTCAAATGAGTTAGCCAATTCCATTCCTTACCTCCATGAATTCACCCGCAATACTCGTCTTGCCAGGAATGCTCATCAGTTCGCCCTTAAGTCTGCTTTCGGACGTACAGTTAAGTTCAGAGATTCGTTGAACAACACAATTATGGAATGCTCTTCCCAACCCAACCCAATATTTCCTACTCACTACAATCCACAGACATTTAGGACCAATGGGCCTGCGCACACGGGAGTAATCCAACCGGCTGAAAATTTATTTTATGGGAGAGGGAGCTAAAGTGTGAAGTAATAAACGGATTAAAATCTTCAACTGCGTATCGAGTGGTTGAAGAGAGCGCAAAACTAATTCATACACAACCCTTTACCTTTCGAGTCGGCACGTTTTTGGTCCCGTGTAGTGTCTCAATCGTAATTCGCCCTTCAAGCAGTGAACACTGTATAAACCAAATGCACATTTTAAGTGCGTGGACAAAAGAGGAGACGTCTTTTGTGAAATATCTCTGTCAAATCAAATGTCAGAAAGACGAAAACACTAACACAATGAAACGAGGTTCACATATACATTTTTTTCAGTTGGAGTAATTCATCCCGTGTGCGCCTAGATCACAGCATTTCACCAGTTTTTCTCCTGATAAAATTAATCTCGTGTGCGCGGGCCCAATGTGCACAGGTACCTCCTCTACCTTTCTCCTTCTATACCTCAGCGCGCGCAAATTATAAAACAAAAAAAAAAAAAAAACCCCTAATATCAAGATTGAGTGAAAATCTTGATGAAAATAGAACTATTCAAACTTTTAAAACTTAAAACAATGCAAATCCCAGCAGTGTTGGGAATAACACACCACACTGTCACTTTGGAACCACTTTGTGCTTGATTCACTGGTGAGTTCAAAAGATGGATCAAACCTACACAATTGCTATTAACGCCACTGGACTATTAACACATATTGATGCAGAAGGGGTTAAATTAGGGCAGAACCCAATATATGCTGTCATTAAAGAAAGACGTACAATACAACACTGGCGTCTTACCTAGAATATCCTGGGTAGCTGAAATTTTGAAGTAGTGAGGAAATCAATCCAAGAATATGCAGCTGTAAGCCTCTAAAGCGAAATCGTCTTTGTTAGTCGTCTTCGGATCCAACGTTTATTGTGGCTGGGCCATGTAGGGCTAATATTCAGAAGCACAATATGGTATCTTTGATGATGAGATTTCGATTTCAATTTCGTTGGACAACCACATCTAAAGTGACGCACACTGGGGGGAAGGTACTATCCACTGGGCGGCTGAAGAGATTTATTCCTTGAGGCCCAGATTCATCGCTAGCGCCATCTCTCAAAAACTCGCTGATTTGTTTTTTTGTGAAACTAATGCAAGTCCTAAAAAAACATGGTAGTCAAAGCATCGCTACCTACGAAAATGCTGCCCAGCCCGCCATACCTCATCGATTTGAACAGTCAAAAGAGGCGATATCTGGAGAATGCGGCGGCTTTGGTAGGACGTCGCATTTTAGTGTTACCAGGTAGGCTTTGACGACCAGAGAAACATGTTGTCGTGCTGCAAAATCACTGTTTTATTTCTTGATCGCATTACTTCCTTTTTCCTTTAATTCCCGGCTCAAATGCACCAATTGTAGGTAATAGGTTTTGCCCATGGTGTTTTCGTTAGATTTGAACAGATCATAATAAACTATCCCCTGCGAATTCCACCAAATGCAGAGTAGAATCTTCAAACGCTGACAATTTGCCTTTGCCGACGACCTTGATACATGGTCGGGATTAGCCCATGATCTTTTACGATTAGGGTAATTGTATAGCATTAATTTTTCGACGCTACTTACTATAGGATGCTGTTGAAACACAACATGGATAATTAAGAAGTTCAACGACCTCCTACCCACGACACATTCTCCGTCGGCAAAACCAATCCCAACAAAAACAGCTGATAAACCATCGAAAGATGTGGGCCAACGGGGAAACCAGTTAATGCCGAGGTTTCCTAATATCAAGAACACAAACCACAAGGAAAGTCTTCCCGCTGACCAAACCAAACGGTTTAATCAATTTAAAAATTTAAAATAAATCCTTTTTCCCCAACGAAGAAAGTTCGGTTTTTATTTTTTCCTTTGGTCAATGTATTATTCTAACGTTTTTCATTCATTGTTTTCTTTTGATTTTTTTTTTTGCGAATGTCCTTGCGACAATGCAAAAACGTTTCCTTTCCTGCCGCAGCAGTAGCATTCCGCACGAGAACAATTGTCGTGCGACGTCCCTCGGTTTCAACTCGTACGGCATTCAATGTCCCTGTTTCTGAATCATTTCTAATGCTCAAACGTTTCGAAACTTGTTGGTGTGTCATCTACTTGTAATGATTGTGCAAGTTCAGCTAGCATCAAGCTTTTTGGAAGTACTAAAGCGCTTTTTATGTTCAATATCAAAACCATTATTTTTGAAGCATTGGCCTTATAGCATTGGTCGATTCCAAAAAAAAGTATGTTCACTGTAAGTCTCAGTAAAAATTCTGTACTTCAGCTGCCGATTTTTTTTTAAATGAAAATATGTGTATATAATTATTTCCCCGGGAATACTCTTTCCTTGGCACGATACTCGACATGTTTAGAACTCTGAGAAATACGCTGAATTTGTGCACGTAGGGCTTGTAACATTATCTGTTAGGAAACATCGAGAACTTATTCAATGCCCTAATAGGTATGTAAATATTACAGAGCTGCATGAATGCATTCAATGTTACTTTTGGGTGATTCACGACTAAAATGAATGAGTGAGTTCGCACCATTCTCTCTAAAGAATAGAAGTTGTTATGAGAGAGAAATTCACACTATTGTAATAAGGTATGAATTGAATAAATATGAATATGAATTGTATTCACTTGTCCCGTTCAATTATGCAGTGTATTCAGTGTACTCAGTATATTTTAAGAGCTTTCAAACTTTCTCGTATACACTGCCACTATTTCTGAAGAGAAAATAATTGCAATCGTAGGTGTTAAAATTTAAAAAGCAAATGTTTTTTTTAATTATTTATTTAAATTGTCAATGTTTGAATGGAGGAACATAATTTTGTTAATTTTGTCAGAAGTTGTAGCGAGAGCACAACGTTTTTCTGTTATAAGATTTCTGGCGTCTGAAAATGCTCTTTCGGAAGCAGCGCAACTTACTGGTACATAATACTTTCCAACTTGTTTTAAAAAAAAAAAAGGAAAATTATTTTTGTGCGAATTCCACAATTGAATGCAATCAAATTCGTCGGTATAAACAAAATTTAGATTACAATAGCTGTTAATTTCTCTGCCAATTTTATCGTCTATACTATTGCCTTCATTTAGTGTTTCAATGAAATCTGCAAAAACGTTATCCTCTTTACCAGCCGAATTCTCAATTGGTTCATTGCCCCTATCTATGATTTCCGAATGCATTGGCATGATTTCTTTGCACGTTTTTATAATTTTATGCTTTTCAACTGCCGATAATTGGAGTATGTAGTTTGTTTATGGGTGGAAATAAAAAAAGTACAATCTTATGGTATGTGGTCATATTTGGTAAAACAGTAGATGCTAATAGTTCATTCAAAACGGATTTCAACTGCATGATGATTATACTATCGTTTGTGTCGGTAACGCATGTTTTCTTTGGTTTATTTATGTAGGGAATAACAAAATGTATTGTTGGTAATTTGTTGGTTTAAATTTTTTTTTAAGCGTCCTCAAACGCAGGTAATAGATGCACAATTGAGCTGACATAACCAATATTTATGCCTTCTATTCTAATAAGTTCATATTTTTCTATCAATATATTGGTTATATCAACCCAATTTTGTTCCATAGATTTCAGCAAATAGTAAACTGTATTCCAATGACTTTTTAATGACACGCGAGTTACGATATCAATAGACTCTCGTCTTACTCCACTGGAAAACGCAGATATGCCAAACAGCGTCGTACCGAATGCTGTAGCATCCGACTCGGATGAGATATCCGAATTTGATTTGCTAAAGCAAAAGTACGCTGTCGGCACATTCTTATCTGCTTTTCCACGAGAACTAAGGGTGACTGTCTGTGGCGTCGTCACTCTTTCCGGCCTCGAATAAAATAATAATTAGAATAAGCGTTACTTCTTAAGGAGCAGCCGACCTGAAGAGTCGGAATTTGTTAAAAATATAAATAAATATACACATTCTAAAGAATCGTTTATTCAAAACATAACTGGCGCAGTCGAACGGAATCTTTTCTGAAGAAAAGAAAAACCAAGTGGAAAAAAAGTGAAGAATAAGAGTGAAGAAAAAAAAAGAGAAGAGACAAAAAAAGAAACGAAGTTAAAAACTAAGTGTTTTGCTAAACAAAGGAGAACAAGTGAAAAAAAACCGAACCACACCCCGGCTCAAAATAATTGGTGTAAATATATAGTGTCAAGAAGAAGAATATATTAATCTCGAAATGGAGGACATGTACAAATTACTGTGTGAATTAATTGCAACATATAGTCGTGCGGCAAGAGCAGCAACTAATACAATGCCAAGAGCAATTGCAACAGCAGCAACAACAACTATTCCAGCAGCAACAGCCATTCGGGGGCAACAACAGGAACCAGTACGTTTACAACTTAGTGCAGAAAGTGTCCTAAGTCAGTTTAGATAACTGAAATCATTTAACTGAAGAGAAGATTATTCGCTTTCGTCCGTTCTAAAATCAATAGAAGTGACGTCAAAATTGTGCAACGGTGACGAAGAGCTACTTCACTACGGTCGTCAAATAATAATAAACTGCAGGGAGAACCTGGAAAATGCATATGGCAACTTGGAGATGAATCCGACTGGAACTAAAGGGTCCGCCATCTAAGGTTTTTTTTTTCAAGTAGTGCTTATTTCGTGAATGGTAACACTTAGCTCATGTCTGATTTGACAGATAATTAGTTTTATCCTTCCGCTGAACGAATATGGTTGTGTATACGCTTGAACAACGCTTCGCTAAGTGGGCCTGCGATCGACTTACAGAAGATGCCGATTTTGCCAAAAAAATCATCTTTTCAGATGAAGCTCATTTTGATCTTGGCGGGTATGTAAACAAGCAAAATTGTCGCATTTGGGGCACAGAGAACCCGCACGCATACATTGAAAAGCCGGTGCACCCAAAACGAGCCACTGTTTGGTGCGGATTTTGGTCCAGAGGCATAATTGGGCCATTTTTCTTCGAAAAGGCCGTTACAGTCAATGGCGATCGTTATCGGGCCATGTTGAACGAATTTTTGTTCTCAAAAATTTAAGAGGAGGATATTGGCAACATTTGGTTTCAACAGGAAGGCGCTACGTGCCACACAGCCGAAGCTACACTCGATGTTTTGCGCCCTGTTTTTGAAGATCGCATTATCAGCCGCAGAGCTGATGTCGTTTGGCCATCTCGGAGCTGCGATTTGACACCGTTTGACTATTATTTGTGGGGTGCCGTCAAAGATAAGTGTTACGCCGACAAGCCAGAGACAATTGACGCTTTAAAGGACAATATTCGTGAAGCCATTGGTGAAATACAGCTGCACACAATCGATAATGTGCTTAAAAATTGGACCAATCGTGTAGGCTACTGCATGGCCAGCCGAGGCAGCCATTTGAATGAAATTATTTTCCATTATTAACCGGAAGGATTGTACTTTCAAATAAAAGAAGAAATTTGAGAAAATATTCAGTAGTTTTTTTTATAGCATTTTCAAAAAAAAAAAAAGTTATTTGGCGGACCCTATATATCACAACCAGGCTTAAGCAACATTTTCAACCGAATAAAAGCTATACAGAATTATTTAATTATAGTCGATCAATTAAGGCTAGTAATTTACGAGAACTATTCGAAGAATTTAGAAAATTAAGTTATGAATTAAGTGAATTGTGGGAATTCTATAGCAGGAAACCAGAAATTTATAAGCCGCAAAATGTAGATAGAGGCCTTACAGAAATACGAATAAAAAAAATAGACGGCATTATTAGGGCTCATATCGATGAATTGGCAATTATGGTCGACATTTATAATAAATATGCTAGACCTAGATTGTTAGATGATTTTAAGTGTATAAATATACAACATATGAAGGGTAAACCTTTTAAATCCCAAAATAAATATTTGTCTCCAACTTTGCGCTTTCCCAGTTCAAATATAACCACTCCCACTCAAAATCAATATTCGACTCCTTTTATTTCAAAACAAAACTCTAGGCAGAATAATTTAAAATACAATAAGTATAATGATGGATCTCACAATTCAAAAATATCGAGAAACACTAATACAAGTAACACCACGGTAGTCATGATGTCGGTTGGCAATATTGAAGAGACACCCGTAAATTTTCAAAACGAGCCTCGCAAAGTGCATTACCAGTGATATATTTAACCATAGGTAAAAACAAAATCAAGTGCATAAGTATAATCTAACCTAATAGTTGCAGGAACTACAACGTGGAGAATCATGAATTTAGGTGGTAGAAATTATGATGCTATTTTGGGCTTAAATATATCGAATCCATTTAAAGCAATAGTTAATTTGAATAAAGGACAGACTCCGCTATGTGTTTTACATGGACACCTGCCTTGTCGGCTTAATTCCACGGCGGGCCTTCCCGCAAGGGGTTGATGTTTGTGCGACAACCAACGCCCTTCTATTGCAACTAAGTACCAGATTCGAAGCCATGCTTAGGGGCATAGCTTCTCTCTTGGTATGAGGCGAAGCCTAACTAAAACCTCTTACCGATCTTAAGGGGCTCGGCACCCTTCAAACAACTGAGTAAAATTACTGTTGTTCGTTATAGCATTCAAATTCCCGCGATTTGGGATAACCACAGCCCCCACGATACTCCCACAAGGGGGCCTACCGCAAAACAGGTCAGGACTGTCATTCCGATATCTGACATTACTGTCATTTATCAGTCTGACATTATTGTCCTGGGGGCACCTGTCTCCCGTGGTTCCAGAATTAGGCTTCTGGTCAAGCCGTTACTCCCAGTAGGGTTACCCTACACCCAACTGAGAGCCTTATATTCGCTAAATAGCCGAATAGCAAAAAAGCCAACAGCTAAATAGCAAATGTCTGCCTTCGTAATCGTTTATCTGTCACAGGATAACCAATTAGTTATCGGCATTTTGCATTCTATTAGCTAAATAGCTATATAGCTATTGCCAGCCAATGCAGGCAATGTTATTGATAAGCTAAAGCTTTATCATTTGAACTCTGAAAAATTCACTTCAATTACTAACCTGCTAAAAAATAACAAGAACTGTTCTTTAAGGAAGGAGATAGACTATCATTCACACACGAAATTTAACACGAGATCGTTACCACTACCAACAGTCCAATTTATTAAAAAATGTATCGTTATCCTCAAATACACGAAAAAGAAATTGAATACCAAATTTCCGAAATGCTTTCGCAAGGATTTATAAAAGAGAGTAATTCTCCGTCAAAGAAAAGAGATCATTCAAACCAGGAAAAGTGACGCTTAGTAATCGATTATCGTCGTTTGAATGAGGTCACTATCAGCGATAAATTCTCTATTCCAATATAGAGAATATATTGGACAAATTAGGGAAAGCCCAGTATTTTACTACAATTGACTTGGCGAAAGGTTTTCACCAAATTTTAGTAAAAGCTGCTGACAGGAGAAAAACAGCATTTTCGACTCCTAATCTGGTTTAAAAAATGCTCCTGCTACTTTACAGAGACTGATCATCATTAGTCTCATCAGAGACTACATTAATAAAATATGTGTAGTCTACCTCGATGACATATTGATATTCAGTACCTCCCTGGAAGAACATCTTTAAGTATAAGAAAAATTTTCGATAAATTACGGGAAGCGAAATTAAAAATACAGATAGACAAGTGCAGTTTTCTTGTCAAAGAAACGGAATACTTATAACATATTCTTACTCCTGAAGGTGTTCGTCCTAATCCAATAGAGGTCATTCAGGGTTTAAACTCCCCTTCTTCTTTTCCTTTTTCCGGCGTTGTTATGGTCAGAAGTGTAGGACCATAAACTTCCCACTTAACTGCATTCCTACTGGTCCGCTTGTGGGGCCCGCCGGTTTGACCTCAGAAAGTAGCGCCAGGCTTCCCGGTTTGGGATTACTTCATCGCTGAGGCCAATCAAATGCTGGTGTTTTTGCATTTGTTTGCACCAATTGTTTTTCGGCCTGCCTTTTTTTTTTTTTTTTTGTGACACGGGCATGCTCCAGATTTTTTTTTTTGTTTGATCTTACTCTTACAACACCGGTGATCTCCAGTCGTGTCAACCCACTGATTTGCATGTACGCTTGTGGGGCAGTTTAATGGTGGTATATGTGTCCCTCACCTTGGACACACCTTGGTGTTTTCTAAATTGCCTAGATGTGATTTTTGTTTACCTTTGTTTTAGTCGCCTTTTACGACGAGCGAGAGGTATCGTTGCAGGGATATTCTTAACCCGTCCCTGCACGGAAAGAATTTAAACTCCCCAAGACGCCAAAACAAATTAAATAATTTTTGGGAGTTACCGGATATTACAGAAAGTTCATAAGAAACTATGCAAGTATTGCTCAGCCTCTAACGAAATATTTAAAGAAAAATACTGAGGTTAATATTAACTATCCTTGCTTTATAACAGCTTTTGAGAAATTTAAAGAGCTTATTACCTATCATCCTATCTTAAGATATCCGAATTTGTCAAAACAATTTAAACTTATTACCGATGCAAGTGATTTTGCCATCGTTGGTGTTTTAACTCAGGATGGACATCCCATTTCATACGCATCTCGGACATTAAATAATCACGAATTAAACTACACAACAATTGAGAAGGAGCTGTAGTTTGGGGTGTGTCATATTTTCGTCCATATCTTTTGGGTCGAGAGTTCGAATTACAAACTGACCATCAGCCCATCAAATGGCTTTGTGCAAAATACTCTGGGAAAGATATTAATCCCAGGTTGCAAAGGTGGTTTATTCAATTAAGCGAATATAATATTAAAATAGGCTATATAAAGGGCAAAGAGAATAGAATCGCATTTTCCAGGCGGATCTGAGACCCAGAGTGCCTCCCATGGATCTGTAACCGTCCAAAAAGCTCATTCACAAGAAGAAAATTTTGACGATCACATTTCAATTTTGGACACAATAGTCAATAGATTCAGGAATCAAATAATTTTCCTAGAAAGAAAAGTAAAAGAACACGAAGTTGTTTTTGGTCATAAAAGAATATACATTGAATGGAGAGGTATGGAAAGTAATTGTATTTTTGATGTACCACTTCAATGGTGGACAAGTAGCGATATATACCGATCTGAGCTATCATAAGTATAATAAACTGCATCAAGAATTGTTTCCCAATCGCTCTAGTTATAAGTTTATTAAATGTACCTTTTTCGCCTCTGAGATAGAAGATGAGGAGAAGTTAAAAAAGCAAATAGCATTGTTTCATAAACATGAAACTCATGTATTATTCCTACATACGAAGGAATGAAGAAAAAGGTATACCACCCTCAGTTAAAAATTTTCATTTGGCAGGTCATTAACAATTGTGACATATGTTCTTCTGCAAAGTACAATAGACGACCAATAAAAATAAGTTCTCTTTAAACGAAATTCTATCAACGATCAAATGAGATCGTTCATGTTGATACTTATGTGAACAGTAAACAAAATTTCGTTCTCTTTATCGATAAGTTTTCAAAATTTGCTACTTGCTTTCATCTAGAAGATAAGAAAAGTCGTGCATTAGTCGAAAAACTCAAAATATTTATTTCCATTAAAGTAAAAGTTAAACGGTTTATCTTCGATAACGAGTTTAATTGCAATAATATCAGAGAATTTTGTGAAAAAGAAAACATTGCATTTGACCTGACGAAACCAAATAATCACGCAGAAAATGCAGATGTTGAATGGTTAAATAACACTATTACAGAGAAATTAAGAGCCTTGAACTTAGAAGATAAACAACCCATTAGAATACAAATATTAAATGCTATAATTCTATATAATACTTCATATCATAGTACAATTAAATCTAGTCCAGCTGACGTAATTAATAATAAGGTAGATTTAGAAATAATAAAACAGAGAATAGAAGAAAAAAAGGAGAAGATCATTAGTAAGAGGAATAAATACAGGAAAAACTATGTAGAAACTTGTACAACTGGTTTCATAAAAAATTATAAAGCTCTTAGGCATAAAATTGAACCTAAATTTAGAAAATTAAAATTATAAAATGTTCATGAATGTAACGTCCTTTTAAATTTACAGGTAAACTTACTACTGCGAGGGCGCAGTGGGTAGTGTGTCGGCCTCTGACGCACGATGAGCGAGTTCGGATCCCAATAACATCAACGCCATCGAATGTTCATTACGCGGCTTCTCTCCTCGGCGGGGTACTGGCAAAACCTCCCGTAGTACACTTGCCTTGAAAAAGCTTCTCGGCGCTCGCCGTTCGGAATCGGCATTAAACTGTAGGTCCCGTTCACTTGTGTGAAAAACAAATCGCACACAACATAAGTGAATGAGAGAAGTTTGGCTCTGACTCTCCGTGAGCTGTAACGCCATCTAGGAAGAAGAAGAAACTTACTACTAATCAGCCTGATTCTAGTCATGCTACTCCCAGTACAAGCAAGACTTACCATTGATAAAGTTCACGCAAGAATGGGCTTTGCTGAAATTAAAGTAGAGGAAGTTCTAATAGCCAATAAGTTCGACACTATTCTACACCTCATTCATCCTCAAGAACTTTTTAACTTTGTTTTAAAATTTAAACAAAACATTAAAAAGTTTAACCTTTCTAATGAGAATTCCCTGACAGAACAAACCCTTTCTGTGAAAAACCAAGTGATGACCTTGTTCCCACGCAGAAATAAAAGAGGTCTTTTGAATGTTGTTGGAAACGGTTTAAAATGGCTCTTCGGAACTCTCAACAAAAATGATAGGATTGAAATCGAGCAAGAATTAAAAGTAAGGGAAGAAAACAACCACAACACAATAAAAGCGATAAATCAACAAATTAAAATCAATAAAAACTTTAATGATTCTATTATTTTTCTTAAGAACATTATACAGTCAGATAGAAATATTATTATAAAGGAATGTTGGAAGCACAGTTATTCGAAAAAGAAATTTTTCTGGAACAACAACTTAGGATTAACACATTAAGAGAAAAAATAGGCCAAGTTCAGGACAATATTATTTCAGTTAGATTAGGAATTATACATCTAAATATTTTCAGTAACGAAGGAATAAATAATTATAAGCTAGATTTAGAAAAATTGAGCAACATAAGAATAGGCTTGGCTAGGTATATAAATGCCTATGTAGAGCCTTCCTTTCGGCTTAGGGGGCATTTTTCGATCACAGAAGATGGCGGAGTTTTCCCGCCACTTCATCCACCCTACGCTTACGCGATGGTTGATGTCGTCATCACAAGTTGCTTCTTTATTAATCATAGATCCCAGATATTTAAACTTTTCACACTTGGGAAGCACTCTTCCATTCAAGTAAATGTCTGGAATAGGCTGATGAGGGTCAGAGAACGGGCAGCACAGATACTCTGTCTTCTTCCTGTCCCTCAAAAATGTCCACCCACACATCAAGTGCTCGTTGTAGGGACGCCTGATCATCACTTATAATGGCTCCATCGTCAGCAAAGAATAGCTGGTGCACATTGGGGTCCGTCACTTTTCCTTCAGGCAAGCAATCAAGGACTGCTATAAAAAGCAGTGGGCTAAGGACGCTCTCTTGGTGTACAACGACTTTGATTTCGAACTCTTCGGTGACTCCTGCGGTGCAACTTACTCTTGTCGTTGCTCTCTTGTACATGTCCATGATCACTCGCACGTAGGTTTCTGGAACTCCTTTTTGTCTTAGCGCTACCCTTAAAAGATCTCTTGGTTGGCGGTCAAAGGCCTTCTCGAAATCAACCAACACCATATGCAAGTCCTTTGAAGAATCACGATGCTTTTCCATCATGATCCTTATACTTTGGATTGCATCTGTTGTTGATTTACCCGAGACAAACCCGCACTGGTCATCTGATAGTCGTATTATTTTCCGCAGTCGGCTATCTAATACCCGTTCAACGATCTTCATGGTGTGCGACATCAGCTTGACAGAACGGTAGTTAGCACAATTTCGCGTATCACCCTTTCCTTTGTGCAAATGAAGAAGATAGCTTTCCCTCCATTGATTAGGCATAGTGTCGCCTCTCATAAGTTTGGAGATAAGAACCATGAGCCATCTAGACCCGATGTCTCCCATCGTTTTCCAGAACTCAGAGGGTATCCCGTCCGGCCCAACAGCTTTTCTTTTCTTGGAGTTTTTAACCGCGTACCGAACTTCTTCGACTGTGATATCGGATATTTCGGCATGATTCGGGGCGGCTCTTGGAAAGTACACTCGGGGAAACTGTTCGTTCACAAGTTCCTCGCAATACTGTCGCCATCTGTGGAGAATTTTTTCGTCTTCCACAAGGAGTTGGCCTTCAGCATTGTTAATAAACTTTGGGAAACGAATCTCCTGAGCATTTCTTCTTCTCTGGGCGGCTATCTTAAAGATATTTGCTCCTTTGTTCAAATTGCCTTGTCGAAGCTCCTGGGTAGCCTGGTTCCTGTCAGACGCGGAAGACGATATTTCTTCCAACTCCTGATATAGGCCTTCCATGCTTTTCGCTTTGAATTCGGCGCACTTTTTCTTCGCGATACCTTTGCAATATCTATATACCTTTTCACGGCGAGCTTTTTCCTTTCTATTAGTAGAAGATCACTTTGACCAAGCTTGGAAAGCCATTTTCTTTTCGTGTATCACTGCTTTGGCTTCGTCTGTCCACCACCAGGTTTCTTTTGCGTGTTGGCAGGGGCCTTTAGATGTTCCGAGCAGTGATTTGGCTTTCTCCAGGACAGATTGTTGTAGGGAATCCCACATGTCTTGTGCTCTGCACTCCTCATTACCGACCTCATCGATAATGGAAAAGAGGTAGTTTTTCATGCTGGTAATAAAAGCTTCGCCTTTTCTTTTATCCAGCTTATACCACTTGATTCTCTCAGACTCCTTCGTTTGCTGCTTTGACTTCTTACTCGCCTCCATAAAAAATTCAGTCAGGAGGAGACGGTGTTGCGGGGCGATCGCGTCTCCCAGGATCACTTTGCAATCTTTAACTCGTGGCTTCATGAAACTGGATACCAAATGATAGTCTATTTGAGTTTCATTTCCGGCGCTGCTATAAGTGATCAGGTGCCGGCTTTGTTTGACGAACATGGTATTTAGCACTATAAGACCGTACGACTTGCACATGTTTAGGATATCTTCACCTGAAGAGTTCCTGGTGCGGTATCCCAGCCCTCCGTGGTAGTCTTCATAGTCTTCGCTTGTCTTCCCGACATGTCCGTTTAAATCTCCCCCAACAAACAAACGCTCTTCCTTTGGGATGATTTTGACAAGGTTGTGGAAATCTAGCCAGAATGCATCTTTTTCTTTTTGTTCGCATCCTACTTGTGGGGCATATGCGCTTACGATGTTCCACACCTCACCATGCATCACCAATTTGAGAGTCATCAAACGGTCACTAGACTTTGAAATGGTTAAGACGTTGCCAAGTAGCTCTGCCGCAAGGATGATGGCGATTCCGTTTTTTCCTTGTTCCAATCCATAGTAAAACATCTTGCAGGCTTTTGTTTTAACGTCCAAGAAACGTGCCCGATTACCGGTGTTTCGCATTTTCGTCTCTTGTACGCACAGGATGTCTACTCGCCTTCTAACCATCATTTCTTCAAGCTCATAGCTGCGACCACTCATGCTTCCAACGTTCTAACTCGCGACTCTAAAGTGTGGCTTACGCCGTTGCATTACTTTGCTATCCCCCGGAGATCCTATAGCTCTGACCCGAGCATTGCTGCTCGTCCCAGGATCACGACCATTAGTAGTGCCTGGCGGGGTAGTGCTTTTCCTTTTAGCGTTCTTTTCCATAATGCTACGGTTTGACTGTTTTCTTTCTTCTCCTCCTTTTTTTGACACGGGCATGCTCCAGATTTTTTTTTTTGTTTTTTTTTTGTTTGATCTTACTCTTACAACACCGGTGATCTCCAGTCGTGTCAACCCACTGATTTGCATGAACACTTGTGGGGCAGTTCAATGGTGGTATATGTGTCCCTAGGCTCACCTTGGTGTTTTCTAAATTGCTTAGATGTGATTTTTGTTTACCTTTGTTTTAGTCGCCTTTTACGACAAGCGAGAGGTATCGCTGCAGGGATATTATTAACCCGTTCCTGCACAGAATTTTGCAGCAAATGATTAATATAGTAAATGATTAATATAGTAAATGATTAATATAGTAAATGAAAATATAGTAAATGAAAATATAGTAAATGCAATCATGGCCGAGCCTCTGTCAGTCACAATAACTGGCTTATCTTCTTCCAGATCGCATCCAAATTGTCTTAAAATTTGCGTTATTTTCTCCTTAATTTTAGCCCCTTAAAAATAGTTTTGAGTAATACCTACATATAACACATACTTAAAATTGAAGTAAATGCATGCTTACCGGTGCAGGCGTCTCCTTCCATTGATTTTAAGGACAAAAGACGATGTATGAGTACTCCCTCTTTTATGTAGTGAGCAGTGCAAGATATATAAGATGACCTCAAGAAATTATCCGTCCATATGCTGCTAGTTATCGAGTAGCCGAAACATTTATATCTTAATATTTCTTCCTTAATTGGATTCAAGTGTGACTCATACAATAAAGTTATGTTACGCGAAATCGTTGTGGGATGTGGTTTTCCACATCAATATTTACATTGGATCCAACTTTGCTCCAACTTTAATCAAAAACTTAGCAACATTTTTGAGACCTGAGTCGTCAATCAGCTTAACACGTTCGCGCTCACTTTTAAATGCGTGTAGTTGCTCAGATGTACACTTTTGGTAATCATGGTAGGAAAAGCATTTGAGGTCTGGCAAGTGCGCAAAAATGTCTGAAATTGAAATATAAATCGACTGGAATAATAAAAAGCGTTTTTTAAAATGACTGCTATAGCCGTCATTTGTGCCACTCATATGCTACTCCTGATTTGTCATGCAAATGACGGGTATGGCCGTCTGACAGCTATAGCCGTCATTTGTACGGTTGGGTACTATGATGGGTACTAATGTTGAATGACGGCTGTAACCGTCAAGTTAAATTCTCAAATAACAGTTTAGTTAAAATGAAAAAAAAAAAATATTTATTGACATAAGAATGAACAAAGTGAAATTCGTTTCAATTATTATGAAAGGGCTCAAAGCATTCAGCACACAAAGTAGGCTTCTTTGGGCAGGTTTTACATCTGTATTTAGTCTCCTTTCGTAATTTGAGCATAGTGCACCTCGAGCATCGAAGAAAATATGATTTTCGTTTACAACCTTGCGGTGCTGGAATTTTTTCAATAAAATGTTGTTCTTGAGTCCAGGAAGAAGAAGCAAATAAAGGGCTTGATGGTAAAGTAGATCGAAAATTGTTTGCTCCTCGAGGTCGACCGCGTGTGGGTATAGTTCTTACAAGATCGGCTCCACACACTATGTCAACAGGTAACTGAATAAGTGAAGTTATCAAAATGTCTCTGAAGTGAAGGAAAGACATCTGTTTTTGGTGAGACTTTTGATAAAGAAAGTATGCGTTCCAAACACTTATATCGAGTAAATGAAATATCACTTTCTTGTACCACCTAATTGTTTTTCGTGGAGAAGAATAGTATGCCACCATTTGATCACATTTATCTATACCTGACATAAATCTATTGTAATGTACAACGTCGTTGGGTTTCAGGGATTCTTTACCAAATCTGTTCTTCGAGCTTACTAGCTCCGGATGGAAGTGAGTTGTTATAGTGAGGACATCTCTTTTATCTTTCCATTTGGATACATAGGCCTGTTCAATTCTACGTCAAATATGTTCCGCTTTTTTTAGTTTCGCACTTTTGATTTCCTTCGGGATTCCCTTTCGATTAAAGCGTAATGTTCCCGTCGTGTGTGTGCTATAATCTAGAAGTGTTTTGGATAGTTCAAAGCTATTGTAGAAATTGTCCATATACAAGTGATGACCTTTATTTAAATATTTTTTCATTAGCCGTAGAACTAGCTCTCCTGTTTTCGAAGTTTGCTTCAGACTTTCTGTTTTTCCCTGATAAATTTCCTCGCTTTCTTCTTCCAGTTGATCGGGATCGTAGTCTGGATCATCAGCAAATGTGCCATCGTCACAAAATGGGTCGCTGGTTTCACTGTCGGAATCTGTTTCCGATTCCGACCCAATTTCCGATATGCAGTCACTGTCGACTTCTTCAAACAACTTAAGAACTGCTTTTTCTTTTTTATTGTATGGCTCCATAATTCTGCATTCAAAATAAATAGAAAATCTATTTTTTACAACCTAATACTAATCATTAAATTTATCCTTACGAGAGAAGTTCTCAAAAACACACTTTTATCCAACATGCACAACTTCAAATGAAGAATATGACGGCTAATGCAGTCATTTCGTTCCACGAACTTCAAATTTAAATTTCTGTTGGACATAGGGGATTTCCCATTTTAAAAGTAAAATACAACACATTCGAACAGAATTTGAACGCAAAAAGTGTTGCCACATCATATGGTATCGTACTCGATAGTGTAAATTACAAAAATGGTTACGTTGGACACAAAACTCAACCGACGGTTATAGCCGTTATTTGTTTTTTTGTTTCTCAAAATATGACGGTAATTGCCGTCATAAGCGCGAATGTGTTAAAAGAACGGCAATTTTTTACAACCCACTCCGTAACCAATCGTTTGCCCTCTTGTTTGTTTCTGTGTCCACACTTATACAATCCAATATTCTTTGGATTGTACCTGGCACTTATGTAGCATTTGTGCTTCACTAAGTTGGATTATAAACTTATATATATTGTAGCATATTCTACAAGCTACAATATTTTCCATCTCTTTTCCATTAGAATCCTTAATTTTTGAAAAGGTATCCCACACTTCACTGCGTCCTTTTTTGAATTGAAACGATATTGCCCATTGAGAAGCATCTCTTTAATTTTTGAGCTTCTCGAAACTGTAGTTTCCGTAATATCAGATCTCGAATTCTACCGTTTAATAAAATTTCATTAAATTAACTGGAATTTTTCTCAGCTGATAACAAACATACAGAAGCACAAAGCAACGACGCAAAAACAAACACTTCCAAGAGACAAATATAACAAAACAATTAGTTGAGATTCCTAAAACAATTGTTAATATAAATTATATGAATATATAAATAAACTAACGAAGTTTGGGGATCCATTTGTTACTAATAAACTGTTTAAACAATAAACAATGCCAAACATTTAAATGTTATTTATTTATTGAAGCAAGGCCACATACTTAGTACATTGAGTACACTGAATGTTTGCACTTTCTCAAAAACTCACTCATTCACACCGATCAAAAACTCACTCATTCACACCGATCGCCTTTTTTTCTCTTTGAATGTTCAAAATATTCATACATTGTTCACTTAAAATAAAATGTACTCAATACTCATTGCATTCGATATCCGAATTACATGTAACACTATTGAGTGTACTGAGAGCCGAAGTGTTTGAGTGCATTCATGCAGCTCTCTAGTACGTATGGCTTTGTCTATTTATTCATGTACTCTGTGTAGCAGCTAAAATGTTATTTACTTTAATAATTTGATTTGTATTGATGTTTAAATGGAATTAGAGGGAGAAGTTTAATTTATATTGTTAAAAAAAAGAAAACAACTTCTTTTCTTTTAAATGTTGTTTATTTAGGGGACAATATAATGAAATACTAAAGTAAAAACATGAAAACAAAAAATATTCAATATTATACAGGGTGTCCCACGAGCAGTGTGCCAAAAAGCCAGAGCGTGTAGGTCTGGCCAAGATAAGAAAAAAATCGTATGGCAGGGGGGGGTCTATTCCCCCCCGTTTAGCCGGGAGGGACAATTTTCTAAAAAATTTACTTAATTTGGAAAAAAAACTATTAAAAATCAACAGTTATGTTACATCCACAATGCCGTGATATACTTTTTTATAAAGCCAGAAACCTCTTCTTTCATCTTGTTTTTAAACGAAGCTGTTTTAAGGAATAGCTTTTGAGAAATTAATTTTCAAACTCAAAATTTTGAAAAAAAAAATGTCGAACTATTTTTTTTCAAAATTGTATGTAATTAAGTACTAATTTTTTTTCAAAAATTCAATTTTCTTATTAGTTTTTAGTTAAAAACAGAAAACCGGATGCAAAAATGTCTTGTAGTTTTTGAGAAATTAAAAAAAAACCCGAACCATTTTTTTCTAAGAAAAACCTTTTTTTTGGTTTTAACGCGGCTGGACTTGTAAGCAAATTAATGTATGAAACATTGACCTCTTTCTTATTATTTTTAAAAAAACGCAGTTTTATGAGGATACAATAAAGTGACACAGTATTGGAATAACCCTGGATTAATCCTTTTTTTTTTATTGATAACACCTGAAAACTGACCTGTCAATTTCGTCTGGGTCCGCCCGCCGCCGATGGATTCTACCCGCTAGGACCTTAAGACAATAAAACTGCAATTTTTCTTTATTGAAAAACAAAATATTTGCAACCCAAATGTAAATAAAAGGCATCGCATTTTTAATAAAAAACCATTTCCAAATTCGATGTTAATTCATCAACACATTACGATGTCAAACTCATACTCTCGAGAAGAATTAACGGACATGCACTTCTGCTACGGTTTAGCTAATGGTCGAGATCGTGAAGCCGAAAGACTCTACGCTGAAAGATATCCCAATCGGAAGTGTCCCGGTCGTAGCATATTTTCAAGAATCCACGAACGTCTGCGGGAGCACGGAGTGCTAGAGCATCGAAGAAGCGAAAGATCAGTTACAGATGGATCAGGAATCTTAGATGAAAGAATTTTGGATTTGGTCCGACGTAATCCCTCCCTTAGTACAAGGAGGATAGCTATTATGCTTGGAGTGCCCAAATCTAGAGTATGGAGAGTGCTTCATACCGAAAACTTACACCCGTACCATTTTAGGCCAGTTCAGGAACTCACCTCAAACGACAAGTTTTTGAGAGCAGAATTTTGTCGATCATTATTGCTTCGAGATGAAACTGAACGAAACTATTTTGCAAGGATATTCTGGATGAAGCACAGTTTACCAGAGATGGGGTTACTAACATCCACAATTTGCATCATTGGAGTAGCACCAATCCACACAACAAAAAACAAAATAAATCATAACACCGCTTTAGCTGTAATGTTTGGCTTGGTATTGTTGGACAAACTGTAATCGGGCCCCAGTTTTTGAATGCCGTTATTAATGGAGAATCATACCTGCAGTTCCTACGAGACCTTTTGCCCGATTTTATGGACAAAGTTCCTTTGGCCATAGCAGATAATTTAATCTACCAGCAAGATGGAGCACGAGCACACTACAGCTTACGGGTTAGAAACTGGCTGAATGATCATTTTAGTGACCGTTGGATCGGAAGAAGGGGCCCCACGGAATGGCCACCTAGATCACCAGATTTAACTCCTCTAGATTTTTATGTGTGGGGATTCATGAAGAATTATGTTTACGAAGTGGAAATAGTATCTTTGGAACAACTGAAAGAACGGATTGAAGTCGCTGGGGTCAAATTGCAGGAAAATTTGTCAAGCATAGATTTATGTGCAGCCATTATTATAATAAAACTCCGAATTTTTAAAAAATAATAAAAAGAGGTCAATGTTTCATACATTAATTTGCCTACAAGTCCAGCCGCGTTAAAACCAAAAAAAAGGTTTTTCTTAGAAAAAAATGGTTCGGGTTTTTTTTTAATTTCTCAAAAACTACAAGACATTTTTGCATCCGGTGTTCTGTTTTTAACTAAAAACTAATAAAAGAATTGAATTTTTGAAAAAAAAATTAGTACTTAATCACATACATACAATTTTGAAAAAAAAATAGTTCGAACTTTTTTTTTTAATTTTTTTTCAAAACTTTGAGTTTGAAAATTAATTTCGCAAAAACTATTCCTTAAAACAGCTTCGTTTAAAAACAACATGAAAGAAGAGGTTTCTGGCTTTACAAAAAAGTATATCAGGGTATTGTGGATGTAACTGTTGATTTTTAATATTTTTTTTTCCAAATTAAGTCAATTTTTTAGAAAATTGCTCCTCCCGGCTAAACGGGGGGGAATAGACCCCCCCTCCCATACGATTTTTTTCTTGTCTTGACCAAACCTACACGCTCCAGCTTTTTGGCACACTGCTCGTGGGACACCCTGTATATTAACGCATAAGTACTTTAAATGGCACGACAAAATAATAGCATTTAAAAAATATAGAAAATTAACAAAGAAAAAAAAATTTACTATAATTATAATTAATGTTTTAATAGTGAGTTGATCCTCCTTTATTTTTCAAAAACCTCCGTCATACGTCCTGGAAGTGATTTAAACAATTTTTAAAAAAAAAAATTCTTTCGAATTGCTTCGCACTTGTCTATAATACTCCGTTTAAGATTTACAATTGATTCGTACCGTCTGTTTTCAACGTAGACTTCTTTAGCAAGACACCTCCAACAATTTTCAATTATGTTAAGATCAGGAAAGCGTACTCGCACTTCCAAAATATTTACTCCTTTTTCTTGAAAAAAAATTCTTAACCACCTGAACATCATAGGTTTAGTAAATTTTTGCTCCAAATTACTAACCATATTCCCAATCAAACCGAAGTAACCAACGCTGTTCATTCTTGGCGGGACTAATTTAATTTCAGTTTTCCCGTAATGTCCAATTTCAGACCCATATCATTACCCATCCACCTCCATGTCATGTTGGCGATGGCTTAGAATTTTCTGGTCTTTCCGCAAATCCTGATAATAATAAGACCATCCATCTGGCCCATAAATATTAAATTTTCTGTCTATAAAATGGACCTGATGCCATCTCTGTCCATGAAATATGTCCTTCAGCGAATTTGAGTCTTTCTTCTTTATGTTTTTTCGTAAGGGGAAGCTTTCTCTGTAATTTCTTTCGTTTTATATATTCAGCATCTGTTAAAATCCTTTGTTATCATTCAGCTGTTTATTCTACCCATTTTAATCAAATAACTTTATTTTGAATTTAAACGACTAAGGAATAACATTTTTTAGAGAAATTGAAAGTTCACCCACACTTGCGATCAGAAAAATTAAAGTAAATGAACATTCATCGCGATATGCTACTTTTTTGTCGCATCGCTTATCAGTTTTTTCTAGAGAAACTCATTTAAAGACAACTAGAAACTAAACAAAGAGATAATTGACCTGATCGCATTTTATTCAAATAATGTGTAATGTAATCTTTTGTCGCGGCGTGTAAGGCATGGCAAGAGTAGTTTTCCTTTTTTTTTTCGTGAAGAAGACATAATGCCGGTTATTCCTACTAACTAAATATCAGGGCTGTATGAAATCAAGTACAAGTACCAGTACCAGTATTTAAACCAGTATATTTAACATGTGACTCCCCGGTTGGTTTCAGCATTGTCTCTCTAAAAACTAATTCGCCCCCGTGATAGGATTTCTTGTCGAATCGTAGCTTCCATCTTTCCTGCTCCTTTTGGATTTGATCTGATGCAATCTCTCTTTTTGAGACAATTGGCTGATTGTCGTCAACATCGACCATTCGGCTTGCACTGCGATGAACAACTGAAATGTCGAATTCCTGTAGAAGTAGCTACCACCTAGCTATTCTAGCAATGAGTGGCTTTTCTTTCTTTATGGCACTGATGGCGGAACAACCGTGAATCTTCTTCCAAGTAGATACAATGAACCTTTCCAAACTGGCTTCAAGTTCGGGGCTTGAGTACTGCGATTCGGCAATGATTATAACGTTATGCCCGATCAAAATAAAACACTGGCTTCCGTTCAGCGTTGTGATCATGTGTGACCATGTGCGCTTCCTGAGTCTTTTTGCTGTCAGATATCTGAAGTATTGGCTCGTTGTACAAAGGTGATTTGTGAGGAAAACTCATTTGCTTAGTCACAACGTCATACCTGAGCGACGAACCAGTTGGATGAAATCTGTTAAAACTCCGATTCCTTCGTCCGGCAAATTTGATTGTATGATGACTTCATCATGTAGCTGAAACCTTTCTCCCTCAATGGCTCAACTAATATTGAGATTACTTCCAGGAAAACGCAAGGGGCGTTGACTCGTCTTCGATTGGTATTTGGTAATACCTGGACATGAATTCCAATACGTGAAGAATTTTTTACCTGCGGCCAAGGCAAAAAAAACTCCTCTACAGTTGACATCGGGTACGGCATCTTTACGGTAATGGAGTTGAGTGCTCGTATATGTAGCTCGTTGAGTTTCTACTACTAAACTTCTGAAGGTGTGCGTTGTTGTCGGCGTATATCCTGTTGGGCGATTTGTGATGAACCAATCGATTGCGATCCCTAGATCGTTAAGGGAGAGAAAGTTTGAACTCGCCAGCGCGGTCTGATGTTCTATGTGCTTTACACCCCTTCGTATATACATTATGATCGCCGCATCTGACAGGGCGTAGTTCTGTCCCAAGGCTCTCATTCTAAAAAAAGTAGTCTATCGCTGATTCAAAAGATTTAACTGTACTTCCTACCATCCCGGGTGGTAAATTCGCTCAAGGCTTTGATCGCACCTAAGAGCGCATCGGAACAGAGTTTCGCTGGACCCTTCATCTTTGATTGACCGATAAATAAAACACTATTTTCCTCCCAACCGTAGCCTGCAATCAGTGCATTAACGTGTTGCACGTATTGTTCGGCAGTTGGGGAAACTGGTCGGATGGGTTATATGTATTCGGGCATGATGGCGTGTATTTCGCTGACGCTCGACAGCGACGGGTTCGTTTTCAATGAATTCGGCGTCGATGGTCACAAAGATGGTGTCGATATTGCTGTTGTTGTCGGTGTTTGGTGGACTTTCCTGGAATTGATAGCGCTGGCCAGAGAAATTAATTGCAGTTGCAGTTAGAGTCATGTTGGTTAGAGTCATGAGGTCACTTCGCCCAGTTTCTGTTTCTACTTCCTATTCGTCGCTGAGCAGATGTTCGGTAAAGATTTCATCAGTTTGAAGAGAATTGATGACGCGCTCAATGATTTCCGATGTTTACTCTTGGTTGATTGTTTCTTTTCCCAGAACGGCATCGTTCTGGGTTTAAACCCCACCTATGAATCTGTCAGGAGGAATTTTGCATGTATCAAAGACCCTGTACGAACTGAACTGATAATTTATTTCATTTCGTTTCTTTTCATTACACTAAGATATACATAGAACCATACATATACATACTCATTTTGTTTTACGTTTGCCTGCCTCGTCGCTTGACAAGTGTAAATGGGTGAACGATATGGTGAATTAATTTTTTAAACTATGTTGGAAGTAAGATACTAGATTTTATCAGTTTAGTGGGGAAGTTATGAGGGTGGTCTGAAAAGTTTCCCAACTCAACGTGAAGATAGCAGCACTCGTCAATAAAAGCTAGTAAATGTAGTTGTACATCTTTTGATAGTTACTCACCAAAATTTCAGCAATTTTGGACGCGTAGTTTTTATTTTACAGTCGTTTGAGTGAGTCGATAAGAGTGTTTTTGTCAAAATGGACTAAATTGAGTATCGAGCTGTCATTAAATTTTTGTTTTTGAAAGGCAATATGCCTTCGCAAATCAAAGATGAGTTAAACTCTGTGCATGGGCACTCTGCACCATCATTTACCACAGTGAAATTTTGGACAACTGAATTTAAACGTGGCCGTGGTCTTGGGAGACGATGAACGTTCGGGACGTCCAAAAAACTGCAACAACTGACAACATCGTTAAAGTTTACAAAATAGTGCTAGGTGACCGCCGAACTAAAGTGAGGGAGATAGCAGAGACTATGAAATTGTTCAAAGAATGTGTTTGTCACATATTAAATCAAGATTTAGGCATGAGAAAGCTGTCCATGTGTTGGGTGCCGCGTTTGGTCACGTTAGACCAAAAACGTGTTCGAATGAACATTTCTAACGAAGATGAAACTTAAATATACCACTATACGGATTATCAGCCTCAGGCTGCGGCCACGCAGTGAGCGACAAGCAAAGAAAAATGCCGAGCCTTATTTGGCCGGGTTAGATAGATGGGAGTATCGCTGGGAGAAGTGTGTAGAGTTACAAGAAGACTATGTAGAAAAATAAAAATAAATTTGACTAAATAAATAACAGTATCAGATTCTTCAGAACTCAGAAATCCAAGAGCATAAAAATTTTAACTTTATGACCTTCTATAGCACGTCTTATGTTGTCTACTTGGTTCGGAAGCAAAGCGTTCTACTAATTCGCTAAATTGTTGTCTTCTTCGAAAGATCGAAAGTGTCGCTCCGCCAGGCAAAACGTCATCAATCGAAATAGAGAGTCTGAGGATTTTAGTGTTTTCAGGCAGATTTTAACAATCCGACTAACTATGGCATTTTTTCTCCCATTTCTTCTATCTTGAATTTCGCAAACTTATGCAAAGGCTTTCCTTTCTATCCGCACGAATATATCATGAAATGAAATATAAATTATAAAATTAAATACATGAACCGGAATGACGAATAAACCCAATTCACCAACCGCCTACAAAATTTGTTGTTGAATGTGTTCGTTCAAGCTCTACAAATGTACATATAACATTCATGAAGTTTACTGACACTCTGTTGTCAGTTGTACTTACATACGTGAACTGAGTTAACATTGCAACCTTCAAATATATGGTAAAAATTAATTTAATTTACCTGTATCTTAATGACATTCAACTGTTGACTCTTCACATTCGACCATTGTGAACTATTTAAAATGAGAAGCACTCATATGGCTCAAAGAAATCTCAAGCTGTTTAACCCAACCGAAGAGCCAACCCCCCTTTCATGAATGAGTTCTTACCATGTTTCTCTGTTATGTTCCATCTCTCCTAAGTCTATCTTCCCATTTACGGCAGATCCCTCCTGGAGATCTTTTTTCCCTTCTAGTTTTCCACTCATTATTTTGACCTCGAGTTTTTCATTATGTAATTTTATTCATTCGTTCGTTTCTTTGTCCTGATTTCCATCATAAATTCTCATTAAGATCTTGTTTTCAATGACCCGAAACCTATATTCCTCCTTCTTAAGCAGGGACCAAATTTCGCATCCCTAAAGTGTCAATGGCATTATTAGGGTTTTATAAATACGGAATTTGTCATTGTGGGACAAAAGAGCTGTAGCGAGAAGCACGTTATCCATATGCAGCCTTTGATTTATTTCGATCATTATGTCGTTTTTGGCAGTCAATAATGGTACCCAACTATCTGGACGCGTTTATCGAGTACAATCAGCCGCGAGATTTGGATAGATCCAAGTCCGTCCTTGTGACCCTATTTGGTTGTCTCTTTATTCAGTTTTAAATCTACTTCCTTTCCTGACATTACTAGCCCTTCACTTAACTATTTACTCACGATCTTTCACAAGATCTGGGTCATCTGCGTAAGCTAGAGAGGATGACTCCATTAAGTGCTATTCCCTTCTTTTTTCCTGAAAGACCCTCATTACGTATTCTAGTCCCAAATTGAAAAGAAGTAGTGGCAAGGCTTCTCCTTGTTTTAATCCTTCAGGTATCTCGAAAGTTTCAAATAAAGCGTTTCTTTCTTCAACACATCCTGCACATGCCTTAAAAGGGGGTGTCTCATGTGAACGCATAAATTTTACCTCTTTTTAGGGAATCTTTTTTATAAGACAATAAAATTCAATCATTTTAATTTTTTTATATGTTTTTATTTGCATCTTAAACTGTATAATTTTTTTTTTTTATTTTACATTTTTTATATATATATTTTTTGAATTAAATTAAACACCAAAAAAAAGCAAGTCACTGGTCATGGTAATAGCGGCTGTTCATGTTGTCTGAAATAAAAAAATCGGCCCTACCAAAATTAATCAATTTCATTGAAAAAAAAAAATGGCGGACTGTAGAAAAAAATCTTGTTTTTTTTTTGTTAAAAATCGTTTCAAAAAAATAAGAAAACATTTTCGAAAATAAGTAATTTTGGTACGGCCGATAACGATAATGAGTAGAAGAACATATATAAATTTTAAAAGCAATTGGTTGAATAGTTTTTTTTTTTAGGACCATGACAGTTTTAGAAAATGCTGTTTAAAGTTTCAAGAGCAAAATTTTCGTGGAAAATTTATACTTACACTAATCTGCTATACCTGGACCATACAATAACCCTTAGGTGGCTTCATACGCATCTTTTTCTGCCACTTTTTGTGACCTGAGGGAAGCCCTTGCCTTTTTGGATGCCTCGGACGTGGATCGCTCTGCACGGGCTATTCGTCATTCATCGAGTAGGCGTTTCGGCCAATTGCGTACCAAAAATTTCAACTATTTTAAGAAGGGGTGAAAATCCTTCATTAAACATACACGCAGCTGTCCATGAAGCACTTTCCATGGTCTTTTTTCCAACAAAATTATGCTTTGGAGCCAAGTTTCAGATCCAACTATTAAACGACTTGTTGTTGTTCTGAGTGTTTTTTCCCAAGCACATTTGAATCAGATCATCAGATGATAATTCTTCGTAAATCGACATCAAAAAACTTGCCGTTTCTTCATCAAATGTTGGATGATGTGTGTAAATTTCCTCTGTATTCTCTGCCGTATGTTGTAAATACTAGCACCATGCAATTGAACAGTACGGGTGCTGGGGGTTTTCATCGGTTAAAATGTAATGATAGTATGTAGCCCACACTGCTTTCTTCATTTCTTCTTGAGAATCTGGATTTCTCAAAATAGCTAAACCATAGTATGTATTTAGCTTAACCATCATGGCATTGGTCAATGCAAGAGTCGACTTTTTTGTTACAGCACTAGTGGATGATTTTTTTTTTCGATGTCCATTTTGTGACAGCAACTCTACTTCTTCTTTTGCTTCATCTTTTTGCTTATTTTTGGCCTTCTTTTTTTCAGCTTCCTCCAAGCCTTTTTTAGCTTTTAAATACTGGTTATGTGTTTTTTTTAGCTTTTAAATACTGGTTATGTGTTTTTTTTAGCTTCTTTCACTCGTCTATACATTCATTTTTTGACGTGCAAGACGCACTCTTTTTTTTCTACCACAGGACCGCCGTTGTAATTTCAACACGCAAAAAAGGCAGGCCGAAAAACAATTGGTGCAAACAAATGCAAAAACACCAGCATTTGATTGGCCTCAGCGATGAAGTAATCCCAAACCGGGAAGCCTGCCGCTACTTTCTAAGGTCAAACCGGCGGACCCCACAAGCGGACCAGTAGGAATGCAGTTAAGTGGGAAGGTTATGGTCCTACACTTCTGACCATAACGACGCCGGAAAAAAAGAGGAAAAGAAGAAGAAGAAGGATCGCCGTTGTAAGGATCGGCATCCAGTAAATTTTTAAAATGTTTTGCTGTCACCATCTCGAATTTATTACTTTACTTTAAAGTATTCGACCGACCGCTGAAACATTTCGATCACACCGTCAACTTCCATTTTACCGGAACTTCCTTCGTGATTTGCTTCACAATGCTCAATGTGATTTTCATACCACTCCAAAAACTCGTCTGACTCTTCCCTGCCAATCCATTGCTCGCATGCTTTACACACTTTTGATTTGACAATTAAATCTACACTTTTATTAGAAATACTATCAAAGACACAACACCCAGCAGTGAGGTAAAACCACGCTTGGCCCATGATCCATCACCAGAAACCGTGATTTTATCTTCAGCACAACCGTTTTCAATATTTAATTTTTTTTTTCTTCTGCAAAAACCGCAAAAAACTTGTAATGGCTCTAATTCTACCTCTCATAAGATATGGTGAATTAATATATTGCCATCCTGACTCGCTCTCCATGCAAAAGCTACAAGTGGCATTTAATGATGCATTACGCTATATTCACGGCATTCGTAGATGTGAGCATATCTCTGCTTATGCCAGGGATTTGTTTGGGTGCAGTCTTCAACAGTACATCAATGCCAGGAACTGTATTTTCCTTCACAAAATCATTTACAGTCGTAGTCCGGAATACTTGTTTAACTGGATAAATTTCACCCGTTCTAACAGGACAATCAACCTAATTCCTTATCGTAGTAACTTTTTAAATTCGTCTTGTTTATTTTTCATCCACAGTCTTTACCTCCTGTTATAAAATCCATATCCAATCACGGAACTTGCAATTATCCTTCATTTCTCAACACTCCTGTAAAAACTCATCCATACCATCCTTTAGTTTTAAGAATTACCTATGCTTATCTTAAATTAAACTGTTCAACTAGAGTTTAAATACTAGGTACTAAACAAGATATAAATCTTAATGTACATACCTCTTACTTTAAATAAATTGAAATTAAATTGAAATTGAAATTCATTTTTATTGTTCTTAGTCGATTCTTATTTAGTTGCAAAAATTATTAAACCTAACTTAAAAATATCTTTATACGAAATTTTAATGTATCTTACTGGCCCTGTTCGGGCACTCTTAAGTCTATGTTTTTATTTTTGGTTTAAACTTATCTATTCTATTTTTATATTTACATTTTCAAATTTGACTTTCTAGGAAAATGTATTGTATTAAATATCCAAGATTCATGCTATCGTTTTTTATTTCTTTTTACCTAACGTACCCTAAACTTCTTATTTTTAATATTAAATATAATCAAGTTGGCTAGCACACGTGTGATTCGTTCCCAGTAGTCTCCCTCCTGAGTGCATCCTTTTGCAACTGGACTCACCTCGTTCACTGTGCACGACCGAGAGCTCTTCAAGACTAACAGGTTTCAATCAGTTCTCTGGTTCACTCAAGTATGACGACGCGCCAAAACCTCTAACGATTCCGCAGATAACCCTAATCGAACTTACGAACTTAGGGATGAGGAGGATCTCACCGAAGTAACGTACTACACTGGAAAGCGTTTTCACCCAGCAACCACAAATAATTGGCGTGCTGTTTAGCAACATAGGCGAGATCCCAGTGCGCCATTGCGATACTAAAACAAAAGAGCTCATAAGCGTCGTCAACGTACCTGTAGCTGATGAGCCATTTTTCCCTGACGCCCCAGTGGCGCTGGTAAATTACCAAGATACCATCTCTATTTTGCACTAACCTTCCGGAATCTATATGGAAAACTTCTTCTGGAGGAATAAAGACTCTATAATTGGGGTAGTAAGCCCCGAAGATCAGGTTGTTTTCGTTGCCCTTTCAATGTGCTTTCGGATCATTTTTAAAAGGAAAATGTCAATTCTATTGACACGACCCTATTAGGGTAATACTTAAGGAACTAAGACTCTTGCGTTCTGTACATACATACAAAGTTTCTAACTTTTGGGAGTTGACCTCAATTTGTTGACCTGATCTGTACGCTATTAAATCATCTGCATACGATATTATGGTTGAGAAAACCTATAAGATCCCTTGTGTAAATTTTAAACAGTTTTTCAGAGAATTAACCATTTCCTGTTGTTAACGTTCTTCATGTCAAAGATCCTGCTCGAGATAGTGTTGTAACATTTAACAAGAAACTTCTTTCCCATAGTCATAACGTAAATCATGTACAGTAGGTTATTTGGCGTGCCTAACCTGTTGAACTTATAGAAAATACATTTTAACCACACGGTGTCGAAAGCCTTTTCAAAGTCAGCCATGCAAGTACCCTTATGTACATTTGTTTTTTTGCCTTATTCCATTGAATGATGGAAACTATTTTTGACGCCACATTAATATTCGTAGTATTATTTCTCACCCTAAAACCGACGAAGCTGTGAATTGTTCTGAAAAACCCATTTTCAAGCTCTTCACCGTGTTAACAGATTCGCGAGAAGTGTATATTTTCATATGCTAAGTTAAAATAAAAATGTTCTTAGCTTAAGATATGCTAAGATAGATTTAAGTTGTTCTGTTTACTTTAGAGTGCCCGCTTAGGGCCAGTAAGATATTTAGATTTGTTAAGGTAGTAAAACTAGTTTTAACTATAGATAGATCTGAGAAATTGTAAAATAAAAATTAATTTAAAACTAGTAAAAATCGCCAATCGAATTGACTTTCTCCTGTGGATCCTCGGCCACAATAAATCTGTCGCTTCTGTCGACACTCTTTTGAATTATGCCCACGTTCCATAGTGACGTTGTATCTTCTATCTCAAAGATCTTAAGAAGAGTGACCAACACATGTTTTGATTGTCAAAGATACATACTGTTTCGTGCTATTCCAGCTTTGACTATTAGTTATTTGTACTATTCAGTTCAAGTCATGCGTGTGTCAATGCTAAATCCAAGAAAGATCCGGTCTTTGGAAAGTATTTAGTATCACGCACAGCTATTGTCTGTACTCGATCGTATTTCGACACCAGACACCAACAGTTTGTGGTGGCATTTCCCCAAGCTACACATTTCCCCATAATAATTAATAATAAATAATTATTTTCTTCTGAATGCAATTAAAACTGTTGAAAAAGTGTTAGAAGTTTTGAAATAAACCGGCGGGGTTGAGGTGCATCAAGTGCATAAAAAGCCACTACATACATGTAAGAGTTTATTATATATTTCTTTAAACAATTCAATAAAATACAAAACGATTCAATTAAACAATTCAAAACAAAACGATTCAATTAAACAATTCAAAACAACAAAACGATTCAATTAAACAATTCAAAACAACAAAACGATTCAATTAAACAATTCAAAAGAACAATGAAACAACAAGACAAAATCAATCCGTAAGTCCACGTCCACGTTTCTGCACAGTCAAAGAAGGAATGCCTTTTATTCCTTCGATTTGTGTACTGTGGACTGTGACGCACTAACACACTACCACACTCGGTCATCCAAATCACTCATCTGCCCCAGAAGAGTGTCCATCAGTGGGATCAACGTTGCAATCAGTATCGTAGACGTCATCGCTGGAGTCATAATCATCTGCCCATGGTTTCATTTTGTCGGCACTGGTATTAGTTAATTTTGGCCCTTCGTGGTCTCCTACCTTTTGCACATCGTAGCGCTCAAACCCTTTATCCGCTGTGATACGATATGGCCCGAAAAATTTCGGAAGAATCCGGTTCCATACTGCACCCATTCGATAGCCATAAGGTCTCCTATTGAATATTTGGTGGCTGGTGGCCTTCTGTTGAAATTTTTAATGTTTTCGGCTTGCATCCTCGCTGCTTCCTTGGCTTGATTCCGCTGCTCCATTCTCGATTCACCAAACTGGTTCTGAAATTTTTCCTCAATAGCCTTCATTAAACGCAAATCTTTACCTGTCTTCATCTGAATTCCAACCATCTCTTTCATTTTCTGAGCGTGAAAATGTCCCTTTTCGTGAGCTGCTCGGATAATCGATGATCGCAAGGATTCTGGAACGACAAAAAGCATAGAGTTATTTATGTACTTACATAGTAACCCATTATAGACCAGAAAGTTTTTATAATTGCCTTGTTTAAGGACATCCAAAATTGGCCTTAATCCGTCGTCATTTTTCTGCGCTTCAGAAAGCTTTCTTAGAAAACTGCTTTCGTTCTGCAGACACATAACTTCAGGGTTTCGGCTAAGAACATCCACAAGCCGCATACTGCTTCCTGCTCGATGTTCCACCCAATAGTCGTATTCCTCCAGAAGAAGTGCCCACCTGGCAACTCGCGTTGTTAAATCCTTCTTCTTCATCGTGCATTCGAAAGCTTTGCAATCCGAGACAATCTTGAATCGTTGACCAATGAGGTAAACCCGAAACTTTTTTACGGCTTCAATCACAGCTATGACTTCAAGATCATAACTGGAATATTTTTTTTCAGCGTCGGTTGTATTTCTACTCATGTATAAAACAGAATGTAATCCTTTGTCATCGTCGTCTTGTTGTAGGAGTACAGCACCACAGCCTAATATACTGACATCCGTATGTAGCTCGGTGGTCGCGCCATTTTGGAAAATCTTAAGCAATGGTTTTGTTGACAAAGCATCCTTTAAATCATTCAATGCGGCTAGCTCTTTCTCTGAGAGTACAAGTCGTCCACCTTTCTTAACCAACTCGTCTTTGCGCTAGATGGTACAACTGTGCCCTTAAAAATCCGATGTCCAAGGAATTCGATTTCTTGTTGAAGGAGCTGGCACTTTGCCCATTTAATTCGCAGTCCGTTGGCAGCACTCACATCCAGAACTTTCTTTAGATTTGCTATTCCGTCTTCTATAGTCTTTGATGGCACCACTAGGTCGTCGATGTAGATGATTACAATTCCTTCCCGAATCAGCTCTCTGAAGACATAATTAATGTACTTCTGAAAAGTTCTTGGAGAGTTGCAAAGCCTAAAAGGTACTTTTAGAAACTCATACTGTCCACTTCGAGTAACGAACGATGTGAACTTTCTACTCTTCTCTTCGATGGCGACATGGAAAAATCCATTTTCAAGATCCAATGTCGTAAAGCAGAGGGCATCCTGCAAGCGATCGATTTGGTCTTATATCGCGGGATTTTTTTATTCAATGCCCTGTAGTCGACGCACAGCCGATTGGTTCCGTCCTTCTTCTTAACTAAGACGACTTGACTGGCATAGTCAGACACAGCTTCTCGTACAACGCTGTTGTTAAGATTTATATTCTCACCCATTCTACTGCGTTGACACTAATTGTAAGTGTACGAACGGTCATTACTAGGTCGCTCACGAATATCAGATTCCGAGCGACGGTACTGTCTGTTCCCACACTCGAATTCAATTCATTTGTGAAATTCGAGTGTTTACGAATTTGAATTTATTCGTGAGCACTCGAGTTCCGTTGCTAAAAATTAAAATTTGTCACATTAGTCTTAAGTGAACTATCGGTCAGAGTGGACTCAAAATAATAAACTGTGTTGTCGTGATTTTGTACAATTTTGTCCCTTATTATCGAACAGCTGTCATGGATCCATTGCTCCACCTGCTGATCGATAATCTTTCTTTCCACAGGAGGAAATCTTCTTGGCGATCGGTGAACTGGTTCGTCATCGATTGGCACAATTTTCATTTGCACGGAAGACTCTATTGGTTGCATCGGCGAATATCGAGATAAATCGAGTGAATTAATGTTGTCTTTGAATGCGTCATCAGATATGGCAGATAAATAACAAGTGTTTTCCTCATTGTCTTCCATCGAATCTTCGGTATCATTTTGCGAAATGACAATTTCGCTTGGATTTGGCGGTGATGTCTTCTCAACCAAACTGGAAATCGTCAATACTCCTCGTTCAATCGTCACCACGGCTTTCTTGAGAAGACTCATGCCAATGATGACGTCTGGTTTCACGAAATGATTGTCCACGATGTATAATTCAACGTCTTTAAAAAGAATACCATCAATGCAGACGTTGGCTTTGCAAATCCCCTTTGTTACCACCTTTGCTCCGATACCTGTGAGAGAAAGCCGAAAATCTTTTGAAAAGAAGGTTGGACAAATTCGTTTCACCTGGTTTTGTTTCAAAACACAAACATCACTTCCTGTATCGATTAATCCGCATAAAATTTCGTTGTTTACTTTTATTGGCCTTTTCACATCAGTCATCTGGAACAAGTTCGAATATGGTTTCTTTTGCATTGGACAATCAGGACGCTTGTGGCCAAAATTGTTGCATCCGAAGCACTTTGGACCTTTAGATTTTTCCGGGCACGAGTGAAATTTATGTTCCGTTGAACCTCAGTTGAAACAGTAATGTCCTCTACTTCCACTATTCTTTTGCTTAACGGGATTAAAAGGATTATCGCGCGTGGCTTTACTGGAGTTAGGTACAGTTTTCTCACTTGCACTTTTCATTTGTTCGTAAATGTGAAGTTTTTCCTTAAAAACTCCCATCGTACGCGCGCCATATAACACTGCTTTATTAAATGTCGAGTCTTAGATGCCGTCGATAACATAACGAAACACTGAAACATCTTCAACGTTGGCCTGACTTGCTACATATGTATATCGATCATGCGGTATAGAAATTCCCGACACGATTCGCCATTTTTTTTCTTTGTTTCATTTAGGTTTTTATGCACGTCAACGCTTGAAAATTTCGTTTGAAATTCCTCGACCAATGCAGCCTTGATTTGAATATACGACACGGGCTTAACTTCGCAATCCACGTACAGTTTCGCAGAACTCGAAAGCGATTTCCGGCAAAAGACAAAACGTTGTACACTGTTCCAGTTAAACGCGTCAACGTATGATTCGAATTCCTCGATCCACTTTTTTATACACATGGATTCTTCTCCCGAAAATTTTCTTATGAGGTTTTCTACGTCGCCGATTTTAAATGTACCCGTACTATGATCTGACTCCACAACAGTTTGCAAAACATAGTCCACTTCTATTGGTTCACCGCTTCTTTGCCAATTTCTTCGTCGTCTTGAGCCCATTATAAAAATCTTCTTTCAAATGATGAACATTTTCTTTCTTTATGATGAAAATTGTGGAAACTATTAACGGCGTTAATGTCGAGGAAATCCCGGTTGAGCCCCCATGTAAGAGTTTATTATATATTTCTTTAAACAATTCAATAAAATACAAAACGATTCAATTAAACAATTCAAAAGAACAAAACGATTCGAAATCGAAACGAAATGCAAAACAAGCAAGTTGAAGCAAATAATGCCGAACGTAAGAGAAATTGGCAAGGGGACGTTCAAGAAGGTTCCGTGTGAAGAAACGTCTTAATGTCCTAAAATCTGTTCATATATGTCGACCAACCGACGATGATGTTGTGAGAACCAGACGGAGACTGTAGGCTTTGTGAGTTCTTAATCTAACAAATAAATAAATAATAACATAAAAGCAATTATTTATACTGGATTGGCTTCGGGGTGATATACAGGAGTAAAAGATTGCTTGATGCCCAAACAAAAGGTTAGTTTCTGCATTAGCGCTGATATGAATTGTGTGCCGTTATCGCTGTGGAGTCTTCTTGGAACACCGAATCTCAGGAATACCTCGTTCAAAAGTGTCATAGCACAGTTTTCAGCAGTGCCTTCCTTTAGGGGGAATAATTCCACCCAGCGGCTACATAGATCTTCAATAATGAAAATCCATTGATGTCCTTCAATGGTTGTAGGCAGTGGTCCAAATAAATCCACAGATACGATTTCAAACCTCTGCCCGCTTGGGGAAGTCTGCATTAGTCCGGCTGGTTTAAGATTTGAGGCCTTATAGCGTTGACACTCAATACAATTCTTATCGTGTTTTTCTACATCAGATCTCATTTGTGACCAATAATACCGGCTAGATATTCTGGCTAGTGTTCTGTCCCGGCCATAATGACCGGCCGTGGGATCATCGTGGTATCTCCGTAGCACTAGGGACTTCATAGTTCTCGGTATGACCAGATGCCCATTTTCAGAGTCTTCTTCAGGACAATATCGATATAAGACTCCATCGTTCATAATGTAGCCTCTATTGGTCCAACGTATTAGGTTTTCATCATTCTGTTCGATTGAGTTATAATTGTCTTCAAGTCGGGGTCTGCCAATTGTTCCTCCCTGATTTCCTTTGAACCCCGCCTCGGCATATCGATATCCACAGAACATATTTCACAGTCTCCTAAATGTTCCTCGTCAGTACAAGGTGGTCTGGAAAGAGTGTCGGCAACAGCATTATTTATTCCTGGATTGTATCCAATCTCGAGGTTGTATGGTTGTAGCTGAAGTGCCCATCTGGCAAGTGTTCCTGTTGGGAACTTAAGCGACATTAACCATTTCAACGGCTGGTGGTCAGTTAAAACCTTGACTTCAGATCCTTCGATATATCCTCGGAATTTTTGTATTGCCCAGACTACAGCAAGGGCTTCCCTTTCCGTCGTTGAATAATTCCGTTCTGCAGGTAATAGAAGACGGCTTGCATACTCAATAGGATGTTCCATCTCTCCCTCCCCCTGGAGTAATACTGCACCGATAGCGTAACTGCTGGCATCAGTCTTCAACACAAATGGGATTCCTTCTTTTGCCTGTTGCAAAACTGGGGCGGTGGTCAATAGTTTTTTCAATTGGTCAAATGCATTTTGTTCCTCGATTTCCCATTTCCAAGTGGCATTCTTCTTAGTGAGATTCGAAAGTGGTTTTGAAATACTGGCAAAATTGGGTATAAATCTTCTGTACCATGAACATGTCTGTAAAAACGACAGTACTTGTTTTGGATTTTTCGGCTTTGCTCGTTTTACTATGGCATCGGTCTTGCCTTGATTCTACCTTGAATCCACGATGTGTTAGTATATGACCCAAATATTTCACCTCAGCGCAACAAAATCTACATTTGTTACGATTTAGTCGGAAGCCAAATTCTTTTACGCGAATGAATACTCTTTGTAACTCATCGCAATGCTTCTGAAAGCTCTCTGAGCAAACAATCAGATCATCGATATATGCCAACAGCAAAATGTCTGGTAGACTTCTTTTGAATTTGTCAATGATGCGTTGAAACGTTGCTGGTGCATTTCATAATCCAAACGGCATACGTTTAAAAATGTACGTGCCGAACGCTGTAATAAAAGCGGTTTTTATTTGGTCTTCTTCTGCAACCATTATCTGCCAGTATCCGGAGCGTAAGTCCAATGTTGACATATAGGGTGTACTCTTAGCTTCATGGAGTAGGTCATCAATTCGTGGTAATGGGTAGCGATCTGGAAGTGTAACCGCGTTGAATCCCCTTTAGTCGACACACAATCGAATGCTACCATCACCTTTTGGAACCAAAACAACAGGGAAAGCCCATGGAGATGCCTTTTCTTCAATTATGCCTTTCTTTAGCATATTCTTTATTTCAGTCTTTAACTGCATCTTCCTTGCTGGTGAGATTCTATATGGAGCAACGGCAATAGGGGTAGCGGTTCCAGTTATGATTTTATGTTCGACGTATGGTATAGGTGTCTCTATCTCCCTAAATATTTCAATCTGTTCGTCTAATAACTTTTCCAGTTTTTCCCTCTCCTTTAAATCTAAGTGTTTTCCTTCTTCTGGACGTAATTTGACATCAAGGCTGTTGAGCTCAAGCCAAGTGTCAGCATCTGAAGGTTCTATTCTCCGTAGTACATTAAATAAATTACTGGATCTATCTGGGGTTCGCATATCTATTGGTAATGAGTCGGCGAAAATGGCTTGTACACTATGTGGTGAGTAATCGTTTGATCTCTTTCGTTTTGGGGTCGCACCTATTGGACTTATTGCGTGTAGATTTTCTACCCAAGTAAGATATGCGGACACTTCTCTCATAGCGTCCTTTCTAGGTAGTTTATATTCCTGCTTCGCTTTAGGTGATCGGTAATTGCAATTGTCTAGATTCTCGGTCGGTTTCAATACACAGCTCTTGACCAATTTGAAATCAAATGCTGTTGTTGGATCATCCACAAAGTGAAATTACCTTTGTGCAATATTTAACACGATTCCACATTGTTCCATGAAGTCAATTCCGAGTAGCGTTCGATTTCCTTTCGCTTTTGGCAGTGCGATTAACCGAATTTTGCGATATCTCTTCCCAATGATAATGTCGGCTACTGTAGCATGAACGGCCTCTTTTCTAGGTACCCCGTCAGCAAAAGTCAACTCCGCACTAACTGGCTTAAACACACAACCTTTTCTCAAGAGCTGTTGATATAAACTTGCTCCTGCTACACTAGTTCTAGCCGCCGTGTCTAAATATGCCTCTCCGCGAAGTCCATTTATATTAACATCCACTGTCGGAACATTTCTTCCAATAACAAGAGAATCTACCAAATTGAAGTCAAGCGAACTCGGACTATTTGCATTCTTATTGCTGCAGGTAGGACAATTTGTTCGATAATATCCAGAAGCTCCACAACCATAGCAATTTAATATAGGTTTCTTGTTTTTATCGTCAGTACCCATTTTTGCATTCTCCGTGCTTTTAATTTTCTTAAAACATGTGTCAGCTGTATGTCCTTTCTTCCTACAGTATGTGCAACGCATCTTGTCCCTGTTTTCTGCAATGTTTACAGACCGTTTGTTCTCATCATTGAACATTTCCACTTCTCTGGTTTGCTCTAATAGATCCTGAAAGGTCTTAATTGAGCTTCTAGGAACCTTTTCTCTTATTTTTGGCAGAATTTGGCCATAAACCATATTGAGCATAATGGCTTCAGATATCTCATCTGTTAATTGTGCCAGCAAGGATATTTTCCTACGTACAAATTGATCGATTGTTTCCGTCGCTCGTTGTTTATCTTCGAACAACTCGGTGTAGATACGCCATGATGGTTTAGCTGGCGCGAATGCTGCTCGAAGCAGTCTTATTGCGTCGTCAAAACTTTTGGCTTCCCTTTTAATGCCTTGCCACCAGGTTGATGCGAAACCTTCCAATAAGAGCGGAATACCAATGAGTGCGTTAGCATCCGTGATGTTTTCGGACTCTCTATATATAGCAATTGTTGCAACGAAATCATCAATTTTTGACACATTTCTGGTCCCATCAAAACGGACGGTACATCTGCTAAACGTCCCATTATTTTCTTTAGCATGGATAGCCATTACCAATCGTTGCAATTGTTCTTCCGAAAGTGCCGTTAATGATGCTGCGCTTGTCGAAGCGACAGAACTTGCAGTTGATGACATATTGTCAGGCATTTCACTCTCCCGTAAAGGATCTTTATTCGAGGTTTGTGACGCTATACGTTCACTTTTCTTCGACATAAGGAAACGTATTCTTCTTCCCACCTTTCAATGCCTTGGTAAAATAATTTCAAGTGTGGTCTATTTTTAGGGGCACTTCTGTGGTAAAACACGTGATCTAATTTTAGGGCTCTTCTGTGGTAAAACACGTGATCTATTTTTAGGGCTCTTATGTGGTAAAACACGTGGTCTATTTTTAGGGGCTCTTCTGTGGTAAAACACGTGATCTATTTTTAGGGCTCTTCTGTGGTAAAACACGTGGCCGCAATGCTGGGCGCCAATAACGTGGTGATGATATGTCGCAGTGATCTTATTATATCTTTGTAAATTTCATATAATCGTATATTCGTACATACAAAAAAAACAGAGCCGAGGGACCAAAAGTTGTTCACCTCGTCTACTGAACACCCTAACAGTCGTATTTAGTAATTATGAAGTGGCTCCAACGAAAAGCTGTATGCTCACTCAATTGCTACTCAACAGACTGCGACTTCGTCCAATTCACATCGCCCTTTTATACTCGAATCGTAACAGTTACTTTTCTTTTCCTTTTATTCTTCTACGGTCGATTCCGAGTATTGACAGACGCTGTGAAATGACGGACTCGGGTTGTGTATAGCACATATAGAAAGCTAAGGAGAGTGTGTTAAGCACGTTTTCCTTTTACAAAATTAAATAAATATAAATTTCAAAAAGTTGAGGATGGCCGCTACAAACATTATTTGTAATGAATTTGATAAATACCTAAATTGGATATAAGCAAAACCGTATATAAACAAATAAAATTTAATAAGCCGTGTTACCATCTTACATAGCTACGAGTATAACAATACATTATATTCTTCTTATGTACAGCTCTGTGCAATAAATAGCACCAACAATTTATAAAGAAAAATTTTAAAAGTTCATAAAAATTTTATTTTTTTGTTGTATTCAAATATTTAAAACAAACTATAAGTAACTTAAAAATACAAGAATTCATTCATTATAACAAAAAACAAAACAAAAATAAAAGCATATAATTTCAAAAATTCAGTTTTTACGTGTGCAAAATAACAGCAAAATAACAAATCATATGTAAAATTAATTATTTTAAAGAATGGTAAGGATTTTAAGTTTTAAATTAAAGAAAGACTCTAATACTTGGTCTTATGACCTTTATTTTTAAGTACGGCGGGGCAGCGTCGTGGCATGAAGTCGACCAACCTTTGACAATGCTCAAGTGGAATATCCCTCCACGCAGCCTGCACAGATTCCCATAACTGATGTGTATTTTTTGGGTTCGCTTTAAATATTCCTTAACATAAGTCAAAAGGTTTTCGATTGGGTTCAGGTCTGGAGACTGAGCTGGCCATTCCATAACTTGAACCCTGTTCCTTGCTAAAAATTCTTTGGCCAATTTGCTGGTATGCTTGGGGTCGTTGTCTTCTTGCAGGACCCATGTGAGAGGCATATTCCATTCGGAGTAAGGGATGGATTTGCCTCATAATATCAACGTAAACTTCGGCAGTCATCACGGGTTTTATCCAAACTAAGGGACCAGTGCCATTATACGAAAAGCACCCCCATGCGTTAATTTTTGCGCGGTCGTGCTTAATAGTCTTTAGTTAATATTTTTGGTTGAACTCCTGTTTTCTTCGCTTTCGAACGAATGTTCTGCTTTTAGAAGTCCAAAAAAAAACAATTTTTGACTCATCAGTCCACAGAATATTTCGCTATGTGGCCAATGCAAATGACCTTTTGCATTTTTTTTTTCTTTTTTGCAAGTGGACCTTCTTCAATAACTACTTTTCTGAGACTTCTGGTAGTTAAACGGTTTTTTAAGAGCCTTCGTCGTATTGTAGAAGTGTCCACTTTGATAAATCTTTAAATTTTTTTAGTCAATCTAATGATGCCTCGTTCATCGCTAGGCGTTAATTTCGCCTTTCTTCCTCTTGTTTTTTTCGTGTTGAACAAACTTTTTTTGCGTTTGAAATCATTTTATTAGAGCAGCCAACTATTTCACGAATAAATTTGTAGGTTTTTCCTTCAGAAAGTAATTTTACTGTTTGTGATATTTTTTCATCGGCACAATGTTTACCCCGACCCATTTTAGATGGCGGATAAGTTTCTTTTATGAAATATCAATTTTAAGTTATTCAAATATCTCACCTTCAAATGTTTTAATCTAAAAAGAAAGATAAACACTACTTTACACAAGTAAAACTCTCTATAGAATGACATGGTGCTATTTTTTTGCACACTAGAAATCTGCCTTCGTTACGTATAACGGGGAATACCCGGTTTTTAAAGTTCAGTTTTGAGTAAATGTATCCTTCCATTATATCACCGAATATCAAACTGTTATTCTACAGTAGATGCCATATCTTAACGGCAGGAAAAAAAAAGTTAAGGGGGTAGTTTCATGTGAACGCATACATTTTACCTCTTTTTAGGGTTTTTTTTTTATAAGACAAAATTCAATCATTTTAATTTTTTTTTGTTTTTATTTGTATCTGAAACTGTATAAAAAGTTTTTCTTTTCTTCTTTTACATTTTTTATATATATTTTTTTAAATTAAATTAGACACCAAAAAAATGTAATAGCGGCTGTTAATGTTGTCTGAAATAAAAAATCGAATGGATTATTGTTCAGTAGAAGAACGTATATAAATTTCAAAGCAATCGGTTGAATAGTTTTTTTTTAGGACCATGATAGTTTTAGAAAATGATGTTTCGAGAAAATTGCGTTTAAAGTTTCAAGAGCAGAACAAGTCGCTTAAGGCGCGTCGGCGACTATGAGTTGTAACTTATTTAATACTAGGAATTTCGGTCTGAATTTTTCACAGCATATTTTCGATATGGGTTTACTAGGGGGAGGGTTTACTATCGATTTTTCGAAGTGGTCACATGAGACTACCCCCTTAAATGCATTACAAATTGAAAGTTCAACATGGGACTATTTGTTTGCATTGAGCTGTATATGCTTATCTAATAGATGCTTATCTGAATAGATTAAAAATTCCTAAATCTTTGACCGTTTATTATCAAAATGAAATTGTAATAATTTTTTTTCATATATTTTCATATATTGCATACATATGTATATTCAAAATTTCAAAATAAATTGAAATTGTAATAATTTTTTTTCATATATTTCAAAATAAATTATTGCTCGACATTATAACACCAGATGTGAAGCATTACCTGGGAACTCAAATTTTGCTTTGGTGTTGTGGTTGAGGTCGATGGTAACGATTCACTACTCAGCGTAGTGATTTTTTTTTTACATTATCGTCTTGCCTTTGAATCATTCCCATGGATTTTAATCGTACAGAAACTGCTTGCTGAATTACTCCCAATGAATCCGCAAATTTTATCTGCGTTTGACTCGGATCTTCATCGAGTAATACTTTCAATTCTTTGTCTTCGATTTTTTTTTGGTTATCCGGAGCTAGGTTTATCTTCAATGCCAATTAATCTTTATACTTAAAACGTCGAAACTAATTCCTACATAATTTATCAATTGGAGCATTGTCGCCATAAACTTTCACAAACTTTCGATGCAGTTTTATTTCAATTAAGGCACACAAATAAAACCACTTGCAAATATTGCATAGTTATCATAAAATTTGATATTAAACATATGTCTAATTCTCTGAAAGCACCGAAATCAGTTGTTACTATGAAACATTTATAACAACCAAAGCCATATTTTGAAAACGGACCGAACTAAATTGTGGTTCAGAATTTTCAAAATATTTATAAAAATCATGTATACTTAATTCACTATATCTAATACACTATTTATATCGATTAATTTTAATTAATACGCTACTTACGTCGACGAGCCATTAGAACATGCCACTCTGAAGCATTTAATACCCTACTGCATCTCCTCCCCTTGGACTCTTACATCAAATACACGTCAGCGTGCGACGTAATCAGATATAAGGAAGTCACCCAGACCGTGTGACCACGGTAGAGCTCTGCCATTTCTGCCAACGATTTTAATCTCGCTTATGGGAAGGGAAGGTGTACCCTTGACTTCAATAGTGTGGTGCACTCTCACTTTCCTTCCAGAGAAAAATGGAAAGCGAGCAACCCAATCGCGAAATTCCAACTTCTGATTTGCACTGATGACTCCAATCTGGAATATGGTGTAGGATCGGAAATGTTCTCGACACAACTGAATATCTCAAATTTATTCCGTCTCCCCGATCACTCGAACGTCTTTCAAGCTAAAGGGCTAGCAATCCGGAAAGCGTGTAAAATACGCCGTGCTGCTCGCCCCAATTACACGTCCACCGCCATTTGTAGCGACAGTCAAATCGCTATTAAAGCTCTTTCATCTGCCACCATCTTCTCTAAACTGGTGGATCAATGCAAGAAAGAAATTGAACGAGCTGGCGGCTAGACTGATATCACGCTTCTTTGGGTTCCAAGACACAGCAACATAGAAGATAACTCTTTCCCCCCTATGAGTTAGCCAAGTCCGGGGCCACCTCAACTCCCTCATTGAAACTGTAGGCCTATCGCTGAATCTTCTTAAAGGCAACATCCTGCAACACTTCTTCGACATAGCAAATCGTAAGTGAGCTAAATCAATTAAATACGTGATATCAAGAAAAACCCTCATATTCAAAAAACAAAACAAACGACCTCCTCAATAGACACTGCACCAATATAGCTAGAATCGTGCCGTCAGTACAGGCCATTGGCCTATAGAAACTCACGCTGCACCCACCATAGTTGTCACAACACCCACGCAGAGAAAATCCTGCACCATGTTCTCTGCGAACGCTCAGCACTTGCAAGTCGCAGGTTCTGCGCCTTTTGCTAATACTCCCTCGATGACCTCTAAGAGGTAGCCAGCTACAGCTTAGCCAACATAATCAGTTTTCTTAACTTTACAGGCTTGTTTTAAATGATCATCCCCTTTCACATCCCTTAGGTTTCATGAGTTTTGTGGAATTAAAAGGGCGCCTAAATACTAATTGTATCCTGGCGTGCATACTCGGGTAGCCACTTCAAACTACCTACCTATTTATCTATATCGACGAATTTTTAATCCAAATAATACTAGAACCCAGCGGGGAGGAGTGCGCTTCCGGCGATGTGGGCGGCTGTAATATGAGTTCGGTTATTTAATCACCTTTCCTTACTTTTTGTAGATACTCTGCGATATTGACCAAGCTATAGACACTTGAAGGCGGGAGCAAGTGTCTTTCAAAGTACGGCTGCGAACAAAAAAATAGCAGTGCGTTCGATAAAAACTTTTAACATTATATTGCGTTCGTTGCTGAAGTGGTCCATTACAATGAATGTATTCAGGATTAATCCTAGTATTGTAAGAAGAGATAACCGAGTGATCGGGGTTTTCCCCTTTCAAAACAAAAGATAACGGTGCTTGTAAATTTACTTTGACGTTTTCTTGTTGAACAAAAAAATAGCAGTGTTTCCTATATTTTAAAGTATTTATTATTATACTTTGATTAAGAACAAAAAGTAAGCTCAAATGAAGTTATTAAAGTATTAAAAGTAGTTTGAAGTGCTTTTTCTTCTTCTGCATCTTAGTGGGTCGGAGCAAACATTGCACAAAGGAGATAAGGAAGCAAGTGCGTTCTTTCCGCGCTATCGGCAAAACGTACAATGAAATCCAGGAAATTTTATAGTGCTCAGCAAAATTAATATCGAATGCCATGAAATTTCAAGAAAAGCCAGAAACAAGGGGTCGAAAAAAAAACAAGTGCCTTAGAGGATCGAAGGATAGTGCGCCTCAGCAAAAAATGTCGAACAAAGTCCGCTGTAGAGATCAGAACTGAGCTGGATTTGCATGTCTCTAGCATGATGGTACGCAGACGTCTTGTGGAAGAAAATTTAAATGCCCGAAGTCCTAGAAAAAAACCACAACTCAGCAAAAAGCACATTGCAAAGCGACTTGAATTCGGGAAAAAATATGTCGACTGGCCGGTCTCAAAGTGGCGGAATATTTTATGGACAGATGAGTCCAAAATAGTGCTATTTGGTGGGGCAGGTACTCGGCAGTATGTGCGACGTCCTCCAAACACTGAACTGCTCCCACAATATACTTCGTGATGTAAATTACAATGCAAATTTTTATTATAAACATAATTTTTGTACTTAAAACTAATCTATGGATAAGTTAAAAAATATGAATTACATACTTCGAAATACTGGTATTATTTTTATTCTTCTATATATTCTAATAATCTAGTACATCCTAATTTAAGCATACAATTGTCACATTGGAGTCGTATCAAATAAAAATTTGACACTTGTCGTTTGGCTACTGCGGAAACCGCACTTTTTTTTTCTTCAGGTTATGGGCCCAGAAGCTTCCACTGCGCGCGTGTTTTGTAAATTATTAAATCCTCCTTTTTTAAAGTAATCGTTATAAAAATAAGGTGGTGGTCTATCGCAATAAATCGTTATTATAGTCATAATACTACACCTACGAACATTTATGCGATTAAAATGGCAAATCATCAATTATTAAAAATTGAAGCCCTCACAAGTGAGAATTTTGACACTTGGAAAATTCAGATGGAGGCTCTATTAATAAAGAATGATTTGTGGGAATATGTTTCCGGATTAAAAAATAGCACCGAAGATAGAAGCAGAAAATGCAGAGGATCAAATTTTGTTCGGCAAGTGGAAAGTGCAAGACAATAAAGCACGTGCTGACATTATTCTCGCGGTAAGCCTTGTCATTTTGAAAGATATTAAGCATTGTGTTTCTTCGAGCCAGGTTTGGAATAAATTACATAGCATCTATCAGTCAAAAGGACCAGCCAAAAAGGCGAATTTATTGAAGCGGTTAATCCAACATAGAGGAATGGCAAACGATAACATGCAAACACACATTTCAAGTTTTGGAGAGATAGTCGAAAAATTAAAAGACATGCAGATTGAGATCCACGAGGACTTACTGTGTATACTATTAATTAATAGCCTTCCTGATGACTATGAGAATTTTAGAGTAGCGATTGAAACAAGAGACATGCTACCAACGTTTGAAATACTTAAGGTAAAAATATTAGAAGAACACGAGTCCAGAAATGATAAAGAAAGACCGCAAAGTTCGGGCGCCCTTTATGCAAAAGGCTTAAGAGGGACATTCAATTATAGCAGCACAAAGCAGAAAGAAAGTCATACTAAACATGCAAATCCCAGCGATATAAGAAATAAAAGCAAGTACAAATGCTATAGATGCAAGAAGATGGGACATAAAGCAAATCAATGCAGAACAAAAATAGAAAATAGTGCCCTGATGGAAGAATCATTTTGGATATCTGAAGCTGAGGTTAAATCACCAGTGAAATGGTGCCTGGACAGCGGTGCTACTTCGCACATGTGTAGCAGCAAAGACAAGTTCAACGATATCAAAACCTGTAACGAATGATCGCTTAGTCTTCCAAGCAATACGACAAAGGCCAACCACGGTTTAGGCCAAGTGAAACTTAATGTAAAGCACGGAAAAAATATATCTTTAAAAGAAACATTGTTTGTGCCAGATTTACGTACTAATTTGCTTTCAGTTCCAAAAATAGTGCACAATGGCTATACTGTGGTCTTTAATCGTTCTCATGCTACAATAAAAAATAAGGATAATATAGATGTTATTAAAGCCAACAAAATAGATGGACTTTATTATGGCCCCTATTGCGAGTGTCAATCAGCGATCGACGATCGACATTTATCGATCATCGATCGTCGATTGCAGATGTTGGTATTGTGGATGTCGATTCTGATCGACCGTTGTCGATTTGACACTCGCTTGTTGTCGATCGCAAAATACTGATCGTTGCTTTCTGTTAGAGAAAAATATCTTATTTTTGCGTACGAAATGAAGTAATTTTTATGAAAATAATGAATTTATGTAGTATTTATGAAATTCTAATCCAGATGAAAGCAGGTTACGAACAAAAGCGAGTTTGTTTGAAAACACAAGCAAAACACAGATAGGAAAAATTAAGTACTAAACTTAGATGTTTATTCAGTTTATTTATTTGTCTATCTAGTTTATTAAGTACTAATCTCGGATGACCTCCTAAGTGTTCATGGGAAAAATGGGTGAAATTAAGAAAAAAAAAGTCCTATTGGAATGATTTGGAGTATTGAGTTTCTTTGATGAAATAAATAAACGACAAACAACTGTCAAAAAACGAAATGTTCACAATATTCATGTTTTTATTCACAATATTGACGTAATTATTCACAATAGTCTACTTCTCCATCGATTGAGCTACACAATACCAATGCCAGAATCAATCGACACAATCGGCAATTGTTGGGTCGATCGCTAATCGACACTCGCAATAGGGGCCTATGTCACTGAAGATAATGAAAGTACTTTTATAGCGCAACCTGCGAACAAAATCATGAACTGGCACTACCGGTTAGGTCACCTAAATTTTGCAAGCCTAAGGGAAGCTATTCGAAAGCAAACGCTAAAAGGTATCAGTCCAGAGATTTTGAAGTACAATAGTACGGAGATATGTGATTACTGCATTAGAGGAAAACAAGCGAGAACACCATTCCCAAAGGAAAGTAGCATCAGGAAACAAAGGCCGTTAGAACTAGTGCATTCAGACCTTTGCGGGCCAATGAATATAAGGTCGAATGGGGGTGGGCGTTATTTTGTAACGTTTATTGATGACGCAACTCGATGGTGCAGTGTTTACATTATAAAAGAGAAAGGTGAGGTTTTTAAAAAATTTATTGATTTTCAAAAGCATGCGGAAACATTTACTGGGAACAAAATAAAAGCCATACGTTCAGATAATGGCAAAGAATACTGCAACAATGATTTTGATGTGTACTTGAGACAAAATGGAATAATACCCACAGATATGCCCCACAGCAAAACGGAATGGCTGAACGCAAAAACCGGACATTACTGGAGTCAGCTAGATGTATGCTTTTGCAGTCGGGATTACCTCCTAGTTTTTGGGGTGAAGCAATTACCACGGCAAACTATGTTCGAAACCGATGCCCATCCCGAGTATTAAATAACGAAACTCCGTATAAGATGTGGACCGGCCACGAAACTCACGTAAAGCACTTCCAAATTTTTGGAAGTACAGCCTATGCACTTGAAAAACGACCAACAAAAGGAAAATTTAAGGCAAAATCAATTGAATGTATCTTTCTAGGATACTGTGAAGATTCCAAGGCATATAGACTTTGGAACGAAGCCTGCAAGAAAATTATAAAAAGCCGTGACGTGATCTTTACATCAGAATTCAAAAGGTCTATCAAAGCTTACCAAGATCATACTGACGTGAAAATATGCAATGAAAATTTTCAAATAGCAGAATGCGCCAAAACAACAAAGGATGGTCAATACACCAATAAAAATGAGATTGAAACCAAAAGTAAATACTTTAATCTACGATATACCAAGCGGGAAGCACAGGCTCAACCAACTACAGTCTGTGAATACATCAACATAAACTCAAAGAAGGAAATAGATGAAAAAGAAAATGACGATCCACAAATGAGAGAGGTGGAAGGAGATGCACCAAATGTCCAAAACGATGGGTCAGATGCGGAAAAAGATGTCCCAGATGATTTTAAGCAGTGTGTTGTAGAAGGGCAGTCAGCCTTCATTTCCATTCACGTGCCTCAGGACGTGAAAGATGCCTTAAGTAGCTCCAATGCAGAAGGGTGGAGAGCAGCAATGAAAGCGGAATTAGATGCACATATAGAAAATTCAACATGGCAACTAGTAGACAAGCCATTAAACAAAACTATTGTCCAATGTAGGTGGGTATTTAGTACAAAGCCCATTAATGACTCTACTTTCAGATAAAAGGCGCGGCTGGTGGCAAAAGGATGCTCACAGCGTTTTGGCATTGATTATACCGAAACATACGCCCCTGTGGCTCAACAGAAATCAATCAGAATTTATGAATTTATGAATTAATGCATGAAAAGAAAGCAGAGAACAAAGTGTGCTTACTAAAGAAAAGTACATATATGTGGCTTACGACAGTCAGGATTACTATGGTACAGAAAATTACATGATAGACTAACTGAATTGGGTTTTCAAGCACTCAAGTCAGAGCCATGTCTCTACCAACGACATAAAACAAAGGTAATCGAATTAATTGCAATCTACGTTGATGACATTATCTACGCCAGCAATTGTGATAGAGCAGGTTTGATTTTTTCTCGGAAATCGACAAACCCTTCAAAGTTAAAGATTTGGGGCCATTGAAACAGTGTCTTGGGATACAATTTCACCAGTATCCGAATTCGAGTGTTTATATGGTACCAAGAAAATACGTGGAATCAATCCTTGAACGTTTTTGTATGGAAGACGCAAAACCAGCTCGAACACCAATCGAAGTGGGAGTAAAATTGCAGAAGGTGGTTCTGGAAGAAGGAAGTGAAGAGAAACTTGAAATTGATAAATTACCTTATCAAAGTTTAATCGGCTCTTTATTGTATTTATCCATATGCACACGACCAGACATAGCGCACGCTGTCAGTGGTTTAAGTCAATACAACAATTGCTATACTAGAACACATTGGAATATGGCGAGAAGGGTACTTCGATACCTGAGTGGTACAAGAGATATGGGACTTCAATATAAAGGAGGAAATACCGACCTGACAGGGTATGCCGATGCAGATTAGGGCTCATGCATCGATGATAGGAGGAGCTATACGGGATACGTTTTCAATCTGGCGAATTCACCGGTCTCATGGGAATCAAGAAAGCAAAGAACAGTTGCCCTATCTACAGCTGAAGCCGAATACATGGCTATATCCTATGCGACGAAAGAAGCAGTACACTTACGCAGTATTTTGAAGGAGTTCGGCTACCGACTTGAAGGCGGAACTACAATTTTCAACGACAACCAAAGTGCTCAAAATATTGCAAGTCATCCAATCTCAAATTCGTGGACTAAACATATAGATTTACGACACCACTACGTAAGAGATGCAATCACTTCACGAGATATTATACTGGTATACCTAGCCTCGGAGAAAATGCCAGCTGACATACTGACTAAATGCCTACCAGTCTTAAGACATCATAAATGTATTGAAATGATAGGTTTGAAACTTATAAATAAATTTTTTTTTTTGATTTAAACTAAATGAATGGACTGAATGAATTAATGGATTGATTTAATTTTTATTATATGAATTTATAGATTTTTTTTAATATTATTAATTTTCATAATAAATTAAAATTATGTTTAAGGGGGAGTGATGTAAATTACAATGCAAATTTTTATTATAAACATAATTTTTGTACTTAAAACTAATCTATGGATAAGTTAAAAAATATGAATTACATACTTCGAAATACTGGTATTATTTTTATTCTTCTATATATTCTAATAATCTAGTACATCCTAATTTAAGCATACAATTGTCACATTGGAGTCGTATCAAATAGAAATTTGACACTTGTCGTTTGGCTACTGCGGAAACCGCACGTTTTTTTTCTTCACTTCGAAAACTATTAAACACGGCAAATCATCTATCATGGTGTGGGGGTGTTTTTCTTACCATGGTATGGGGCCGATTTATAAAGTTGAAGGTATAATGGATCAGCATGTTATATGTTAACTTCTTCTTTTCCTTTTTATCCCGGCGTCGTTATGGTCAGAAGTGTAGGACCATAACCTTCCCACTTAACTGCATTCCTACTGGTCCGCTTGTGGGGTCCGCCAGCATGTTATATGTCAACATCTTAGAAAATATCATGCTGCCATACTGTGAAGAAGATATGCCGCTCAGATGGGTCATGCAGCAAGACAATGACACAAGTCGCAAGGCGAAAGATTGGTTTGAGCAAAAAGGGATTCATGTCATGGAGTGGCCGGCTCAATCTCCTGACATGAATCCTATCGAACATCTTTGGGGATGTGTACTATGTACTATGTGTACCATGCCAAACCATCGAATATTACCGAATTATGGGATGTTGTCAAGCATAGTTGGTTTAACATTCCACAAGAACGATATCAAAAGCTTGTAGACTCCATGACAAGAAGATGTAGGGCTTTAATAAATAATAAAGGCTATCCAACGAAATATTGACATAAGCAACAATATATTTAAAAAAAAAAAAACTAAGATTTTTCAGTACATCAAAGAAAAAACATATTCAGTCAGAAGCACTGCTATTATTTTGTTAAACGTTAAATTTTGATTTATTTTGATATTTTGTGTGTACTTGAGTTTTTAATTCAATTTTTTATTTTAATTAACTTGTTCACTCTCCTAAATAAAAACGAAAACAAAAAAGTCTAGATACTGCGACTCCTAGTGAATTGATTGCATTTTATATAAATTTTCTTTGGCACTGCTATTTTTTTGTTCGCAGCTGTATGTACATACATACATGTATAGAAACAACCACAGTTGTGTATCCGCTTTACTCAAAGTCACTGATGATCTGCGATGCGCTATGGATCAGGATTATGTGTCTTTCTTAGGACTGCTGGATTTTTCGAAAGCCTTTGATACAGTTAATCACAAGATATTAATTTTTAAGCTAAAACATTTTTTTAATTTTTCTGACTCAGCAGCTAAGCTAATGCTTTCGTATCTCTCTGAAAGGCGACAGGCTGTTGTTGTCGGCAATCGAGTATCAAGCTTTGTTAACCTTTACACAGGCGTTCCTCAGGGATCAATTCTTGGCCCGTTGTTATTCTCAATGTATATTAATGATTTGCCTTCTCAAGTTGAGCATAGTTCTATCGATCTATATGCTGATGATGTTCAGATTCGGTTCAGTTGCAAGCTTGGTTTAATTGAAAATGTTGCTTTATTACTTAACAGCGATCTCAACAAAATCACTTCTTGGTCAGAAAAAAACTGTTCCTACCAAATGTAAATGTTTAGTTATTTATAAACATGAGCTTGATTTGAGTTATTTCCCTTCAATATGCATTGGTGATAGAAATATTGAATATGTTGAGAGGGTCAAAAACCTGGGGATCTGGTTCAATTCCACTTTAAACTGGGATTATCATATCCAAAGTATAATAGGTAAAATCTACGGTAGCCTTCGGTGTTTATCCTACTCCAAACAATTCACTCCACAGAGCATAAGATTCAGGTTAGCAAAAACTCTGATCATTCCGATAATCACATATCGTGCTCAAATTTTCTGTTGCCTAAGCTCCGAATCGAAGAGAAACTTGAACGTTGCTTTTAATAACATCGTACGTTACGTCTTTAATCTCAAACGTTTTGACCATGTTTCTGAATATAAGATTAAATTACTAGGATGTACCCTGAACGCATACTTGAACTACATTGCCTTAAAAATTCTTAACAATGTTATAACTAAAAAAGATCCTCTTTACTTATATAATAAGTTGAAATTTTCAACTTCAAATAGAACATTCGCTCTTATTCAACCAACTTATACATGTTTATCAACCAAACGCCAATTCTTTGTGTATGTTGTCAGACAATGGAACTCTCTACCATTGGACATTAGAAAGCTACGAGGTACTTTAAACTTTGATAAAATGCTCCTTAGGTATTTGGCTAACAACTCAGATGACTCTCAAAATTAGATTAGTATATATTCATAAATAAAACAAAGTAATTATTTCATTCAATTCGTTGTAATATATGTTTAGTTTTGTTATATCATAACATTACTCTTCAATGTAATTATTTAACTATTGCTATCAAGGACTTGAGTGTCTTGTAAAAGATAATGTAATAAAATAAAAAATAAATAAAATAAACATCATTTGATATGCTCGGTAAGCTTACATCAGCAACTGGAGGTTGAGTAGGCCAAAACAAATTATAATACTCGTATAATATCCAGCCGGATTGGTCCACCCAAAGCGTCCGTAAACGTCATGTAGAATTTGCTTACGGAGAGGCTTTTTACAAAATTCTATAAAGAGCAATAATAATATCATATTATTAGTATTAATGCAGCTAGAAAAAAACTCATAAAAAAGCTTCGAAAAACAAAGTCTTACACCTTGAGAAAGCGCAGACAACAGGTTTGCTATAAATTCTTGTAACTTTTTCCAATAACAGCAACAACAAGGTCATAAGTAACTAGAATTAAGATCAAATTCAATAGAATAATAACCAAATCTGAGATCAATACATAAAAATACTCGTCGTGAGTTTATTTCCTCGAAGTTCTTTGTGGATTACACGGCATGTTGATTGGGTTTCATTTTCTCATCTGACTAATTGACGTACGTCGCACATTTCATTGATAAGGCCTTTCATGCCTTCATTCACCATAAAAATAGATAAAATAATTGTAAAATGGCATTTTTGTGTTGGTTATTATAGTTGAACCACAGACGTCAGTCCAACAAATTATTATGAAAAAAATTAATTTGTTTATATTTCCATTTAAATTTGATTGCATTGATTGAATTTGAATGCAAGTAACAAAATATGATTTCAATCATAAACATACAAATTGATAAAATGTATACTGACATCCCCGAAATATACACTTCATCGACTAACTTACCGTTGTTTAGACTTCAATACTTTCCAAGAAGTTAACATTTTTGCCTACCAAGGCGTCCGATGATATCACTTGGGACGACCTCTCAACTAAAATATCAGTATCTCAGCTAAAGTTTATCTTGATGTTCGTTTCGCTTTTGGGTCGATAAACTTGAATGTGAATACACAAGTTTCTTGCATGTGCGCTGTGGAATTAAATACGTGCACTGGCAATAATCAGTTTATCATAGTATTCTTAATATTCTTGCGCAAACAGGATATTTGTATTCTATTCTAAAACATCTAGATGAAATTAAGATTGTGATGTCGGAACTAAAACAGCTGAGCTAATAATGTAATACAAAATTAGTATCAATCGGAAAGTATAAATGTGTGGTATGTGGTTTTAGGAACGGGATAAAGTACCTGAAGATCGTCATGCTGCTGTTGAATGTACATTAAAATTCGTAAGACTTCTATGGACATTAAGAACAATTACCTTCCTTCTGATATATTAGCCTAAGCCGTCACCTTGATTGCTGGACTCATGTCGACAGCCCATCTGTCGACTAGGGCTCGAAAGTCCTTTCATATTATATTTTTTGTCTACATATATCAAAGTCAAACGTATAATTTGGTGATGTTTGATTTAGGTTTTTATCTTACAGGTTTGCATGAAAAACTAAACGATGTGGTAGACTGCCAAGAAATGGAGCTTACACTTTGGAAGGAAATGATATGTCGCCCTAACTTTTGGGTGGAAGGCGTTGTGAACTTAAAAGGATTCGAAAATATGAATAAATAAGTGTTATTTTTAAAAACTAATGTAAGGGTGATACCATTTAAATTCTGAAAACTAAAAGGTACTTGTGATGAAATAAAATGGGCCATCACATAAAAGGCTAAGTTGTTACCCTAATTAAAATCTTTTTTTTTTTTTAGCCAAAATTTCAAAAGATGCAAAAATACTTTTTCAGTTTTTTTTTTTTAATGGGCATTGTTTTTGGATTTTTTGAAACCCTACACGGAGATGAATTAATATTACGTAGAACTGGTAGCTTAGATGTTGTCTTGTTCTCTGTTTTTATTTATATTTTTTTTAATCAATTCGTCCTTACTTTCGTATCGATCTTGTTTTTATTTAAATACTAACTTTTGAAACGAGAATAATGATCAATGCAATTTCTGTTCCGATTTTTGGTGAAAACAGTAACCCGTTCTATATTATAAAAAAAACTCGGAGAAGCCTCTTTTTTCTGAAGTAAACCTAAAGGGGACTGCCGTGGCGCAGTGGGTAGTGTGTCGGCCGCTGACGCAAGATGAGCGAGTTCGGATCTCGAAAAACACCAACGCCATCGAATGATTATTTCGCGGCGTCCCTCCTCGGCGGGGTACTGGCAAAACCCCCCGTTGTACACTTGCCTTGAAAAAGCTTCTCGGCTCTCGCCGTTCGGAATCGGCATTAAGCTTTAGGTTCCGTTCACTTGTGTGGAAAACAAATCGCACACAACATAAGTGAATAAAAAAGAAGCTTGGCTAATGCCATCTAAGGTCTCTGTCTGGCAGTACAATGGACCAGTGTTTGTGTCTGAGTGCTCCAACAGATAGCAGAAGCCTCCACAAAAAAAAAAAAAAAAACCTAAAGAGCGATTTGAATTCACGAGGAAAAATTACCACTGGACTACAACGGTACTACAAGTGAAACAGAAATTAATTGAGTTTGAATCTTAATGTCTCAACGCTATTAAGAAATTTAATATATTTTACATAGAAACACAAAGATTAAAAATTAAAAACAGAAGTAATTTAAATTCCTCAAAATCATCAAAATAACAGACCAGGAGATAACGGACTAATAAGTTAACTCAAGAACTTAACAACATTAGCAAATGCACTCTAAAAGACTACAAACCTAACTAAAATCGACTTAACTTATTGTATAAAATTATATTCTGCGAAAGTAATAACGAAAATGAATTCACAACAAACATCGAATCACAAATGGCAGAACTAAATGAAATATACATAACAGAGCTGGGTGAACAACACAAAGAACAAAAAATAAATAAATTAAATGACCAAATAGGTTTAAATAGATGCATTTAAGAATCCACCTATTCATTCAGTAGTCATGGCAGCAAGATTTTTTTTTTTGTCAATTTAAATTTTATTTATCAAAAAGTCTTGACTAAAGGGCTTGTCTGCAGGCGACTAGATAACAAATATACATTTTTCAGAAATACAAGTGAGAAACTGAATCATACATAACTATGTATATATAAATACAATCTTCAATTTATAAATCTTGCATTTCTAAATACATTCTTTTTGCGTTTTTCACGCATTTTGTTTTAGACATGTTCCTGAAACATATTGAAAGCTCATTTAAAACGGTTGGTACTATGACTTCATAACTTCTTCTACCATATTCGTTCGAAAATTTCGGAGCAGCGATGCGTCCTTGATCTCTTCTTCATGTATTCAAATGTTGTTGAGCTGGAATTTTATACATGTTGTCGTTCCAAAAATTGTTAAATGTAATATAAATAATTTCTCAATTATTTCGCCACACGAATCATTGTCTTTTAGCTGTAAGTGGAACCCAGCTTGATATAGACATACTCTACCACACGGCTACAATATAATCTGTTAGCAAAATCCCCCAACAGTCGGCCTATACATTTGTTTTTCCGGTATCCAAATTGTTTGTCTTGTAGGATTCCATATTTTTCAGTGTAGGCGTATAATCTTCTGGTTAGAACTTCTTCCAACACTTTATCAACGACTGAGAGTATTGAAATGGGCCTGTATCTTTTTATATCATTCTTCTGTCCGCTTTTGTATATCGGTCGTACAATTTATGTTTTTAGAAGTGTTGGTACCGTCGCCTGCTGTAAGCACATATTTATTGGTTTTGTCATTGTAGGGGCCAGAATAGTTTGTTTTCAGGTCTATGGGTCTTATTCCAGGAGATTTTCTTTCATTTAGCATTCTGAGAATGTTTTCTATTTCCACCACAGATACTTCTTCTAGATACATCGATCTTTGTATGCTGCTCATTGTTCTTTCAAATGTTCTGCAATTGCATTCGTGGACTAATGTTTTGATTTCTGATGTCAGTACATTCGCAAATTTATTTGATAAATTATTGAGTCCTTCCTTTGCGAAATTCGTTTCCAGGATTTCATCTAGGTTGGTAGCTCTCTTTCCTAGTATCGTGTTAACTAACTTCCATTTTTTTTTGGAATGTGTATTAAGTCTCCGGAATTCCAGCTCGTAATACCGTGCTTTTCTATAAAAAATTGTTTTGTTGAGCTCATTTCGGAACCTTCTGCGTAGTCTTGGTTCCTTCGGTTATTTTTGTATCTTCTATACAGTCTATCTTTCTCTACATGCGCTTCTCAGTTCGCTCGTTATCTATTTATACTCGTTTCTCGGTTTTCTAGCACGCATTACGGTCGATGACTGCACTATTGCATTTAGAGCGTTCTTGAAGTGCTCGTAGAATTCATTGACATCATTGTGCCCGTACACATTTTTCAATACTTACTGTTACCATTGCGTTATGAATATACTGTTGACGTTGGTTAATTGAATTTATTGTATGTATGTTCTTTGGATTTTATTCCGCAGTATATTGCATAATGGTCAGAGATGTTCATTTCGATTACTCCTGACGTTATCTCTTCGTCTGGGTCTTTTACTAGGCAATGGTCGATCAGTGTGCTCGTGTTTCTATCTAAGTCTACTCTTGTACTAGTTAAGATTGGGTTTAGGAGGCCCTTTGATGTTATCATCGCTTCATAGCTAGAAACATATGCTTCATTTAGAAGCGTTTATATTTACATATATCTCCAATGACAAACATGTTTTTGTGCTTAGAGAATTGATCTATAGGATTGTTTAATTCTTTAATAAAACAGTGCACATTCTCCTGTGGAGGCCTGTAAATTGCAATGAGTGCCGCCTTAAATTCTTTGTGCTGGATGTTTGGTGATATATTCTCATAGGACTTGCGCGTTTATATTTGTATCTCCAATGACAAACATGTTTTTGTGCTTAGAGAATTGATCTATAGGATTGTTTAATTCTTTAATAAAACAGTGCACATTCTCCTGTGGAGGCCTGTAAATTGCAATGAGTGCCGCCTTAAATTCCTTGTGCTGCCTTGAATTCTTTGTGCTGGATGTTTGGTGATATATTCTCATAGGACTTGGTTTTTATATCATGTACTTCACAGAGAACACCGTCTTTTATAATATTACTAGCCAATCCCCTTGTCTGTTGTTTCGTCTGTTGTCTGTTGTGAAATTCTTGTTTAAACCTTTTTAATTCGTAGAAACGATTTTCATCTGAGGATATATTTATCTCAGCAAGTACCTGTATATCTAGTTTATGCAAAATATTTTCAACATAGTGAATTCCAATAGGGATCGTATATTTAAAAAGAAATATGATAATTCACTATTGAATATTCCATGGCTATTTATTTCATTTATTATTCTTGAATTTTTAAAATTAAAATCTATAACCTCATTCATTTTTAATTTTTAATTATAGGTACGCATTTTTTGGCCGCTACTGTTGAGTTGAGCGTATTTATTCCAGATCGTCCCCTGTTTCAATTTCTATGATGTGATCGCCATTACTTTTTCTGGCTAAAGGGCTAACCCTAATAGGCAGAAGCTTATGTCAGAACCGAATGAAATTCTCTCCTCTGTTTCAACGAAAAGTCAAGATATCCACAATGAACAGATGCAAGCAGAAGGAAAGGAACTGTCAAATTGTTTTCCCACACCTTGGCTTTTTCCTTTTTGTTGAAATAAAAGCCATCTGCTTTAATATAGAGGCACTTATTGCCCTGCACAATTGAAATCAACTTGCTAACAAACTTGTACCCCATATTTATTTTTATCTTTTTTCTCTTTTCTAACCTCAAATGTCACTTGTCAAAAATTCCGGCCGGAATGTCTTCTTTCATGAAGACCTTCCGTCTGATCGCATCAGTTAACGAACATTTAACGAAACCTCGTATATTCCCATTGTAGGCATATCATATGCTTTGCATGTAAGAAGAAGAAGAAACTTTGCTGCTTGCATATGGTTGGGCCTTAAGACTTTGACGTTTCGGAATCATACGTATTTCCACACAATAGTCTTTGCCTTTGTTTCTGCGAGCCAGAGAAGCTTTTTGAAGTGCTTCGTTAATATAAATATTTTGTGGACTATATGCAACGTTTTCAATCTTTTGCGATTTGCGAATTTCGGAAAACTTTGTTTTGTTTTATTTTTTTTTTATGAAATTTTTTTTTTTGATGAAATTTAATTTTTTTTGTGAAACATACCACGACGTTCCTCAACTGTCAATTTTTTTGTCGGGATAACTGTAGACTTCATCTACGTCAATTTTGTTTACATCGACTCCCAAAGTTTCCCCTACTTCTGTGACAACTTCAAAGGCATTTTCTGTCATTGGAATCTTTTTTAATTTCTATTTTGTTTGCCAATTGTTTTTGTTATAATGTATTGACCTGTGTTTGCAATATTTTTATTTGCATAGTCTTAATGTTCAACTCTTGCTTGTAGTCGTTTATTTCTTTCGTAAGTGTTTCAATCAAAGCGTTGTTTTTCATGAGCACATTGTTTAGTTCATCATATTGGACAGATGTAAAGTCAGCAGCTTTTGCGTATTCTTTAATCACGGTTTTAATTTCCAGCAGCTCTTTGTTAATGTGGTTATCTTTCGCAAGGAGAGAGTTCGAGGGTTCGCTTTCTTTGTTTTGATTTGGAGAGTCATTCGGTCGTGCTCTCTTCACCTTTTGAATGCTCTCCTCCTCCTTTTCTTTTCCACGATAAAAAGTGCATTCCCATGACTTTTTAGCACACATTTAGCGGTTGTGCTCTGTGAGAGTTTAGAGCATTCAAAATGCAGTTTTCGTTTGCATGTTTCGCAAGAAATGTACTCTCCGCCCATGGGCAACGGATCTTCCCATCTCAGACACTTATTCATTGTTTGTTTATTTTTTGTTTTGTTAATATGGTTTGTGAATAATTTAGCTTATATTTTAATCAGATCAATAAACTTACCCTGATGAGTTAATGTGAAAAACACCTGTTTTATTTAATATTTCTGTGTGTTTGTGTTTTAAAATGAGAACTTTGATGGTGTTTAGAAAAACACGTCTGTACTCTTTGCTCACTTGTTTCACGTATAGTCCAGCCAAACACTTGAGCAACAAAGCGCCGCTATCAACAAAATGGTATTGAGTCTAAAAACATATTATATTATGTACTTAGTTCACATACCAAAATTTCTTATGCAATCACCCTTTTACGGAAGTCGTTTAATTTGTTCGACTCCAGTCGTTTTAGGAGTCACTTCATTTTGCATGCGTTTAAATGTCGGTATTACGAAACTTAAACGACTGTATTATCCTCTCGTTTACATTCCACATAGATTCCACAACTACAGCTGTCTGTCATTTTGATTGATTGATTGTCATATTGGGCTTGTGTTTGTTTATAAATACTCTAAATTCTATTATCATTTAATAAAAGGATGGATAGCATCGCAATGTTCATAGGTTCGAGTGATAGTGAAAACGAAGAAGTGGATAAACGCGAATTATTGAAAATAAGAAGAAATATCAGATCGAAGTGTAATCCGTTGGAATTACCAGATGCAAAGTACGTATTCGTAAGAGTAAAGAAAAAATTATATATTTGATATAAAACGAGTGTTTTCAGATTTAAAACCTACTTCAGATTAGTTAAAGAGTCATTTGTTTATTTATTACACGAAGTCGAGGATAATCTTCCAACCATCTTGCTGCGACTTTGAGATTTTGTGTTAAAGGCGGCTACCAAACCGGCGTTGGGATTTTGCGTTAGGTTTAGCACAACCTATAGTTAGCAAATATATCAGTATGGGCACGAGTACGATAACTTGGCCGCCAAGATTTGATAACGGGATCTTGTAGAGGCGTCAAAAACAAGCACTTTTTACTATGGGAGGGGGGGGGGGGTCCATCTCCCCCCGTTTAGGAGGTAGGGGCACTTTTAGGGAAAATGGTTTAAATTGGGAAGAAAATATATTAAAAAACAACGGCAACACGTACAGTAAAGTGCTTTTGTATTTGTATTTGTATTTATATTTTATTTCATATGCATTTTGTTTACAGGTAGGATAATAACGTAACAATAATTCATCAAGATAATAACAATAATGAAATAAGTAGGTGACATTTTTATTTTCATACAATTAGTACTAAAATAGTTTCAATGCCACTTCATAGAGCTATAAATTTTAAGGAGTACAATTCATAAGTGGGGTGACTCTATTAACTTGTAACAAGAGGTAAAGGGAAAGAATATTGGGCAAAATAATAAATAAATGAATAAATAAATAATAAATGCAAGAGATTTTTAAAAATGATATTAAAAAAAATCAAAGTTCAAAAAAAAGAAACAAAAAAGAGAAAAAAAAAAAAAAAAACCAAAACAAAAGTAAGAAATAAGAAAAAGTCAAGAGAAAAGCTTAATTTACACCAAAATATTAGATAGGATGGATTCTATACTATCAAAGTCTGTATCGAGAAGCCAAAATTTTACACATTTTAGGATTTTTTTTTGGGTTTGTAGTAGATCTTAACGATTGAGGAAGATTGTTAAATAGACGACAGGATGAAATATCGTAGAAATTGCGATACGCGGTTGTACGGAATTGGGGGACACTCACAACATTTGAAAAGTTTCTACGTATATTGTAGTCTGAAATTAATCTGTAGTTGAGATTTCCAGAACGCATAAAAAAAATCTTTAATGTTTTGTAACAATATAAATGGCGAACCGGAAGAATTCTTAAATCACGAAACAGTGGAAGGCTAGGATGAAGACGGCGTTTATTGCATATTTTCCTTAATACACTTTTTTGCAAAATTAATAAGGGCTGGATCTTATTCATGTATGTACCTCCCCAGCACACAATACCATATTGTAGTTTAGAATGTAGGATTCCGTAATAAATAATTGTTAAAAGTTTCTTGGAACATACTTTTTTGAGAAAATAAAAATGACGAAGCGTATTAAATAAATATCTTTTTAAAGACTCTATATGGTTACTAAAAGACATCTTCGAGTCAATTATAAGACCAAGGTATTTGTACTCGTCTACTGTTTCAATCAGAAAGCATTTCTCGCTGCAATTAGTTTTGGAACAAAAAGTTTGTCGCGGAGGGCATACGACACAATTGAACCATTCCAATCCGAATCTATTACAATCAGGAGCGTGAAAATAAACTTCCGGAAAAGAATACGTTGTAGTAGATAAACTAAAAGGCATTAATTTAGTTTTCGAGCTGATGTCTAATCTGTGTTCAGAAAAGCAGCTTCTTAGGAGACTGAGATCAAAATTAATGTCGCATATTAAATCTAACAAACTGTTGGAGGCGTATGAGTAACCCACATCATCCGCAAAGGCTGTCACTTTTCCCCTAAAATCCTGTTCAAACAGTGAGTTTATGTAAACTAGAAACAAAATTGGTCCCAGTACAGATCCCTGGGGAACTCCTATATTAAACATTTTGATCTCACTTCTGATACCATCAAACTTTACTCTTTGAGATCGATTTGATAGGTAAGATGTAAACCAGTCCAACATGAATCCTCGAAACCCGGCCCTTTCGATCTTTTCTAATAAAATAGAATGGTTAACCATATCGAAAGCCTTAGTTATATCAACAAACAGTCCAGCAGTGAACTTTTTATTATCAAGGGAGGAATAAATATTTGAACAAAATTTAAGAAGAGCATCCTCAGTTGACTTGTCCTTCTGAAAACCAAATTGTATTGGACTGAAAAACTTGACTTTGTGCAAATATGACACTACCCTCAGTTTGATGACCTTTTCAAAGACTTTGCTCAGAGTAGGGAGTAGTGAAATAGGCCTATAGTTTTTCATGTCATCTGCAGAACCTTTTTTAAATAAAGGCACAACGTCAGCACATTTGAGAGCATTTGGAAAATCGCCTGTAATCACACTACGGTTAAAGATTACGGCTAGAACTTTCAATGCTTTTCAGCATTTAAAAGCCAGAAGTTTGTTCTATAATCCTGCATTTAAATTAAATTACTCATGTCAATGGTTTTTGAGAAATTCGCATTTAAAGTCCAAATTTTGATAAAAAACCTGAAAAATAAAAGTTTAAACCGATTGTTCTCAAAATTTTGAAATGAAATTGTAAATTAGCTTATATATGTTCCATGTAACTATCAGTTCTTAATCGAACACAAAAAACCGCATGGTTCTATGTCTTCTAGTTTTTGAGAAAATCGAAAATAACTAAAACTACTTTTCTATGAAATTTTTATTTTTTGCTTACTTACATAAATAAATCAGTGCTAGCTTCCAACATTACAATATATAAAGAGTAAAGTATGTAAGGGGGGGCATGCTGCCCCCTGCAACCCCCCTGCTTGGCCGCTATAGGAATTGGGGTTGGTGCGAGGTTGGGTACATGCAAAGTTTCTTTTGCATTCACAGAATCTGTATTTAAAAAAATTCAAATTTATTCTATTTATCCAATGTCCACTAAATACATATATATGTATATAAGTAGCCCAAAGTTCCAAACTTACAATTTTCAAATATTAAAATGCATTATGAAAAATTCACATAAACTTGGCACTACTGCTCGACTGCAGCAAATATATATAATTTCTTAATATCAATTTGTACCGTTGGTTTTTGTTCGTTAATGAAAATGTGGTACTAGTTATTGTTTATTACACACCTTTTTAATACATTTTGGCCTATGACTGACTAACTGACAAAATGACTGACCCAGACGCGGAATGCCTTCCAATTCTACCTCCTCGTGGTGCATTCTGGGTAACGCTAAATGAATTGCTGTACTGAACTAACAAAGATACATTATGTCTATTAACATTAATCCTTAAAATGGAATCACCGTCACCAAAATCAAAAAAAGTAGTTTTGGTAATTTTCGATTTTCTCAAAAACTAGAAGACATAGAACCATGCGGTTTTTTGTGTTCGATTAAGAATTGATAGTTACATGGAACACATACATATAAGCTAATTTACAATTTCATTTCACAATTTTGAGAGCAATCAGTCTAAACTTTTATTTTTCAGGTTTTTTATCAAAATTTGGACTTTAAATGCGAATTTCTCAAAAACCATTGACATGAGTAATTTAATTTAAATGCAGGATTATAGAACAAACTTCTGGCTTTCAAATGCAGTATAGCACTTTATTGTAAGTGTTGCCGTCGTTTTTAATTTTTTTTTTCAATTTAAACCATTTTTTCTAAAAGTCCCTCTACCTCCTAAACGGGGGGAGATGGACCCCCCCCCTCCCATAGTAAAAAGTGCTTGTTTTTGACCCCTCTACAAGATCCCGTTATCAAATCTTGGCGGCCAAGTTATCGTACTCTCCCCGTTCATTGGATGCATTGATGGCACCCGCATAAAAATATTAGCTCCAAAGAAACTGGAACAACACATATTCCAACAGAAAGGGATTTTTCATTCTAAACGCTATGATTGTAAGAAAACAAGTGTATCATTTATGTGTATTATATGAAACATATTCTTTGCAGATTTGTGATCATAACATGCAAATAAAGTACATCGATGCCAGATATCTCGGGGCCAGCCATGACTTCCACATTTGGAATTCTAGTGCATTAAGGGGAATGCTTCAACGACAATTCAATAGAGTCGAAAGAAATACTTGGTTATTAGGTTGGTATTTGATTGATTAAATACCTTTAATAATTATTTCGTTATACATTGTCTTAAAGAATCGAATCAGGTGTATTCTTGGTGCAAGGCAATTGCATTATACTCCCCAAAAGTTGCACAGATTGTAAATGTTTGTGCAGCCTTGCATAACATTTGCGCTTTTTACCGAACATATCCTCCAATAAATCAATTTGAATTTGAAAGTGGATCAGATTTTGAAATAAATGATAATGCAATTATTAATAGTGTTGTTGTAAATATACGAAATAATCTCAGTAATTCAATTGTAAAATATTTATTTAAAAAGTGAAAATAAAAAATAACTACGAAAAATATGCGATATATATTTTATTTCAGTCAAGACTAGGTATCTGTTCACTTTCTTTCTTTGGCTCGATGTGCAATTTTTGCTCTTCTATATCATATGCCTCTTCTTTATTTCTAAGTCCATTATTTTGAACTTATTCTCCTCTACTCTTTCTAGTTGTAGTTCAATTAAATTGGATTTTTTTTCTTTTAAATAAAAATGCTTTCGTTGGTGTCGGGCGTTTTCCTTTAGATGCTCCTCGATTTTATGTAACGAGCCCTTCACCTCGTTATATAAATTTTCCTGTACTTCAACTTGCTTACTTAATAATGTGTCCACACAGGGATTTTTTACGGTTGCTTGTGATTTCAATTGAATCGGAAAATACTCGTACTTGTCTCTGGCTATCTTCAGATCCATCTTCAACAGTGTGTTTCGGTGATGAAACGGCAACGGGTCTTACCACTATACATGTTTAAGTTTCCTCTCTTGTTGATTTACGAGGGTGGTCCGATAAGTATTTAGCCTCACCGCCAGAGCAACTTACTGTCGTGTAGTACATTCTAGTAGACGGCTACTGTCGAAATTTCTGCCGGATCGGACTCGTAGTTTTGTTTTGAAAAAAAATGGAAAAAGAGCAATATCGGTCCGTGATTCGATTCTTGTTTTTGGAAAGGAAATCGCGCAGCGAAATCAAAGAGCGTTTGGATGCTATGTACGGTGACTCTTCTCCTTCGATGGCGACCATCAAAAATTGGTTTAACGAGTTTCAATGTGGTCCAGGTGCTTCGAAAACGGCTACCACGGAGGATAACGTGACTAAAATCCATGATCTCGTATTGGCAGTCCGCCGATTGAAGGTGAGCGAGATAGCTGAGACAATAGGCATTTCAAAAGATCGCGTGGGTCATATCCTGCATGAAATTTTGGGCATGAGAAAGCTGTCGGCGCGATGGGTGCCGCGTTTGCTCACTCCGGACAATAAGCGCAACCGGAGACCACTTCAGTGTTTGAAGCTGTTTAAGCGCAATCCGAAGGAGTTTCTGCGTAGTTTCGTGACAGTCGACGAAACATGAATTCACTGGTACACACCAGAGACCAAGGAACAGTCGAAACAGTGGACTTCACCCGGCGAACGTGCTCCGAAGAAGGCGAAGACAGTCCCATCGGCCGGAAAGGTGATGGCCACCGTTTTCTGGGATTCACAAGGTGTGATTCACATCGACTACCTGGAGAAGGGCAAAACGGTCACACGGCTGTACTATGCCAAATTATTGGTCCGATTCGATGCCGAATTAAAGAAAAAACGGCCCCACTTGGCGAAGAAAAACTGCTCTTCCACCATGATAACGCACCGGCTCACACCTCCGCCCTCGCCACGGCCAAATTGGTCGAATTGGGCTACGAAATGCTGCCCAATCCACCGTATTCTCCAGATTTGGCCCCGTGCGACTTCTTTTTGTTTCCAAACTTGAAAAAGTCACTCGCCGGGCAGAAATTTCAGTCGAATGAGGAGGTCATCGCCGCCACGATGGCCTACTTTGCGGACCTCGAGAAAACGTATTTTTCAGACGGCTTAAAGAAATTGGAGCATCGCTGGGTCAATATATCGAGTTAAAAGGATACTATATTGAAAAATAAATCGCCATTTCTTCAAAATTTTTGTTTTTCTTTTGTAGGCTAAGTACTTATCGGACCACCCTCGTAGATGCAAATGATTTATTTAGTAATGAAGTGCAAGGAGCTTCGGTTCTTGTTTCCATCGGGGGGGCATCCGAAAACCTTTCCAGGAGGATCGACTAGTTCATTCAAAGCGAGAAGCCTTGCTTCATCAACTTCATTTAATGCTTTTAGTCTATAGGGTCCTCCTTCAGTGGACGCTTGTTCTTTTTTTTATTAAAAAAAAGCTTTTTTTACTTTGAATTTCAGGTCAAACCACACCTATGAAACATATGTACATACATAAGTCTTAATAATTTTTTCCTTATAACTTCAAATTGTTTACATATATACATACATAAGTACATATTTGCAATTTATTTTCTTATCGTATAGATGGTCCTAAACTATTCAAAATTCTGGCTACATCTTCCCAACCAGTCTTTTTTGCAGTTGAGCAAACACCTCTGCTGTAATTTGTTGTCAAAGCGTTGTTCTCCTCCAATAACCGCCACCAGTCGTTTCTTTTGCTTTGGATTTGATATTTTATTCCTAAAATAGCAAATAAATTGTTAAAATTATGTTTATTAATCCACTTGAATAAAAACACAAACAAAACGACTCCTTTTGTCTCGTTTTATGACCCTAAAACGACTATCATAATACCGATAACAACAGTTATTCGACTCATGTCACTCAACAAATACATTCCACACGGGATAAACGACTTGAGTCGTTTAATGACGTCACGCAACTGTGTAAAACGACTTCCGTAATACCGATTTGAGGTAGTCGTTTTGCGACTCGGACATAAACGACTTCCGTAATAGGGGTTCATTTTAACTAACATTTAAAAAAAACATATTCGTACATATACTTACATACATATATAAAAGTGTAAGCGCGCAGTGTGACAACATGTCAAAATTAAATAAGTCTATAGAGTCGCAAGAACTAGCCCTAAAAGAACTTCTAAGGGACTTGGAAGAATTCCGTCAAGATTCCGCGGCGCGAAAGTCGAAGGGCTACGCGTGCTTAACAGAAGTGGAAGAGTTGTTCAAAAAGGGAAAAAAGGAACACTCCAAACAATACTTCGGATCCTCTAAAAGAAAAGTATTTATCTGATGAAACTTATTCGCAAATAAAGAAAACTTACTTCACCTTTATCGGTCTTTTGCGTGACGGATCGGACAAATTCAATGAAGTGAATCTCGACGCGTCTCGTCTTAATCAGTCTATGTGCTCGGTATCTGACATTCGTTGTTCACATATACAGATAGAATCGTTTTCCGGCAACTATGAGGATTGGTGTGAGTTCTACAACATATTCCAGAACATGATAAATCAAAACGTTGATGTGTCAGGCGTGCAGAAGCTTCAATACCTCAAGAGCTTCGTCTCAGGTGAGGCTGCACGTTTGATCCAACATCTTCCGATTGGCAGTAAGAATTATTCTTTAGCCTGATAGATTCTAGCTGACAGATTTCAAAATAAAAGGAAATTAGTTAACACCTAACTGCGAATATTAATGGAACAAAGTAGACTCACCCACGAATCAGCAGCGTCCTTAAAGTCCTTGCATGATACAAGCACTGAGTGTATTCATACTCTCTCAAATCTCGGGATAGTAGTGGACAACTGGAACTGCATTCTTATTTGCATAATCTTTCACAAATTACCACCACAGACACGAAACAGATTGGGAAGACAAATATGGCAATTCTTAGGCCCTTCCTGATGTGGAAACCTTTCTTGCATATCGATTTAGTTCTTTAGAAAACATTTAAGAACTTATTCATTTCTCCAAACAGATGCCTGCAGCCTCCCTTAAGAAGAACGCTTTCCGCACAAAGGCAACGGGTAAGCAATTTCTTTGCCGTATTTGCAATGGCCCACACAGCATTCGACTATGACAACGTTTTGTGAATCTGGATGTCTAGAACAGATGGATGAGTAGAACAAAAGTCGTCAAGAAGAATGCAGTGTGCTCCAAATGTCTCGGGTACGATCATCAAGCTTCAAAGTAGTAGTGTAGCAGCAGCAATCGATGCCTTAAATGTAACCTCAAGCATCACACATTGCTATACGTGGAAAACACCAGAACATCAAATAATAATAGTGGACTTTCAACATCAGGCAGAACGTTCACTACAAACTTTAATCAAATTGAATCAGAAGTCTTACTGGCAACTGCCTTGGTCAACATTAAGGCCATCAACGGTGGTTTCATCACAGAACGAGCAGCTCAATTACTTGGATTAAAGAAACATAAGGTAACTACGAACGTAACCGGACTAGGACAAACACCCACAGGAATGTCACGACATCAAACACAATTCACAATATTTTCACACAGCACATCTTTCTCTCTCGAAGTCAGTTCATTCATTTTCTCACACCTCACCTCAATACTTCCAACATAGCACATAGAAAAGGACAAATGGAAGCATATATCAAATTTGAAGCTTGCCGATCCCACATTCAATACTCCAAGGAAAGTCGACTTGCTTATAGGAGCTGATGTCTACTCATCCATCATCCTTGCAGGATTAGTCAAAGGTCAAGATGATTCACCTGTCGCACAACACACCGAACTAGATTGGATTCTAAGTGGGTGCACGAATCAACCAGTTCGGTCAACTTCAATCACCGTGCTAAACTATCACAACACTCTCGAGACGCAATTAAGGCGTTTTTGGGATATTGAGGAGAACCTAGACGACCGCAAACTTATAAGAGAAGAAGAACAATGTCAACAATACTACCAGCAAACAACTAAGCGACGTCAAGATGGAAGGTATGATCTCCGACTTCCATTTTAGGACCACAAACATTCGACTCTCGGCGACTCCGAGCGGGCGGCATTAGCAAGATAATTACAGTCAGAAAAGAAATTAGGGCATATGGAAGAAGTATCACCGAACATAGCACTAAATGGTAAACACTATTTCCTTCCTCATCATGCTGTGTTCAAGGAATCTAGCACTACAACCAAGCCGAGTAGTCTTTGATGCATCCTGCAAAACAACAAATGGTCAATCACTTAATGATCACTTGTTGATTGGGCCATGATTGCAACCAGACATTATTGACTTAATATCTAAATGGAGAACATTTCAAATAGCTAACATCACCAAGACGTACCGACAAATATGAAGACACACCCTACAATCTCATGCTATGGAGGACAACAACAAGGGAGCCTATCAAAACATACCCAAAGGAGCCCTAAACACGGTAACCTTTGGAACAGCATCAGCCCCATTCCTAGCAGTGCGAACACTACATCAATTGGCTACTGACATTAAACACTCACATCGCCACATATCACGTCTACTCACCTCATCTACGGTGCTGACAACAAGGAAGACGTTATGAAGATCCAGAAGGACACCATCTTAATGCTGAACTCCGTTGGTTTGCCGCTGCGCAAATAGGCAAGTTCTACCAAGATTCTTGAACAAGTCCCTGAAAATGAAAGAGAGATCCATTTTCCACTTTCAATCACCAGATGCCATTAAGATATTAGGCATCAAATTGCATCCAGCAAAGGACATCTTTAAATTCAGAATAAAATTACCAGTGACTTTCCAGCACACCAAGCGAACGGTGTTGGATTGCTCCATGCATCATCAAGGCTAAACTCATTCTCCAGAAACGATGGTGGAATGAATTACCTCAGGACTTCCCTCTTCCAGAGGATCTCATGAAGAAATGGTTGAAATTTCGAACCGGGCTAAACATCTTCCAAGATATTCCGCGCTGGATCGGATATGAAGGCGCAACAACAATGCAACTGCATGGCTTCAGTGATGCATCGGAGAAGGCATATGCAGCCGTCATTTATGCACGTACAACACAACAAGACAAGGAGGAAATTAACCTCATCGCCTCCAAGACCAGAGTTGCCCCTGTAAAGAAGATCTGTCTTCCACCATACGTCTCATAAAACCATAGGATATAATCGTATATATGTACGTCAATATTGAGTATAGATGGTAACATAATAAGACTAGAATTCCGTCCACTTACTTATTGTAAAAAACATATCACTCAAAGTATTGTTAATCGCTAGCTACAACTTTTGCTCTTCTTTCAGGCAATATTCGATTTCAGCATTGGAACTTGTTTTGGATCCATACACGACTGCCGTAGGTAGATTTTAACCTGACCTGAGACCAATGTGCTCGAGTCTTTCTCTGCTCGTAAAAAGAAACGTCTTTCTTTCAACACAAGGCTCAAACACATCAGTTATAGTCGATAACGACCTACGGTAATGGTTTCGTTCGATTTAGCAGCTCATAATATACTACCCCTGCTGATGCTACCAAATGGGGAGTAGAATCTTCGGCACATGTATATTTGCTTTTGCCAAGATATTGATGTATGTTACACCACGATTCTTTATGTTCAGGATTATAGTGCAGTATCCAATGTCATCTTAACATGATGTAAAAAAACGTTCCATTTTCTGCTATTTAAACAACAGTTCGTATATGAAAAAGTGCCGCTCGACGTGTTTCGGCTTCTATTTGTACGGCACCTAATGCACTTCCACTTTTCTAATCAATTCCAAATGCTTTCAAACATTTCAAACTGTTGAGTTCAGCTAGCGTCTGACCTAAAACTCCATAAGGTACTTACTTTCATTTTGGTCTTAAAACTTTGTCGGTGCGCCGAAGTGTTCTTAATCTTCAGATCCCAATAAAAAGATTTACAGACAATTTAAATTTTAATCTAAAAAACAAATGAAGCCAAAGTATATCTTGGACATCTAAATGCTGCGGAATATGGTAGCACCTATACGGATAAGTATGACGCAAGTGTTAGAACTTAAAACTCCTTGTCCTCTTCTTCAGAGATGAAATGTTCCTTGGTTGAGTCGAAGAAAAATTCTGCTTGCAATCTTTGGTTACTTTTGTATGAACGGTGATTAGAGAAGAAGAGAGAAACCAAGAGCCCGTTACGAAAACTGTACACGAGTGGAATTGGACATCAACCAACGGAATTCATGGCATTGGAAGCTAGCTAAAGCTAAAGTTCGTGCCCAATAGAGAAAACAAAATTAGATCGGATTTGTCAAGGGCATATGCTGGCAAAAATCTTAGCAAGGATGAATTAAGCAAGCCAATAATAGAAAAAAAATATTAGTAATTCATAGGGGAATAAAGTACTTTAGACCTTATTAATTCGCAAAAATATATTGTCTATACTGACTATACATCTTTAGTTAGTTCTTACACACTCTAACTAATAAGAATACGTATACAATTCATTGATTATAATTATGAAAGAGTGCTTTAGTAAGAAATAAAGAGCGCCAACGCTAATGGGCCTTCAAGAGCAAAATTTGACTCGGATATGATAATGAGGGTAATAACAAGATAATACGATTTATACTACTAATGATTCGACTAAAATACCGAGAACAGAGACGAAAATATCACAAACCAAACCATGTTTGAGATGCGAGATCAATATCAGAAATTAGATTCGAGAAGAAATGGGTTTTAGGCTCATTATGAATATGAATGGGCTGCTAATATAACCATTACAACAGTTGTTCAGGAAATACAGCTGCATCGGAATTCTTTTAAGAACATTAGCCTGTGCAGGTGAATTTTTAACGCGCTGCTTTCTTTATTGTTTTTCTTCTTCATTCCCGATTAACAATCAATAGTATTAAAACGACCCGACTTTCTGACTGATTTTCTCTGACATAATCAAACAACGCGAGTATCCAACTATGAACAAAATGTGTTACCTTATCCCATCAAAAAATATTAAAACGCACATGACCCTTCTTTCCCCAATCGATTTTTGCTGACATAGTCAAAAAGCGCCAGTGCTCCCAATTAACACCTTAACGAACAATAATACATTTTCTGAACGTGAGTGACCTGATTTGCCCTATTTACTTACCTCATTAATTAATATGGATCACTGTGATGTTGCCCACGGTGCCACCGATACTAGAAATGCTGACCGAGTTATTTGCAAGAGAAATGTGTAGAAGATATCAATTCTACTATGGTGTCAACGTTCGAAAATAAAGTTAACTCCCTGGATAAGCAATTGACCACCCTAACAAAATTAGCCAATTTAAACTCGGAAAGCAGTTTACCCAACACCCGTAGTGTCGAACTTAAGCGCAACCTGATTTTCACCCTCAATACATATGTATGTACCTCAATCTGTTAAATGTGAGAAAATTAAACGAAAACCTATATTCCCTACGGTCTGATATTGACGTTCATTTTAGCCACTCATCTATTAGGAGCGCAACTAAGTTCTCGCTGTTTTTTTGATGAAAATGCAACTTTATTGTGAAAAAACGGTTACAAATGAATCACTCAAAGTATTGCCCATCGTTAGCGATAACTTTTTCTCATCTTTCTGGCAGAGCTCGTATACCGTCACGGTAGAAGTGTTCGTTTTTTGAGGCTATCCACGAATTAAGCCATTTTGAGATGTTTTCATATGAATGGAACTGCTGATCAGCCAGACCATGTGCCATCGAACGGAACAGGTGATAATCGGACGGTGCAATATCTGGGGAATATGGCGGGTGGGGTAGGACTTCACATTTGAGCGTTTCTAAGCAGGGTTTGGGAACGTCCGAGCCGTTTGGCAGGCCGAGCGTTGTCATGCTGTAGAATCACTTTTTCGTGCCTCTGTTTGTATTGCGGCCGCTTTGTGCGCAGTGCTCGGCTCAGTCGCATCAATTAAATTCGATACCGTTCCCCACTGATGGTTTCGTTTGGTTTCAATAGCTCATAATAAATAACACCGCCCTGATCCCACTAAATACACAGCATAACCTTCGCAGCGTGAATATTCGACCGAGCCGACGGTGTAGTAGCATGAACGGGCTGCCCCCATGATTTTTTTCTCTTTGGGTTGCTGAAATGAATCCATTTTTCATCACCCGTAACGATGCGATGAAGAAAACCCTTCCTTTTTTGTCACTGGAGCAGTTGTTCACAGGCGAAAAAACGGCGCTCAACGTCTCTTGACTTCACATCATAAGGAACCCAAGTTCCTTGCTTTTGAATCATTCCCAACGCATGTAGTCGCTTGGAAATAGCTTGGCGGGTAACTCCTAATACTGAAGCAAGCTCTTTTTGCGTTTGGCATGGATCCTCATCGAGTAATGTCTCCAATTCAGCGTGTTCGAAGGTTTTTGGCCTTCCTTCACGCGAACGGTCGTCAACATCGAAACCACCGTCTTTGAAGCAACGGAACCAATCACGGTACGTTATTTCACTTAGAGCAGCTCCTTCGTAAAGTTTTTGGAGTTCTCGATGCGCTTCAGCCGCCGCACAATGGGGCAGAATGACCTAATCGGTGGCAAAAAATCGAAAAATTAAATTGCCCGTATAGGGCCGTTTTTATTTTTTTTAATAGTCAAATACCCCACTGTTAATTCTGTGAAAATTTTAAACCGTTATCATAAACACATTTTGCATGACGCGCATCGGCGCTAGCCATTCGTGTTCACAGATAGCTGGAATTTGCTGTGAAGAAATTTAAGAAGAGATTTTAATTGCATAAAAAAAGTGGTGATTGTAAAATATTAAAATGTTTGGTATGGAGCCTTGAAGTTCTGGTATGTGTTAAGCTATTTAAGTGTTTTTTTTGTGAGAAAGTGCTTTATATTATATAAAACGGTAATTATCATAAATAACTTTAAAATTACTGTTTTTTTGCTTCTTTGTGAAAACATTGATCGGTTTAGTTGTGTTCCGAAGCTTAATTTTTGTTGTTTTTTGGTAGCTTGTCTTACCTATTCTATGGAACTGTGAAAAAAATTTGCGGATTTTTGCGATTTTTATTAAAAGTTTCTTTGGAAAAATTGCTTTCTGACAAAAAAAAATGTGAGAATTTCTAAGATTTGTTTTAACGAGTTCAAATACGATTTTTATAACCCGAAGGGAGCTTGTTAATATGATGAAGTTAGCTGAAAGTGTTAATTTACAATCGAAATTTGTTTTTCTGGGAGAAGAGTTTAAAAAAGCGAACACGAAACTTCGATAACATAGGTTTATCTAAGACACTTTCATACCTCAAATCTGAGTACAAATCTCGGTGGGAAAAGGCTTTTCGAAAATTCGATACGTTTTTAAAAGCAAACAATTCATGGCTTGAGACATCTGTTTCTTTTCTTTGTTGCTCTGAAAAAAGGCTTAAGCGTGGTCGACCAAGTGTTTCATTTGATGAAAGTATTGAAGGTACAAAAATAATGAAAACAGCAAAATTAAGAGAATCTACCTCGGTTTCTATTATGAGTTTTGCTACTCAAATGAACTTGAGAGCAGTGGGACAGGTTAATGCTTCTGAAGTATTAAAGGAGATAACAACAACTACCCCCGACCGAGCAAAAATTATAGGAAATCATATAGGGAATCACTCAAAACAAACAGGTGTAAGATGTCAGGCTAAGAAGCACTAGGGGTTGCAGTTGAAGCGCAACTATCGCGGCATCAATATAACATTATCAGAATGAGTGCACTAGAAAAATTTCCTGCATAAAAGGTCCTACAAGCTGCAAAAAAAAGAAGTGTTTCATATGTGGTGCGTCATCTAAAGGGTCCGCCATCTAACGTTTTTTTTTTTCAAGTAGTGCTTATTTCGTGAATGGTAACACTTAGCTCATGTCTGATTTGACAGATAATTAGTTTTATCCTTCCGCTGAACGAATATGGTTGTGTATACGCTTGAACAATGCTTCGCTAAGTGGGCCTGCGATCGACTTACAGAAGATGCCGATTTTGCCAAAAAAATCATCTTTTCAGATGAAGCTCATTTTGATCTTGGCGGGTATGTAAACAAGCAAAATTGTCGCATTTGGGGCACAGAAAACCCGCACGCATACATTGAAAAGCCGGTGCACCCAAAACGAGCCACTGTTTGGTGCGGATTTTGGTCCAGAGGCATAATTGGGCCATTTTTCTTCGAAAATGAGCAAGGAGTGGCCGTTACAGTCAATGGCGATCGTTATCGGGCCATCGCATTATCAGCCGCAGAGCTGATGTCGTTTGGCCACCTCGGAGCTGCGATTTGACACCGTTGGACTATTATTTGTGGGGTGCCGTCAAAGATAAGTGTTACGCCGACAAGCCAGAGACAATTGACGCTTTAAAGGACAATATTCGTGAAGCCATTGGTGAAATACAGCTGCACACAATCGATAATGTGCTTAAAAATTGGACCGATCGTGTAGGCTACTGCATGGCCAGCCGAGGCAGCCATTTGAATCAAATTATTTTCCATTATTAACCGGAAGGATTGTACTTTCAAATAAAAAAAGAAATTTGAGAAAATATTCAGTAGTTTTTTTTATAGCATTTTCAAAAAAAAAAAAAGTTATTTGGCGGACCCTATAGAAGCTTTAATGATATAGATAGTATGTTGACAACGGAAGTAAAAACAGAAAACTTAGAATTTGGCCTGTCTTCATGGATGGATAAGGTTTTTCGAAAACTTACTTCACTTATCCTACAAATTGCCTCTTAAGAAATGGCAAGCTCGGTGGGGGCTGGGACAAGATAATTGTTGCAGAAAATAAAAAGAGGATACAAAAAGAGTTTAAAGGTCGTTGTGGTTTGATAATAGACAAACCAAAGCCCGGATTCGGGAACTCTAATGATGGTAATACGGCCAGACGTTTCTTTCAAAATCCTGAAATTTCCGCAGAAATTACAAAAATTGATGTTCAACTCATAAAAAAAAATGCATACTATTATGATTGTTGTGGCTAGTGGCTATGAGATTGATGTAGAGAAGTTCAAAAATTTCGCAATTGATACTGCCAGATATTATGTGGAAAAGTATCTCTGGTATTACATGTCACCATGGGCCGGAAATAATAGCCCATGCTCTGTTACCGATTGGTCAACTCTGAGGAAGCTCAAGAATCAAGAAACAAGGACAAAAATTATAGAGAGCATCATTCTCGAAAATCCAGCAGAGGAAATACCAACCGAGATATTTTTAACTCTTTTTTGTTAAGTTCTGATCCCGTGATCACAAGCATGAGGAAACTACCCGAAAAAAGAGGCAACACCTGCCAATTGAAGCATTGGTTTGCTTAAAGCTTCCCCTGTTGATAATAATAATTTTGAGCTTCTGTGAGCTTCTCTTGAGCTTTGAGTGAAGAAAGCGATGATATTGTTTTAAATTACTGAAAAATCAATTATATTATGTTTTAGTTTTTGTATTTATTAAAATTTATTTTTACTGAAAAAAAATAAGTGTATTGTACTTATTTTTTACAGAGGACATAAGTACAAAAGATATACTTGTTTGTTGGCGTTTTTTTTGGCCAAATTTGACTGCCCTAAATGTTGATAAACTGAAAACGGAAGGTATATTAATTTTTCTAAGTACAAAAAAGTGGGCGTTTTGGTGGGCGAGGTCATTGATGGGCTTGGAAATATTAATAGAGTGGTTCCAAAAACATTTCTAAAAATGTTCAGGTTCCTAGCTCCATTGGCTGATTTATTGACACCAATAGGGTCATTCTGCCCTCTGTGCGCCGTTTTCTTCGAATGAACGAAGAAAAGCAACACTTCTTCTTTCACACACTTAAGCAACATGATGATTATTTGGTACAAAATCAGACATTTTCACGCAACCAAAAGTATGTGACGCAAAAACAAAATCACGGTTTGCTTACCATATGTCTAAGCTTGGTTCATGACGTTTTGGATACGTCACAATCGATCAGCACTTTCTACTGGAGCCATCTCTTGATAAACAGTGGGAACTTAGTTACACACCTAATAAATAAAGTGCTCCACCCCTTTCTCAACCCGACCCTCTGCTCGAAGCTATGGCAAACAAACTAAATGACGTTAACAAGGAACTCACCACTGCCAGGTTTACCCTAAACAATCTAATTGATGAAATCAGAACAGCATCTAATAACTTTAGTGACATCCCCGGTCATTTCCATGTCAACGCATCGGTTGTCAATACCTCCATACGTGATGAATTGCTTGAAGCCAATCCGTCTGCCCCGTCAATTTGTGTTTCTCCGCTGCCGCCTAAAACTACATCCTCAATCTACACGCAAACAACCAAAGACCTAGCTGTTGAAAACAATTAGATCGTTTTGGCCAAATATGGAGTTTAAGTGGATGTAACCAGCGACTCCAAAAACTGAATGCAACGAAGGAATTTCTACCTTTATTATTGATGGTTTGGTCCCCGATACTCATAAACAATGGGCACAAAAGTTCAGAAAAGAGTTTAAAATCCCAATAGTAGGTTTCCAAAGGCTTCAACGTTCCAGATTCCAAAGTGAAGCTGACCATATCATCAAAATACGTATGGTTATTCCTAAGCCTCGACGGCCACCCTTTCACTCCTGGTAAAATTACCTTTACAAAGTGGAACGAAAAGAACGATATCCATCCCAAGCCGCTAAATAAATCTAAGCTGAAAACTAATGCGCTCAAACCTAATAATAAAACAGAAATACATGTACCTAGCTCTAAGAAACCTAGAAATAAGCTCAAAATTTGTGATAAGCACCCTAAACCTCAAAATAATCCCCACCATAATTGGAGCTTCAAAATAGAACTTTTCCCATCTTTCAGCCACCTCTCCATCTCCCATATACAAACTTCTTCCTCTGCTCCACCAAAACCGCCACGTCAACGTGTTTCCTTCAATCTGACTCTAACTGCTTGTTCTGCCATTTGCCTCTTTGCTCCAACACAAGCACCCCTTCCTATTTCTTTTCCAAATTTCGATCTTAAATCTGGAGCCAAGTATCCTTCACCTCTCAGCTCCCGTCTTTTCTAAAACACCACACCATACTCCACCCCTCATACTATGGCTACCCAACCTCATTCTCTTTCAATGGCGAAACTTCGAATGATCCTTAAACTATCACCACCATTTTTGCTAACTTTTTCAAATAATCTTTCACCGATGACTCCTTTGTACAGGACACTACTTATTTCGACTACTTACCACATTTCTCGCTTGAATGTTCCTCCATTCTTTCTGTCCCGCTCCCAAAAATATTCAACTCTCTTCTCCCTTGGAGAATTTCCCCACATATGGAGAACCACTTTTATAGCTCCTATTCATAAAAAATTTCCGAAGAGTGATGTTAACAACAAACACCTCGAATGCAGGTCTATAAAATCATTACTAGATTGTTCGTTTTGTATCTGTCTTATCTAACCCTCGTGATACACGCAATCCTCGTCTCTTCCAGAACAATTTCAATGGCGAAATTTGAAGCATCCGTTGTGAGGCGGAATTCCTTTTGGAAATTTGGATTGGAAAGGATTATGTTTTCAAAATTAAGGATATGATTCAGTTTCTCGAAGGCTCCCCTTGCCTCGATTCCTAGATTGATGATTTTCCTTTTATTTAGCGAGTTTTGCGTAATCTTTCACCAATCGATAGCAGCCTGTAGGCGAAGAAATGATCGAAGGATTCAACTTTTCTCCTTCCCCCGAAATCATGTATTCGAGGAATTCGACTTCCTTATTGAAAAATTCGCATTTGTCAATTTGGACATTGACGTTTGTGTTTTCCAATGTTTCAAAAATGTCCATGATGTTGTTAAGATGACTGTTTCCGTCTTTGCTAAGGATTATTATATCATATATGTATATATGTATGTATGTAAAGCGTCCAGTGGAAAATTTTAATGTTTAGAGTAAAATAAATAAAAACTGAAAATTGAAAAAAATATACAACCATGTTGATTTTATTTTTCAAAAACAATATCTTCTAAATGACGCATGTTCCTTTCCAGACGCTGTTGCAGCAGGACTCCCACATTTGCAATGACGCGTGAACAAAGAGCTGGTAATTATTCGAGGATTGTTATTGTAAACTCTTGACTTGAAGTATCCCCACAATAAATGGTGGAGGGCTGAAATGGCACACCATACCGTCGTTTTGTAAACGTAAACGTAATGTAAACTTTTTTGATGACGTTCTCTAAGGTTGTTTGAGCACCAGTAACGCAGGTTCCGTTTGTTTTTGCGTAGCCGTCGATATGAAAATGTGCTTCATCACTAAACAATATGCTGCCAAGCATTCGCGCTGTTCGAAAGTGTTCGCGCGTTGTTCTGGCGAAGGTTTCTCACAATGGATAGTCATTTTCTTTTAAATCTTGCACGATTCGGACTTTGTATGGGTGGAACATTATTTTTATTTCAAGTAAACGAGCACAGTTGATTTTTTCATTTCCGTAGAGGCCGCAATCTTTCTTCTGGATTTACGCGGATTTCACATACTTTGAGCGACATTATCCGGTGTCGCTGCTGATGTTGATGGTCCCGTAGGAGTTCTATTCATCATTGTCTCTTTTTGTCTAAAACTTTACACCCACGGCCAGATGAGTTGCGTGAGTTAACACCGCCAACCAGAATTTCTTAACAAGCCATTCACCTATAGTCAGCGACAACAATCGTTGAATTTTCGCTGCAGGGACTTATTATATCTGATTATATGCGGCCATCCACCAAGGTCAATACACCGGCGATCGTTGTACCTCAAAAATAGATCGAAAATAAAAACAACATCTGATTACAGCAATAGTTTCCAGCAACTGAATTCCACGAAATTAAGTGCACCGCCGCGAATTACAACGATGCATTTCCACACGGCATAGCGGCATTCCTAGGTTTTAGGTTAAATGAAGTTAGCTCGTAAATTCAGTGGAGGGAGGCAAAGTAACCTCCTGATAAATAGGGTTTTTTTTTTTGGTTTAACTGGCGCCCGAGCAGAGACCCCGAATTATTAGCCATAAAAATATACGCGTAAACAGGTGTCCCAAAAAAACAAAAAATAAATAGTTATAAATAGTGCGTGCGGAAAAAGAAAGAACATTAAAAATAAACCAATGTAACAATTCAACTATAACTACATCTGTGTGGAGAAAACTGGGCCCCCGAGTAGGCATCGCAACCGAATGACTGAAGGAAAGGGAAACAGCGAAGTACCTGTTAGCCCCCTCACCATAAAGAATTGTGTAACAGTATAAGAAACTTAATCAATTATCAAATAAAGTGCAAATAATGAAAATTTGAGAAAAGGAAACAAATTAGAATAAGAATATTGCAATTTGAAAGAAAATATTGAAAATTTGAGAAAAGAAAACGAATTTGAAAAAGAATATTGCAATTTGAAAAGAAAAATAAATTAGAGTAGAAGTACAGGAAAAAATATTAATGACTATTAAGTAAATCAGCGATAAGTGACAAGACGACATTTTAAAACCAAAATAAATAGATTTGAATACGTAAATACTTTTAGACAACCTTTATATAATATTTTTAATGTCACGAAATGACATTTGTTCCGCATGTCCGTTGTTCCGCATTCAAAACAGAAAACACGTACGAACAACGAAAGTAACACGCAAGCATAAAACACTGAACGTAGGCCAATGTCCGTTGTCCATTGCCCTACATACGACATAAACACTTGACATGACCCCATATCACGCATTTCGATGTCATCACACATGCTACCAGAAGAAGCAGAGGTACCAATTGAAGGGATACACACACCCAAGGCAGATGACACCTAAAGATCGTGGATCGACGACGAAGCCACAGCCGATTTTCAAGAACACTTCAGGGCGCTACAGCAAAGAATCCGCAGACAACATTTGAGGAGCACGAGTCAACGTAAATGACAACACCTACCCAACAAGAAAGAAAATACGTAATTAAAAATTTTATATTTTCCTTTTTTGCAAAACTATATGAACCTTTCTAACCAATTTAACATAACCCTTCTTCTTTTGCTTTTTCCGGCGTTGTTATGGTCAGAAGTGTAGGACCATAACCTTCCCACTTAACTGCATTCCTACTGGTCCGCTTGTGGGGTCCGCCGGTTTGACCTCAGAAAGTAGCGGCAGGCTTCCCGGTTTGGGATTACTTCATCGCTGAGGCCAATCAAATGCTGGTGTTTTTGCATTTTGCACCAATTGTTTTTCGGCCTGCTTTTTTTTTTGTGACACGGGCATGCTCCATATTTTTTTGTTTGATCTTACTCTTACAACACCGGTGATCTCCAGTCGTGTCAGCCCACTGATTTGCATGTACACTTGTGGGGCAGTTTAATGGTGGTATATGTGTCCCTAGGCTCACCTTGGTGTTTTCTAAATTGCCTAGATGTGATTTTTGTTTACCTTTGTTTTAGTCGCCTTTTACGACAAGCGAGAGGTATCGCTGCAGGGATATTCTTAACCCGTCCCTGCACGGAATCAATTTAACATAACCCAATTATTACAAATTTATCTGATTCCTATAATACCATATATTGATACCCGTACTTGTGATTGAAGAACTAGAATCAGGCTTAGAAACTTTAAGAAACCAGTCTAGAATCCTAAGTGAAATCGTTAGCAGCTTAGTACCTGAATCAAGAGAACACGAAAGCGGCAATACAATGCCATCCACTGAAATGTTATCTTTCAACATAGCCCTCCTTAAATATTTAGGGCAATTGCCTGAATTCAACGGTGACTACAGGGAATTACAGAACTTCCTTAATCTGGTTAAGAAAATACACCCACTACTAACCAAATATGACCCACTAGCTCAAAGCATTTTTTCCGATATGATAAAGTCCAAACTAAAATGCCGTGCTAGAGATTTTTTAGCGATCGAATTAGCTTGTTCGACGAACTACGAGTAAGAGGAGTCAATTTCAAAACAAACAGCGTAGATTTCTACAACACTATAAAAACTATCCTAAGAAGACTCACCCATAAGACCGGGCAAATGTTCAAAACAGATAACGAAAAACTCCAAGCCAACATTCTCATGAATATGCAGTCCGCATTTCACAATTTCAAATCCAAGTCTCCAGATCCCATAAAATCAATCCTTTATTGCTGAAACCCATCCTCCCTGGAAGAAGCCATGAACATCTTGCATGAAGCAGGATATGCTTTCCAGTGCATTAATATCCCCACTAACCAAAATAAACACAGGTTCCCTCACACAAGCAACCATCCAGATAACAAGCATCCCAACCACAAACAAAATTTCTATCCAACAAACTAATCCTTCGGCAAACCCTCTCGCTATCAAAGCCCCGAAAATAACGGTTGAATGAATAACAATAGACCCGGGGGAACATTTTTATACGATTCCGGTAAACAAGGGAACAAGCCTTGGGTTAATAGAAACCAAAAAAATAAACGACTTTGTGGTAATTGTGGAAGGAGTTTTTTTTTTTTTCTTATGATGATGGATGTAGAAGAAAACGTCAATATCGAAGAAGATCTGTTTGATATAAAATCGATGGAGTTTTTAGATTTCAATCAAGCAAAAAATGAATTAGAGAAATTGAATTTTAATTGTCTATGTCTGAATATAAGGTCGTTGAGGAAAAACTGGGATGTATTTTGTGCGAATGTAAGTCCGATACTGAATTATGTTGATATAATTGTTTTAGTGGAAATAAATATAAAAAAAGAAGAAAATAGTCTGTATAGTCTGGATGGTTTCTGTTCAGAATTTACTAATAGAAATAAAAAAAAAGGAGGAGGTATTGCGATGTTCCTTAAAAACCACATAAACTACAAAAGGATAAATATAGAGACTACAGCCTATGAAAATCTAACTGTAAAAATTGATTCAAAAAGAAAAAAGAAAATAGTCTGTGGAATTTATAGACCTCCAAATTATTTTGAAAATGAATTCATTGAAGAGTTTTTGAAAGTTACGAGTATAAAAGAAGCAAATGATGATATAATCATATTGGGTGATATGAATATAAATATCAAAGATAGCATGAACCACTACGTTCTTAGATATCAGGAAATGCTGGCTGCGAATGGACTGCACAACGTCATTAAAGAAGCGACGAGAATAGATCTGAATAGAGGGAGCAGTACTTTGATTGACCATATATTAGTTAACCTATCACAGTTCAAAATATTATCGGCTACAGTTCAAAGTAATATATCAGATCACTACAGCACTATTTATGGTATCTATGATGCGCATACAACAAAAAATACCCAACTATTGAGATCGTATGTTAGAACTAGAAAAGTGAATGACCTGATTAGAGCTACCGACTGGACCTCGATATTAGCAGAAACGGACAGCGAAGCTATTTTTGATGGATTAGCTAAAAAAATGGGTGATATATACGAAAACTCGACAGTCACCTATAAGGAAAAACCTACAAGAAAAAGTCCCGATTGGATTACAAGGGATATCGTAGAGAGCTGCAAAGAAAGAGATCGATCATATCGCAGGTGGAAGAATAATCGAACCAACATAACATACGAAACCGAATACAAAAGATTACGCAACCAAGTCAATAAAAAAATACGTAGGAGCCGGGAACAATACTACAAAACAAAGTTCGAACAAGTAAAATGTGACCCAAAAAAAACTTGGGCGCTAATCAATGAAATACTTGGACGAAGGAAGCCGTCGTTAGACGAAACAATTGTGAGAAATTTCTCACCCCATACCAATGTTGTGGGTTTGGCAGATCAATTTGCGAACTCATTTTCACAGTAGGCAACATCAATAATTCACGTATGTAGCAAGGTAACATCCAGCCACCAGAACACACTTTTACGGGACACAATCTATTTGAGAGATACAAACTGTGCGGAAGTAGCAAATCTTATAGCTCTCTTAAATACTCATAAGGCACCTGGGATAGATGGTATTAGGGCTATAGATATAAAATCAAATGCGAATATCTTTACGCCCATAATAACGAATCTTATCAATATGAGTTTTAACACGTCCAAGGTGCCAACAAAGCTCAAAGAGGCACTTGTTAGACCTATTCACAAGGGAGGAGCCAAACACGAGGTAACAAACTATCGCCCGATTGCAATATTGCCGGTGATAGAAAAGATCATGGAGCAAATAATCTCAGATCGAATATGGGAATTTATTGATAAGCATAAGATAATAAGCAAAAATCAGTACGGCTTCCAGAAGGGAAAAAGCACGAACCAACTTCTTGGTGATTTCACAAACTTAATTAACTCAAGCCTTAACAAAAGTCACCATGTCTTAGTGCTTTTCCTAGACTTTAGCAAAGCATTCGATACCCTCGACCACCATAAACTTATCGATGCAATGCAAAGAATAGGAATTAGAGGAAAATTGGTAGACTGGTTGAGAGACTATCTCAAAACGAGATCTTTTCGGGTAAAAATCAAAAGCTACGAAAGCGAAGCCAATACAGTACAGTATGGAGTCCCACAAGGCTCTAAACTTGGCCCCTTGTTGTATATATTATATTCTAACGAACTATTAAAATCCTTCAAGATTGGCTGTCCTTTCGCATACGCCGATGACACGGCGATTGTTGTTTGCCACAAATCGATCGCAGAAGCAACCAGGATGATGCAGGCAGAATTCAGCGAAGCAGGGAAATGGTGTCACGATAATGGGCTAGTAATAAACGCAGCAAAAACAAAATTATTACATATTCGTAGCCCACAGTACCCAAAATCAGAAATAATTATTAAAACATTCAACTGCACTGACCCAAGAAACTGTCAGGTTATCGATGTCGTGGAAACCTTTAAATATCTGGGTATAACGATCGACAGTCACTTTACATAAACGATATGCGGAAGAAGCTGAAACGATCCCTGTTTGCACTGGCTTGCCTGAAGCATAAGTCCTCAAACTGCGTACAAAAACAAGTCTACCATGCCCTTATCGAGTCAAGGCTGAGATATCGTATATTAGCGTGGGGAGGTGCTGCAGATACACACATCGCGAAGATGCAAGATATACAAAACAAGGCGATAAAATTAATGTCGGGAAGAATCAACACTGATGGCAGAGTAAGAATTCTCATGGTGAAGAATATTCCATATGACAGCAGCGCTGGAGTACTATGACGATGAAAGGTTCCGAACTCCAACCAATCACAACTTCAATACTAGAAGACGAGCAGAGGGGCTGTACCACCTTCCATCATTCAACAACATATACGGCAAGCGTCAACTGATGTACACCATACCAAACATCCTAAATAATCTTCCATCTAATCTACGAAATTTACATCAAACAAACTTAAGAAAGAAGAGAATAAAACAATATTTCCTAGAAACGATAACTTAATTACTATTGGTAAACTGTCAATATCTCATTCGAAGTTTTTAATGTTTTTTAACCTTTCTTTAATTATTGTAGCAACGTAGCAACGTAAACTTGGTATGTGAATTCATTTTTATTCATTTTCATTTAAATCGCCGACCTTCGATGATAGCAATGTAAAAAAATATTTTGAAAAACAACGTCCTGCAGATAAGCCACGTGGCTTCGCAGGTAACAAATTCATTGTACGCAATAAGACTCATGAATAAATAAAGATAAAACATAAAGATAAAGAGTATATTATATATATAACAGAAACCGAATTAATTGATCAGTTCAATAACTGTGAACTACACGAAGGAAAAGAAACAATTAATAAAGACTCGATAAAATTAGAACAAACCATCTTAACGAAGAAGAAAGATCCAAATTAGAACGCATCCTGCTAGAAAATATACAAATCTTCGACAAATCGGGACCTTTAACTTTTACGAATATGATCAAACATTCTATTAGGACCTTTATATACCTAAAGGAACAAAATATACAGGTACAGATACGTTCATAAGCCAGAGAAACAGAAGCAAATCCGAGAAATGCTCAGTAACGAAATCATCCAACCTAGTAATAGCCCCTACACAATCCAGTATGGGTTTTACCCAAAAAAACTCGATTCGTCCGGAAAACACAAATGGAGAATGGTTATAGATTACCGGCGCTTGAACGAGAAAACAGTTGATGATCGTTACCCTATTCCCAATATCAAACAAATTCTTGACAGGCTAGGAAAGAGCAATTATTATTCGACAATCGATCTAAGAAACGGATTCCATCAAATCGAAATGGAAAAATCAGATATAGAAAAAACGGCATTTTCTTTAGATACGGGCATTACGAGTTTTATCGAATACCATTCGGGTTAAAAAATGCACCGAGTACCTTTCAATGTGTCAAAAACAACTCAGTCGATATCTGCACGATGTCCGCATACGGCGAACGTGGGTCATTTCGTTCTATCCGTGTTATATTTGTAATTCTATATAATTAAACGCCTTAAATGGAATTTTGTAAATGTGTTGTATCATTTCGTAAAGGAACATCTTGACAAATCAGAAGTGGGATTCGAATCCAAACCATAGACAATCACTTTCCAGGAATAGTACAAAACGGCGAAGCCACGAAAAAGCAACGCACTACGGTCACGAGTTCCACGAATAAGGGAGGAAAAACGGCCACCAAGGGCATAAACAAACGATCACACATTTTACGAGAAGACGAAATACAATTCAACGAAACGACAAAACGGCATTTCGTGCAATAGAAAAGGAAAAAAAAACACAGAAAATCAGAAATTATTTTTATTCTCTCTTGGTCAGCGACTGAACTCACACCGCCTATCAGATTAAATACAAAAAAAAAATGTTAGTAAAGTTAAAACAACTGCGTGTGAGTGACCTCAATGTTATTTTGCGATTATGTGGCAGCGAGGTCAAAGGAAACAAGCAGGCGAAGATTCTGGAATTGATCCAAATTCTAGGGTCTGACGAAGTGGAAAGTGATGACTACGAATTAACATGGACCAGGGCGATACTATGCAACAGCAAATCAACGACATAAAGGATATGGTGCAGAGCCTAACACAAGCAGTACAAGCACTCGCGATACAACATCAACCGCACATTACCGAACGACAACAAGAATTGATAGCATCAACATCAACGGCAGTGAATACAGGTGAAGATCTTCAACAAATGTTAACGATGCCGGAAACGGGAGAAATGGCAGGTGAGAGAAAAATGGACAGCACTGGGAGTGTAAGAGATGTAATCGGTATACTACCTGACTTTGATCCCATTAACTGCTACATATCATCAGATCAGTTCGTGAGTAAAGTGGAGCATTTGCAACGCGTATACAAGAGTAGCACTGACTCGGTTCTCTTCGCCGTCCAACATGAAATGAAAGGGGTAGCCAAAGAATGGTTAGACGCGCATCCAGTGTTTGCAACAGTTCGTATGTGCACTACGACAAGACTTATCAAGTGTAATAAATACAGCTGAGGTGCACAAGGAAATGATGCGGCGCAAAAGAAAACAAAACGAAACATTGACGAACCGTTGATAAACACCTATATAATAAATGGACTTAACCAACCTGAGACATCAAAGGCATTATTGGCTATGAATCTGCGCACATGCTTAGCACTTTTCCTCTCGCTAGAAAACATGAAATCCGCTCAGGGCATGCAGCAACCGTACTCCGAAATTAGAGTGAGGTCCCATCTCCTCCAAGACAACGACGGCAAAACAAGAGGCATTAAATGTTATAACTGCAATCAAACGGGCCATATTGCACCCAAGTGCGCAGCACCTCAAAGAAAACCACGGTGTTCCAAGTGCTCGAAAGTCGGCCATGATGTGAAAGATTACAGATTCAATAGCTCGTCTGTCGCTCAAGTTGAAGAAACAAGTGGAAGCACTTATCCACCTTGAAGTACCATGCTTGTACTTCTATACCTGAAGATGCAATCCGTCCGAATTCACTGAAACATCTGCAAGGATTCGGAGGTTCAATAGTTGAATCGACAGAATGCATACTTTGTGAGCTCGAAATTGATGGACACCGTATCTGCACAACTATTCAGGTGGTGCCTGACGAAGTTCTCCCGTATCCAGTCATGCTGGGAAGAGATGTTCTCTGCCGCTATGATCAGCATAAGGAGAACAATGGACCACTAGATACAACAAGGGAGCAACACAACTTTAATATCGGCGCTGATGTCAACCTCGGACAGTGCAATCGGGTGAGCGAAGTATTAAGTTCTTATGAATGTTGCTTTTCTGAAAACTTGTCCAACATCGGTAGGTGCAAAACATCAATAATGGACATTGAGGTGGGTGTCAACAACGAAGGCAATAGTGGGAAAACGGTATCAAGTTCCATTTGCACAAAGGGATAAGCTCTCCGGTAGAATTGAAGAACTTCAGAAAAACGATATAATTCAACGTATCAGATCTCCACATGCAGCATCAGTATTATTAGTACCGAAAGCGAATGGAGAAACTCGACTATGCGTTGACTATCGTGCCCTCACCGCAGTTACGCGGAAGAAACAGTATCCAATGCCGATAGTAGAAGAGCAGTTATCTAAACTTCAAGGAAATAAATACTTCACCACTTTGGATATGACGTCAGGATACTATCAAATACCAATGAGCAACGAAATCGAGAAATTTACGGCTTTTATGACACCTGATGGGCTGTTCGAATATAACGTCATGTCATTTGGCTTGGTTAATGCGTCTATGGTATTTCAAGAAATCATGACCAATATAATAAAAGGGCTCGAACACCAACGCAACATCGTCAGCTATGTCGATGAGGTCATAATATCAGCAAAGACAGTGGAAGAAGGATAAATTATATTGGAAGATTTTCTAAAAGCAATCAAGGCTGCCGGCTTACCTCTGTGTCCAACCAAATGTGTTTTTATGCAAACGAAAGTAAAATTCCGTGGACATATCATAACTGGCAATGGCATTCAGCCAGGTATAGAAAAAACGCAATGCATCGACGAATATCCACAACCGCGAAATGAAATTGAAATACGCAGATTTCTCGGAACTACCGGATTTTTCCGCAAATTCGTCGAGGGATACAGCTTGATAGCCCAGCCATTAAGTAAATTGCTAAAGAAAAATCAACAGTTTTAACGGAACGAAGAGCAGAATAACGCTTTTAAATGCTTAAAAGAGGCGATAACCTCACAGCTTGTACTAACACTGTATAATTGCTCAAGATATCACGAAGTCCACACGGATGCGAGTGCATTAGGAATCGCAGGTGTACTCTTACAACGAGAAGATAACGATATGAAACCAGTGTTTTATTATAGCCGTCTATGCAGCGATGCAGAAAGCCGATACTCAAGCTATGAACTGGAAGTGTTAGCTATCACAGATACTCTAGAAAGATTTTGAATATATCTTCTTGGGTCGCAATTTGTAGTAGTGACAGACTGCAATACTGTAGCTACTCTTAAAGAGTAAACTAAATTCTTCTTCTTCATTTCTTTTTTCCGGCGTTATGGTCAGAAGTGTAGGACCATAACCTTCCCACTTAACTGCATTTCTACTGGTCCGCTTGTGGGGTCCGCCGGTTTGACCTCAGAAAGTAGCGGCAGGCTTCCCGGTTTGGGATTACTTCATCGCTGAGGCCAATCAAATGCTGTTGTTTTTGCATTTTTTTGCACTAATTGTTTTTCGGCCTGCCTTTTTTTTTTTTTTTTTGTGACACGGGCATGCTCCAGATTTTTTTTGTTTGGTCTTACTCTTACAACACCGGTGATCTCCAGTCGTGTCAACCCACTGATTTGCATGTACACTTATGGGGCAGTTTAATGGTGGTATATGTGTCCCTAGGCTCACCTTGGTGTTTTATAAATTGCCTAGATGTGATTTTTGTTTACCTTTGTTTTAGTCGCCTTTTACGACAAGCGAGAGGTATCGCTGCAGGGATATTCTTAACCCGTCCCTGCACGGAAAAAAGAGTAAACTAAATTAATACCACGAATTGCGAGATGGTGGCTTAAGCTGCAGGAGTTTGATTACAAATGCATTCAACGTGCAGGTGAACAAATGCCTCACGTAGATTGTATGAGCACACAACCAATTTTACCACCGCCAAAGGAACAGTTAACAGGTGCCGATAATATCATGAAAATAGCTTCAATCGACGAGGATTTTGTGTATACAATGCGAAGACAAGATTCAAACATTTGCGATTTGTTTGAAATACTCCAGGGCAGGGACAGGGACACACAATGGACGCAAACAAAAACCGAGTATGTCATTTCAGCGGGTCGATTGTACCGGATAACCCCTGCTGGCAATAAACTTGTTATTCCCCAGGCTATTAGATAGCGCATAACGAAATCTAATCATGATGATGCATGACATTTCGGATTAAAAAAGACACTGCTTCGAATAAGGAGATATTTCTGGTTTCCGCGTATGAGAAGATATGTAAAGTCATATATATCATATATAGCAACAACTTAGTCGATATCTGCACGTCGCCGTATGCGGACGTGGGTCATTTCGTCCCATCCGTGTTATATTTGTAATTCTATATAATTAAAAGCCTTAAATGGAATTTTGTAAATGTGTTGTATCATTTCCTAAAGGAACATCTTGACAAACGATTAATCGATCAAATACTAAGGGATTATATAGGTAAAAAATGCTTGGTCTCTATGGACGATATTATAGTATTTTCCAATGGTTTAGATGAACACATCAAAGACTGACTTTAATTAACTAAAATAAGTCAGACTCAAGGTCCAATTAGATAAATGCGAATTTTTAAGAAAATAAGTTGAGTTCTTAGGGAACGTAGTCAACGAAAAGGGTATATCACCCAACCAAAAGAAAATAGAAACGAAAAAGAACTATACAATACCTAAGCCACCTAAAGAAATTAAAAGATTCCTAGGAATAGCTGGATACTACAGGAAATTCATAAAAAAATTCGCCGAGATAGCAAAACCAATGACCAGGTTTTTACTAAAAGATATTAAAATCGATATCAACAACGAAAACTACATTCAAAGCTTCGAAACACTAAGAAACGAACTGACTACAACACCGATACTAGTATATCCCGACTTTAATAAAACTTTTGAAGTCCCTACAGATGCTAGCTAATAGGCAATAGGAGGCGTACTGTCGCAAGAAAATCAAATAAATAATTTTTCAAGTAATTTTCACATCAAATTGTAATATGTTTCAGGCAGCACCAGTACAACGTTTGTGGCTAAAGATAAAACTATTTGGAATAAAAGTATACAACGGAATCATCAAACTCCTTCAAGGAATATTGTCAGGCAAAGAGCTGGGCCTCACAGAAGTACAGAAATGTTATCGATTGCCGATACGTTCAAGAAAATCATGTCCATTGAAATAGTCGATATCATCGTACGTCACACGAACAAAAAAGCAGAAACTGTATATCAAGAGTATAACAGTAAGCATCCTGAAAATGAGTCGCGCACATGGAAGAAAGTAACACAAGAAGAAATGTATTCCTTTTTTTCAATATTGGTTTGTGCTGGTGCAAATAATTCAAATACCGATCATGTACAAGATATGTGGAAGAAAGCATATTTGTACCGTGAAACGATGGGACGATAGCGATTCCAATCGATTATCAGGTTTATACGATTTGATGATCAGAACACACGTCGTGCACGAACAGCTAATGATAAAGCTGCACCAATTACTGATATTTGGAATATGCTAAATGCAAACTTGGCTGGAATTTACAAACCAACAGAAAATTTGACTATCGATGAACAACTTTTTCCTTTCCGAGGGAAAACGAAGTTCACTCAGTATATGCCCACGAAGCCTGCTAAATATGGCATAAAAGTATGGTGGATATGTGATGCAGATAATGGTTTTCCGCTCAAAGGAATTATTTATACAGGCAAAATAGGTAATACTCGAGATGTCAATCAAGGACAAAGAGTTGTCAAAGAACTTGCAATCGGTTTCAAAGGATCTGGTCGAAACATATGTATGGATACATTTTTCACAACTTTGCCTTTAGCTAAAAGCCTTCTTTTTCACTATCGTTGGTACTTTGAAAAAAAAAAACAAGCCATACATTCCTCAAGAAATGAAAGTTTCGAAAACCAGAGAACCCCTGTCAACTCTTTTTGGCTTTTATGAAAAAATTACGATATGTTCTTATGTGCCAAAGAAAAACAAGGCCGATATTTTGCTCAGTACGATGCACTATGATGATAAGACGTCTGATGCAGCGCATGAAAAACTAGAAATGATATTGTTTTATAACAAATACAAAGCCGGCGTCGATGCTATGGATCAAATGAGCGCGAGATACACTACTCAACGACGAACATGTAGGTGGCCACTCGCTTTTTCCTATAATATCCTCGACATCTCCTCTCTTGCTGCCTATATTGTTTACCTTTTTTTTTTTTTTTATTTATTAGTATAATATTACAATCTAGTCGTTAGACTAATAAGCAATTTTGCTTTGACTTATATTAATAAAGAACACAAGAATAGGGCTTAAAGATTGAAGCTAACTTATACTATACATGATTATACATACTGCACTAGTTCAAAAGGTTTGATTCTTTTTAGTCTCCTAACCAGGTTTGAGTGGTCCAAGAGCAGGGTGGTCTCAGGGTTTGATTTTGATTTGTTTATTCTTATTCGCCATTTTCTTGTCCAATTTTGAACATGAGAAATCGCCTCTTGTAGTATGCGGGTTGAGTTCAAATTGTTTTCCGCAACTGTCATTAAAGCCGTGTCATCAGCAAATGTAGCAATCGAGTTGTGTTCTAGTATTGGAATATCGTGGGTATATAGGAGATATAATATTGGCCCAAGAACACTCCCTTGTGGTACACCCGCTCTAATTTTTTTAAGCTCCGAATATGTGTCTTTCTCTTTTATCCGGAAATATCTGTCCGAAATATATGATGTTAGAATTTCAGCCTGTTTCTTTGGAAAATTATCTTTTTTAGTTTATAAACTAGTCCCTCATGCCATACTTTATCAAATGCTTGTGCTACATCAAGGAAGACTGTAGAGCATACTTTTTTCTCTTCAAGAGTTTTTTCAACAATGTTCGTTATTCGGTGTACCTGATCAATGGTTGAGTGTTTCACTCTAAAGCCAAATTGGTGGTCTGGAATAATATGCTTCCGTTCTATAGTTGGTAGCAGCCTTTTTAATAGTAGTCTTTCAAAGAGCTTGGACATTATAGGCAGCAAAAATATTGATCTATACGATGAAGCTTCGTGAGGTGGTTTTTCCGGTTTGGCTATCACGATGACTTCAGCTACTTTCCACAATTGTGGAACGTATTTTAGTTTAAAGCGTTGATGATACGAGTAAGCTTCGCGATTCCTTTTTCTGGGAGTTGCTAAAGAATTTCACCAGTTATCAAATCAAATCCTGGCCCTTTTTTCGCATTTAATGTTTTGATTTCTTTTCGTACTTCAGGTGACGATGTGGTGCGTATTTCTTCATTTTCTTCAGCTCGCTCTTCGCTGGGCAAATTATCTTGCTCTCCTGGGTTTGGTCGAAAGATTTCTTCCAGGTACTCCGCAAATCTTTCCGCTTTTTGCTCGTTGCTTTTAGCCCACTTTCCATCCAGCTGTTTGATCGGAGGAATGTGGATGATTGGTCTTTTTAATTTCTTAGTTGCTTTCCAGAGCGAGTACTCCGTATTTTTATTGTTGGTAAGATTTTGTAAAAATGACTTAATTTTAGAATCTTTGAGTTCTTTAATTGTTCGTCTAACTTGTAGTACCAGATTATTAAACTTATTTTTATCCTGCGGTGCTCTGCTTTGGTGCCATTTCTTTCTCGCTCTTCGCTTTTCGGCAATTAACTCTCATTTCGAGAGGATAGTAGTTATGTTTTAATTGTTTTCTGATGTTGGGAGTGTTTTCCCAAGCCGAAATTTGCATATCTCTGATAAATTGCTCGAGCTCTGAGTCTAATTGCTCTTTAGATAGTATTGGAGTACGTGGTTCTATCCTCTCTTGAAGGCTTGATTTGAAACTTACCCAGTCCGTGCGTTTACTGGGTAACGACTTTTTTGCATTAAAGTCTCCACTGATAATGAACTTTTTTCCCAGTTGATCGAGGAGTTCTATGTATTCGTTCTTTTTTATCGAATGTTTAGGGGGGCAGTAAATACGAGCAACAAGAATTGGATAATTTGTTGTCTCTATAACTACAGCTGTTGATTGTATTTTATTTGTTTGAATTTTTGATTCCTCGTAGTGATTTATACTTTCCTTTTCAATAACAGCACTTCGATAAAAGGGTTTGAAGGGTTTGTTTTTCAACTAGCTTTTTAGTGTTGTTAGCCCTTATCTTCTGTATCTCCTTGGCTACTGTACATCCTCTATAGTTGGCTGGGTGTGCCTGATCGCAGTGTATGCACTTTGGTGGCTCAGTAGTTGGTTTTTTACAATCTTTCGTGTGATGATTACCTGTACATTTACCATGAAAATAATAAAATGATACCAAAGAGAAAGAACCAAAGGACACTTTTTTTTGCGTCAGCTTGCTGAAGAACTGGCTATGCCATTGATTGAAGAGCGAGCTTCGAATCAACAGATCATGCGACACCATTCAACAAAACTAGCGATCGAAAGCTACTATGACAAGCCGATTGCAGTTCAATCAACTGTTGATAATCAACCACGTGACAACACTGGCAGGAAACTTGTTGTTGGATCGTGCTACATTTGCAACAAAACACCTATTCGCAAACGAAGAAATACCAGAAAGTGTTGCGTTGAATGCAAAAAGCCAGTCTGCGTTGAGCATACTGTGAAAATAACAAAATGTATAGAATGTAATAATTAATTCGATTTTTTATTGATTTAAAAGAATAAGATTATGAGTTTAATAAATAAATAAAGCTCAAATCACCAACTACCTCGAAATGAACTGCCTTAGTGCTTAGGCAAATGAAAATGTCTATATTTGCTGCATCTTCGTTTAAAATGAATTAAAAACGGACCGCAAAAATCTGTTCCCATGGCTTCAAATGGGCGAGATGGATGAATATGCTCATGAGGTAAATCACCCGTGATCGGGTGAATCGTCCTCGGATTACTCCTAAAACAAAGAACACATTCTCTAACGACCTTCCTCGCGAGTATTTTACCATGTACTGTCCAATATTTTTGTCTAACGACAGCTAATAGGCCTTGTGCTCCTAGGTGATGATACCTTTCATGATTATGGATCATAACAGCTTGGGTGAAAAAATGATCCTTGGGTAATAAGATTGTATGTTTGAATTCGTAGGAGATTTTTGCATGCTTCAGCCGCCCACCAACACACAGGATTCCGGTTTCATCAAGAAACGGACTTAACGAGCGCAAATGTGATCGGGAACTTATTTGGTGATTTTTTCTTAACAACTCAATCTCCTTGCTGAAAGCCCTTTTTGGATCCACTTAACGAAAGTTATCCTTGCATTTTCGATCTCAATAGCGTCCAACTCAGTGATTCATTTTTCCATTTTCATTTTATTCGCTCGCAAATTATGAATGTATCTCAATACAAATGCCACAGTTCTAACTAGCCTTTTAAAATTATTTTGAAACTTGATCGTTGAGAATATTTCCTTCTCTTCCACAACCAACAGGACGTTCTGTTTCTTACCTTTCTGCTCTAAGATGTCGTCCGAGATTTGTGAATCTGATGTTCCGAATATTGGCCAATCATCATTCCGTTGTTGTAAAAATGATGGTCCATAAAACCACACGTCTGCTTCGGTTAATTCACTTGGAGTTTCCCCTCTAGATAATATGTCGGCAGGGTTGCTTTTGCCGTCAATATGAAACCACTGTTTGGATTCAGACATTCCCTGAATTACGACAACGTGATTGCCTATGAACGTTGACCATTGATGGGTTTCTGATTATATCCAATACAGAACAATGTTTGAATCAGTCCAATAATAGTAGTTTCTGAACTTAACTTGGGTTGCAGCTCGAATCTTTTCAATCAGCCTCACCAGCATTACAGCGGCACATAATTCTAGTCGAGCTAATGTTAATCGGTTTTTATCCATTGGAGCAACCTTCGACTTAGAAAGTAAACGAGTTGACACACGGCCATTATCCGACATTGATCGGACATAGACACAGGCGCCATAAGACCTTTCCGAGCTGTCGGCGAAGCCATGAAGCTCCGCATTTTGGATGCCACCATGTAAAACATGTCGATTTATCGATATCCCTTCCAGAAGTGGTAATTCTGCTCGAAAAGAATTCCAAGTGTATTGAAGACTTTGTGGAAGGGCCTCATCCCAATGCAGCTTGGTCTTCCACAAACCTTGCATGAATAGTTTGGCGCTGATGATTACTGGATTCACTAGGCCAAGTGGATCAAACAACTTTGCTATGTCGGAAAGAACCGCTCTCTTCGTAATTTTGTTAGTATCATTCATCTGAACCCTTATTTGAAATGTGTCAGTACTTGGCTCCCAGATCAGACCCAGTATCTTCACGACATTGTTGTTATTTAAGTGGAAGAGTGGCTCTCTATCGGCGGCATCAACATTTTTAATTATTTCCTCATGGTTTGCGCACCATTTTCGTAATTGGAATCCACCGCTTTGTAAAATCGAGTCGAGTTCTTTTTTAACCTGCTGGACTTCTCTCATGGTGTTGACTCCAGTGATGACGTCATCGACATAGAAATCCGATTTCAGAACTGCAGCCCCCAATGGATACCTATTGGCTTCATCTTCAGCCAATTGATGTAAGACACGAGTGGCTAGAAAGGATGCTGCAAAGGATGTGCCCGTTTTCAATTTAAAAATCTTGATGTTTTCTTCAGGAGATTCTCTCCAAATAATGTACTGGAATCTAGTGTCTTCATCATGCAGTTCTACTTGGCGATACATTTTAGTAATGTCTGCTGTGAATACATATTTATAGTAACGAAATTTGATTGCAATAATAAATAAATCTGACAGCAAAATAGGTCCAACATACATGATGTCATTGAGGGACTTGCCTGTATCAGTTTTGGCGGAAGCATCGAACACTACGCGGAGTTTCGTTGTTGAACTCTCCGGTTTAATCACACAATGGTGAGGTAGAACATAATGGGGTTTCTCAAATTCAATTTTATCAGCAACTTGCGGGTGAGACAGAGAAGCATATTCAAGCATAAATGCTATATACTGCGCAGCTATAGTTGAGTCTCTGTGGATTCGCTTTTCTAACAACAGAAATCTACGCGATGCTGTTTTATAAGAATCTCCTAATTCGGTGACATCACTCTTGAATGGTAGGCGAACTTGATAGCGCCCGCATCGAAGCCTCTCAAAGGTGGAGCAAAATAATTCTTCACATTCCCTTTCTTTTTTTGTCTCAGTTGGTTCATCAAATACATTTTCGACTTTGGACAATGTCTGCAGTAAGTTCTCAATGCTCTCATCGTCAGACCCACAGAGATTGCAAGCAGGTTTGAAGGCCTTTGCTTCGCTCACTACAGCCGAGACGACCCACCCTAGAACAGTGTCTTGGAGAGTTGGTAACCCATTCATCATATTAATTTGCCCAACTGAGAGTATTGAGAAAGAGTGACTCGCTCCAATTAAAATATCTATTCGTTGTGCTGTCGGGAACAACGGATCAGCAAGTTTGATATTTTAGGGAATAGGCCAGCTGCTTACATCGATCGTTCTTTCTGGTATTACATCAGTGATTTTTGTTATTATCATAGCTTCGACGCTAAAGGTAAACTCATTGAAACGAGATTTGATAGTAATATTTGTTTTGAATTTAGATGATGACTTATTAGAGCCAATGCCGGATATGTTTGTAGGTGATCGGAGCCGATGAAAGCCCAGCATGTGGGCAAAACGATTAGTTATTAAATTTATCTGGGAACCGGAATCGAGGAGTATGCGGCAGGGAATATAATCATTGTTTTTGTTTTTTATTAGTACAACCGCTGTTGCTAAAAGTGTGAACATGTGATTGAAGTTATTTGATTTGGCTATTTGTAAAACATTTTGAACACTGGATTGTTGTTCAGATTGAAAGACGGGTGCATTTTTATTTAATTGGGCTGCTGTAGAAACTGAGTGGAGCAAGGTGTGATGGGGTGAGTTACATTTGTTGCATGCGAAAGCCTTACAGTCCCTTAAAATGTGATCGTCGTGAAGGCAATTGGTACGAAGTTTAGCTTCTTGGACAAAGGGCTGACTTTTCATGGTAGGTTAAGAAATTAAAAACATTTGTTTATATAATACCCTGCACGTGAGCAATACGAACATTGTATTTTAGGTTTTGTAATTGTAAATGCCTTTGAACTAGGTTTTCTAAGTGCTGAATTAAAAGAATTTGTACTCGCCTGGATGGTTGTGCCTGTGCAGTCCATGATCTGACATCGTTTATCAATGAATTTCATGAAGTCCTTAAGAGTGGGTAATTCGCCAATTGGATGTTCCTCTTGCCATTTGGTACGTGTCGTAGAATCCAGCTTCGACGTGACCAGCATCCTCGCAATTTTTGTCGTTGACTTCTAATGATTCGATAGCACTAGCGGCGCTTCCAGATATCGATGACTTCAGGTATTGGAATTTCCCGATATTGGACAAGGTAAGGTTCGAGTGTATTAAGGAATTAAAGGAATCATAGAAATTTAGCCAATCTGTAATTTCACTTGAAAATAAGGGCAAGTTAATTTTTGGTTATCTTATATTTTCGGGTTTGGTCTTGGATTCAACTTCCCTCGGTTTATCCCTCGTGGTAAGTGTTTGCTTGATGGTCGTAAGCTGCGGACGGAGGATATAATACAGCTCTTCGTACTTAGTCCGAGTGTCATCTTTAGCCTCAACTTCCGAAGGTTCCAACTCCGCAATACCGGTTTGCAGCTTTTCGAAGGCATTGAAGCTGTCGTCCAATGCCGTAGTCCGCAATACGACTTGAGGTAGAGTGATGTCCGTCCCAATGACATCCAGGAATTCAGCAATGCGGTCCATCTGTTTGCATGATATGGAGCGTCGAACCTTTAGCGTTTCTAACCTCTTGATCTCCTCCATTTTTCCTTGATTTTTCCTCCATTATAATATAAGGTTGAGTATACACGAGTTAAGTGATTTTTTTTTTGTATTGATAAGTCAACAATAATAACTTGGCGATCACGTCGGGGTCACCATGAAAAGGTAGAATACAAGCCTTTTTGTATTCTTTAAATAAAACACCGTGATCGTTTCCGATGAATATATAGGTATTAAAAAATTAAAGGAAAAAATGCTGGCTCCTGAGAGAATTTTACATATATGTATATGTATATAGCAAAAAAATACCGGAAATTCCAGTCAAATAGAAAGGCATGTTGGTACTGCTGGTGGAATGGATGTTGATGATGCGAGATGGAATTTATGGACGTAATTCCATGCGCGTTTTCCCATATTGTTATTCCGCACGGACAATGACCGACGACGAACTAGGTATGAAATAAAAAATAGTTAGGAACTTCCTTCAAGAAAGAAACATTCAGGTCCACTTCACTTCTAATTCCAACTATAATAGCAACTCCGACGTAGAAAGACTTCACAACACTACTAATGAACAACTAAGACTCATTAAAGACACAAAAAGACACATACCAATTGAAGAACAATTAATCTTAATAAACATATATTACAACACCATTTTTTTTTTTTTTTTTTTTTTTTATTGGTGGAGGCTTCTGCTATCTGTTGGAGCACTCAGACACAAACACTGGTCCATTGTACTGCCAGACAGACACCTTAGATGGCGTTAGCCAAGTTTCTTTTTATTCACTTATGTTGTGTGCCATTTGTTTTTCCACACCTAAAGCTTAATGCCGATTCCGAACGGCGAGAGCCGAGAAGCTTTTTCAAGGCAAGTGTACAACGGGGGGTTTTGCCAGTACCCCGCCGAGGAGGGACGCCGCGAAATAATCATTCGATGGCGTTCGTGTTATCGGGATCCGAACTCGCTCACCTTGCGTCAGCGGCCGACACACTACCCACTGCGCCACGTTGCTCCCTACAACAACACCATACACATTACAAAAAAGTGAAAACCCATTGACTTTGTTTTAGGCAAAGTTAAAGAAGAAGACTTCGAAACAATATACAAAGCAATGCTAAACAGAAAGGAAAAGGTTATCAGTAAACTAAATAGGAATAGAACCGACGTAAAACTAGGGCCAGGAATAAACCACATTCGTGGAGGAAAAACCACACTAAGGTAAATAGATTCTGATCTAATCGATAACGAACATTTAGAGGACAAAAAGTCAGGATGTAAATATTATAAAACCCATATCAGAAAGAAAAATAAATTCCAAGACAACGCAAAAACTAGATTTAAAATCTGAAACGAAATAAATTACCAATTTCAGGTTAGAATGAGGACAATAATTCTTATACTAATCAGCGTCATGAACGCCGTACCCCAACAAATTTTTATCCAAAATTTAAACAACAACAATGGATATTTGCTGATAAAACTAGAGGACATTCAACTAATTAGGAACTACAGAAAAAAACTCCATGTAATCAACGTAACCGAATTTGAAGTCGCCAAAGACTCCATAAAACACAATATTCAAGACTTGCAACCGAAATCAGAAACAATAGGCCCAATATATAATGCCATAAAACACAGCTTTAATTTGATGGAAAGCTAGATAAGGAATTTGAAACTACACCACAAAACTAAAAGAGGTTTAATCAACATGTTAGGATCCGGAATAAAGTTAATTGCAGGTACCATGGACAACACTGATGAAGAGGAAATCACAAGGCAACTAGACTCTCTAGGTCCGTTCATAAATGTAAGATTTGCAAAGCAAAAACAATGCAAAGCACGAAAAGTTGCGCAAAAGCAAGTTTAAGTCTACTGCAAAACATGTGCTTTGCAAGCACAGATATTTATGAACAACTGCGTGAAAATGGATTCTACGTCAATCGCTGTTATTTTATTAAATAATATGATAGATTGTTCTCAGCCATTAAAAAAGCGAAAAAAAATAAGTGGAATCTTAAGAAATCTAGTAATTTTAAGAATTACAGAAATGAACCGCAGCATTCTCAAAGCCAAGGGATATTTTGGAATAATTGAACGTCTTCCTGATGATATATTCCGAAGCCATTTCCGAATGAGTCGCAACACATTTTCGGTATGAATTGTTCTCAATATGGAGGCAATTTTTCAATTTTCTTTTCAGAGTCTAGAATCAAAAATAAGGGCTTTTTGGAAGAAATCAGAACTAGGAAGACCCGGAATAAGTTTCAAGCAAGCTTTGCTGGTTACTACATATATGGAAACTTGCAAATGGATGCTCATATCGAGACTTATCAGACCGCTTTGACATCGCAAGGGGACTATCATATAAAATAGTAACAGGAGTAACAATAGTTATAAGTAAGCATCGGAAGTTTTTCATAAGGTGGCCTGAAAGTGAAGCCGACTATAATCGGATAATGGACGAATTTCAAAATCTAAGTAGATATCCATTTCCATACGTAGTCGGCTGTGTGGATTGAACCCATATTGAAATTCTTTCTCCTTCGAAGGATAGCGATAGCTATTATAACCGGCACGGTACACACTCAATGATACTACAAGTAAGAAAAGCTTCCAATCGGTATTATCCTTTTTTACTAAAAATTGGCTTTAGGCAGTGTGTGACTCCAAGTGTATTTTCACGGATATATATTTTGGATGGCCAGGCAGATCTCACGATGCTACTGTATGGCGAAATAGTTCATTAGGGAAAGGACTACGAAATGGATCAATTTGTCTTCCTCCAGGAGCTCATCTTTTAGGAGACGTAGCATATACACTTTCAACCTACTTAATGGTTCCTTTCAGGGATAATGGACATTTAAATGGACACCAAAGAAAGTACAATTTATGTTTAAGTTCAACAAGAGTGTCCATTTAACAAGCGTTTGGAATGCTAAAAAATAGGTTTCGAGTTCTAAAGTTTCTTGAAATCTACAACCTGAAAGAGCCAAAGCATATAGTTACAACTTGTGTTGCTCTTCATAACTTTATTATTTGTTCGGATGATATAGACAACGGCAATAATTACAATACAGAAAATAGTCGAAACGATTTACGCCAATCACAAAGCGAAGAGTTTCTCAATGAGAATCCAATAAGCAATGAAGCTAAAAATAAACGAGATGCCATTATGACGCTAATATCAGCATAAGGCTTTTTATTTATTTATTTGTAAATGAAAATACTTATTCTTATTCAGTACATTTATATCACATGAATTCAATAAAAAGAGAAAAAAAGAAAACGGAAGCACCACTTAAAAAATTAAATAAAAATAAAAAGTAACTTAAAAACACTTCACTTCAAACAGAAACTTTTTTTAAAACAAAAACCGAGTTGTTATTACCACCTTCCAGCATTTATTTGAAAGTTTTTTTCATATCCTGCAAGGCCTCGATTCGTTTTGCCTCTAAGGCCATTTGCTCATTGTGACGGTTCTGCTCTTCTGCCGATTCTTTCTTAAATAATTCCAGGATTTCAGCTGCATCTGTTTTCCTCCATTTTGCTCTTGACTTCGGCTGGATTGATGCTGATGTAGATGCTACTGGTGTCGGGTCATTTTCCCCCTCCGATTCACCCGATGAGAACCACCAAACTCGACATCAGGTTTTCTTTAGGTGGGTCAATAAACTGTTTGGTTCCATATATTTCATCAAAATCGTCAAAATATTCCCAACGAGTAGCCTCTCTTCCAGTTTGTTTATTGCGCTGCTTTATGCGTTTATAGGTTATGAGAAGGTTGTTCCATTTTTGAAGAATTTCCTTCTTCGAAAAACCAAAAAGTGGATTTATTTTTAGGATTTCCTGCAAAATATTTAACCAGATAGTTGATTTTGATCTTTTCCCGGAACTGAACTCCGCCTCGTAACCCAATCGGACGGTGATGAGTAATTTCACTTCTGCATTTGTCCAAATTTTCGTGTCCCTAGTTATTTGTTTATATATTTAGCCATTTAACCAATTGAAAGTTTCATTAAAACTTACTTATCTGTAGTATTTTCAGCCATTGTCAACAAAACAAAACAATCACGATCGCACACCAACAGCGCAATAACAAATGCAATACCATTCTGACAGCTGCACGATTGCGCTCAAAATTGCGCAATGAAGAAAGCTCTACTATATTTATGAATTCTCTGCTTAGCAGTGATGCCAATTATACATTTGTGAATTATCTGTTTTGCACATTTTGCGCAATATTGCATTTATGAACTGATGAAGAGGAAATCACAAGGAAACTAGAGTCTCTCAAACAACCAACAACTAATCAACGAAAATAACAAGCAGATATCAATCAATAGCAACCTCATGGACCAAATCAAAAATATTACGACACACATAACGAAACAACATGAAACTGTAGGGAAATACATAAATATTTACGATAACAAAATGAAAGATGAACTCAACTCAAACATCTACCAAATAGGCTATGACATAAACCTTTTAAAAAATCAAGTAGACAACAAAGAACAAATAATACTAACTACATAGTAAACTAGGCATTTTAACCAAAAACATATTAATACTCATATTAAAGTGCATAGACTTTCTTAGACCTATAATATAAGATATACATATAACTTTGAGCTTACAATTATGCCTGGAAATGGTTAATTAAATTAGCTTTACGAGGGTGGTCCGATAAGTACTTAGCCTCACCGCCAGATGGCGCCAGTATCGCAAGAGCAACTTACTATCGTGTAGTACATTCTAGTAGACGGCTTCTACCGAAATTTCAGCCGGATCGGAATCGTAGTTTTGTTTTGACCGCGTGTGGAAGCGGGAGTTTCCGCGGATTTTAGAAAAATGGAAAAAGCAATATCGGTCGGTGATTCGATTCCATGTTTTTGGAAGGGAAATCGCGCAGCGAAATCAAAGAGCGTCTGGATGCTGTGTACGGTGACTCTTCTCCTTTGATGGCGACCATAAAAAAATTGGTTTAACGAGTTTCAACGTGGTCTCACGTCGATTTTTGATGAGGCACGTCCTGGTGCCCTGAAAACGGAGGATAACGTGACAAAAATCCATGATCTCGTATTGGCAGACCGCCGATTGAAGGTGCGCGAGATAGCTGAGACAGTAGGCATTTCAAAAGATTGCGTGGGTCATACCCTGCATGAAATTTTGGGCATGAGAAAGCTGTCGGCGCGATGGGTTCCGCATTTGCTCACTCCAGACAACAAGCGCAACCGTGAGACCACTTCAGAGCAGTGTTTGACTTCTGCGACTTCGTGCGACTTCTTTTTGTTTCCAAACTTGAAAAAGTCACTCGCCGGGCAGAAATTTCAGTCGAATGAGGAGGTCATCGCCGTCACGGAGGCCTACTTTGCAGACCTCGATAAAACGTATTTTTCAGACGAGTTAAAGAAGTTGGAGCATCGCAGGGTCAAGTGTATTGAGCTAAAAGGAGACTTGAAAAATAAATCGCCATTTCTCCAAAATTTTTGTTTTTCTTTCTTTTTGTTTTTCTTTCTTTTGGTTTTTCTTTCTTTTTGTTTTTCTTTCTTTTTTTTTTCTTTCCTTTTGTTTTTCTTTCTTTTTGTTTTTCTTTCTTTTTGTTTTTCTTTCTTTTTGTTTTTCTTTCTTTTTGTTTTTCTTTCTTTTTGTTTTTCTTTCTTTTTGTTTTTCTTTCTTTTTGTTTTTCTTTCTTTTTGTTTTTCTTTCTTTTTGTTTTTATTTCTTTTTGTTTTTCTTTCTTTTTGTTTTTCTTTCTTTTTGTTTTTCTTTCTTTTTGTTTTTCTTTCTTTTTGTTTTTCTTTCTTTTTGTTTTTCTTTCTTTTTGTTTTTCTTTCTTTTTGTTTTTCTTTCTTTTTGTTTTTCTTTCTTTTTGTTTTTCTTTATCGGACCACCCTCGTAATGGATGATATCGACATATTAAAGTCGATTGACGACGCACATTCATTATATAATAACAGCAAGCCATTTAAAGACGAGGAACGACCGTAGTTAGTATGATAGTGGGTTATGAAGAAAAATCGATTGATACGTAAGTTGACGAATGGAACGTTAAGATTCAAGAGACCCAATATTTCAGGACAGTCAATCTCACCAATAAGGATTCTATGTAAAAAAATTATTCTTGATACCTTTCTCCTCGTTTCGAGTAAATCGAGTCTAATAAGATTCAATCGATCTTGATATGAAAATGATTAAAATTTGACCAAGGAAGTCGTCTGAGAGAAAACCTTAAAAATCGTTTTTGTATCGATTCTAATCTCGCAATATGAATGTGGTAGTAAGGACACCAAACGACGGATGCATGCTCTTTGACTGCAGCTAAGATCGAACAAACGATACTGTTACGGGCCAGTTGAGTCCCGAAGCAAACGATTTACTGGGCTAGTTGAGCCTTTATGCTTATTGCGAACAATTGCTCGCAGAAAGGAATGATATATATTAAAATATAAATAAAAACTCAATATCAATTACTCAATTTGCTTTTATTTGATGATCCCGAATCACGACTACACTCCTTGGTTGATTCTTCTTCAATAATTTAAAAATGTTAATTGCGCCCACCGGCTAATCTCTGTACTCCTATGTACTAATCAGCTGTGCATATTGCATATGCATCCGGACTGTGCCTAGGTCGTTAACCTCATGTGCATATATTTACATTAGTGTGTAGTATATTTTCGGGATGGACGCCGTTGACTGCACAATGTGGTATAGTTTTGGGGTGTTCTTCTTCCTTCATGGAGGGGAAGGCTGTGCGAATGGGATCGCTCACGTACTCTATGGCTTCCTTCATGGAGGGGAAGCTGTGCGAATGGGATCGCTGACGTACTCTATGGCTTCCTTCATGGAATCGGATCGCTGACATGCTCTGCTGTTCTGTTTCCTGTGTTCGCTGGATGTTGGGAAGCCAACATGCTCCCGGGCTCCGGAATTTGCGATGGTTTTGTTTATGTTTTTTTTTTTGGGAAACGTGCTCCCGGCCTCCGGAATCGTGATAGTTTTGTTGATGTCCTTTTGGAAAACGTGTATCGTGTTCGGCAATACGCGTCGGGGTTTCGCGGCGGAATTACGCGACGGGATTACGCGTCGTGTGCGAAGTCCGATATCGGCAAGGGAGATAGCTTCGCAATCGGGCGTTTAAGTGTCGACGACGCTGTCCGTAAGGTCCGAACGCGCGTGTGACCATCTGAACCCGGGTGTAGTTCCTGTACTCGAGCAAGTAGCCATGATGAAGGTGGTAGGTTGTCCTCCTTGATTATGGCAATGTCTCCGACTTTGATGTTTTCTTGTCTTTGTAGCCATTTTGGACGATGTTGTAGCTGATGAATGTATGTTGTACTCCACTGCTTCCAAAATTCCTGGGTGAGTCGTTGTATATATCTTCACCTGTCTAGTCTGTTTATGTTCTTTTCCAACAGGTTGCTGTCTGGTACTGGGCGGAGAGCACCCCCGATTAAGAAGTGCCCTGGAGTTAGGACTGCTAGGTCGTGTGGATCGTGCGACATAGGGCATAGTGGTCTGGAGTTTAGACAAGCTTCGATCTGGATGAGTAACGTATTACATTTTTCGAATGTTAGTTTGGAAGCGCCAACCGTTCGCCTAAGATGGTGTTTGATGGATTTTACACCAGCCTCCCAAAGACCTCCGAAGTGTGGTGCTGCTGGCGGGTTAAAATGCCATTTTGTCTGTAATGTGAGTGATCCTTGGCGACTCCGACTGACCATTCCGAGGAGATGAATTTGTTGTCCCTTTCGATTTCGTTGCTAGCTCCTTTAAAATTAGTGCCACAGTCGCTGTACAAATTGGTGCATATGCCACGTCGTGCAATAAATCTCCGATATGCTGCTATGAACGCTGCTGAGCTGAGGTCACTCACCAATTCAATGTGGATGGCCTTGGTGAGTAAGCATACGAAGACGGCAATGTATCCCTTGGAGACCTTGTTGCATCGACCTTTCCAGAGTTTTACTTCTCTAGAAGTAAAGGTCCTGTGACCGGCGTAGTCGACTCCGGTGTTCGTGAACGGTCTTGATACGGTCACTCGTTCTATAGGCAGGCTTCCCATGAGTTGCAATTGCATCTTAGCGTTGTATCGGTGGCAGCGAGCACATCTGTGAATAGTTGATTTTACCATTCTTTTAAGATTCGTAATCCAAAATGTGTTGCGGATCTCTGCCATCATCAATTGTATCGCTTACGAGTAACCTTGTGAAGTGATGCGAGTGTTTGAGGATGATTGGATGTTTTTGGTTGAAGGTGAGCGATGAATTCGACAATTTTCCTCCCACGCGAAGAATGTTAGAGGAATCGAGAAAGGGATTCAAGTTCCGAATTGTGCTTCCCTTAGGAAGTGACATTTTTGAGCTGAGCATCTTAATTTCGTTTGGAAATAGCTCTGCCTGGGTAAGCTTGATAAGCTGATGTTGTGCTGCTTCCAATTCATATGCTGTGAGTGGAAACAAATTCAAGGGTAATTTCGTGTCTGCTCGTAAGTTGTAGAAATATCTCCTCCATATCGCTACGGTGCGGATGAGCCGTTTGATGTTGGAAAACTTGTGAAAGAATTCGTTGTCGATAGCTGTGCAATGGGATAGTATATGGGCAATCTCGGTAAGTTCGTTAGCTACACATTTTGACAGTAATTTTGAATGATTTTCTTTCCTCATCCCCTTCAAGGTTGGTTTCGATGGATTTTTCTGCTGGCTGATTTTGTGCGTCGAAGCCTTGAAGAAACCTGGGCCCGCGCTACCATATCTCGTTGCTGAGGAGCTCTTCAGGTGATTGTCCTCGTGATCCGATGTCAGCTGGGTTGTCCCTTGATGCTACATGCCGCCATGTGTTCGATCAGATTTTGAATTTCTGTCACTCGGTTGGCGACGAACGTAGTCCATGTTGATGGGCTTCCACGGATCCAAGCCAAGTAGATGGTTGAATCGGACCATGCATACATTTCAATGTCGTTGAATTGCATGGAGTTAGCAATTCGATGGAGCAATTTTGCCAAGAGATGTGCTGCGCAAAGTTCCAAGCGAGAAAGACAAATCGGCTTAATTGGAGCAACCTTGGTTTTAGAGGTAATTATATTGATATGTTCACAGCCGTTCGTTATTACACGTGCATAAACGACTTCTGCATATGCCTCCTCTCAATTCGTTGCGCCAAAGTCGCTGGAGTATGATCTTCGCCTTTATTACACATGGTGAAATCCATCCAAGTGGGTCAAAGATTCGAGCGATGTCTGCCAATACGGAGCGTTTGGTGTGCGTCTTGACGTCTGGTAAGTTGATTTTAAATTTGAATGTATCATTTGCTGGGTGCCATTGGATAACTAATGTCTTAATGCCTTCCGGTGACTCAAAGTTGAGTCGTAAGTTAATCTCTCTTTCATTTTCAGTTACTTGCTCCAGGATTTTCGAGGAATTACTTGCCCATTTGCGTAGAGGGAATCCAGCAGCCTTCAATGTCGAAATGACGTCCTGTTGTATAAGGATAGCCTCATCTTCATTATCGGCGCCATAGATAAGGTCATCGACGTAGAACCCATCGGTGAGTACGCGTGTTACGTGAGGTTTCGTGTGTGCGACGTCAGCTGCTAACTGATGTAGAGTTCGTACAGCTAGGTATGGTGCTGATGCCGTGGCGAAAGTTACTGGTTGTAATTTGTATGTTTTGATTGGTTCCCTTGGTGTTGATCTATAGAGAATTAGTTGGTATTTTGTGTCTTCCGGAGCCATCCAAATTTGACGGTATGTGTCATGCTGTGTTATGCTTATGTCCGCTAAAAGGCTATGTTGAACTTTCTCCATTTGGCGACTAAGTCGATGATGTCGGGTTGTAGTCGCGTTCCTATCAGTAGATAATCGTTGAGGGATTTGCCGCCTGTGGCTTTGCACGAGGCATCGAATACGACGCGAAGTTTCGTGGTAGTACTCGACTCCTTGAATACCGCGTGGTGCGGGAGAAAGTAATGTTTCCCAGTCATCAGTTGTGTGTCTGGGGTGATTTCTTCCATATGTCTCAATTTCGCATATTCGTTTAAGCAATCTATGTATGATTCCTTTAAATTGCTGTTAGTTTGGAATTTCCTTTCGAGTTGAAAAAATCTAGCTAAAGCAGCCCGTTTAGATTCGCCCAGGGTTGGATGAACCCCGTCCTTGAATGGAAGTCGGACCTCGTATCTGCCATCCTGTCGGCGCTTGTATGTGTTTTGATAGTGATGTTGACACTGCTCTTCATCCTTGTTAATTTTGTTAATTTTCTCTCGTCTAGGTTTTCTTCAATTTCCCAAAACTGTTTGAGTTGCATCTCGAGAGTGTTGTGGTGATTCAGCATAGTTATTGTGTTGGACTTTGGGGTCAGGCAAGTGCTTCCACTCAGGATCCATCCTAATTCAGTTTTTTGCGCAACTGGTGAACCCTCTTGGCTCCTTACGAGTCCTTCTAGAATGATAGATGAGTAAACATCGGCACCTAATTGTAAGTCTATCTTCCCCGGTAGGTTGTAAGAGGGATCCGCTAAAGTCTGGTTGGATATGTTGATCCACTTATTGGGTATATAACTTAATTCGTGCGGTTTTTTTTCAAAATTTGAACGTTTATTTAAAAAAAACATGTACAATAGTATTATTCCAAGTATTGCCCATCTGAAGCTATGACTTTTTCCCATCTTTCTGGCAATTTGTGGATCCCATCCCAAAAGAACTGCGCCGGCTTGGCAGCCAAGAATGAATCAAGCCAATTTTTGATATTCTGCTCTGATGTGAACCGTATTTCAGTGAGGGCGTTCTGCATCGACCGGAACAAATGGTAGTCAGAAGGGGCAAGGTCTGGGCTATAAGGCGGGTGGGATAAAACTTCCCATCCACTGTTTTCCAAATAGTTCTTAACCGGAATAGCAACGTGGGGCCGAGCGTTGTCATGATGGAAAATTATTGCCTCGAGTCTGGTCGCATATTCCGGGCGTTTTTCGGGTACTGCTCTCTTCAAACGGATTAACTGTGTTCGATAGCGTTGTCCATTGATGGTTTCACCCGGTTTTAGCAGCTCATAATACAGCACACCCTTCTGATCCCACCAAATACAGAACATTACCTTCGCGCCATGGATATTCGGCTTTGCCGTTGATTTGGCTGGTTGGCCGGGTTTCACATATGATTTTTTGCGCTTGGGGTTGTCGTAATGGATCCATTTTTCATCACCAGCAACAATCCGATGCAAAAATGACTTCCTTTTGTGGCGTTCCAGCCGCATTTCGGACATGCCTTTCGACGTCTCTCGGCTTGAGTTCATGTGGAACCCAATTTCCTTGCTTTTGAATATATCCAGTTGCTTTTAAACGTTTTGAAATAACTGCTTGAGTGACACCCAAAGATTCTGCGAGCTCTTCTTGTTCTCTTTCCAGTTCTTCATCTTCAAACTTTTTTGGCTGCCCAGGACGTTCATCGTCTTCCAAGCCAAAATCACCACTTTTAAATCGTACTTCCACCAAAATACAATGACTTTCGGCAGCAGTTTTCTTCATATTAAAGTAATGAAGAAGAACTCCCCGCAAAAACACTTTTTCAGGCACAAAGTTCGACATATTTGAGTGAAAAAAATTTATTGTTGTTTACGCTTCAAATGAATGACATATACTGAAATGACGTACGAGTACAATGACAGTAGCTTTCCAACGCATGTCCCAATGGAATAATAACAATGGAATAATACAAGTTACGCCATCTCTTAGCAAACCGCACGAATTAAGTTATAAACCCAATACCTTTGGGCAGATGTTGCTTTGGCAGAAGGGAGGTGAGTTGAGAGAAGACGAATGCTCTGACCCTAAGAGAGAATGTCGAATTTGTTTGTGATTTTATAGTGTTGTGTTTGGTATTTTGACGTTCCAGTTAGTGTCTGTCCCAGTCCTGTCACGTTCGCTGTCAATCGATTCCTTTTCAATTTCAGTAGTTGTGTGGCCCGTTCTGTAATGAATGTGGCTTCCGAACCTGGGTCCACTAATGCTCGAAGTACATAATAAGTGCCGTCGGAAGCTTCAGCCCTGACTAATGCGGTTGCAAGCAAGACGTTGTGATTTAGTTGGTTGAAGTTTGTATTTATCGCATTTGATGTTGACGGGCCATTGTTGTGGCTCTGGTCTACATGCAGTAAGGTGTGATGCTTTAGACCGCATTTGAAGCATCGGTTAGTGCTGTTGCAATTTGACACATGGTGATCGTAACCCAGACAATTGGAGCAGATTGAATTATTTCTAATTGTTTCAGCGCGACCTTTAGAATCCATGTTAAGAAATCGTTTGCATCGCCGAATGCTGTGGGATCCTTTGCAAAGGCGACAAAGGTATTGCTTGGCTGTCGAATTTAGGTGAAAGGCGTTAGCCCTTCGAGAAGAAGTTGTCGACAGATGCGGATTTGTTTCGATATTTTTCTATAAGGAATTGAAACGACCTTCAATGAAAGCGAAGAACGATTTAATTTCTGGAAGTACCTTTGAATTGCCTAATGTACCGTCCCAATCCTTCTGGGTCTGTGGAGGCACAAGAGGTAAATAAGGATACTGTCAAAAGTCTCGACTGCCATCCCTAAGTCGGTTAGAGCATGGATACACTCGATGCTCGTATCATGCAAGGCCTTTAACGACGCAGCGGATTCGTGGGTGAGTTTACCTTGTTCCAATAAATTGCGAAGTTGTGTATTAACCAGCTTTCTTTTATTTTCATATCTGTCAGACAGAATTTCCAATGCTGAGGAGTAATTTTTTCCATCGATGGGAGATGCTGGATTAGCCGCGCTGCTTCACCTGTTACAGTGCTTTTTAAGTATTGCAATTTTTGAACATCTGATAAATCGACATTCTGGTCAATTAAATTTTGGAACAAGTTGCTGAACTCACACCACTCCTCAAACTTCCCGGAAAACTACCTAATTTGGATTCGCGGAAGACGAATATCTGCAGCCGCTGATGATTTGGTTTGATTTGACCGTGACAAGTCTAGCGTTTGATTTTGTTCGTTAACTTTGTCGATGGCATCGTGCAATAGACCGACAAATGTAAAATATGTTTTTTTATTTTTGTATAAATTTCATCTAATAAGTATTTTTCTTTCAAGGCGTCAGCCGCAGTGCTTACGATGGAGGCGTGTTCTTTCTTCGCGCGTTTAAACACTTCCTCGACATCCGCTAGGCATGCGTTTACGTATCCTTTTGAGAATCGCGACGCGGGATCATTTTGAAATTCTACTAAATCGGTTTGTAGTTCTTTAAGAGTTAACTCTTGCACTTCAATCGACTTTGCAAGTTTCGACATAATAGGTGTTTTTTATTATGCCATCCAGATCTTATCCGGATCATGGTTTACATGTATTACAATAACAACACGTGATGCAGCTCTTTATCTGGATCAATTTCAAGATCCGAGTTTGAGTGGAAGTGAGTTTACACTATTTCCCACTGGTTTCGCATTCAAATTAGGAGAATCATTGCCTGATGAACATATAAAATTGTGGCACGGGTTTGGTTAAGCAGTTTTCGCTTCCGTATCGAGTAATTGTACTCATAATCCTATAATATTTGTATTATTTTACATTTCTAAAACATTGAGTGAATTGGGGAAATATTACCTCCAGTTGGTGTATATCGATAAAAATGATTATCATTAGCATTTAAATCGGTCGTATGAAATTTGTATGAAAAGAAAAATTTTCTTTGATTTGGCAATTCCACACTAAAATTTCAAAGATTGTTTTTATTGTGAAGTGGAAATGGAGCAGGTGGACAGAAAAAGGTAAACATGTATGTTAATGTAAATTTCGACCGAGAAATCTGTAACTTCTTCATGCAGCAATGAATATTCAGGTGTGCTGCTTTCTTCACTGTCCGTGTCACTTTCCAATAACCACTGTAATACAAATATTAACCATTTAAATTCAACAAATAAACGCAATTTCCCTCAATAGCAGCTGCTTTCATCTTCAATTTGTTTGTTTATTTTGTTTTCAAATGTCAGATCTTTGACAGGACTGAACGAGGCGAAATGTCAAGCTGGCTATTCGTTGATCTGTAGTGTTTTATTATGTCTCGTGATCCTGAGTGGATCATGTGGCATAATAAAAAACACCTAATGAATACTATGACGTGTATAAAATCACTCACTATTGTTAGCTTAATTTAAATTTATCCACTTGAAATTGTATGATCGTATATGTACATTAGTGTTTATGTATGATATGTGTAAATGGATGGTATGAATTAGAGCCCTCGATTACACGTGTAATCGTGTACACGTGTTACACGTGTAATTAAAAGGTTCTTGTAGGAACACGTGCATGTATATTTACCCGTGTATTTAATATTACACGTGTATTTAGAATAACACGTGTAATTAAAGAAAATATGTATACGGTGAACCAGATTAGTTCATATTTTTTTCTACAATAGCATGGTCCGAAGGAACACTTTTCATTAGGAGCATCTTTAGTTTGTCTCTTATGGGAGCTCTTACATGAAAATGTTCATGCTCAAGGTCTTTGTATCGCGGGTCAAGTAAAGATGCTACTTGCCTTACAGAAACGTCAGGTGTGCCATTACACTGCAGATCAAACCGTTTTTGCAAATTGCTGGAAAAACTGATTTTAAACGATTTTATTATAGTAGAATCATCTCCCAAAGGCATCATTCGTTGTTGCAGTATTCTCAACAATCTACAGAGAAGCAAAAACAGTGGCTTTGCTGTCGTCGAACTAGCGGTAAATGTGTAGAGGACGAAGAGTCATCAAATATAACTTTTCTCAGAGGCTGCCCAAGGTCAGATTTAGAAAAAAATGCATATCATAGCAAATGCATATAATTACACGTGTATTTTTATTTACACGTGTATTTAATGTATACACGTGTACACGTGCCAATAGATATTTTGTACGCGTGTACAGTGACATGAATACACGTGTAATTAATACACGTCCAAAATCGAGAGCTCTAGTATGAATATGATGTTTCAATGAATATGTGTATATATATTTTTGATTAATTGATATTAATACATACGTATAATTTAATAATTTGGATTGTACTCAGCCTGTTTCCAATTGTGTGAATGTTGTTTTCTGATTTCAGCTTTTTTTTTTTGATTATAGCTTGCGATTGGTTATGCCGCTGCTGATGTGCCGCTACAGATGTACCGCTGTTCGTGTACCGCTGCTGATGTACTGCTACTGATGTACCACTGTTGGTATACCGCTGCTGATGTGCCGCTACTGATGTATCGCTGTTGGTTTACCGCTGCTGATGTGCCGCCACTAATGTACCGCTGTTGGTGTACCGCTGTTGGTGTACCGCTGTTGGTGTACCGCTGTTGGTGTACCGCTGTTGGTGTACCGCTGTTGGTGTACCGCTGTTGGTGTACCGCTGTTGGTGTACCGCTGTTTGTGTACCGCTGTTGGTGTACCGCTGTTGGTGTACCGCTGTTGGTGTACCGCTGTTGGTGTACCGCTGTTGGTGTACCGCTGCTGATGTGCCGCTACTGATGTACCGCTGTTGGTGTACCGCTGCTGATGTGCCGCTACTGATGTACCGTTGGTGATGTACCGCTGCTGATGTGCCGCTACTGATGTACCGCTGTTGGTGTACCGCTGCTGATGTGCCGCTACTGATGTACCGTTGGTGATGTACTGCTGCTGATGTGCCGCTACTGATGTACCGCTGGTGATGTACTGCTGCTGATGTGCCGCTGTTGGTGTACCGCTGCTGATTTACTGCTGCTGCTGTGCCGCTGTTTGTACCGCTGGTAATATACTGCTGCTGATGTGCCGCAGTTTTATCGAAGGAGCTCGAAGGCCAATTGAGTCCCGAAGCAAATGATTTACTGGGCTAGTTGAGCCTTTATGCTTATTGCGTACAATTGGTCGCAGAAAGGAATGATATTAAAATATAAATAAAAACCCAATATCAATTACTCAATTTGCTTTTATTTGATGATCCCGAATCACGACTGCACTCCTTGGTTGATTCTTCTTCAATAATTTAAAAATGTTAATTGCGCCCACCGGCTAATCTCTGTACTCCTATGTACTAATCAGCTGTGCATATTGCATATGCATCCGGACTGTGCCTAGGTCGTTAACCTCATGTGCATATATTTACATTATTGTGTAGTATATTTTCGGGATGGACGCCGTTGACTGCACAATGTGGTATAGTTTTGGGGTGATACATATAAGGTTTTTAAAACATAAGGATCGATGAACATTTTAGCATGTGTTAACATTCCTAGTGCTCTGTTAGTTTTATTAATGATGAACTCAACATGAGAATTAAAGGATAGTTTACAATCCAACATAACGCCCAAGTCTTTAACTAAGGAAATACGTAGAATTGCACTGCCATCAAGGGAGTAAGAGTAAATATAGGGAGAAGAACTCCGAGAAAAATTAATAATCGAGCATTTACTAACATTAAGGGACAGTTTTTAGAGCACCACAAAGCAAATATTTGAAGATGATCACTTAAACGATGAAAGCTGATGGGATCTTCGCATGCCGAGTAAATTTTAAAATCATCAGCAAACATTAGGAGTGGAGTAAAATTTTCACAACATCATTAACGAATAGAATGAACAAGAGAGGACCAATATGGCTACCTTGTGGGACACCTGATGTTACCTGAATTTGTACGGAAGTATGATTACGAAACTTTACAAATTGGACTCTATTTTCTAAGAACGATGATAGCCATCTGAGGAAGATGTTAGGGAAACCTAATCGTTCAAGCTTATAAAGCAAAAGCTTATGGTTCATTCGATCAAATGCTTTACTGAAGTCAGTGTAAATTGCATCAACCTGGTTACCTTTACAAATTTCAGAAATAACATAGTTGGTGAAGAGGAGGAGATTAGTAACTGTGGATCTGTTTTTAACACAGCCGTGTTGGTTATTGCAAATTAGATTTCTACAAAAAAAATTCAATTTTTCTGCTACTAAGGAATCGAACAGTTCAGGTAGGGACAATTGCTTGCAGATGCCTCTGTAGTTTTCAATTTTGCTTCTGCTACCAGACTTAAATATTGGAATAATAAAAGAGTTTTTCTAAATGGAAGGAAAAATGCTATTATTTAATGATAAGTTAAAAATATGGCATAGTATATTGTGTAGAGGAACCGCACATACTTTTAAGAACCCCGAGGGGATTCCGTTTAGGTCGGGATCAAAATTCGATTCTACAACATTTAGTTTATTAAGAACATTTTCTGCCGACAGTAAAATGTTATTAAAAGCAGGGGGAGGAATAGCACCTAGATAATCGAAAAAGTACGCATCTATAGTTGAATCAGTTATTGAGTAGACAGATTGAAAAAATGAGGCAAAGGTGTTGCAGATATCACAAGGATTGTCAATCGATTGACCACCAAAGAGAAAAGAGGAGGGAAATCCGTCGCCATTTTTTTTAAGAGTTTACAAAATTTCAAAAGTTTTTTGGTGACAACTTGATTTTGGTTTCAACATCATTTATGTAAATGGAGTGGGCATGATATAAAGAGGTTTTAAATTCAAATCTGATTAAACGATAGTTGGTAAATATAAGATCCAGGCACCGATTTTGGTGATTTTTAATAGGATTGATTTGAAACAAACCAAGAGATTGAAAGGCGTCAATGATTTCTGCACTGGTAGGAGATAACGTATTAGCGGGAGTAAGATATGTACAATCCGAATCTCCGGGAATCCAATCGATCTTGCTTTGATTAAAATCGCCAAAGATGTATAACTTATCAGACTTTCAACAAGGCGAGTTGCATCCAAGTATTTAATCACCACTGACAGCGTTGATTTAGGTGGTATAGTATAAACGCATACGATGTAAGCTTTTGATGAGGCGACGTCAAATTTACAGGAGCAGATTTCAATATCAGAGAAGATGTCAAGGTTAACTTCTTTTGAACTTAGTTCTTTTCTTATTGCTATAAGAACACCACCAAATCTTTTAAAAATGCTATTTAAAACTGTCTTATCACTGGGATTAACGAAGAGATAATCACGAAAGATAACAGCATTAGGAAAATTTTCATCTAGTCCGGTTTCAGATATCCGATGGGGAGCTGAAGACATTAAGCAGGAATTTAGTGCATTTTGTTCTTAGCCCTCTTACGTTTTGGTAGAAGACGGAGAGCTCTGTTCGTTTTTTGATTTCTTATTTGTTCTTCTAGGACGGTTTGTGAATTCTTTGACCAACATATTCATAGCCCAGAAATTTGAGTTCAATAGTACGTTACCAATATCTAGAGGAGCTAGTAGTTTAAAAGATGCAGATATCCGCTCCGGCAGGTTGTCAGCTGTTAGGCTATGACATCTGATCTGTTAGGGTATGACATCTGATCTGTTAGGCTATGACATCTGATTCCTTCGGTGTCGATACCTTAGGTTAGGTTAGAGTTAGAGAAGGGGAGTGTAATGGTTGGACATCACTTCCACTCGGAGGACAAGAGGCCCATTGTGATTCCCTTCGTTTGTGTGGGTACACATAAAATTAACCAGTCCTATCACGTGGTGGCTGAAACCACCCCGTGCTCTTGATGAATCTTAGAAGATCCGATATATTTGCATTAGCCACGTCCGCAATCTCTGTAAAGAATCTTTGGCCTAGCGACAAAAGGCGTCGATTCTGGGGAGCTGGACAGTGGCAGAGCAGATGTTGGATCGTCTCAGTTTCTTCCTCATCGCCGCAGCTCCGGCAGAGATCGTTGGATGACCAGTCCCATTTCCGGAGCATTGTTCCAATGGGACAGTGTCCTGTGATCACCCCGACAGCATACGGATCGAGTTACGGTCCAGCGCCAGGAGCTTCTTTGTTTTTCCGACGTTGAGCTCTGGCCACGATGATCTTCTCGTGTTGCTGTCGTTTCTTGTAAGCCAAGACGAGTTGGCCCTTTTGATAATTGTGTCGTTTATGATCCGGTATAATGCGCTGATCGGTGGTTGCAATGACGTGTCCGCTTCGCTGATGTCCATTTCAGAACCTTGCCTGGCCAGTTCGTCTGCTCTTGCGTTCCCCGCGATTGAGCTGTGGCCCGGGACCCAGCAGAGTTTAACTTTATGGTGTCTGATGGACTTCAGTGAGTCGCGACATTTCTTGACAGCCTTTGATCTCGTTATACAGGATTCTATTGACTTCAGTGCAGCCTGGCTTCTACGAAAATTGTGATATCAGATGGTGGGATATCGGCTACCTGTAGGCGTTTAGCTGCTTTCTCTATTGCCAGGATTTCTGCTTGGAACACGCTACATAAATCAGGAAGTCTGAATGATTCCTGTTTGTGTAGGGTATCAGAGTAAAACCCGGCCCCAGTGCCTGTGTCCATTTTCGATCCGTCGGTGAAGAGGGTGATCTCATGGTCGTTGATTACGGCGTTTGATAGCCACTCATCTCTGTCGGGGAAAAGGATAGGTATACTGAAGAGAAGTCATTTTGGGGGGGAATATAGTCGGTCGTAGCTGCGAGGCTACTAAAACCATGTTTCCTTCCCAGGTCGTCTATTATTTTAAGTATGGCCGCATGTGCATAGTTGGCTTGCTTCCACAGAGAGGACTCTCTTAGTCTGAGAGCGCTCTTTGCAGCGTAGCCTTTTATGAAAAGATCCAGGGGGAGGAGATGAAGGATCATGTCCAACCCTGCCTGCGGCGTGCTTCTCATGGCTCCCGTTGTACAAACAGCTGCTAACCTTTGTACTTTGTTGAGCATGTTCATATAGCTTTTTGTGCTGCTAGCAGTCCACCAGACTAGGGCCCCATAAGTTAAAATGGGTCTGATGATTGCTGTGTACATCCAATGAATGATGTACGGTTGCAAGCCCCATCTTTTTCCGATGGTCTTTTTGCATGCATAAAAAACGTTCAATCCTTTTTTCATCCTTTCCTAAAGGTTCCTTTTCCAGGAGAGTATGGAGTCAAGAATGATGCCTAGATATTTTGCTTCTGCTTTGAGTTTGAGTGGAGTACCCTCTAACTTTGGGGGAGCAAATATCGGAATTTTCCTTTTCCTGGTGAACAAAACCAACTCGGTTTTCTGGGGGTTTATTCTCAGACCGTTCTGTCTTGCCCACGAGAAGAGTTCACTAAGCGCAGATGCCATTAGTTCACTGATAGTTGGTAGAAATTTACCTTTTATCAAAATAATCAGGTCATCCGCGTACGCTATGATCTTTGTGTCTTTTTCCATAAAGAATTTGAGGATCTTGTTGACTGTAAGAAGCCACAGTAGGGGGGAGAGAACTCCTCCTTGTGGTGTGCCTCTAGTTGTCACCTTCCTTATAGAACTGTGTCCAATGTCTGCATTGATGATTCTGTTCTTCAACATATTTTCAATCCAGATTACAATGGACTTGTCTACTTTTATCTCCTCAAGAGCTGTTGTTATGGCCTCTGTGTTTACATTGTTGAAGGCCCCCTCTATGTCGAGGAAGACTGCCATTCTCTCTTTTAAGTACAGCGAGCCCTCAATCTCACGGACAACACTATGCAGAGCACTCTCCACTGATCTGCCTTTGAGGTAGGCGTGTTGAGTGTTGCATAGGTTTCGTGAATTTGTGAGTCCTCTGATGTATAGGTCAAAGAGTCTCTCCAAGGTTTTTAATAGAAATGACGAGAGACTAATTGGCATATAGTCCTTTGCGGCAGTATGGGATGGTTTACCTGCCTTAGGTATGAAAATTACCTTAATTTCTCTCCACTGTGTTGGGATGTACCCCGTTCGCAGGCAATTGGAAAGAATGCTTACGAGATGGGGTACAGTGTGGATCTGTGTTTTTTGAAGCATCGCTGGCAAGATATCGTCCGGGCCCGGAGATTTAAAGGGTTTGAACGAATTTATTGCCCATGATACTTTATCCGCTGTGATAATCTTGTTTATCACTTCTTCGGTTGTGTGCACCGTAGGAACCGTCGTCTCGAAGGAGACTGTGGTTTCAGGGGTTTTACAGCCTGGGAAGTGGGTTTCAGTCAGCAGTTCTAAAGATTCCCGACTGGATTCTGTCCAAGAACCATCTGGTTTAAGGATGAATCCCGGGACGCAGGGGTCCTTGGATAGGATCTTCCTGAGCCTTGCGACTCGATACCTTTATTCTTGATGTAATTAAAAATTTCAGTTGGCTTGGTTCCATATTGAAGGCGGGAAAGAACCACTGCTAAAGGTGGCGAAACGATCTTAAGAGAACAATCCTGATTAACACCGAGGGATGGAGAAACATTTAAAAGTCCGCCAGTATTATGGGGCGAGGATACGGCTTCAATATTTATTGCCGAGAGATTATCGGAGCCGATTGATGACGATCTGTCTAATTCAATACTCAAAAAGAGTGTGTCAGCCGTTGTTGTTGAGTTAGAACGCAAAATCCTTTTGGGTTGAGTTGCCTCAAGAGATATTTGTTAGGCCGCTAGATTAATTGCTTCATCAGCATTTAATATCGGTTGTAGTGGCTTAGGTGGTAATTTGTTCGATTTATTAAAACGTTTCGGATTTTGCTGTTGATGACGGGAATCGAAATGTTGAGAAACATCAATGTCCACCAGTTGTTCACTTTGAATAGTAGGATTAGGCGCCGGTTGTTGCATGATGTTGTCAATTTTTATAAAACTCTCAAGCAACATTTGAACATTCACAGCGTCAAAGTCGAATACTACTTGAAACTCGGAGAGTAAGAAAGCGATAGTTTTAAAACAGTTTTGGGCTTTTATTATTTTCCAATGAAGAACTTCTGGTGAAATGTTTCGGTGTTTTTCGCAATAAAAGCATAAACCAGGAGTTGTAATGATTTTATCAACATCCCTCCCTTTAAGGCCTATGCACTTTGCATGCACACTTGCAAGACAAATTCCACACGAGACATTAATGTCATTCGTGTTTTTTTTTACAAATGTAACAATCGGAGTTACTAATTATAAGACTAGTACAGTGTAAATTCAATACGACGATATGCGAAGTACGATGGCAGCTCTGCTTTTAGCAAGTACAGCAACCAGAACGATTTTCTTGTAGTCGTCACAGCAACCAGAAAGGCGTAGATGAGTATGGAAAATTGAAACACTCTATTTCAGACGTTGATGCAGTTGCCGTATGAAAAGAGAACCGTATGGAGAGATCAGTGGAGCACAGCAGTATTGCTTCAAGGGCAGAACATCACTCAAAATTGCAAACTCACCGGGAAAAAAATTAGCTAAGCCGAGATTACAGTCAAATGCTTATATATGTATTATATTTGCATGTATATTTACCCGTGTATTTAATATTACACGTGTATTTAGAATAACACGTGTAATTAAAGAAAATATGTATACGGTGAACCAGATTAGTTCATATTTTTTTCTACAATAGCATGGTCCGAAGGAACACTTTTCATTAGGAGCATCTTTAGTTTGTCTCTTATGGGAGCTCTTACATGAAAATGTTCATGCTCAAGGTCTTTGTATCGCGGGTCAAGTAAAGATGCTACTTGCCTTACAGAAACGTCAGGTGTGCCATTACACTGCAGATCAAACCGTTTTTGCAAATTGCTGGAAAAACTGATTTTTAACGATTTTATTATAGTAGAATCATCTCCCAAAGGCATCATTCGTTGTTGCAGTATTCTCAACAATCTACAGAGAAGCAAAAACAGTGGCTTTGCTGTCGTCGAACTAGCGGTAAATGTGTAGAGGACGAAGAGTCATCAAATATAACTTTTCTCAGAGGCTGCCCAAGGTCAGATTTAGAAAAAAATGCATATCATAGCAAATGCATATAATTACACGTGTATTTTTATTTACACGTGTATTTAATGTATACACGTGTACACGTGCCAATAGATATTTTGTACGCGTGTACAGTGACACGAATACACGTGTAATTAAATACACGTCCAAAATCGAGAGCTCTAGTATGAATATGATGTTTCAATGAATATGTGTATATATATTTTTGATTAATTGATATTAATACATACGTATAATTTAATAATTTGGATTGTACTCAGCCTGTTTCCAATTGTGTGAATGTTGTTTTCTGATTTCAGCTTTTTTTTTTGATTATAGCTTGCGATTGGTTATGCCGCTGCTGATGTGCCGCTACAGATGTACCGCTGTTCGTGTACCGCTGCTGATGTACTGCTACTGATGTACCACTGTTGGTATACCGCTGCTGATGTGCCGCTACTGATGTACCGCTGCTGATGTGGCGCTACTATTGTATCGCTGTTGGTTTACCGCTGCTGATGTGCCGCCACTAATGTACCGCTGTTGGTGTACCGCTGTTGGTGTACCGCTGTTGGTGTACCGCTGTTGGTGTACCGCTGTTGGTGTACCGCTGTTGGTGTACCGCTGTTTGTGTACCGCTGTTGGTGTACCGCTGTTGGTGTACCGCTGTTGGTGTACCGCTGTTGGTGTACCGCTGTTGGTGTACCGCTGTTGGTGTACCGCTGTTGGTGTACCGCTGTTGGTGTACCGCTGTTTGTGTACCGCTGTTGGTGTACCGCTGTTGGTGTACCGCTGTTGGTGTACCGCTGTTGGTGTACCGCTGCTGATGTGCCGCTACTGATGTACCGCTGTTGGTGTACCGCTGTTGGTGTACCGCTGTTGGTGTACCGCTGTTGGTGTACCGCTGTTGGTGTACCGCTGTTGGTGTACCGCTGTTGGTGTACCGCTGTTGGTGTACCGCTGTTGGTGTACCGCTGCTGATGTGCCGCTACTGATGTACCGCTGTTGGTGTACCGCTGCTGATGTGCCGCTACTGATGTACCGTTGGTGATGTACCGCTGCTGATGTGCCGCTACTGATGTACCGCTGTTGGTGTACCGCTGCTGATGTGCCGTTACTGATGTACCGTTGGTGATGTACTGCTGCTGATGTGCCGCTACTGATGTACCGCTGGTGATGTACTGCTGCTGATGTGCCGCTGTTGGTGTACCTCTGCTGATTTACTGCTGCTGCTGTGCCGCTGTTTGTACCGCTGGTAATATACTGCTGCTGATGTGCCGCAGTTTTATCGAAGGAGCTCGAAGGCCAGTTGAGTCCCGAAGCAAATGATTTACTGGGCTAGTTGAGCCTTTATGCTTATTGCGTACAATTGGTCGCAGAAAGGAATGATATTAAAATATAAATAAAAACCCAATATCAATTACTCAATTTGCTTTTATTTGATGATCCCGAATCACGACTGCACTCCTTGGTTGATTCTTCTTCAATAATTTAAAAATGTTAATTGCGCCCACCGGCTAATCTCTGTACTCCTATGTACTAATCAGCTGTGCATATTGCATATGCATCCGGACTGTGCCTAGGTCGTTAACCTCATGTGCATATATTTACATTAGTGTGTAGTATATTTTCGGGATGGACGCCGTTGACTGCACAATGTGGTATAGTTTTGGGGTGATACATATAAGGTTTTTAAAACATAAGGATCGATGAACATTTTAGCATGTGTTAACATTCCTAGTGCTCTGTTAGTTTTATTAATGATGAACTCAACATGAGAATTAAAGGATAGTTTACAATCCAACATAACGCCCAAGTCTTTAACTAAGGAAATACGTAGAATTGCACTGCCATCAAGGGAGTAAGAGTAAATATAGGGAGAAGAACTCCGAGAAAAATTAATAATCGAGCATTTACTAACATTAAGGGACAGTTTTTAGAGCACCACAAAGCAAATATTTGAAGATGATCACTTAAACGATGAAAGCTGATGGGATCTTTGCATGCCGAGTAAATTTTAAAATCATCAGCAAACATTAGGAGTGGGGTAAAATTTTCACAACATCATTAACGAATAGAATGAACAAGAGAGGACCAATATGGCTACCTTGTGGGACACCTGATGTTACCTGAATTTGTACGGAAGTATGATTACGAAACTTTACAAATTGGACTCTATTTTCTAAGAACGATGATAGCCATCTGAGGAAGATGTTAGGGAAACCTAATCGTTCAAGCTTATAAAGCAAAAGCTTATGGTTCATTCGATCAAATGCTTTACTGAAGTCAGTGTAAATTGCATCAACCTGGTTACCTTTACAAATTTCAGAAATAACATAGTTGGTGAAGAGGAGGAGATTAGTAACTGTGGATCTGTTTTTAACACAGCCGTGTTGGTTATTGCAAATTAGATTTCTACAAAAAAAATTCAATTTTTCTGCTACTAAGGAATCGAACAGTTCAGGTAGGGACAATTGCTTGCAGATGCCTCTGTAGTTTTCAATTTTGCTTCTGCTACCAGACTTAAATATTGGAATAATAAAAGAGTTTTTCTAAATGGAAGGAAAAATGCTATTATTTAATGATAAGTTAAAAATATGGCATAGTATATTGTGTAGAGGAACCGCACATACTTTTAAGAACCCCGAGGGGATTCCGTTTAGGTCGGGATCAAAATTCGATTCTACAACATTTAGTTTATTAAGAACATTTTCTGCCGACAGTAAAATGTTATTAAAAGCAGGGGGAGGAATAGCACCTAGATAATCGAAAAAGTACGCATCTATAGTTGAATCAGTTATTGAGTAGACAGATTGAAAAAATGAGGCAAAGGTGTTGCAGATATCACAAGGATTGTCAATCGATTGACCACCAAAGAGAAAAGAGGAGGGAAATCCGTCGCCATTTTTTTTAAGAGTTTACAAAATTTCAAAAGTTTTTTGGTGACAACTTGATTTTGGTTTCAACATCATTTATGTAAATGGAGTGGGCATGATATAAAGAGGTTTTAAATTCAAATCTGATTAAACGATAGTTGGTAAATATAAGATCCAGGCACCGATTTTGGTGATTTTTAATAGGATTGATTTGAAACAAACCAAGAGATTGAAAGGCGTCAATGATTTCTGCACTGGTAGGAGATAACGTATTAGCGGGAGTAAGATATGTACAATCCGAATCTCCGGGAATCCAATCGATCTTGCTTTGATTAAAATCGCCAAAGATGTATAACTTATCAGACTTTCAACAAGGCGAGTTGCATCCAAGTATTTAATCACCACTGACAGCGTTGATTTAGGTGGTATAGTATAAACGCATACGATGTAAGCTTTTGATGAGGCGACGTCAAATTTACAGGAGCAGATTTCAATATCAGAGAAGATGTCAAGGTTAACTTCTTTTGAACTTAGTTCTTTTCTTATTGCTATAAGAACACCACCAAATCTTTTAAAAATGCTATTTAAAACTGTCTTATCACTGGGATTAACGAAGAGATAATCACGAAAGATAACAGCATTAGGAAAATTTTCATCTAGTCCGGTTTCAGATATCCGATGGGGAGCTGAAGACATTAAGCAGGAATTTAGTGCATTTTGTTCTTAGCCCTCTTACGTTTTGGTAGAAGACGGAGAGCTCTGTTCGTTTTTTGATTTCTTATTTGTTCTTCTAGGACGGTTTGTGAATTCTTTGACCAACATATTCATAGCCCAGAAATTTGAGTTCAATAGTACGTTACCAATATCTAGAGGAGCTAGTAGTTTAAAAGATGCAGATATCCGCTCCGGCAGGTTGTCAGCTGTTAGGCTATGACATCTGATCTGTTAGGGTATGACATCTGATCTGTTAGGCTATGACATCTGATTCCTTCGGTGTCGATACCTTAGGTTAGGTTAGAGTTAGAGAAGGGGAGTGTAATGGTTGGACATCACTTCCACTCGGAGGACAAGAGGCCCATTGTGATTCCCTTCGTTTGTGTGGGTACACATAAAATTAACCAGTCCTATCACGTGGTGGCTGAAACCACCCCGTGCTCTTGATGAATCTTAGAAGATCCGATATATTTGCATTAGCCACGTCCGCAATCTCTGTAAAGAATCTTTGGCCTAGCGACAAAAGGCGTCGATTCTGGGGAGCTGGACAGTGGCAGAGCAGATGTTGGATCGTCTCAGTTTCTTCCTCATCGCCGCAGCTCCGGCAGAGATCGTTGGATGACCAGTCCCATTTCCGGAGCATTGTTCCAATGGGACAGTGTCCTGTGATCACCCCGACAGCATACGGATCGAGTTACGGTCCAGCGCCAGGAGCTTCTTTGTTTTTCCGACGTTGAGCTCTGGCCACGATGATCTTCTCGTGTTGCTGTCGTTTCTTGTAAGCCAAGACGAGTTGGCCCTTTTGATAATTGTGTCGTTTATGATCCGGTATAATGCGCTGATCGGTGGTTGCAATGACGTGTCCGCTTCGCTGATGTCCATTTCAGAACCTTGCCTGGCCAGTTCGTCTGCTCTTGCGTTCCCCGCGATTGAGCTGTGGCCCGGGACCCAGCAGAGTTTAACTTTATGGTGTCTGATGGACTTCAGTGAGTCGCGACATTTCTTGACAGCCTTTGATCTCGTTATACAGGATTCTATTGACTTCAGTGCAGCCTGGCTTCTACGAAAATTGTGATATCAGATGGTGGGATATCGGCTACCTGTAGGCGTTTAGCTGCTTTCTCTATTGCCAGGATTTCTGCTTGGAACACGCTACATAAATCAGGAAGTCTGAATGATTCCTGTTTGTGTAGGGTATCAGAGTAAAACCCGGCCCCAGTGCCTGTGTCCATTTTCGATCCGTCGGTGAAGAGGGTGATCTCATGGTCGTTGATTACGGCGTTTGATAGCCACTCATCTCTGTCGGGGAAAAGGATAGGTATACTGAAGAGAAGTCATTTTGGGGGGGAATATAGTCGGTCGTAGCTGCGAGGCTACTAAAACCATGTTTCCTTCCCAGGTCGTCTATTATTTTAAGTATGGCCGCATGTGCATAGTTGGCTTGCTTCCACAGAGAGGACTCTCTTAGTCTGAGAGCGCTCTTTGCAGCGTAGCCTTTTATGAAAAGATCCAGGGGGAGGAGATGAAGGATCATGTCCAACCCTGCCTGCGGCGTGCTTCTCATGGCTCCCGTTGTACAAACAGCTGCTAACCTTTGTACTTTGTTGAGCATGTTCATATAGCTTTTTGTGCTGCTAGCAGTCCACCAGACTAGGGCCCCATAAGTTAAAATGGGTCTGATGATTGCTGTGTACATCCAATGAATGATGTACGGTTGCAAGCCCCATCTTTTTCCGATGGTCTTTTTGCATGCATAAAAAACGTTCAATCCTTTTTTCATCCTTTCCTAAAGGTTCCTTTTCCAGGAGAGTATGGAGTCAAGAATGATGCCTAGATATTTTGCTTCTGCTTTGAGTTTGAGTGGAGTACCCTCTAACTTTGGGGGAGCAAATATCGGAATTTTCCTTTTCCTGGTGAACAAAACCAACTCGGTTTTCTGGGGGTTTATTCTCAGACCGTTCTGTCTTGCCCACGAGAAGAGTTCACTAAGCGCAGATGCCATTAGTTCACTGATAGTTGGTAGAAATTTACCTTTTATCAAAATAATCAGGTCATCCGCGTACGCTATGATCTTTGTGTCTTTTTCCATAAAGAATTTGAGGATCTTGTTGACTGTAAGAAGCCACAGTAGGGGGGAGAGAACTCCTCCTTGTGGTGTGCCTCTAGTTGTCACCTTCCTTATAGAACTGTGTCCAATGTCTGCATTGATGATTCTGTTCTTCAACATATTTTCAATCCAGATTACAATGGACTTGTCTACTTTTATCTCCTCAAGAGCTGTTGTTATGGCCTCTGTGTTTACATTGTTGAAGGCCCCCTCTATGTCGAGGAAGACTGCCATTCTCTCTTTTAAGTACAGCGAGCCCTCAATCTCACGGACAACACTATGCAGAGCACTCTCCACTGATCTGCCTTTGAGGTAGGCGTGTTGAGTGTTGCATAGGTTTCGTGAATTTGTGAGTCCTCTGATGTATAGGTCAAAGAGTCTCTCCAAGGTTTTTAATAGAAATGACGAGAGACTAATTGGCATATAGTCCTTTGCGGCAGTATGGGATGGTTTACCTGCCTTAGGTATGAAAATTACCTTAATTTCTCTCCACTGTGTTGGGATGTACCCCGTTCGCAGGCAATTGGAAAGAATGCTTACGAGATGGGGTACAGTGTGGATCTGTGTTTTTTGAAGCATCGCTGGCAAGATATCGTCCGGGCCCGGAGATTTAAAGGGTTTGAACGAATTTATTGCCCATGATACTTTATCCGCTGTGATAATCTTGTTTATCACTTCTTCGGTTGTGTGCACCGTAGGAACCGTCGTCTCGAAGGAGACTGTGGTTTCAGGGGTTTTACAGCCTGGGAAGTGGGTTTCAGTCAGCAGTTCTAAAGATTCCCGACTGGATTCTGTCCAAGAACCATCTGGTTTAAGGATGAACCCCGGGACGCAGGGGTCCTTGGATAGGATCTTCCTGAGCCTTGCGGCTCGATACCTTTATTCTTGATGTAATTAAAAATTTCAGTTGGCTTGGTTCCATATTGAAGGCGGGAAAGAACCACTGCTAAAGGTGGCGAAACGATCTTAAGAGAACAATCCTGATTAACACCGAGGGATGGAGAAACATTTAAAAGTCCGCCAGTATTATGGGGCGAGGATACGGCTTCAATATTTATTGCCGAGAGATTATCGGAGCCGATTGATGACGATCTGTCTAATTCAATACTCAAAAAGAGTGTGTCAGCCGTTGTTGTTGAGTTAGAACGCAAAATCCTTTTGGGTTGAGTTGCCTCAAGAGATATTTGTTAGGCCGCTAGATTAATTGCTTCATCAGCATTTAATATCGGTTGTAGTGGCTTAGGTGGTAATTTGTTCGATTTATTAAAACGTTTCGGATTTTGCTGTTGATGACGGGAATCGAAATGTTGAGAAACATCAATGTCCACCAGTTGTTCACTTTGAATAGTAGGATTAGGCGCCGGTTGTTGCATGATGTTGTCAATTTTTATAAAACTCTCAAGCAACATTTGAACATTCACAGCGTCAAAGTCGAATACTACTTGAAACTCGGAGAGTAAGATAGCGATAGTTTTAAAACAGTTTTGGGCTTTTATTATTTTCCAATGAAGAACTTCTGGTGAAATGTTTCGGTGTTTTTCGCAATAAAAGCATAAACCAGGAGTTGTAATGATTTTATCAACATCCCTCCCTTTAAGGCCTATGCACTTTGCATGCACACTTGCAAGACAAATTCCACACGAGACATTAATGTCATTCGTGTTTTTTTTTACAAATGTAACAATCGGATTTACTAATTATAAGACTAGTACAGTGTAAATTCAATACGACAATATGCGAAGTACGATGGCAGCTCTGCTTTTAGCAAGTACAGCAACCAGAACGATTTTCTTGTAGTCGTCACAGCAACCAGAAAGGCGTATGTAGACGTGGGAAGAGCTGGTATTCTCCAAAAGATGAGTATGGCAAATTGAAACACTCTATTTCAGACGTTGATGCAGTTGCCGTATGAAAAGAGAACCGTATGGAGAGATCAGTGGAGCACAGCAGTATTGCTTCAAGGGCAGAACATCACTCAAAATTGCAAACTCACCGGGAAAAAAATTAGCTAAGCCGAGATTACAGTCAAATGCTTATATATGTATTATATTTGCTTATTTTATAATTAAATTGATTTTACTTTTAAGGTTTAAAAGAAAATAGATCTACGAAGAACAGCTTTATAGCTTTAAACTTCTAGACAAATCGATAAGATTATAAAAAAAAACCAAGGTTGAAATTTAATTCAAATGAATATGAGGATTTAAAAATAAAGAAGTAGGAGCGAAAGTTTACGCACGCGCACTTGATGACTTGTTTATTTAGACTGCCAGACTTCCAAAGCTTAAGCGATATTAAAATGGTTGTAGCAATATATCGGGAACAAATAGTTATCATATTACTGATACCCCAAAATACAGAAACTAAATACTCCAAATTAGTAATAAAACCAATTTCTAATGCTCAAAATATGACAATACAATTAGAAACTAATATAATCTTAACAGATCAAAATAATGCAATCTTCTATCTAAATGTAAAAGACAATTCAAAAAGGAATTTACTAGAAACTTCCGATAGTTGTATTTATAAGTAAAATTATTAACTTCAAAGAAGCAATTTGTAATATGTCCTTTTATAATCAAGAAGAGATAAATAAATTACCACTGGTATGGTTGCCACAAAAATTATTAAATACAGTAAACTCCACCAAAATTGCAACAAATTAAATACAACCATTATAGGAAACTCTTTAATCAAATACGAAAATTGTAAAATAAAAATCCATGAAAGCACATTTAATAAGGAAAAAACAAAAATACACGAACCTTTTTTCCTTCCTAATTCCTCAAAAAAAAAATTCAAATTAATAAAGTAATTCCTTCATTAAAATTAGAAGACAAATTGAAAACAGACAAACTATTGAAGATATATCTATTCAAAATAAGAAATACAATATATTTAGTTGGAGTACCGATGCATTGATCATCGTAATTAGTATCTTTATTATATACTTTATTATTTTAATAAATAAAATAATATTTTATGCTAAATTTAAAAAAAAGGAAAAGTTCATGTAATCAATAATGTCAAAAATTCAAAAAATTCCAAGAATGTAAAAAAATCGTCGGAGCCTCACACACGCGAGAGGGGAGTTACATCCAAGCACACTGCACCCATACAAAACATAATATAATTATGCTGTTGCGATATACCAATGCCCACCTAAGAAGCTGACATAATAAAACGAACTATTACGACATACATATCGTCAACCACCAAAACAAACAACCACAAAACACTGAACATAGGCCAATGTCCGTTTGTCTGTTGTTTCGCATTCAAAACAGAAAGCACTTACGAACAACGAAAGTAACACGCAAGCATAAAACACTTAACGTAGGCCAATGTCCGTTGTCCATTGCCCTACATACGACATAAGCACTTGAGTCAATACATGACTATACACCACGCATTTCGATATCATTGCACAGTATAAAAGCTCAAAACAGAACTCTCCCAAAGTGTGTTGTGTTCCCGAATTCAAAAAGTCTGGACGTGAGCCCCAAAACGAGAAAATAAAATAAATTTTTCAAATAGAAAAACCTTGTTTTATTCTGAACAATTTTTCGTTAATGTTATCCTCAAATCTCGGAAATCCTAATCCTATTCCCGCCCCAGAAACGTCCGAATCCAATTTGCAAAGTCGCGTCACACAAATCGTTTCACAAATCTTAGCCAGAGAATTGCCATCAGTTGTAAGTGCTTTCCTCAACAACTTAAACAATCCTTAAAACAATCTACTTTTTTCCTATTTTTTTGCATATATGTATAATCAACATGTTCGTTCATTTTTAAATTTTTATCTACAATTACTCCCAGATACCTGATGCTTTCAACGTTCTCTATTATTTTTCCTTTTATTTCGATGTGCGCATTGTTTCCTAGATTTATTTCCATCAATTCAGTTTTTTCTTCGTTTAATTTTAATCTGTTAATTTTTAGTAATTCCGTTATTTGTCCTATGTCATAATTTAGCTTCTTCTTGCACTCTTTCGCATTTTTTTACCTAACGTGATCGATCGACTTTCCAATTTCATTTATGCTTTTCATAAAATAATTATTAAATTTGTTAGCAATAATCCGTCCATTGCAATACTCTGCGCCTTCAAAAATCACAGTTTTAATATTTTGTTTACTTCGTTTCAGAACCAGCTTTTTAATGTCTTTACACATTTTCTTGTCCATTTGCTCTCCTTACATATTTTATTACTCATACAGGGTGTCCAACGAGCAGTGTGCCAAAAATCTAGAGCTGTAGGTCTGGTCAAGAAAAGAAAAATATCGTATGGGAGGGGGGGTCTATTCCCCCTCGTTTAGCCGGGAGGGCCAATTTTCTAAAAAATTGACTTAATTTGGAAAAAAAAATATTAAAAATCAACAGTTACATCCACAATGCCCTGATATACTTTTTTGTAAAGCCAGAAACCTCTTCTTTCATCTTGTTTTTAAACAAAGCTGTTTTAAGGAATAGTTTTTGAGAAATTAATTTTCAAACTCAAAATTTTGGAAAAAAAATGAAGAAAAAAATTTCGAACTATTTTTTTTTCAAAATTGTATGAATTAAGTACTAATTTTTTTTTTCAAAAATTCAATTCTCTTATTAGTTTTTAGTTAACAACAGAAAACCGGATGCAAAAATGTCTTGTAGTTTTTGAGAAATTAAAAAAAACCCGAACCATTTTTTTCTTTTTTTTGGTTTTAACGCGGCTAGACTTGTAGGCAAATTAATTAATTAATCTCTATTTTTTTCAAAATATCTTATAAGTTTTAGTTCCCTATTTGCTATTACACTATTTTGTTCTATAATTTTTTGAATAATTTCATTTTCGTTCTTTTTAAGTTTCATATTTGATATAATAATTCTTGGGTTAATTTTATTTGGAACTTATATATCGTACTTTCCTCATATACTTTCCTCTATTGCTCTTTTTATTTTATTTCTTTCATCAAAATCTTGACTTTCTATAATAATTATACCACTATGTGTTCCTTCAATATTAGATATTTTAAAGTTCTGTGGGTCTATTTTTTTTTTTGTTTAAATCCTCTCTTGTTTTTGCTATGTTTTGTTTTTCTTTTGATTTTATGATCAATGGCAACTGTTTTTCATTCTTGGTAACACCTTTTTTTGCCCGTTGTCGTTTGCACTTTTCTGCAAATTAACAATCTTAACAACTTTCTGAAAATTCCAAATCAAACAGCACATATCCCAATCTCAAATCAATACCCTGAATGTCAGAACAGTTCATCTGAATGACAAACAAACAAATAGAAACTGTACGAAGTTCTCAACAAACACCCCAAACTATTCGCCGAGCCTGATGAGAGACTTACGTACGCAATTATAGTTAGAGGCGAAATAAAGACAGTAGACAATAATACAATATACTCTAAGTCCTATCCTTATCCCATGGCCCTCTAGAGATAAGTAGATAAGGATGTCCAAAAATTATTCCCAGACGGCATTATTAGACCTTCACGGTCGCCGTACAATTCACCGGTACGGCTAGTACCCAAAAAGACCGATGCTTCGGGCGAAAAGGAATTTCGGCTATTAATTGATTATCGGAAGCTAAATTCGGTTATCATTGCCGACAGGTATCAAATACGTGAGATAAATGAGGTGCTGACCAATCTAGGGAAGAACAAAGTCTTTACAATCCTAAGTCTGAAGAGTGGGTTCCATCAAATACCACTCAAAGAAGCAGTTGTCGAAAAGACCGCGTTCTCGGTTAACCACGGCAAGGTCGAGTTCACCATGCTCCCCTTCAGATTGAAAAATGAACGCACTATATTTCAGAGAGCTCTCGATGACATCTTCGGGAGCACATAGGAGCCAGATATTATATCTACATAGATGACAATAACGCTTTTGGCGCTAACGAGGAATATATCTCAGGAACCTCGAACTTGCCGCTCTAGAGAAGGCAAACATTAAGGTAAAGATGGACAAATGCGAGTTTTTAAGAGACTCCGTCGAATTCCTTAGATTCATCGTCTGCTCTGATGGGATCAAAACCAATCCCGCTAAGGTCAAAACCATCTCTGAATGTTCACCTCCGACGAACTCGAAAGAACTGAGATCCTTCTTAGGCATGGCTGGATACTATCGCCGTTTCATAGCTGATTTCCCACTCTTAAGAAGGGAAGAAGGCCACGGGCTGTGTCTAAAGAATGTTCCTGTGAAGTTAGATGAGCAGGCATTTGAGGCATTTCAAGCTGTAAAGAGATCCTTAATGTCTCAGGAAGTCACACTGGCCTATCCCGATTTAAAAGGGAGTTTGAACTAACAACAGATGCATCCAATTATGCGATTGACGCAGTTTTGGCTCAGGAAGGGAAGCCAAAACCTTACTTTCGCGTACCTTGAGTACAGGCATACGCGGCCAACGAAAAGGAGATGCTCGCAATCATCCAATCATCTGGGCATTGAACTCAGAAGATGAAGATTTATACTGATCTCCAACCGGTTACCTATGCCCTTAGTCATTGCAATTCCAACGTAAAGATGAAAAGGTGGAAGGCCATACTCGAAGAGTACAATCACGAGATAATTAATAAGCTCGGTAGGACAAACATAGTCGCGGATGCATTATCCAGGCCACCACAAAAATCGAACATCAGTTCCCTAACAGCCACAAACCATAGTGATAACAACTCATCATACAACTTGGTACAGTTTGTAAATCGCATTTAGAACCTTAAAAATATTAAAAAGGGGAGATCAGTCGAACTACGAATATCAGACATCTTTCCCCAAATACCACAGACACATCTTTACCGAGACAGACTACAACAATGAAAATCTCGTAGGGATATTTATAAGATTTCACAACCACAATGTCATAAATGCGATCATGACCGACGAGGAAACTATGGGAATTATCCAACCTATTTATTCGCTCTATTTCAACAATTACAAGGTTACAAATAGAGAACGTTCCCAGCGAATCGCAACAGGAAACGTCAATTAGTGCTCACCGCCTTAAACAAATTTACAAGCTTGCACAGGCCACAAAGGGTGCATCAAGAGCAAGTGAGCAGTGCAGACTTTGACAGTACTTTACTAGCCATAACGCGTGAAAAGGTACTTACCGGAGCAAGGCGAACTGTGGAGGCGAGAGCGTTCCCAGACAGCGGCAGCCAACTCAATCTCATAACAGAGCAGTGCGTTCATAAATTGAGTTTGCTGAAGTGTAAATGTACAACTTACGACTATTACTGACGTACATATACTATCGCGGACAGAGCAGGATTTTCAATTCAGCTGCAAGGTGTATGTATATCATATCAAAGGTATCATCATCTCTTCCCGGAGAAAATTTACCACAAGGGCGTCAGTATGACATGAGCGAGCTTATCTTGGTTGATGAAGCATTCAACAACATGATGAAGCTTTCAGGACGACGTAGCAGCAATCATTACTGGGTTCCTAACCTTCAAGGTGGCAATAACAGCCGATATCAAAAATATGTTTCGGCAGGTGCGGATCAATCAAGGGCAGTGGGATTTCCAAAGAATAATCCCAGTGATGAGCTACGAGAATATTGGTTGACTATAATGACCTATAGCGACAGATACATTTCATGTAGTGGCATTTGTAATAGTAAATTTCATAAAGACTGCACTTCTTCGAGTGACATTTCCTGAAATGCATTAACTTCCGATCGCCATTTGCAGTGGAGATGTGATAAATGTGTTGCTTTCGGTGATTCTTTTTTCTCAAAATCTTTTTCTAAGTTGATAAATTATGTCGCTGACATTAAATCAAAATTACGCATTAACTATGACCCATGTTATATTTTAAAAACTGCTAATTCTAATAAAAAACCAAGAAAATCCAAAAATAACATTAATACCAACAATAATGAACTCAATCGAACTGTGGAAACAAAAAAAAACAACTTTTTCAAAATAGAACATAAACGACATTGGAAATAGTGGCCAGTTCGGTAGTGGTGGATAACGATGTTAGTCTGCTCTCAGACCTAATGATCTCTATTGGTGCAACAGAAACAAAAGACGCATCAGCCTAATCTACACTTACATCAGCTGAACGCGGTGAAGCGTTTACAACAGAAATCGATGTGAGAACTTAACCCTCTACCGCATACTATTCCATAGTATATGGTTTACCATATTCAACATGACTTATTTCCGTTATATTATACAAAAATGCAATTTACGATCGAACTGTGTCTATTTTTTTTATAATAAAGCGGTTTTGTTATCAGAAAGAGATTGGCGATTCCGGAATAAACTCATTGTTTTTGAAGCAAGTATCAAGTACATCATTTAATGTGCTTTTGTGTGTTCTTTATTTTAATTTTTTTTTAAATAAACAGGTTAGTCATTACAGATCCAAAAAGATATAATTTTGTATGTATTTATTCTTCTTTCTTAAATTTGTGAACTTTATTAATTATTGCCTTTTTTTTTGTCCAAAAATCCAAATATAGGTTTTCATGCATTAGCGAATCAGCTAAAGTAGCCCATACATAATTCAACTCAAGTGTAAATTGAATTGTCAATTGGATTGATGCTTTGCCACACACTACTTCAACTGAATTGAAGAATTGCTTCTTCTGTCAAAAATATTATTATTCATTTGGAAGTTGTGTAGTGTGACGTACAATTCTCAAAGATGAGTGGGAAAAGAAAAATACTAGGATTAATAATAAAGGTAGAATGTATTGATAGTGAAACGGAAAAAAAAGAAAAAAAAAACATAGAATGTGGGTGAAGAAATGGTTAAAGAATAAAAAAAAGTTATCAAATGAAAAATTAATAAGAGAATTGAGATTAAATGATTTCTCGAATTTTACAAGAATGAATGCAGAAACTTTTAACAAACTTTTAAATACAATTACTCCACTCATAAAAACAGAGGACACTTTTATGAGAGACGTGAAGCCATAATATCAGTGTTAAATGAATACATAAAGGTAATATTTTGGTGTATTGTTTGTTTATATTATAAACAATTCTGTGTGTTTTTTTTTTGATGAGTGGAAATTTGAGTCGGACAATTTTTTTTAATGTAAGTGGATTTCCACATTGTCTTGGCGCTATTGATAGCAAACACATTGAAATCAAGATACCGCCGCGTTCGGGATCATTTTACTTCAACTACAAAAAGACATTCAACATAGTTCTAGCACCCCTTTTGCTAGAATGTTGGAGCATAATTCATTAAATATTCCAAATAGAGAAGAACTAATTGCAGGTGGTGAAAAGCTAGCGCATATGTTCGTTGCGGGTGACGCCTTTCCACTGAAGGAGTACATAATGAAGCCATATGCTCCCCCACATCTTCACAGGAGTTACATTTTAACAAGTGCCAAGAGTTCGCATAGAAAATGCTTTTGGCATTATCGCACACCGCTTTGAAGTATTGCTTAAAGCAATGAACGTGTGTCCTGAAAAAGCAACAAAAATTGTCTTAGCCTGCTGATTCTTGCACAATTATTTGAACATCTCTCTCCACAAGTTCTTATATGTATTTTGGGTAATTTTTTTTCCAAATAAAGAATAATTTTTCACAGCACAACAAAAAAACAACGTGCGCACGTGCAGACGATTTCACAATGAATGGTTGTGTCTGATATACATATGTACAAATTCTCAAATTTAACTGCTTGTCAGCTGACTTGTCCATACACGATTCAACTGAGTTGACCAACTTGTCCATCAACTTGGAAATTTCAAAATCTTTTGATCAACCAAATCGTCAATCGTCAAATCGATCAAATGACAAGGCCACACACGCTTTGATTTAGGCAACAATAGATTCACCTGAAAAATGAATTGTATTGTGTGTGGAATGCATAAGAGTTCATGACTCTTATGTGCACATGTTTTATCAGTGCACATAAATAGCAAATCGGAAATGAATATACAGTCCAAAAAAACATCATAAATACTCGTATAAACAAATAAAAACAGCCAAACTGCACATTAAGAGTGTGCTGATCCCTTACATAGGCAGGTATAAATTTATAAGAGGACAAGAATACGATCGGTTAAGAATATTTTATATAAAAGGACCAGTAGAAGGTCAACATATTGATAATAAGTCTGGTTGGCAAAAAAAAACCCAAATATGTCAATTTTGTGAACAGAAAACATATACATACAACAATCATAAAAGAAACTGTTTGGTAAAATTTCACGAATAAGAAGAATCGAATAATTTAGCCTTTAATGCATACTAAACCGTATATGTCCTAAAATTAATAACTAGAAATCGCCTTACTGCTTACTAACCTATATATGGGTTATGTATGTAAAACAATATATATATATAAAATTATATGTACTACACTCCGCGACAACTGGTTGACCATCTTAATTCCGAGGTTACTCAATGATTTTGTCCAGCACCTGCAACACATCTTACCGTTATATAATCATTACTAATTGTTATGTAAATTTTTATCGCTGCAAGTGGTCTGCTTTCCGTTATCTCGTGTGAATTTATAAATGTTCCTCAATGAAACCTGGAATTTAAGAGAATGTCTCAACCAGTTGTCGCGAAGTTTACCTTTTTCCAGCACTATTAAAGCAAAAAATATGCTAAAAAAAAATATTTCATTTCGTTCCTAGTTCATGCAGTAGAGGGTTAACCGCTCCATTGTAGTCTCTTTCTGCTGGTGCAAAGCAGGTTGTAACGTTGGGAGCGAGACGGGAGATTTGGGTAAAAACAACGACTCAAATCAATACATGCAAAAAAGAGTTCATCGCTCTTCAAAAGTTACATTCGACACAGACACCAATGCAATAAATGAAGTACTACCAATACCTAGTCTCCGTTTCATGCACCTCTCTCATCTGGAGTAGTGTTTAATGGCTGATAATGTCATTGCGTATGCTGCAAAAAAATTAATATTCCGTAAAATCTTCTTAAATGCTTTTGCTTAATCAAAAGAGACGTTGATGAGACAAATCTTATCTATCTGAATTTTAAACTTGGATTACCATATAACTTGTTTGATACTGCTTTAGACTCTTCTCTTTGTCCTGTTGGAGTGAAAATTAAGAAATTCATCTAGTCTTCAAGAAACGAAGGCAGCTAAAAGGAGATAAAGAAAGTGTAGCGAAACCTACGGAAATTTTGATAAAATTACGAGTTTATTTTCAAAATACCGGTGGCCTACGGACAAAAATTAAAAAGTTTTTTTCGTCTTCATCTCTTCACGAATATGATGTTATCATATTTGTGGAAACTTGGCTCAATTCAGACATTTTATCTCCTGAACTTTTCGATTCATCTTTTTGTTTATCGTAAGGATAGATCTGCGTCATCTGGTGGAGTTCTAGTTACTCTAAAGTCATCTTTAAACAATAAACAATGTTATTTAAAAGATGATTGAAATAAATTGGGGAAACTATGTGTGAATATTTTTTATTATTGTATAATTCTCAAACAATTATGGAATTATTTTTTCTTGTTTATCCAAACCATATTTCTAATAAAGTTTTTTTTGGTGAGTGAATTAACAACTAACCAATTACGATTTATACTCGGTGATTTTGATATTAGTGATGTTACCTGCAGTTGTCCTGAAAGTCAGCAAATATTAGTTCCTTTTAATATTTTTAAAAATGTCGAATCATTAGCTGATTCATTAACATCATTTGATTTAAATCAAATAAATTAATAGAATACTTGATTTCATTTTTATAAGAAATGATCTCAAATATTATTTGGATCAAGCCGATTTTCCATTTGTAAATAATACAATACATCATAAAGCATTATGTTTTACTTTTGATTGTTACTCTTGTGCAAACGAATTGAATATGACGGTTTTGTCGGTTTCTATAGTACTTTTAATATTGACATTGACTATAGGTTAATGGTGGTTCACTTGCTTATAAATCTTTTAAAATCCAATTTTTAAGTTATCCTAAGATCATAATATAATTTAACTCTAAGATTACTGCTTATTGAATATAACAATAATAAATCGAAGGATGTACAATCTTCTTGCATTTTTTTTAAAACTTCTTATAATTCGGATATTATATCTAATATTGGTGACTTTTTCTCAAATTTATCGCCAATTACTGACTTTTGCCCGAGTTTTCAGAAGATGAATTTTTGATTGGCGTGAATAGTCTCGATATAACAAAAAAAAAGTTGGTTATGATAATATTTCACCTATATTTTTGAAAAATTGCCTTCATTCCCTCGGTCCTGCGTTGTTTCTTATCTTAAATAAATTATATATCAAATCTTTAAGATCGGCCTAAAACATTTAATTAAAAACTATAGACCTATCTCAAAATTATCTGCGGTGTCAAAACTTTTTGAGAAATAAGTTACACAAAAGCTTTATTTCTCTATACAAAACGCAATTTCTTCTAAACAATATGGCTTTGTAACAGGTTGATGTACTAGTACAAATCTATGTATCTTTACCAGTTCTTGTACAAATAAGATTGAAAAAGGTAAATAAATTGATGTGTTGTATACAAATTTTGTAAACGCTTTTGATCGAGTCTATCATGGTCTACTCTTACAAAAACTGAAAAGATCAGGCTTAAGAGATAATTTTCTAAATTATAATAGTTAAAATCCTACATGAGTGAGAGAAAACAAGTTGTACAAATTGATAGTTAATATAGTAAGCAGTAAACATTTATTGTGAAAAATAACATAAAGTGCTTATTATTTCTTGAATAAAGTGTTGTACCGAACTACATACTGTCCCACGTGATAATTTAACATCTTAATTTAAAAAAAATCTTAATTGCAGTAAGAAATCCACTTTTCCTTAATATTTTATATAAATATTTCAATTTGTGACTACATACATATCTGTATACATCATACATATATTTAACCGCAATGCCTAACGCCAATACAAGTGAGCAACAAAGAAAATTAAGATCTGCTGAAAAATGCTGCAACTCTCTCGCTCCGCGCTCTGAGTCTCCTGCAACGGCGCTGTCGTCAACTAAACTTTGGAATAAGTTTAAAAGTCGTTTTGAAGAGATCACGAAAAATATAACAGCATCAGTAGTTTCTCAACTGAAAGCGGAATTTGACTCCATGTTCACCACCGTGTTAGAGCGTATGTCTGCAATGGAAAGTGATTTCAACTCCAAATTGAAATTGCTCGAACGCGATTTTAAAGAAAGGTATACCTCTATCAGCACCATGGTTTTAAATTGCCAGAGCAGTGTTGATGCTGTAGAAAGTCATTGCTCCCACATCGACTTACTCCAGAATGAAATCTCTCTTATAAAAGCGCAACAGCTTAAAAATGATAATTCCCAGCTGAAGTCGCAAGTTGATGCTCTCGCGAGAAAAAAACTTATCGTTAGACCTAGTATTGCACGGCATTCCAATAACTGCTGAAGAGAAATTTCTTTCCGAAATTTTCCAAAAATTTTGTGCAACGATCAACGTTAATTCATTAACACCGAACTATATTTTACGCACAAAACCGTTAAGAAATACTACGAGCAGTGCAATCATTGTTAAACTACCACATGAACGAATGAAAACTCACGTTTTAAGGAAAGCCGCGGAGTATTACAAGAACAATTGTAAGTCAGTTACTCTAAAAATGATCTTGGGTTCACAAGTACTCGTTTCGTACGTGTTTATGAAAACCTGACAAAACTGAATCATGCTCTTTTTCGGAGAGCGAATGAATTACGACGAAACAAATGCTTGCATTCCGTCTTCACAAGAAGTGGGAGAGTTTTCGTTAAGGAAGCAAATGACAAGCCCCCTATTTTGTTCTGTTAAATATAACCGCACTCCTCCTTGTAATGACAAAATAATAACTTACAGATCTTACCAACATTTTAACCTTACTGACGCTCGAAGAAACTGTGACTCTAATACCTGGGACTCTATTTATTTTACATCTGACATTGATAATAAAATTAGCATATTTAATAACCTATTAAATGAATTGTATGACGTTTGTATACCAACAGTGACTAAGACAATTAAGCCCAAACCTTGTCCATGGTATAACAATATTATTAGAGAATATATCCGCGAGAAAGAACGATTTTTTAGACTTTTCAAAAGAAATCCCACTGAATACAATAGACGCCAATACAACGTTGCTCGAAATAAAACAGTTGCAATGATACGCTTCTACAAGCGTGCTTACATCATGCGAAAACTTGACCTTAAACAAAGCTCTAGAGAATTATGGGAAAACTTAAATAAACTTGGTGTAACTGCCGGGAAAAATATAGCTGAGTGTTCTTTTAGCCCTAGTACAATGAACACTGTTTTTGCACCTGTCTCTACAATTCCATCAATTCTTCCAGCAAGTTCAGAGGACTCTAGTGTAGGATTTAGTTTTGAATGTGTCCAGTTAATTGATGTTCATGATTCGATTCGTAGTATCAAATCGAACGCTACAGGTCCTGATTGTGTGTCGCCTAAGTTTATAAAGTTAGTTTTGCCCATAATACTTCCGTATATGTTGAATATCTTCAACTTTTGTATGTATAGCTGCCAATTCCCAGAGAAGTGGAAAGAAGCCACCATCGTTCCTGTTTCGAAAATATCCAACCCGTCAGTTCCGTCGGATTTCAGGCCAATCAGTTTACTCTGTTTTCCAGCTAAGGTGCTTGAAAAGATTATGGCTACCCAAATACAAAAGTACTTAGAAGCAGGTAACTATCTATCCAAGTGGCAATCAGGTTTTCGCCATTTACATAGTTGCGAATCTGCGGTTATCAAAGTTACTTCAGATTTGCGTACAGCACTAGACGCAAACAAACTCGGAATCATGGTTCTTCTCGACTATTCCAAAGCCTTTGATTGTATTAACCACTCAATCCTATTGTCTAAACTGAAAAACTTATTTGGTTTTAATAATACATCTCTCAGACTCCTTGCGCAATATCTAAGTAACCGCGTTCAAATAGTCAAAACGGAATCGGGAACTTCAAGTCCTACTTCAGTTAAATCTGGTGTACTGCAGGGATCTGTCTTGGGCCCGTTACTTTTCTCTATGTTCATAAATGATCTTCCAAACTCAATAAAAAACTGTCAAATGCATATGTACGCGGATGATGTCCTTATTTATCTATGTCAGTCTGTTGGTTTAATAGAAGATTGTGTAGCCCGTATAAACGAGGATCTCTTAAATGTCCAACGGTGGTCTAATAATAACAACCTTAAACTGAATCTTTTAAAGACTATGGGAATGATATGTTCACGACGGAGAATTGACCATTCTAATTATCCTGCTCTTGTCCTGAACGGAAACATTATTAGCTATGTCGACAAAGTTAGGTATCTAGGATATCAAATTAATAGCACTTTAACCTGTTGCGATGCTGTTTCGGATACAATAAGAAGAATATACCATGGCCTATCCAGGTTAAGGTCGTCATCGCATTCACTGCCCACAACAATGAAATACCGTTTGGTTAAAAGCTTGTTACTTCCTTTTTTCACGTTTAATTGTTCTGTGTATCCTTGTCTTGATTATGATTGCAACCGCAAAATAAATGTAGCTTTTAATGATTGTATTCGGTTCATTCATAATGTTCCAAGGTATGTATAGTAGTGTGTCCCACCTAAATGGGTCGTTGTTCGGTTTAAAATTTGACACGTATTACAAGTTTAGAAATATTATAAAGCTTTTTAACATCATCCACGGTAAATGTCCTAGTTACTTACGTGAAATGATCCTTTTTGCTCAGTCTCGCAGAGGGTTAAAATTAATAATTCCGCGTTTTGCACACATAATTGGAGAACGGTCTTACTTTGTTCAATCTGTTCGTCTGTGGAATAATCTTCCTCAGGAACTGCAGAACATCACATCACCAGCCACATTTCGCAGAAAACTATTTTCAATTCTGTCGAATCAAAGCTCATAAGTAATACCTATAATATACCCGTAAGTTAAAATTTAGCTTAAACTTCTCTTTGTTTTTTCCCCTTTTTCTCGATTGGATGTAAAATTTATTTGTAATATCAACTTTAGATACTTAATTATAAGATAAAACATCTTGTAGTATCAAGTTAAATTATAACATCAATGAATAAATGAAATGAAAATGAAATGAAATGATAGTTACTACTCAAACCTTATAAATGTTCTCTCCGGTCTTCCCCAAGGAAGCCATTTAGGACCCCTTTTACTTATTTGTACTTTTAATAAATGATCTACCCGAAATTATTAAATACAGCCGCTGCTTGAGCTACATACATATGTTAAAATTTTTCTTGATGTATTTTCTCCTATGGACTGTTTTAAATTGCAAATTGGTATTGAAAACTTTTTATTTTGGTGGAATATCAATCATCTTGAGTTAAATTTCCCGAAATACAAACTATTTAGTACAACAAGGTCCTCCTGTTTAGTGACATTTAATTATATGTTTTATGACCAACAACTATTTTGAGTCGACGCTGTGAAAGATCTTGTAGTGTTTTTTGACTTGAAAATGAGGTTTACAATTCATATCGATTATATAGTCTCTAAAGGCAATTCTATGTTGGGCTTTTTAAAACGAAACTTTTGTAAGGTTCAGGAACGCTATGTAAGGTTAAAGGATCGCCATGTAAGGTTAAAGAAAAAAAAATTGGGTATTGATCTACTCTGTTTAAGTAATCCGGCAGGGTACGAATGCCATAGGGTTCTGCCAAAGAAGGATTAGTTTAATCGACGGGCAGGGCACGAATGCCATAGAAGTCTGCCAGAAAAGTGAGAAACAATGTTGATGGTGGTCAAATTGAATCTGAATTTATTTTCGAGATATCGGTCTTTATATACTATTTCCCCCACTAGGTCGCGTGCCATCATATTTCGGCTACACTGCATTGTGTTCCCACAAAGAATCACTTGTCAGATGACACATTAAAATTTATGCTCTCTGATGTTAAATGCCATTCATGACACACATCTATCGGAATACTTGGGCAGTGAACTTTGTAATGTTTATATTCCAATTCTTTCTGCCTGTATTCTTGTGATGTCAGCATTTTGTCGCGTGCCGTTCAGTGTTTTTTTCTTTTTGGTGTCGCATGACACTATTATGTAATGTGTATTATGCAGTGTGTAGGAAGTGTATGTTATTGCTTTGGTGGGTATACTACACCCTTACCCTTAAGCGAACAATTATTTGGAGAATAATTTTTCAAGACTTTTCTGTATCGATATGTTTCGGAATTGCTTTACATCGGGGTTTCTTAAGTTACTAATTACATTATTGTGTATGGTTTATTTTAACTATATTTAACTATGTAGTATGTTAACATTTTTGAATAATAATTTAACAAAATTTTGTTTGTATTAACAGTTAGTAATTGGTATGTATTGAAATTATTATCACATGTTATATTTCTTAAGGTTATTGTTGTGGAACTTCTTCCTTTCACCGTTTATTTCTATTATTGAATTAATATTGTTTGTTTCTATTATTTGGTATGGTCCGTGATAAGGACTTTGTAAATTTTTCTTACTTTCTAGTTTAACAAACATAAATCTCCTATTTAAAAGTCTGAAATATTTGTATTCTTATCATATTCAATTTTTTTTTTATTCTTAACATTATTGATATTTTTTCGTGTTTTTTCAATTGCATGCTTGAGTCTTATTCTAATTTCATTTGCATAGTTATCTAAATTATATACTTTTTCATTGTTATTTATTACATCACTTGGTACGTAGGGTAATTTTCCAAAAATAAGTTCATATGGAGTATACTTGGTGTCTATATGTGGTGTAATGAAATTCATTTAAAACTCTATGGTTTCTCTTTAAAGATCCTATGCGGTGTGTTGTGATATTCGTTTATAATGTTTAACTTTTCTTCAAATTACACTATTTTCATATATTCATTGGCGAGTGTATTTCATTTCGTTGCAACGTATTATATATTTCTTTCAATTCCTTCTGTTTTATATATTCAAATAACATATCATCTTCACTTAGCGCTACTTCTTTTATGGGAACCCTTTTTAATTTTGATGCGAGCTTCAACAGAGTCGAAACGTGTTTCGCTAGATTGTCGCTGCATCTTACAATAACTTCAATTTCTTTAAGTACTATTCTTCTTTATATTATCACTCGTTAATTCAAATTTTAATTTCTTCATATTTCTGACGTCAGTTATGGATATACAATCCCACATGTGAAGGTGAACAGTCTTCTGTTGAGATGTGTGGGTCTCCTTTTTATTATTATCTTCATTGGCAATCTTTTGTGCCATACCCCTTATTATTGCCATGATCTGCTCCTTGGAGTCAATATCATTGTGGCTTATATTATTATTTTCTTCCATCATGGATTTGAAAATGTCACTCTAAATTTTTATTTTTGATAGTGCCTTTGTATTCATTTTTCCTTGCTTGTAAACTATCTCAAAGTCGAAGTTTGATAAGTCTAGCCTAATTCTCGTCATCTTCGAGGATGGATTCTTATGTGCGAATAACGAAATTAAAGGTCTGTGGTCTGTCACTATTATGAATTTCTTTCCATACAGATATGGATTGAAGAAATTTATTCCCCAATGGATTGATAACAGTTCCTTTTCTATTATTAGTTTGTTAATATCATGTTTTTGTAAGGATTTACTAGCATACGAAATTGGTGACCTATCTCACCTTGTGAGAGCACTGCACCTAATGCAAAATCTGATGCGTCGGTTGTAACTATGAAAGGTTTGTCGAAATATTGATATTGTAAAATTGGAGGGTTGATTAGTTTTTGCTTTAAGTCTGTGAATGCTGTCGCGCATTCGTTCGACCAAATGAATGGCTGTTTCTTTTTTAAAAGGAAATTAAGGCTTTTTGCAATTTCTGCAAAGTTTGGTATGAATCTCCTGTAATAGTTGCAGAATGCTACGAATATCCTGACTTCGTCTGCATTTTTTGGTGTTGGATAGTTTTCTATTGTTTTATATTTGGAAGGATCTGTTTTTATTCCATTACTTGTTATTAAATGACCTAAATATACGACTTCAGATTTCAGAAAATGACACTTGCTTGCATTTAACTTGAGATTGTATTGTCTTAGTTTATCGAATACATGAATTAGGTTATCGTTATGGTATTTTAGATTACATCCAAAGATGATAATGTCATCTACATAGAGGAAAGTGTTAGATTCTAAGCCGCTTAATGCTATCGTTAGCATTCTTTGGAAACTATTTGAGGATATTTTTAATCCGAATGGTAGTCTTTCGAATTGGTAATGTCCGTCTTGTATCGAGAATGCTGTTAACGGTCTTGATTTCTTATCTAGCGGTATTTGGTGAAATGAGCTGGTCATGTCTAGTGTGGAAAAGTATTTAGCCTTTCCCAATTTGTCTAGTACGTCTTCAATTCTTGTTAGTGGAAATTTGTCGTTAACAATTTTATCGTTCAATTTACGGAAGTCTACAACTAGTCACCATTTCTTTATATTTCCATTGCTCTTTTTAGGGACTAGCAGTAATGGTGAATTGTATGGGCTTACCGAATTTTCTATTATGTCATTTTCTAGTAGATTTTGAACCTGCTCTCTTATTTCCGAATTTTGTGTTTGTGGTAGTCTGTAGTTTTTGACGTATACTGGGATGTTGTCTGTTGTGTTTAGCTTCTGAGTGTAGAAGTTGTTAGTTGATAGTGGTTCGTTTTCCAAATGAAAAATGTCCTAATAGTCTTCAAATATCTGTGTCAGTGTTTTTCTTGTTTCAAGGTCAAGTATGTAGGTAGGAGTGGCCGTCTGATATCAAGATGCACGGCTTATGCGCCGTTTTGATGCCACCACTCAGTGACCTAGTGTGCTATTATTAGAGTTTCATATCCAACCTGTGGAATTAAGGAATTTGATGATATTGCAGAATCCTATTTCCCTGAATTCTGATAGGTCGTCGAAGGAGATTTTGCCGAGTAGGCGCTGTCTGGTTCTAGCTAGAGCCGGACATTCACACAGCGAATGGGTGAGAGTTTCCTTTTCCAGTGGGTTCTTGCAACTTCGGCAGTAGGTGTTGAATGGGATGCCTAACTTAGCAGGGTGGGTACCGACAGGCCAGTGGCCAGTACAGATGGCTACAATTCTGGCAATCTCTTGTCGGGGTCTGTTAGTTAGGTCGAGGGTTCTTTTCCTGTTATAGGAGGGCCATGTTTTCCTTGATATGACGCAGTTGCTAAGACTGCACCATCTGGAGTTCGCCCTTGAGAGAGAGTGTTCTAGAAGGTTTGCCTTGACCAGTCTGATGGGGGGGAGTACTGCCTCCGCCAAAGAACAGTCGAGGGAAGAGCCGTGCCTTGCTAAAGCGTCAGCCTTTTCGTTTCCCTCTATTTTGCTGTGGCCAGGAACCCAAATGAGAGTAATGTTGCACAGCTGATTTCATCCTTACACTGTGCAACTAATTTGGATTTTATGGAGTGAGAGTCGAGGGCTTTGATAGCTGATTGGCTATCAATATATATATTGACATCTCTCTTGGTAATAGGATAGCGCGTGAGTAACTTGCAAGCTTCCTTAATCGCTGGTATGTCCGCTTGGAACACGCTGGCCGAGTCTGGAAGTCGCAGCGATTTGGAGATATTCAGTTCCGCTGAGAAGATACCCGAGCCAACCCCACACTCCATTTTCGAACCGTCGCTGAAAAAAGCTACCTGATGGTTCTGAGAGTGCAGTCCCTGTTTCCATGTCATCCTGGATGGGAAGTGGACATGGGCGGCTTTATTTGGGTTGTGTATGGGTGTCGTGAAATCGGTTACAGTCGTGGCCAGGTCACTAGGTAATAGGTCCAACACCTTGCTATGACCGTAGGGTTTAGATGACCAGAACCCAGATTCTCTGAGTCTAATGGCGCTACAGGCTGCATTATATCTGATGAAGAGGTCCAGAGGGAGGAGGTTTAGGAGTAGTGCCTCGGTCGGAGTAGACCGAAGGGCACCGGTTACCCCGATACTGGCCGATCTCTGTACTCGGCTTAGTTTTTTGATGTTGTATGCCTTACTTAGGGCAGGCCACCATGCGAGCGCTCCGTAGGTGAGGATGGGGCGGATGACAGCCGTGTACATCCACAGCACCATTTTGGGTCGGAGTCCCCAGCTTTTGCCGAAGGTTCTGCTACATGCATAGAAAGCGACACATGCTTTCCGTACCCGATGTTCAATGTTTATCTTCCAACTGAGCTTGGGGTCTAGGATAATTCCTAGGTATCTAGCCTCGGAAGACAAGGAGAGTGACTGGTTGTTGAGTCGAGGGAGATTAAAGGCCGGTATCTTATATTTGGTGGTAAACAGCATCAGTTCTGTTTTACTCGGATTGACGCTTAGGCCGCATCCTGAGGCCCAGGCGCTTAGCTTAGTCAGAGCTCTCTCTGAGATTTCGCTAATTACCGAGTGAAACATTCCCGATACTAGGATGACCACGTCGTCAGCATAAGCAACCGCCTTTATTCCGATTCTCTCGAATTCTTTCAAAATGTTATCGATAACCAAGAGCCATAGTAGAGGCGATATTACCCCACCTTGGGGTGTGCCTTTATCTACAGTCTTAACTATAGTGGTGTTGCCCATCTGGGCCTGAATGATCCTTGTTCTGAGCATGGATATGATCCATCTGCTAAAAAGACCCTCTACCCGTGCCGTGGTGAGGGCTTCTTGGATCGATTCAGTGTGAACGTTGTTGAAAGCACCTTCTATATCTATGAAGGTAGCTAAGGTAAATTGCTTATGGTGGATGGATTTTTCGATTGTCTGCACGACTTCATGCAGGGCGGTCTCAGTGGACTTGCCTTTAATGTAGGCGTGTTGGGACTTCGAAAACTTTGTGTTTCCTAGGGAGTCGCGGATGTGCCTGACTAAGATGCGTTCGAGGGTCTTCAGCCTCAAGGATGTGAGGCTGATAGGTCTGAAATCCTTTGCGGATTCATGACCGCGCTTGCCAGCCTTCGGGATGAAGATACATCGAACTCTTCTCCAGGCTAGGGGGATGTAGTTGAGTTTCAGTGAACTTCGATAAATCACCGTTAGCCAGGGTATAACCTTGCCCAAATTCTTTTGTAGCATTATAGGTGATATCCCGTCAAGTCCCGGTGACTTGTATGGGGGGAAGCTGCTGATGGCCCCAGATATATTATCGGGGTTGATGATCAAATTAGCATCGTCCCGTGGTGTGTGCTGCGTGTGATGAGGGACCTGCATAGTAGTCCCGTAGTCTTTACATCCGGGGAAGTGGGTGTTCAAGAGAAGTTCCAGGGACTCTTCTGTGGAATCTGCCCAAACACCGTCGTTACGTCTAATGTAGGATGGATTCTGGTGCTGTTTGGATAGGATTTTCCAGCCTGGCAGCATCCTTTAGTGTTTCGATAGACTGGCAGTACTCTGACCACGCCTGAGCTTTGGCTTTGCTAATGGCCTTTTTATAGAGTTTAAGGCAGTCTTTGTAGGGTTTCCAGTATTTGTGTCTGTGGCAGATGTTGAAGAGGTCTCTTGTCATTTTCCTTAAAACGGAGAGATCCTCATTCCACCACAGTGGGAAGGTTTTTTTGCTGTGCTTAACTGGGCACGAAACTTTGAAGGCCATGACCATGGCCTTTTCAAAGGTCGTAACTTTCGTGTCCAGTTGTTCTACCGATTCCATGTCTGGATGTTTGAGTTTGGAGTTAATGATCCTGCTGAATTTTTTCCAGTCAGTACGTTTAGGATTTCTGAAGGGGATGGAGGGGTCGGCACTGAAATTCACATTGAAGAGTATCCATTTGTGGTCTGCGAACGATTTTAGATTGGATACTCTCCAGCTGTCGACCCTATAATTGGTGGAATTGGAAATACAAAGGTTGGGGAGCTACCTACATTACATATATTGAGCTTGGAGGTTATTAAGAAATCAAACAGAGACTCCCCCTTTCGTTGATTTCTGAACTGCCCCATAGAGAGCGTCTGGCGTTGGCGTCGCATCCGAGAAGAAGGGTATCCTTACCCTTTTGAAGTTGCCTGGCCAGTAGTTGCACTTCAACCGGTGGAGATGGCATATCGTGCGACATGTAGCTTGATGCTATAATGAGGTTCGGCTGGCCAGACCCTTCCAGATTAACGACTGTTAAATCTTCGGAGCTAAGGTGGGGACATAAAAAGGCTTTAATATGTTTCTTAGCTAATATACAGGTTCTGGGTTTACCGGTTTGTTGTCGTTGAGCCCTCGGATAATAGAACCGTTTACCCAGGGCTCCTGCAATATGCCAATGTCAATGTTTTCCTCCCGCAGGAAAACTAGCACATTCTCCGACGCACATTTCGAGTGCTGGAGATTAAACTGTATGACATTAAGCATATTGTAATTACTGTTGTTGCTTTTGTTGTTGCTCTTGGTGTAGTTGAGGTTGGTCTTCCGTTTCGATCGATAGGCCCTCCAGCAATTTGTCAGTTGCATCGATCTCAACTAGATCGTCACCAGGGCCTGTCGGGCGAAAGATGTTGAGTTTGGCTTGAGATTTTGTAGTTTGCCTCCTTCAGTACTTCCAAGCACTTTTCATTGATGGAGAGCAAGTAAGTTTGGGAGTTGTTCTGTGGTTCTTCGACCTTTATGATGGCCCAGTCCTCCGTGGGGATGTTGGGGTTTTGCAACTTGAGACATTGGAGAACCTTTCCGCTGTCTATAGTCGTCCGGGGTAGCCAAATACGTGCCTTTGGTATCCTGGGGATATCCTTAGCGGGGATGATCTTGATCTTAAGTTCAACCCAGGCATCGTTAACCTTAGCGATGCACTCGCTAAGGAAGTCTTTGGAGAATTGGTCAGCGCATTTGATAACCCGGAAACCCCTAACAATCTCTTCGGAGTCAAATCCAGACATCTGGCCATTGGGGTTATTAATGATGTGATCCACAGTCATTACGGTAAGCTTAGCCTCGATGCTCGGCCATCTGTCAAGCACCGCTTTACCGTTGGAGGAGTTTTCGTCACCCAGCGCGACCTGGAGGTGATCTCTCGCAGTTTCCGCGTAGGAGGAAAACTTGCCGGGGGGTTTACGCGAGGAGGGCGCGGCGGCTGCTTGCTTCTTTTAGGAGCGATTGAGGTCTCGTTTTGAGACCTGTTCCTTTTCGCTCCCTCGCGATTTGATGTAGTTTTGAGTCGGGTGTACTCATCCACCACTTCCTGATATTTGCGCCGATCCTCTAGGTCTTTCTCATGAGGAGTACCGGCTGCTTCATTTTTTGCAATCTTGCCAAGAATGAATACAGCCTTGAGGTACTTTTCTCTCATAATCTTAGCCGTTGGTATATTTTGAGGTTGAGGTTGAGGTAGAATTGGTTGGATAGGGGTACTTTGCTTAGAACCCTATTCCTTGGATGGACTGGCTACTTTTTCTTGGCTCGAAGCCAGTAGCTCGTCCTCGGATGAGGTGCCAAGGCTAGGCGACCTCTTTGTTTTGGTTTTGTTTTTGTTTTTTTGTATCCATATGTGTAAAAAATGTTGGTCCCACGAGTAGGTCCGGAAAGAAAGGTCCGTCCCAGCAGAGCCGACATACTGGGATAAGGCACTTATACAACCGACCTTGCCTGGGCATCGGAGGGGACCGTTAACGGCCAGTACTCTTTAACCACTAACTGACCATGCAGCCATCGGCACGGGTACCTCAACACCTTGGCTTAGAAGTGGGTTCTGGAATTTAGTCGCCTCTTACGACTGGCATTCCATGCCGCGGGAATATTTTACCCCTTTCCCGCAGGGGGATTCAAGGTCAGAGTGGTCTATCTTCAGTTCCGTTGTCAGTTTTTGTAATCTTTGTTTGTCATATCTGGTTTTTCTTATTTTAATAACGCTATAGTTGTCCAACTTTACTAGTTCTGGTTTGATGTTCCTTAGTGTTACTTCGAAATCATTTACATTTAATAGTTTAATATTGCATGTTCCTTTTTCTGGAATTATTGAGTTGGCTATGAATACTCCTTGCTTAATTTCTCTATTCAGTATGACGCTGTTTTCATTTACTTTTAAATTCATTAGATATATGGCGTCTGTTCTAGGTGGAATTTTTATTATGTTTTTATTGTTTGCTATCATTGGAATGGTTACTTCGTTTTCGTCTATTGTTATCGTTGGGGTGTAATTTTCGTAGCCTATTTTGCACATGTGTTGCGTGAAAAAATCTCTTCCTAAGATACCATCTGTTGCTATGGAAAAGTTCGTCTCAACTACATATGTGAAATTTGTGTTATAGTGTAGTTTGCGGGTTTGAGATTTAGGTATGTTGTACCTAGTGATTGTATTTCTTCTTTAGTTATCCCTGTCAGTCTACATTTTTCGTTTATTAAGTCGTTTGTATCTATTTTGTTTTCTTTGCATATTGATATGTCTGCGCCCGTATCTATGAGGTATGTATGTAGGAGTGAAGCAGGTCATCGCTGCCGTCACATTCGACAGCACATATGCTGGATTTGCGGTGTTGTTGCTTTGCTGTGGGTGTGTTTGAATAGTAAAGAGGTCATTCCAGGGAACGGTGGTCTTGTGGATATGATGGGGCGATAACACGGGAAGAGAAGAAGGAGTGGGAGACAGTGGAGAAGACGGCGGCAGTGGGTCTTGGAAGTGCAGCGAGTGCGGTCATCCCGTCGGTTTTCTATTTTTGGTTTTGTATTTTGCTGGAATAACGTATACAACTTAATTAGAATAAATGGAATTATGTACTTTAAATTACTGGTGTCGTTTCTAACTCTGTTTGGTACGAGCGAAAGACCTAAACTTCCCATATTTGGGGGCTCAACCATCGTCACCGATATAACGGGCAATTTTTTTTTGGGAGTTTAATTTTTTCGTTTGTGTTGAAAACCACGCGGAAAGCGGAAGGAAAAGAGGGAGTGCGTGGCGATTGCAAGCGGTTTGAACGGGTTCGAGAAAATAAGTAAGGCGAAGAGTATTAATCGAAAACTACGGGTTGGGACTGATAAGAGGCGATAGTGAGTGAAGTTACGGGAAAAGTAAGATTTCATCGGAGGACAACGCAGCAGTGAATGGATGAATTACTGAATTTGAAGACCCGTGAGTTGCAGCAGTTCTTAAAGAATAAGAATCTGTCTTACAGATATAATCTGAAGTCCGAGTTGGTGGAAAGAATACGTGGAGCATTCAGCTCAATCACCGCAGCAGAAGTACGTGAAGAGATCGGGAAAGAAGAGGACGCGGGACCAGACCAGGAAACCGAAAATCAAGAGTCAGGAGGGGATCAGTCGGCGAAAGCAGAGACATCACAGACAGAAGAAACAAACCAGTTGCTTCGGGACCACATGACGGTCGAAAATAATTTCGTGTTCAGGGACGTGGAGGAGTCCCTAGAAACTTTTTCTGGTGAGGCAGGCAAAACGGTTACTAAGTGGATAAAAGAATTTGAGGAAATAGCTACGGTTTGCGGCTGGAACGAAATCCATAAGTACTTGTACGTGAGAAGGCTTTTGCGGGGAGCTGCGAAGCTGGCAATCGAGGCAAGGTCAGGTGTTTGCAGTTATGCAGCGGTAAAGTCGGCGTTGGAAGAGGAGTTTAGGGGTTCGCGACCATGCATAGACATTCATCGTTCGCTCGAAGCACGGAAGAAGAAACCTGACGAAAGTATGCTGGAATACGTTTATTCCATGCAGAGTTTGGCGAATGAGGGTACCGTTGATGAACCGTCACTGGTGGAATATATAATAAATGGTATCCCGGACTCCGTTCAGAACAAGACGATTTTGTATGAGGCATCGACCATCGCAGAGTTGAAACGGAAACTGGAGTGTTATAAAAAAATGCAACGACTGGCCGCAACACCGGGGATCGAGAATAGGAGCAATGGTAGATCTACATCACACCAAAAAGGGCCACCACGGCCAGTGACAGTGAGGAGATGCCATAGTTGTGGGTCAACATCTCACTTAGCTGCGAGTTGCCCGGATAAGGCGAGGGGAATGCGCTGTTTCCACTGAAGTGAGTTTGGACACGTTGCTGCGAATTGCCCAGTCAAGAGGGAGCTGGCATCTGGATCCGAGGGAGCACATCATCAAGTAAGATGGATTAACTCAGACGGGAGGCACATCAGGGTCGTCATTGTAGGCAAACCGTATGACGCTTTTGTGGACAACGGGAGCGATGTGTCAATTATACACCAGTCGTTGCAAAAGGCCATCGAAGGAACCAGATTGGAGAGACCAGGTATGAGGTTGGTGGGGTTCGGAAACAGCTCGAAGAAGACATTAGGCTCATGCCTAGTACCGGTGCAGTTGGATACAGAAACCCACTGGGTTCGGTTTCAGGTAGTGCCAGACAATTGGATTTCCGACAGAATTCTCGTGGGAAGGGATTTCCTGAAGAATATCAATTTGGTGCTCAACCACGGGACAATAGAGGTGATAAAGAGCGCAACCGTGAAAGGCACCATGGATCTGGGGGGATACGACCTTGAGGAAAACGATATTTCTAAGATAGAAGCAGTAAGCAACGAGGGGGCGAAGTTACACGTAGGCAACGAGGAATATCGGCAGATCGTGGAGGACATCGTAGGGTCGTATTCGCCAAGAAGACCCGAAAAGTCATGTGTGCAGATGAATATCACATTGGAGGATGACGTTCCAGTACACCGAACGTCCCGGAGACTGGCGCCGCAAGAACGTAAAGCAGTAGCCAAGCAAATAGAAGAATGGCTGGAGGAGGGGGTAATCCGCCCCAGTTGGTCGGACTATGCCAGCCCCATAGTGCTCGTAAAGAAAAAGGACAGCAGCTATCGGCTATGTGTCGATTATCGGGCCTTGAATGCGAGGATGATAAAAGACAGACACCCGATGACAGTCATGGAGGACGTGATAGAGAAGTTGACGAACGCTAAGATTTTTATCACTTTGGATCTAAAGAATGGATTTTTTCACGTGGATATCGCGGAAAGTAGCAGGAAGTACACCGCGTTCGTTACTCCGGATGGGCACTACGAATTCCTCAAAGCACCTTTTGGACTGTGCAATTCACCGGCAACCTTCCAACGGTTCATCAATCAAGTTTTTCGACATCTGATAACAAGGGAATATTTGCTAATTTACGTGGACGACATAATAATATTCGCGGAAACCGCCGAAGAGGCGCTGGAGAAGCTTAGGGAGGTGTTGAAGGTCGCGGCAGAGCATGGCTTGCTCATCAACTGGAAGAAATGTAGTTTTTTGTGCACGACTGTGGAGTTCCTTGGACATGTGATAGAAAATGGGAGTATCAAGCCATCTACGGAGAAAGTAAGAGCAGTCCAAAAGTTTCCGATGCCGGTCAACGTGAAACACGTACAGAGCTTCCTGGGGTTGACGGGTTTCTTCCGTAAGTTCATTCCTGGGTACTCCATGATCGCAAAGCCGCTCTCTGATTTGTTACGCAAACAAGTCAAGTTCCACATGGACGAAAAGGAGGTCGACGCAGTAAATACCCTGAAAGCATTTTTATGCAGAGATCCAGTGCTGAAGTTATTCAATGAGAAGCTGCCGACGGAGTTGCATACAGACGCAAGCATAATTGGCTATGGAGGAGTCTTACTGAAAAAGCACGAGGACGGGCATTTCCACCCCGTTTTCTATTTGAGTTTCAAGACGACTGTAACCGAAGTGAACTATACTAGTTACGAGCTGGAGGTCCTCGCCATCGTGAAATGTCTGAAGAAGCTGAGGGTTTATCTCCTGGGAACAGAGTTCACAATCGTCACGGATTGCAAGGCGTTTCAGGCTACCATGATGAAGAGAGATCTTTGCCCGAGGGTAGCCAGGTGGGCTATAATGCTACAGGAGTACAACATGAGGGTAGTACATCGTGCAGGCAATGCGATGAGACACGTAGACGCACTGAGCAGGCACCTACCAGTGGCGATGGCAAGAATCGAGGACAGCATCCTACACCGGATTAAAACAGCTCAAGGTAAAGATGAAATTTGTCAATTAGTAATGAGTATACTTGCAGCTGGTGGAACCTATAAAGACTACGAGGTGAGGGGAGGTCTTCTCTATAAGTTCGAGGAAGGGGCACATCTACTCGTTGTGCCCAAGACTATGCAGAAAGAGTTAATACGAGACATCCACGAGCGGGGACACATCAGTGCTACAAGAGTAGAGGCAATCTTCAAGCAGGACTACCACATTCCAAAGTTGGCGCGTAGGGTCGAGAAAGTCCTCGCGAATTGTGTAGCGTGCATCCTGGCAACTAAGAAGAGCGGAAGGGCAGAAGGCTTCTTGCATCCCATCGAGAAGAGCGACGTGCCCTTACACACTTACCATGTGGACCACCTGGGTCCCCTACCATCGACGAGCAAGTTATACAGCTACATCTTCGTGATAGTGGATGCGTTCACGAAATTCGTGTGGCTGTATCCGGTAAGGACGACTAGAGCCGAAGAGGTCACGAAGAAGTTGGAGTTCCAGAGTGAGGTATTTGGAAATCCCGTGCGAATCATCTCTGATCGAGGACCAGCGTTCACGTCCAACATCTTTAAGGAATACTGCGAAGGGAATTGCATCCACCACGTGCTGACAACGACCGGCGTGCCCAGGGGAAATGGACAGGTCGAACGAATGAATCGGGTCATCGTTGAGATCCTCAGCCGATTGTCGGTTGACGATCCTAAAAAATGGCATACTCATACCAGCAGAGTGCAGAGGGTGATCAACTCAACGGTTTCGCGAAGTACCAGTCGCAGCCCATTCCAGCTCATGTTTGGAACCATCATGAAAACGGAAGGAAACCACGAGTTACGGTCATTATTAGAGGAAATAATGAGGGACGACTTTGAGAGTGAACGAGGAGAGCTTAGGAAAGCCGCGAGGGAGCAAATCGAAAAGATTCAGCAGGAAAACCGCAAAACGTACGACAGAAAAAGAAAAGCAGCCAGGCAGTACAAAGTAGGTGATCTAGTTGCTGTGATGAGGACGCAGTTCGGCGTGGGTCTAAAACTACACGCGAAATATTTCGGACCTTATGAGGTGGTGAAGGTAAAAGGAAATGAACGTTACGACGTTCAAAAGGTGGGACAACATGAAGGGCCGAACACGACCTCAACTGCAGCGGATTGTATGCAGCCCTGGATCACGGGGGAGGAAGACGAGGGGCTAACTGATGAGGAGGGGCAAGATAGTGAACTCGACTGAGGGCAGTCGAGAAGTTCTAGGATGGCCGAATGTAGGAGTGAAGCAGGTCATCGCTGCCGTCACATTCGGCAGTACATATGCTGGATTTGCGGTGTTGTTGCTTTGCTGTGGGTGTGTTTGAATAGTAAAGAGGTCATTCCAGGGAACGGTGGTCTTGTGGATATGATGGGGCGATAACACGGGAAGAGAAGTAGGAGTGGGAGACAGTGGAGAAGACGGCGGCAGTGGGTCTTGGAAGTGCAGCGAGTGCGGTCATCCCGTCGGTTTTCTATTTTTGGTTTTGTATTTTGCTGGAATAACGTATACAACTTAATTAGAATAAATGGAATTATGTACTTTAAATTACTGGTGTCGTTTCTAACTCTGTTTGGTACGAGCGAAAGACCTAAACTTCCCATATGTATGTTAGGTTTCTATTTAGCTTGGATGTGTATACTGATACATAGTTAATCGGGTTATCTGTGATATTTAATACTACTAGTTTTGGTATCCCGGAGTAGCGATCTCCGGGCCATATTCGTTTCCCTGGTCTTGGATAACATTGACTCTCCTGTTGTTTGTCTGTCTATTCGAATTACTTCTTGTATGGGAGTTGTTCTGTTTTGCTCGAAAATAGTTATTATAATTGTTGTTGGATAGTTCGGCTGGTAATTTGGTGACTATTATATCTTTGCCTCATGTTGTCGTTTTGGTTGCGTCGTTGATTCGGATGTTGGTTAGTTCGGAAGTTGTATGATATGTACCTCTGGTTGTTGTTGTTTCTGTGGCCGTTGTAATGGTTAGAATTTCCTCTTCTCATGTACATCATATGGCTATTGGTTTGGTTCGAATTCCTTTCTAGTTCGAGTGCCAGATTTATTGCATCTGATAGTGACTTGGGCTGAGCTGCAAATATAGTTGGTTTTATGCTCTCATTTATTCCATTCTTGAAAATCGTGAGTGCATAATTTTGGTTGATTCTCTCTATTATTTCCTTTTCGGCTTCTGTTGTTTCGTTTGTTAATTCTTCTATCTGCAGGCTATTCAAGTCGGCAATGAGGGACAATACTTTGTCTTTGTATGACGTTACTGATTGATTTTTCTGTGTTATTTGTGACAATCTGGTGTACTTGTGGTATTGTTGTTGGGTTTTTGAGTTCTTCTTTCAAGCTACTTTTTAATGTTGACAATGTTGTTAACGTTGTTGCAAAGCCTAACGCAATTTTGACGTTCTGCGCAAGTTTGACGTGAAAAATTAATTCAATGAATGTCGTTCTTTCGGTCTCTTTCAAAGTGTTGTGGAGTAATTCTAGTAGAGTTAGAAATGTGTCGAGATCTTTGAAGGCTCCTGTGAATGTTGGTATTACCTTCATTGCAGTCTCAATGTTGGATCGCCATGTAAGGTTCATGATCGCCATGTAAGATTCAAGGATCGCCATGCAAAGTTAAAGAAAAAAGGTAGGGTATTCTAGGATCTACTCTGTTTAAGCAATCCGGCAGGGCACGAATGCCATAGGGTTCTGCCAAAGAAGGATTAGCTTAATCGACGGACAGGGCACGTATGCCTGTATTGTATGGTGGTCAAATTGAATCTGAATTTATTTTCGAGATATCGGTCTTTATATACTATTTCCCCCACTAGCATTTCCAATGCATATCCATCTCAAGTAGGTCGCGTGCCATCAAATTTCGGCTACACTGCATTGTGTTCCCACAAAGAATCACTTCTCAGATGACACATTAAAATGTATGCTCTCTGATGTTAAATGCCATTCATGACACACATCTATCGGAATACTTGGGCAGTGTAATGTTTATATTCCAATTCTGTATTCTTGTATTCTTTTGGTGTCAGCATTTTGTCGTGTGCCGTCCCGTGTTTAGCCTTTTAGTGTCGCATGACACTATTATGTAATCTGTATTAGCAGTGCGTAGGAAGTGTATGTTATTGTTTTGGTGGGTACACTATACTCTTCCAATTTTAAATATGTATATACCTTTAAAACTTTATTCATGTCCTTAGTCTTACCAGTTTTTGAATATTGTTCAGTTGTTTGATTCCCTTTTTATGAGGCTAGCATATCAAGAACCTGAACTGGAATGATGATATTTGTCAAAATGTGCTCCTATTAACATGAAATCGCTTGAATCTCGAAGAATTTGTCAGTGTATATTATTTATTAAAGGTATTTTTAACAATCGAGTAAACTCGAGCGAGATTTTTATTTAAGACTTGTGGCGTTTGGGTTGAGCAGGTTCCCATATCTATGGTGTTGAAATGGAGCAGTTACTCACAGGAGCTAGAGCAGGTAACGACAGTCCGGGTTTCGAGATGGCTAGGAAACGAGCAGGCGAGCAGATTGGAACTTCATGGGCTCGTTGACGCATCGACTAGAGCGTATGCGATCGACTTCGAGCAGTTCATACATATAGCTGCATCACGCCATCGTATCACACAACCGCACGATACCATGAAACCTTACGATACTCGGAGTCGTACGCATGAAGGGCCCGGAAAAGAGCCGTTCATCTTCCACGCATATGTGTGTGTGTACATGATTCCGTACAGCTCGCCCTGAACAAGTAAACCGAGCGACTACGCAGAACAGAGGAACAGGAGCGGTGATACGAGCAACACCAAAGACTGGAAGGAGAGCAATGGAACCACCGAGAGCCGTCAGACGAAAGCGACGATATCGTGCTGGGTCATGCGATCGAACACCATCGGGAGTGGAACGAAGGCGATTTGCCAGTGGTCATTCGTTTGCAATCCTTCAGAACGGAAGGTCGAACTACAGTCCACTTAATAAAGAGAAAAATAACAGAGCGTTTTCTTATCTGAGCTATAGAACAACTGTAAAGAAATGCACAATATAATTTTTGACTGTAACGAAAAATCATCTAAAATTGTTTTTAAAGAAAGTATTATTTTATTTGAAATGAGTAAAATCAGATAGCTGTTGGGCCGGACGGGATACCCTCTGAGTTCTGGAAAAAGATGGGAGACATCGGGTCTAAGTGGCTCATGGTCCTTATCTCCAAACTTATGAGAGGCGACACTATGCCTAATCAATGGAGGGAAAGCTATCTTCTTCCATTGCACAAAGGAAAGGGTGATACCCGAAATTGTGATAACTACCGTTCTGTCAAGCTGATGTCGCACACCATGAAGATCGTTGAACGGGTATTAGATAGCCGACTGCGGAAAATAATACGATTATCTGATGACCAGTGCGGGTTTGTCTCGGGTAAATCAACAACACATGCAATCCAAAGTATAAGGATCATGATGGAAAAGCATCGTGATTCTTCAAAGGACTTGCATATGGTGTTGGTTGATTTCGAGAAGGCCTTTGACCGGCAACCAAGAGATCTTTTATGGGTAGCGCTAAGACAAAAAGGAGTTCCAGAAACCTATGTACGTGCGAGTGATTATGGACATGTACGAGAGAGCAACGACAAGAGTAAGATGCACCGCAGGAGTCACCGAAGAGTTCGCAATCAAAGTCGGTGTACACCAAGGGAGCGTCCTCAGCCCACTGCTTTTTATAGCAGTCCTTGATTGCTTGCTTGAAGGAAATGTGACGGACCCCAATGTGCACCAGCTATTCTTTGCTGACGATGGGGCCATTATAAGTGATGATCAGGCGTCCCTACAACGAGCACTTGATGTGTGGGTGGACATTTTTGAGGGACACGGGTATCGTATTAGTTCAAAGAAGACAGAGTATCTGTGCTGCCCGTTCTCTGACCCTCATCAGCCTATTCCAGACATTTACTTGAATGGAAGAGTGCTTCCCAAGTGTGAAAAGTTTAAATATCTGGGATCTATGATTAATAGAGAAGCAACTTGTGATGACGACATCAAACATCGCGTAAGCGTAGGGTGGATGAAGTGGCGGGAAAACTCCGCCATCTTCTGTGATCGAAAAATGCCCCCTAAGCTGAAAGGAAGGCTCTACACTTCAGTTGTATGTCCGGCGCTCACATACGGTTCACAATGCTGGACAATGCACAAAATGTATGAGAGCAAATTAACGGCAACTGAGATGAAGATGCTTCGCATGACAGCGGGAGTAACAAAGCGTGACAGAATTAGAAGTTCCACGTAAAAGAAACCATCACAAGAAATATAGAGCGCGACCGACTCAGTTGATATTGCCATGTTCAAAGAGAGATCCTTTGAACCCCGTCCAAAAGGCGTTATCAATCAACATTCCAATTTCAACTCGCAAAAAAAGGCGGGCCGAAAAACAATTGGTGCAAACAAATGCAAAAACACCAGCATTTGATTGGCCTCAGCGATGAAGTAATCCCAAACCGGAAAGCCTGCCGCTACTTTCTGAGGTCAAACCAGCGGACTCCACAAGCGGACCAGTAGGAATGCAGTTAAGTGGGAAGGTTATGGTCCTACACTTCTGACCATACTCATACTCTTACAACACCGGTGATGATGTGAGTTTTGTTTACCTTTGTTTTAGTCGCCTTTTACGACAAGCGAGAGGTATCGCTGCAGGGATATTCTTAACCCGTCCCTGCAAGGAGGAGATTACTACTATTACTTAAACAATGACATTGTTGGCATGAAAGGATTTTAATCCAACCGAGACGTTGAAGATTTGGTGCTCATCGAACGGCTCTTGTCGCTCGTTTTTGTCACCACATAATTTTTTTTTTACTATACCTTCCGTCTCCAGTTGTACCAATATCTGTACACTTAAGTCTGTTTGTCTGTAGCGTTCAAGTCTTCGTATTTATGCTTGTCTGTCGTTTGAAAGCTTACGTATTTGGCGTTTTATGTTATAGAATAATTTGCCTATATTTGTCGCAAAACATTTTAATTTCCTCTCTGACTCGCATCATCGGTTTACCACCGCTAGATCACCGCCAATCATAACACAGGAAAACAGCATGTCTATTGCATGAAATATTTTACATGAATCTGAATAGTTTTTCTACGCTAATTTCAAAAACATATGCCGTTTTTATGAAGCAGCTCTAGTTTTGCCTTTATAAAGTGACAGGATTTTTCAATAAAAATGCACATAGTTTAAGGTATAAAAATTTATTAAATGTATTTATTCTGAAGTAAATTTTCTTTTATATGATTTTCTCGCGTGAAGTGTGTTAGGAATACTATTTTGATTGCTCCAACACTAATCAGCCATCCTTGATATCTCTCCTCCATGGTGCGAATATCCTGATAAGAACGCTCCCTTGTTCCTCGCTTAGGTCACCGAGATTTTCAGGAAAATAGTCCAGATGGCTGTGGAGGTAGTCAAGCTTAATACTCATGTTGCATCCAAGCTGCTGGAAGTTTATCAGCAACTCTTCAACGTGCTTAATGTAGCTATCAGACTTTCTATTTCCCAAACAATTTCGCACTAACCAAACAAACCCTTTCCATGCACATTTCTCGATAGCTGTCACATAGTTGATGAAATTTTTATCATCTATCAACTTCCTGATTTGTGGGCCGTCGAAAATACCAGCTTTGATTTTCTCACTAATCAATTTTGGGCACACTTTTGCAATGGAATTTAATTTTGTGGGGGCAAACACCCCCATTTATTGAGCTTAATTCAAGCTAAACTTATTCTAACTTAATAACTAATGAGAACGGGTGAGAGGGCGCAAACCTTAGAAACTAAGACTGGAAGGAGGGAAGTTTATTGAGAATACGGAGTTTTAGGCATGGAGTGCTGAGGTTGAAGTCGAAGTTAATATTCGAATTAACACTGGATAGATAGAACAGACGAGGATTGCGTGTATTACGAGGGTTAGTGTTAAGAGATAAAGGGTGGCGCAGTCAATGGTACCTGTAAGCAGTGGCGTAATAAATGGGGGGCGGAAGGGGCGGACCGCCCCGGGTGTCACCCATTTGGGGGTGAAACCCAAAAGCTACCAAGGAGTATATATACTATGGCCTTATAGATCGCAGAGTATTAAAAAAAAATTGCGACATTGTACATACCTAACCTGCCTACCTACCAGTTTCTATTTGCACAAAAAAAATATTATCGGCTAGGCTTTGTTTTTTTCTTTTGTAAATAAAGTCCATCGACGTGTCGGCCTCAACGATTGACTTACTCGTTTTTTGTTTTTGCTTTATTTGGTTGGTCCCACACGCAGGTGTGTCGACAAGAAAAGTAATTCTCGGATCGTTCTTAGATACGGTTATTTTTCCCCGAACTTTGTACTGCGGTTATGAAAAGCATGCTCTACTCTATATGAGGATATGATATCATGAAGATGTTGTGAATCGCGGCTGCAATAGGTAGTCATTTTGGTAGGCAAGAGAAACCGCTATTTTTCCCCGAACTTTGCACTGCGGTTGTGAAAAGCATGCTCTTATTTGTTTTTCTTTTTAAATCCTTTCCATCGTCGCATCGGTCGCCGTCAACGATTGACTTACTTGTTTTTTTTTTTGCTCTATTTGGTTGGTTGTTAAGCTCTATTTTTTTAATGCGGTTTCTATCATCTATGTATGTATGTATGTAGCTCTTGGAGTTCTTTTTATTATTTTGGTTTTTTAGTGCACGTGCACATTGTTTTGCATTTGTTATTGAAGTTCTTATACTATACGTATCTGCTCAACAATCTGGGAATTTTAACTATTGAACATGAGGCGACCCAGCAAATAAATTTTGATGACCCTATCAACGAACTTTCTGCTTTAAAAGCTAGGAAGAAGACGTTTTAAGTTTCTACAAGTATTATAATGTGTATATTATATTAATTTTTATTCTGCTTTTTTTTTTATGCGTATTATGTGTACCTATACATTTTTGTTCTTCTTTTTTTTTTTAATTTCTTATTTGAATTTAAATAAAAAGTCATAATATATGGAATAGCGGAATTTCATTTATTTTACTGTTTTTCATTCTGGGGGTGACACCATAATTGCCGCCCCAGGTGCCACCTATGCTAGCTGCGCCACTGCCTGTAAGAAGTCTACGAATGAAGATTATATCGGATACTCTTCTTCTTTCCTCCAGAGTACTCAAGTTGATTAGTTTAAGACGGTCTTGATAGGACATGGGATTGTTCTAGGGCAGACCTCGAAGAGCGAAACGTAGGAACCGACGTTGGATGCTTTCGATTCTAGATACATATGTGTGTTTGTTGATAAGGGGACCACATTTGAGATGCGTATTCGAGAAGGGGGCGAACAAAGGTAATATAGATGGATCGAGTCACGTAGGGATTGGAGAATTCTTTAGACCAACGTTTCACAAAACCGAGTGCAGAATTGGCTTTATGAATTATATCATTGATATGTGCGCGAAAGTTGAGCTCTTGGTCACATAGTATGCCAAGATCGCCGATAACCTGAACGGTGGAGATGGGCTGATTATTCAGAAAGTAGAGATGAGGGGGAGGTTTGATTCGTTTACGTGAGAAGGTAATTGATTGGCATTTGGAAATGTTAAGTTCCAAACAATTTTTGAAACACCAAACGGAAAAGCTGTTCAGATCCGATTGAATAAGGGAAGAATCTTGTTGCGAGGAAATGGTCTTGAAGAACTTGGTGTCGTCCGCGTACAGTGAGAGGTGGGAATGTTTGATGACAAACTCAATGCCGTTTATGGTAAGAATAAAAAGAAGTGGGCCTAGGTGGCTGCCTTGGGGAACGCCGGAAGAAGCTAAGAAGGGGCTGGAAAAGGCAGATCTGAAACGAACACTGTAGTAACGGTTTTTTTAATAAGAAGATATCCACTTCAACGCAGTTGGTTCAAAACCAAGAGAAGACATTTTGAAGAGTATTAGTGTGTGGGAGATTTTGTCGAAAGCTTTACTGAAATCAGTTGAAATGACGTCAACCTCATTTCCATTCTCTAAAGCTGAAAGTGTGAAGGATAACGTTTGTGGTTGTAGACCTGCGCTTAAGAAAGCCATGTTGTTTGGAGGAGATTAGAGATTTGCAGTGGAAACTTAGAATGTCATACAAAATACTTTCAAAAAGTTTGGGTATCTGTGACAGATTGGCGATGGGCCGGTAGTTGTTAACGACATTCTTCGCACCTTTTTTGTGAACAGGAGTTATAAAAGCGGTTCTCCATATCTGGGGAAATTCTCCAAGGGACAGGGATAAGTTGAATATTTTTGAGAGCGGGGCAGAAATAATGAAGGAACATTTTTTTAGTAATATGGCAGGGAGACCATCGGGCCCAGGAGTAAATTCATCATGAAGTTGACTCAATTTATTTTCGATGATATGGGGGTCAATAGTACGTGGGAGAAATGGTCCAAGGGAGAAATTTGGTAAGTAGTCGAAATAGGCAGATTGTTTGAAAAAGTTGGCAAAAAAGTTGGCGATAGTTTTGGGATCATTCGAGGTTTCGCCATTGAAGGAGAGTGAAGTTGGGTAGCCATCAGATTTCCTTTTGTAGTTGATAAACTAAAAGAAGGACTTAGGATCGTTAATAAGATTGGCTTGCGTTTCGATTAAATGGCGTTCATAGAGCGACGTATGCAGATCTGTGAATTTCAGATAAACCTCAATGTAGTTAGAAAAGTCATTGGGGGAATGAGTACGAAGGAAGATTGTCAACAGTTTGTTTCTTGTGTTTCTTAGTGAACGGAGCCTGCGATTATACCATGGAGGGGAGGTAGATAAATGTTTGGCTCGGGAAAGGGGAACGTAAAGAGCAATAAAATTGAATATTTCTCTGTAGAACGTAAAGAGCAATAAAATTGAATATTTCTCTGTAGAAAATAAATATGGCGTCGTTTATTGTATGGCTGTCAAAATTGAGGGGGGCGTTACTGAGATTAGGTTGAAATTTGCTTTGTGGAAGTCGTATGACTTAAGCGAAGGGGAAGTATTCAGTGGTGGAGAGGCGTGAAAAAATGAGAAATGAAGGGGAGGATGGTAGTTGTCGAGGGTTGATAAGGAAAAGGGACAAAGTGAAACATAGGAACTAAGGGGGTCTGTTGTGAAGATCAGGTCTAGCTGCCTACCCATGTAATTCGTGATACCACTAACTTGGCTATGGTTTGAATCAGCTAGGCGATCTAAGAAAAGACATTCTTTGACAGCAGAGGGATTAGTGGCAATGTAAAACCTTTGATCGTCTGATGGAGCCCATTTAAGAGAAGGAATATTGAAATCACCAAAGAGAAGGATTTCATCATGAGGATCCCGTAAATCACTTATGCTATCAATCGTATCAATGGCGAGTTCATAGGATTCAATAGGCTGAGATGGCAAGATATAAAAACAGTTGACATAGACATAGCATGACATAGCTTTACGGGGCAGTACAATCTTGATTGAAACGAAGTCGAGATACGAGGAAGAGGATATTGCAATAAGGGATGAGTCGATCGAGTTAAGGATGGCTATTAAAACGCCACGACAGGGGCAGAGAATGGTGTGGATGTATTAGAAAAGGCGGGGGGCTGAGGAATTGAGGACGTGGGAGCTGCGGAAATTAGGATACTTGGCTCCAGATTTGAGATCGAAATTAGGAAAACAATTAGGAAGAGGTGCTTGTGTTTGTGACGAGGGCCTAGCGGTGGTAGAACAAGCAGTTGGAGTCAGATTGAAGGAAACTCGTTGACGTGGTGGTTTTGGTGGAGCAGAGGAAGAAGTCTGCATATGGGAGATGGAGGGGTGAGTGAAAGATGGGAAAAGTTTAGTTTTGAAGCTCCAGTTATGGCGGGGGTTAGATTGAAGTTTAGGGTTTTTATCACAGGTGTTAGGCTTATTTTTATGTTTCTTAGAGCTACATAGGTACAAAGATTTGTTTTTTAGTATTATTGTGCAGCTTGGCATGGATATCTTTCTTTTCGTTCCATCTGGTAAAGGTAGTTTTACCAAGAGTGAAAGGGCTGCCGTCAGGGTTTAGGAATAACCACTCGTATTTCGATGATATGGACAGCTTCAGTTTAAACGATCTGGACCGTTGAAGTGCTAGGCAATTTACTATTGGAATTTTGAATTCCTTTGTAAACTTTTGTTCCCATTTTTTTTGAGTGTCGGGGGTCAAACCATCAATAATAAAGGTAGACATTTCTTCGTTGCCTTTTTTCAGTTTTTGGAGTCGCTGGTTCCATTCATTTAAACTCCATATTTGGCCAAAGCGCTCAATATTGGTTTCAACAATTGGGTCTTCAGAAATTGGGCCTTCAGTTTGCATGTAGACTGGGGATGTGGTTTTTGGCGGCAGCGGCGACACACAAATTGACGGGCGGACACATTGGCTTCAAGCAATTCATCACGTATTGGCAAACGATGGGTTGGCATGCAAGTGGCCGGGGATGCGGATGTCACCAATGTTGTTAGATGCTGTTCTTAATTCGTCAATTAAATCGCTTAGGGCAAACCTGGTGGTGGTGAGTTCACTGCTGACGTCATTTAATTTGCTTGCAATAGCTTCAAGCAGAGGGTCGGGTTGAGAAATGGGTGGAGCACTTTTATTGGGTGAGGTGCTAAAGTGAATGTCAATGTCTGACCGGAGGGAATATAAGTTCTCGTTTAATGAGGTCGAAATGAGGTCGCGTTTAAGTTGGGTGAACTGCTTTCTGAGTTTACATTGGCTAATTTTGTGAAGGTGGCCCTTTTTTTTTACCAGGCAGTTGAGTTTGTCAGTTAAAGTTGACTCCATTTTAGAGTTGATATCTTCAACACATTTGGTAAGAAAGTCAATCCTATACGCCAGGTTCTTGAAGAACATATTGTTGTTGTTGGCGACCGAGTTAATGTTTTCACTGTAACACTTAATCGCGAACAGGACATCAGAGAGAGTGATTTTTTTTCACTCCTCACAATAAAAGGAGAAATGTTCAGCGTATTCCTTTATATACGTGATGACCTTTTGCTTAGGCCGATGCAGGGAAGGTGAAACGATTTGCCGCAGATACTCTTGCAAATAACTCGGTCAGCATTTCTGGTATCGGCGGCACAGTGGGCAAAATAACAGTGATCCATAATAACAGTGATTTGGTGTAAATAGGGAGCACACGCGTTTTTTGGCTGCGTCAGAGAATTTGGATTGGGAAAAGACGGGTCACGCGCATTTTAGTTTGTAATTGATGAGGTAGAAGTTTGTAATTAAATAATTATGGTGACTAATTGGGGGCACAGTTGGACACTCGCGTATTTTGATTGTGTAGAAGAAAAATTCAGTTACGGGTCGTTTTGAAAGAAAAGGAAAAAAATAAAACAATTAAGAGAGGAGCGAGCTGAAATGCGACTGCACAGGTTAAAGTTCGGAAGTGAAACATTGGCCGTCTTTGTTAAGAGCTTTCACAAACTGTTTTATTAACCCCCGTTTTATATGCAAAGGAGGCAATACAATTCGGTCTCTGGATACTAGTGGAGCATTAATCACATTTTGCTTTCCGGGAATCAAAGCTTCCCTAGAAGGCCAGTCTCTTTTTTTACAGTGCTCAGCTTTAGCTCGGCTCGGCATAGGAAGCAGGAATACTTTGCATAGCCACTTTGTTGGTCCAAGAGTAAATTTACTATTTTTAATCAACACATAAAACCTAGTTATGCTCCTTGTACTTGATTTTGCCCAGAACTAAGGATATTGTAGGATATTCTTCTTTAACTTTTGTAGAATGAGCAATAGGTAAAGAACCTAGCTTGTTACCATTATGCAAAAGTACACATTTAAGACTTCGTTTTGACGAATCAATAAACAAACGCCATTCATTTGGATAATACTGTTTTAATCCCATTGCAGTCATTAGGCCCGGAATATCAGAACAAAATACGAAATTGTCTTTTGCAGTAAAGAAAGGGAGTAAATCCTTGTCTCTGTTACGGTACTACGACATCTTCGTTTCTTTTGTCGACAGATTTCTTTCTTTTAATCGGGAAGCTAAAATTTCTTATGCAGTCTTGGACAGCCCAGGATCCCTGATCAAGTCATTCAGATCATCTTGATTTAGTGGCCGGGGATCACCGCGGCTATCAAAATCACTGTTGCTACTACTGCCATCATTGTCGGTTTGTTGGCTGAAGTCAACAGAACCTTCTGAAGATATACATGGCTGCTGTGGTACTGGTGTGTCACTAGTGTTCAAGACTGGTCTCATAGCAGATTGAAAGTTGGGATATGTCCACTTCGAGCTATTTTTATGGTTTATTCCTCTGATTTTCATAACACAAAAATAACAGTCATCATAATGATTGGAAGGTTCACTTAGAAGCACTATTAGAGGTGGAACACTGTAATACCGAGGAAAAGAGTTTGATACTAAAAATATGCCGCGAATATAATGATTTATTTTACATCAAAGGCGACCACTTAACATATACCGAAACAATAAGACATAATATGGTAATATAAGAAAACAAACCCTCTTATTTACCAATATTGTCTTCCTGAGAGTCAGAAAAACGAGATCTATAAACAAGTCGAAGAAATGTTGCAAGATGGTGTAATATAGCCCAATTTCAGTCCTTGGGAAAATATGTTACCAAACGTTGGAGAGTAGTTATCGATTTCAGGAAGTTGAACGAGCTGACTGTTGGAGACGCTTACCCTCTACCTAACATTACGGACATCTTGGACCAACTGGGAAGAGCTAAGAACTTTAGTACCCTTGACCTTGCCAAAGGCTTCCACCAAATTCTTATGGACGAGAAGGATAAACATAAGACAGCGTTTAGCACACCATATGGGCATTATGCCCATTCGGTCTCAAAAATGCACCAGCCACATTTCAACGATTAATGAATAACGTTTTGACGGGATTACAAGGTATAAAAAGGTTTGTTTACATGGATGATATTGTTATCTATGGGTACGATCTAGATGATCACAACAAAAAACTAGTTACAGTTCTTAACCGTCTCCGTGATCATAATCTGAAACTCTAATCTGACAAATGTCATTTTATAAGAAAGGAATTAGTATTAAGGCCGCAAAAACGTTCCCAGTACCGAAGAAAGCCAAAGACATCAAGTCCTTCCTCGGTTTTGTAGGCTATTACCGAAGATTTATTCTCAACTTTGCAGAATTGGGGAAACAACTAACACAATTACTTAGAAAAAACATCGATTTCATATGGGATGCTTTCTGCGATGAGTCCTTCAGAATCTTGAAAGAAAAAATTATCAATCCACCCATTTTGTCATATCCCGATTTTATCTATAATCAAGAGTTCCTAGTAACAACCGATACTAGTGACCTAGCGGTTGGAGCCGTCTTGTCTCAAGGATCAATAGGCAAAGACAAACCTATTTGCTTTGCCAGCCGTACGTTAAATCCTGCTGAGATACGGTACACCACTACCGAAAATGAACTACTGGTTATCGTTTTTGCGCTTAGACAATTTCGACCTTATATCTATGGAAAAAAAATCACTATTTTTACTGACCACATCTCTATGCCTCCAATTCTCCACAAAAAGGGTAAATATAATACCAACGCAGACGCATTAAGTTGAGTGCAAATCGATAGAGAAAACACAACCCAAGTTTTAGTAACCACTAGAAACCAAAAACGGACACTCGAAAGAAAAATTCCAGATAAAGTTATGACACAAAAATACATCATAAATCCCCAGACGACATAGAAGTTTCCTCTAACTACAACTTATTCTATTTACGACACCAAACAAATAGAGCCTAAAATTATAATACCACCCGTGAGGGAATCAATAGAGGAAGAAATCATAAAGAAAAGGTTACCTAACTTCAGTAAACCACACCTAGAAAAAACTTCTACTTTCCAAGCAGATAACAAATCTAATCTGCTTGTTACAGCCCTACCCATTCCATTTAGAGGCCCTATAGATCAACAAATCTCGAAATCTTGTCTAAACGACATTAAGGCAAAACTCGGGGACCATAAGTCATTAGGTTTCGGCCTAGCAGCAACCGACAAAGATCCGACGAACGACTCTTCCTGACTAACACTAATCTTCTTCTTTTCCTTTTTTCCGGCGTCGTTATGGTCAGAAGTGTAGGACCATAACCTTCCCACTTAACTGCATTCCTACTGGTCCGCTTGTGGGGTCCGTCGGTTTCACCTCAGAAAGTAGCGGCAGGCTTCCCGGTTTGGGATTACTTCATCGCTGAGGCCAATCAAATGCTGGTGTTTTTGCATTTGTTTGCACCAATTGTTTTTCGGCCTGCCTTTTTTGCGTGTTCAAATTGGAACGTTGATTGATAACGATCTCTCCTAACGATTGAAAGGATCTCTCCTTTGAACATGGCAATACCAACTGAGTCGGTCGCGCTCTATCTTTCTTGTGATGGTTTCTTTTACGTGGAGGCTTCCTCGGATCTTTGAACTTCTAATTCTGTCACGCTTTGTTACTCCCGCTGTCATGCGAAGCATCTTCATCTCAGCTGCCGTTAATTTGCTCTCATACTTTTTGTGCATTGTCCAGCATTGTGAACCGTATGTGAGCTGACTAACACTAATGATATCTTAAAAATTTTATATGAAAACAACGAGTTACCATTCGGTGGATATCAAGGTGTCACCAGAACCATCAAACGAATTAAAAGCTACTACTACTGGCCTACAATTACAAAAGACACTACTGAATACATCCGTAAATGCGAATCATGCCAAAAGAACAAATTATATAGAAATAAATTAATTTAATTATCCAGAAGCAATTAAAACTCCATTTGAGCGCATAGCCTTGGATATAGTAGGTCCACTTCCCGATAATCATGATAGCAACAAATACATCCTAACATTTCAGGATGACTTGACGAAGTTCTCTGAAGCCATACCGATACCAAGCGCAGAAGCCTCAACCATAGCTCAAATGCTAGTCGAGCGCTTGATATGCCGGTTTGGAAATCCCGACTCTATTCTTACAGACCAAGGAACAAACTTTCTTAGCAATCTATTTGAGGAGGTATGCAACATCCTTAAAACAAAAAAACTACAAACAACCCCCTACCATCCTCAAACTAATGGCGCTTTAAAACGTAGCCATAGAACACTTGCAGAATATCTACGACACTATGTTAACCAAGACCCCTTCACTTAGGATACATGGCTGCCACACGCCATGTTCGTACATATATAATAGACGTACTATAATACTACGCCTCATAGTAGCAAAACATATACCTCTTACGAACTACTATACGGTTATCCTGCACGGATCCCCAGTTCGCTTAATAAGACACACCAAGCTCTAAACAACTACGGCAATTACGCGCACGAACTAAAATGCCGACTACAAAACGGATATAAAATAACTAGAGAGTTCCTACACAAAAAGAAAGAACAAGCTAAAACATACCAGAGAAACCAAAAGAGGCAAAACAAACTTTCAGCTTTATGGAACGGACCGTATGAAGTGATTAAAATAGTATCCAACCAAAATACTATAATAAAAATAGGGATAAAGTCTAGACTAATACACAATAACGACCTACAGCTACTACAAGAATGACGAAAACCAAAACCACGTATGAGTTAACTCAATTTCCTTAACGAACGAGAAGAAATGCGGGCAAACCAATATCTGTTTAGCCCCATACAGAACCTGAGGTTGATTTCGAACAAGAGGACATATGAGCAAATTAAGAGAATTCATACTTATAGGTAGACTTTCCGTACACTAGAACCCCCTAAAATACACATGTAGCATAAGTAAATCTTTTCAGAACGTGAAATTCACAATCGTTTTATTTGGGTTACTACACGCCGTCCATGGAAATTTTGTAATCACACCAAGGGCAGGAATATACTTCGAAGAAATTGGAACAGCCGAATTGTACAACCAAGAGTGGAAACTTGTTGGGTACTATGACCTAAAACACTTCACAAACGCCCTAGCACAGGCCGCCAATTTCACTATTGAAATCAACAACCTCTGTCAAACACTGAAAACGACAGAACACTTCGGAAGTGCAATTTCAGAAATCAACCGTCTGAGACCCCCTTCGCTCTTCGGGCGCCTTGTCGCGGCGGAGGGGCTTAAGAGGTCAATGACCTCGAACTAAGACCCGGAGAACCCCGAGTTAGTCATGAATGAATGGACAACCAGATGGATGAAAATACTCCAGGTGGCACCCGCAATAGCGGAAATCCACCCGCGATCTCCCTGATCGCGGCCGGGGCAAGGATTCTGGAGGCCCCACCAGTCATTCTCAACTCTCCGGCAGCCCGGAACGACACCGACTCCTGCGGCTCATTGTCCGACCACTTGGTTGGACTGAGCGTGAGCGGTGCAACCGACAGAGGCGACACCGACGATGGTGCGGCACGGGAAACCGCCAAGGTTGAACGAGCCCCAGAATTGGGACGTGCTGTAGATTGCACTGCTAAGTGCCCAAAAAGAAGGAGGAAAAGGCGTGCCCGAAAATCGTGCAAAGAGGCTGGCACAGCCGAAGGCACGAAGATTGAGGGCGAACCTCTGGGAAAGGCAGGTAAGAGGATCAGATCGGCGGAGGTATCCCCTACCGAAGCCCATCCGACCCTCTCACCTGCAGATCCCGCACTTCTTGCCGGCGCGCAGCGCAGAAAACGTCGGCGGCTAGTAAAGGCTGCTGCTGGAGGCACAAGCATGCCAGCACTTTCGGCATGCGCCTCAAACACTCCTCCTCTTATTGGTGACGGTCAAACTCCCAATAAGAGCGTGCCAAGTTCCAAAACTGACGGAGCTGAAGATGTTCAGGGTCCTGTCATGGTCGGTGCCACCGCCGAAAAAGGTGATGATGCTGGCAGACTGACTCTGATCGCAGAAGGCGAAGCGGTCTTGGATCATAACAACCCTCAGGCTGGCAAAGCTGTTCGAAAGCGGCGTCGGAAGGGAGCAGGAGCTCGAACCTTGCAAGCGGAAGATGGCCGCCGGGGACAATCTTGCTGGGGAGAGAGAACGTGATGTCTCCTCCTCTGATATGGCGGCGGGAAATCGGAGTCCAAAGGCAGATGCGGCGATCAATAAAGATCAAAGCAAAAACCTGAAGACGGAGAGGACCAAAGGCTGCTCATCGGAGGCGGGCACTTCACACAAAAAAACCCCTTCCTCTGGAAAGGCAACACAAATGACCGTAAAGAGTCGAGACAAGCACCTCTCCTACAAAGAGGCAGCCATCTCCTCCGAAAAGGTCAGAATAGGGAAGGCTGGCAGTGACAGCAGAATGACCAGCGCAGATTGCCAACACTGCGAGGATCATCTACTGGAGCTAGCTTCAGCAACAGGCTTCTGTAGTCAAGCGGAGAGGTCTGCTTTGATGAATGGTACCTTCGTGGTGAGCTGTTCCTCTCAGTAGACATCTGCCTGGATCAGGAGCATGGTGCCGAAAATCCCCCCCCTGGGAACTAGCACTTATCAAGTAGTTAGTCTCCCGAAACTAACGCGCGCCATCTGCTGGATTCCGGGAAAACCCGGAAACAAGCTGAAAGTGCTGACGCGAATACGTGCGCAGAACCCGGGACTCGACACGAGGGCCTGGACTGTCTATTCCTACAAGGAGAAAAAGAACTCTCTGAAAAAAGAGGGCTTCACTCTGGTAGTGGGAATGGACAATGGCTCTGTTGAGGCCCTGAAAACCGCGTACGACTCACGTCCCTACTTCGGCCTTGGTAGGATTGTATTCCATTTTGATGTCAAGTAGTCGAAGGATGGAACGTGTTCCCCAGTATGAATCCATGATTTTTACTCAGATCAACCTACAGCATTGCAAGGCTGCTACCGCTCTTCTAAGTAGCAGAATTGCATGCAGTAGTACAAATCATCACATTGTATCCATTCAAGAACCATGGGTGTGGAACAAACGCCTGTGTGGTCTTGGTGGCATACGTGATGCTACAATCCTTTATGATGAGCGATCCGAAAGGCCCAGGGTCTGCCTCATCATATCGAATACGCTATCGGCAACCAAACTTGGTCAATTCTGTGGTCAAGATCTGGTAGCTGCGAAAGTGAGCTACAAGGCGCACGGAGAAATTGAACACTTCGTCGTGGCGTCTGCTTACTTCCCCTACGACTCGGTACTACCCCCGCCACCTAAGGCGGTTTCCGAACTCGTAGAGTACTGTGAAGCCAGAAGGATTGGACTCATCATCTGTTGCGATGCTAACGGTCAAAACACATTTTGGGGCAGCAGCAAATGCAACCGGAGAGGAGACCATCTTTTAAACTTCATTCTTTCGTCTGACCTTTTCATCAACAATGTTGGCTCTCTACCAACCTTTGTGACGGCGAGACGACAGGAAGTGATTGACCTAACCTTATCTAACAGGCATGCGAAGGCCATCACTAACTGGAGAGTCTCACCAGATGTTACGCTGTCAGACCATAGATACATCGAATTCCAATTGAAGTGCGGGATCTCCCCCTCACAGCCCAAGCGGAATCCGAGAAAAACAGACTGGGTGCGATTTAGGGAGGAGCTTGAGAAATCCACTCAAGCCCCGCCTAAACTCAAAACTAATCAATCGGTGGAGGATGCAGTTCATAACCTGAACAGCGCCATCACCAAATGTTTTGAACTCGCATGTCCTGTCAAAAAACCTCCCAACAGGAAGCCGGTTCCCTGGTGGAATGCTGAGCTCCAACGGCTTCGTAGGGAAGCCAGAAGTCTTCTGAACAGATCGCTTAAATCGAACTCGGAAGATGACTGGAATAAATATCGATCGAAGCAGAAGGAATATAAGAAGCTTATTCGAAAATCGAAGAATGATTCCTATAAGTCCTTCTGCGAAGAGATCAAATCCCTGAGCGCGACCAGCAAGTTGGTTAAAGTCCTCAAACGAGGAAAATCGACAAAGCTGGATGTACTCAGAAAGTCTGATGGTACCTTTACCGAGTCTAAAGCAGAAACTCTTAGTTTACTGTTTCAGACCCATTTTCCGGGAAATCAGACTGTCATCGGATCGTTGCACACTCCCTCATTGGATACTGCGGCTGTAGCGATGAAAACAACTCGGCGTAGCTGGTATGTTGCGTCACGCGTGGCAACTACTGAGGCCATTGAATTTGCTGTGGCATCCTTCGATGGCTTTAAGTCGCCGGGCACTGATGGGATATACCCCGTTATGCTGCAAAAAGGTATAAGACAGCTGCTTCCTACACTGAAAAGAATTTTCACTGCTAGCCTGGCACTTGCCTACATACCTATCCCTTGGCGCGCGGTGAAAGTGGTCTTTATTCCCAAAATAGGGAAAGAGGATTACTCACTAGCCAAGAGTTTCAGACCAATAAGTCTAACATCATTCCTGCTGAAAAGCATGGAAAGACTAGTAGAGTTGCACGTGCGCAAAGTCGCCCTTCGAATGCCTCCTCTGTCGGACAAGCAACATGCTTATCAGCGCAGAAAATCCTGCGAGACTGCGCTTCAAAACCTAGTTGGGAGAATTGAATGCGCTCTCGAAAGGAAAGAGTACGTACTAGGCATTTTCGTCGACATTGAGGGAGCTTTTGATAACGCTACCTTCGACAGCATGTGTAACGCTGCTAGACGGCATGGCGTAGATGAAGCACTGGTTTTGTGGATCAAAGCAATGCTTGTGCACAGGACATTGATCGCTGATACAGGCCTCGAACAATGTGTCAAGTCTGGAGTAAACAGGGGCTGCCCGCAAGGTGGCGTCTTGTCTCCGCTGTTATGGTGCATGGTGGTCGACTCTCTGCTAGATGCTCTCAATGCCTCTGGAATCTATGCCCAGGCCTATGCGGATGATGTTGCTGTTCTCTCTGTCGGCTCATGTTTAGCGAATGTCTGTCTCAAAGCGCAGGCGGCGCTAAACGTGATCGATGACTGGTGCACGAGAAATGGGCTGTCGGTTAATCCTCTTAAGACCGATGTCGTTCTCTTCACGAGAAGGAGAAAAACAACTGGCATTGCTCAGCTGGTGCTAAAAGGCATTCCCATCCCTATATCCAAGGAAGCTAAGTATCTGGGAGTCATTCTAGATAACAAACTTCTCTGGTCAAAACATGTTGAGTCCAAAACCACCAAAGCGCTGTCAGCTTTCTGGCAATGCAAAGGTGCCTTTGGCAAAACATGGGGCTTATCGCCGAAAAAGGTCCTTTGGATCTACACGGCAATGGTAAGACCGATAATCTCATATGCATCGGTTGTTTGGTGGAGCAGGCTGACACGAAAACACGTTGTGGCTTCACTCACCAAACTCCAAAGAGCGGTCTGCCTCAGTTGCACGGGGGCTTTCCCCAGCACACCGGGAGCTGCTTTGGATGCTATGATGAACCTTCCACCCCTTGACATATATATCAGAGGGTGTGCACTGAAAACTATTTCTCGCTTAAAGAGGAATGGTCTTTGGTACAACTCGCAGTGGAGTGAAAGTGTACTTGAGAGAGAAATATCCTACGATCACTGTCTCATGGATATGCCCTCTGACGCAATGACACCTGCCATCCTACTGCGCTGTAACTACACAGTCACATTTCCTTGGCGTCAGGACTGGCTTTGGCCAGACACTGAACCTGGAATAGAATGTCTTCGCATCTTCACAGATGGCTCCAGGACTGATCAGGGATCCGGCGCCGGAGTTTTCTTCGAGCGCGAAAACATTCGACTGCACTTCTCGTTAGGAAAATATGCGTCTGTCTTCCAGGCGGAGATTTACGCAATCCTAATGGCCATGCACTATGTTGTGAAACACAGATGGAGGGGAAAGAGCATATGTGTCTGCAGTGACAGCCAAGCTGCACTCAAAGCTGCATCCAATCCTCTGTCCAACTCCAAACTAGTGCATGAACTCAAGACCTTGTTGAACAAAGTCGGAAGACTTAATTCACTTAGGCTTGTATGGGTTCCAGGTCACTCTGGAATCCCAGGAAACGAGATCTCCGATGAACTCGCTAGAAAAGGCTCAGAGGAGAGTTTCTCAGGGCCTGAACCCGCCTTAGGTCTACCAGCTTCAACGGTTAAATCTGACATCAATGACTGGGTCTTTAACGTACACAGTCGTAGATGGAAGGAATATCCAGGATGCAGGATGACTAAGCGCGTACGCCCTGACGTCTGTAAAAAGTCCGCAACATTCTTCTTATCCTTAAGAAGAAATGACTGCAGAAGGCTAACGGGCGTCATTACGGGCCATTACACTTTTGCCAGGCATCTTTACGTGCTTGGCATCAGTGAGACGCCTACCTGTGCTGCTTGTTGCGAGGAGGACGACACAGCGGAACACTTTCTCTGCGACTGTCCCGCCTTCGCTCGTGCACGGTGGCGCACCCTTGGGGCCGACGTGGTGGGTGCCGAATCTCTTAGCTCAACATCACTGAAGCCCCTCCTCACTTTTCTCCGGACAACGGGGAAAATACAATAAAGACAAGGTGTCTGTCTGGTAGTACAATGGACCAGTATTTGTGTCTGAGTGCTCCAGCAGATTGTAGAAGCCTCCAACAAAAAAAAAAAAAAAAAAAAAAAAAAAAAAAAAACCGTCTGATGATGCACATCCAAAACAAGTATGTCTCACTTAACCCCAAGCATTGCAATAAAAGGGCATTACTCGACGCTGTAGGAACAATCAACAAAACCCTGTTTGGTACTTTAGATGCAGACGACGCCAAAATCTAAAAACATATTTAGTAAATCAGAAGCTGAGGAGCCGCGGCGCAGTGATTGATTATTTCGCGGCTTCCCTCCTCGGCGGGGTGCACTTGCCTCGAAAAAGCTTCTCGGCTCTCGCCGTTCGGAATCGGCATTGAACTTTAGGTTACGTTCACTTGTGTGAAAAACCGCATACAACATAAGTGAATAAAAAAGAAACTTGGCTCTGTCTTGTTAATGAGTTCTAACGCCAACTAAGATGACTGTCTGGCAGTACAATGGACCAGTATTTGTGTCTGAGTGCTCCAGCAGATAGCAGAAGCCTAAACAAAAAAAAAATCAGAGGCTGCAATAGAGAACCAAATGCAATCCATAAACATAAAACTGGATAACACAAAAAGGACATTAGACAGACTTATTAACTCAGACTACAATACCTTCTTAGAACTAGAATCCCAGCCCTCTTTGGTCACTCTCATCATCATACGATACTAAAATACGCTGGATGACTTACTCGAATTGGTTACCGATGTAAAACATGGCTAACCACATCCAGCTATAATCTCCCATGAGCAATTAGAAACAATACTGATAAAAATAAGACAAGGAATGCCGGTAATACAAAACTACCCTATACCACTAAGGACGACGATATTTTATCATTAAACCAAACAAGCACAACAAGAGTAGCTATCCACAATAAAAAAAATTATTTACGAGATCAAAGCACCGTTACTCCTGATTGAGAATTTCCATATATACAAGAGTATTCCTTTACCAACTATACATAAAGGCAATTATATATTCAAGCAAACGACTTTTAACTATATCCTTTATTTCCTAAACACAGAGGAATTAAATCAATGCAAGTCCCAAAACAACAATTTTCTATGCCCCTTTACACATCCCCTATTCAATGCAAACACCGAAAACGCACAACCCAATTGCTAACAAGAAGTTAAACTATTCCCAGCTCATGTGACATAAAACAATCTAACCGCTCAACGGTATGGATTCAATTGTCACAACAAAACAAATTGCTATTTTCGTCTCTTGAAAAATATTTAATAGACGAAATCTGCGGCGAAAACGCCACAACGTTGACGTTATATTGAACTATCAAAAAAATGCTATATAAAGAGTAGAGATATGATTATTCATACATACAGTGAACAAACCATGACAATCTCCAATTTTTTTATCCCTTCTTTAAATATCTCAACATTTCTAAGACCTAACCATCGAAGTCTCTCAAATTTCTCATACATTAACGAAATAGAATCAATAGCCTAACAACAAAGCGAATTAAAAATGGACGAAGCGAAACCACTAACACCTCTAATAGTACAAAACTACTTACTAAGTTAAACAGTATTTGCAATACATAGTCCTCATATTAACCTTTTATACATGCGAGTAAAAGATATCGAATCTATAAATTTGGAAATAACCATGAAAAGACTAACAAGACCCCAAGTATAAAATAGCCCACATTATCCCTAAACGAAACGAATAATAAAACCCTAGTATTTGTATTAGACATTTAAACAGCCCTAAAAAACTTCCGTTATTTTTAATTAATCATATAAGGTTGTACCTCATGAAATGTCCGATTTTTTTGTTAAAAATTAAAAGTCAATATTTCTTTTTTATAAAATTTTATACAGTCAAAATATGAACCATTGATATCTATTACCGTTTTCACCGTGATTCAATGTCCATTATTCCTTTTTTATAGAAAGCTTGATTTTTTGACGCTAAAAAGTTTTCAAAGGCTTCTATGAACTCTGCTCGGTTTCGAAACACATTTTGCCGACAAAATGACGCCAGATTGCGGAAAAGGTGATGATCCGTTGGAAAAATATCAGGAGAGTATGATGGATGTGGAAGAATTTCGAATCTCAACTGGAGCAGTTTTACACAGCTACGTATGTGGCATGGGTCTAGCATTGTCATGCAAGAGAATCGGACCAAGCCTATTGACCAATGCAGGTTGCTTTTCAGCCATTTTCGTATGTATTATGTCGATTTCCTCATAATATTTAACTGCGATTATTGTTTCTCCTGGTTGAAGAAATGAAAAGTGGATTGGTCCTTTCGATATCCACCAGATTATCACCATAACCTTTTATGGATCAAGACCAAGTTTGGGGGTGTGCTTCGAGTTTTCATCTGCATCCAACCATTGCCCAGATCTTTTACGGTTGTCATACGAAATCCAATTTTCATCACATGTGATTATACGGTGCAAAAACGGTGCATTTCGATGCTTTAGACTCAGCGATGCACAGGTTTCTAAACGACGTAGTTTTTGGGCCTCGTTTAATTCATGGGGTACCCATTTGTCGAGTTTTTTCACTTTTCTTATTTGAGATAGGTGTCGACTTATCGTCACGAGGGATCCTCCCATTTTGTGTGCAATGGCCCGCACTGTTTTTGTTGGGTCTGCATCCACCGTTTCTCGTAAAATACCGTCGTCAATCACCGTATCCGGTTTCCCACGCGGGTCGTTTTCGAGGCTTAGATCTACGGAACGGACTTACTAAACCAACGCCGAAATGGTTCGTTCACCGCAATATTCTCAAATGCGGCATTTATATTTTTGGCTGCCCGAGACGCATTATGTCCCAGTTTGAACTCGTAAAGGAAAGAAGTAAGAATTTGAACCGTCGACAGCATGATATAGGTATAAAAATTCCTAGCAAAAAATAACTGTACTTGCAACTGACCCTAAAAGTAGCACACATCAAACACACATACCACTTTATCTTATAAAAAAAAAAACAAAAATCACTGTGTTGTACAGATGTGTTGTACTTGACAGCTTCTATAGGGTCCGCCAAATAATTTTTTTTTTTTTTTCAAAATGCTATAAAAAAAACTACTGAATATTTTCTCAAATTTCTTTTTTTATTTGAAAGTACAATCCTTCCGGTTAATAATGGAAAATAATTTCATTTAAATGGCTGCCTCGGCTGGCCATGTAGTAGCCTACACGATCGGTCCAATTTTTAAGCACATTATCGATTGTGTGCAGCTGTATTTCACCAATGGCTTCACGAATATTGTCCATTAAAGCGTCATTTGTCTCTGGCTTGTCGGCGTAACACTTATCTTTGACGGCACCCCACAAATAATAGTCCAACGGTGTCAAATCGCAGCTCTGAGGTGGCCAAACGACATCAGCTCTGCGGCTGATAATGCGATCTTCAAAAACAGGGCGCAAAACATCGAGTGTAGCTTCGGCTGTGTGGCACGTAGCGCCGTCCTGTTGAAACCAAATGTTGCCAATATCCTCCTCTTCAATTTTTGTGAACAAAAATTCGTTCAACATGGCCCGATAACGATCGCCATTGACTGTAATGGCCCAATTATGCCTCTGGACCAAAATCCGCACCAAACAGTGGCTCGTTTTGGGTGCACCGGCTTTTCAATGTATGCGTGCGGGTTTTCTGTGCCCCAAATGCGACAATTTTGCTTGTTTACATACCCGCCAAGATCAAAATGAGCTTCATCTGAAAAGATGATTTTTTTTGGCAAAATCGGCATCTTCTGTAAGTCGATCGCAGGCCCACTTAGCGAAGCGAAAACGAAGCGTTGTTCAAGCGTATACACAACCATATTCGTACAGCGGAAGGATAAAACTAATTATCTGTCAAATCAGACATGAGCTAAGTGTTACCATTCACGAAATAAGCACTACTTGAAAAAAAAAACGTTAGATAGCGGACCCTTTAATTGAGGACTAAGTGAAAAATCGGACATTTCATGTGGTACAACCCAATATATAGTACATATACATATATACCTTAAACCACACCATATCTAAATAGTATAAATAAACAAAAAAAATTGACAATTCCCAAAAAAAATACAGTATGTTATATAATTGTTTGCAAAAGGAAAAACTGTTTGCAATTTCAATTGCTTTTGTAATTTTTTCTTTTTATAATTTCATGAAAATGCATTGCTTTTGTAATTTTTTTTTATAATTTCATTAATAACGTTATTCTTTATGTTTAAGTTAAAAGAAGGCTGAATGCGCCCCGCGAGTCTCGAGCATAATTCCCCCAGATGGCGTTACGAATTTAATAGCGTAAAATCGGCAGCCCATCCATATGCTTTCGCTCGCAGGGTTCTTTCTTTTGGATTAAGACCTCAACGAGATAACACGCGCTTATCAAAGAAAAATTGTAAATTTCGGAGTATTCCTTGTTTTTTTTTTCTGTTTGACGAACCCGAGGAGCAAACCAGCGAGGGGTTCCTTCAACACCCCAACATTTGATCCTTTGGCCGGATAAATATCGAGATCCTTGTATTCAACGCCTAACACCAATTGTCGACCGCATCACAGCACAAGATTCCCTCATATCTTGATCAGCTCCCTGTTCATCATCAAGGCTCCACAGTAGAGATCAATCAACCATCCAGGATTTCCACATTACACTTCATATAACAAGCGAAAATACATATGCTAAAAGCCGTTTCTCAACGTGCAAATGGTCAAAGGTCAGTTCGCATCGAAGACTCTAAAATATCAAACAGCGTTTTTCGATCACCACCTGTTCCATTCATTTACTCGTCACATAACAAGCAACAGTCATCAGTCAACATTTTCATTCGACGACAATTCAATCCAGTATCAAACGTACATATGTACATGCATGGTTCTAGGATAAGTGCATTATTACACAAATTATATCAAAATTATTCATTAACAAACGTACAATTTGTATAAGTGGATAGTTTATTATATTTTTACACATATCGTTAGAGAACCTATAAAGTGATTTGTTGGTGTAAAGTTTGGCAATTTCCTCGTGTTCACGCGCATCGTATACTCTTTAGGGTAAGATTATCAACCAAAATGACGGCATTGGAGGATTTTATTGTGGCAGCTAATCAGATGATGCAATTTCAATCAGTTTTTCTAGAAACGCCCATAGTTGACAAAACTTTAACTAATCAAGAAACATTAAAATCTGAATTACCCTTTGGTCTACCGTGAAAAATTGTTACGCCCGCTGCTTAAAAGCCGATTGCGGGGATGATCTCGAGGTGATCAAATCGAAGTATCGTATGTCATCGTTAACTTATATTAATTGCCTTATTGATATAATTGATTCGGTTAACAAATTAAAAAAACATCAGAGAAGATGAAGCGAAAGGAAATGAAATTCAGAGCAGTTCAAGTGCCTATGTAAATACCACGCAGTGTATTAAGGTCCCCCCTTGTGATACTGATGTATTTTACGGTGATTATCTTACTTGACCGTCTTTTCTAGACATGTTCACAGCGGTTTATATAAATCATCCTAAACTATTTCAACTTCGTTCAAAAATGAAAGGTGAGGCTAACGCCATAATATCCAAATTTCCTCTCACTGCGGACAATTATGAGCTGTGCTGGAAAGCGCTTTCAGATCAGTACGAAAATACCAGAATACTTGTGAATAACCAATTTAAAAAATCTTTTGAACTTACCCATGATTTCGTTCGAGTGTGATTTTAAAAGTGAAAATCAATCTTCTTCTTCTTCTTTTCCTTTTTCCGGCGTTGTTATGGTCAGAAGTGTAGGACCATAACCTTCCCACTTTACTGCATTCCTACTGGTCCGCTTGTGGGGTCCGCCGGTTTGACCTCAGAAAGTAGCGGCAGGCTTCCCTGTTTGGGATTACTTCATCGCTGAGGCCAATCAAATGCTGGTGTTTTTGCATTTTGCACCAATTGTTTTTCGGCCTGCTTTTTTTTTTGTGACACGGGCATGCTCCATATTTTTTTGTTTGATCTTACTCTTACAACACCGGTGATCTCCAGTCGTGTCAGCCCACTGATTTGCATGTACACTTGTGGGGCAGTTTAATGGTGGTATATGTGTTCCTAGGCTCACCTTGGTGTTTTCTAAATTGCCTAGATGTGATTTTTGTTTACCTTTGTTTTAGTCGCCTTTTACGACAAGCGAGAGGTATCGCTGCAGGGATATTCTTAACCCGTCCCTGCACGGAATAAAAGTGAAAATCAATGATCAGCGAAATATCAATGATTGTTTATCGATTCTTAAAACCTATAAAGTGTCCACAGTATATCTGTGTTCTACTCGCTTATCGGATAAAAATGTCCTATCTTTATGGACACAATCAATTAAAAGTCCTCGTAAAATTCCAACATGGGATGAAATGAAGATCTTCCTAACTAATAGGTTCAGGGTGCTGGAGTCGGTGTCCGAGCTTAAGATTTCCTCAATGCCGAAAATTTCAAATGAAAGAGGTCAAATTTCTCAAGTTAAAAAAGTGAAACACAAAGCTTTCCACTCAAAAACTTTAATCTTAATTGCAAACTGTGTAAAGGGACTCCTTTGCTTCGTCTGTGTCTCACATTTTTACAAATGAGCGTTTACGATAGAAGTCTAACGGTTGATTCACTTAAGGTTTGTAGAATTTACTTGGCATCGAGTCATTTGGAAAATGATTGTCGAAGCATTTATACATGCATGCAATGCAATCAAAGCCACAACACTCTTTTACATAATTTGCCTACCCAGCAATCACAATCTGCTTCGTTAACCCCAGGAAAACAGGTCTCTTAAGTTGAAAATATACAGTCTACTGCAAATCCTAACTCTCTACAATTTCAAAATTATTTCTCTCGGAACAATAGACGAATTCTTCTGGAAACGGCTTTAATTGACATTCGTCATATGGGTAATAACTTCACATTGTGGTTCTGAAGTTACTTTCATATCCGAAAATACACAAAGGTAACTTGATCTTCCGGTTAAGCCGACACAAGCCCAAAGGGTATGAGTAATGCCATAACAGCAAATTCTTCAATATTGTGTTCAATTTGTATTGGATCTAAACATGAACCATCGTGCAAAATCTTTGTAAATGTTTGATAAGCCGTGAAGAAGTTTCGCACCCGATCGATTTTAAGCTTGCAGATCCATATTTCTATGAAAGTTCAAAAATAGATGACTCGGATTTATATTCCTCAATCATTAAGGAAGGCGCTAAAACTGATATTTTTGGTGCTCTTCTTGCACAAAACACTATATTTGAATGGATACTTTCAGGTCCAATATCACAGGAAATAGTCAGTTCGTACTTAACTATCTTATCGCACTTTAGCGAAATTTCAATTGATAAGCAAATTGCGAAGTTTTGGGAGGTTGAAGAGGTATCTGCAGGCAAACCACTTTCTAAGAAAGATTTATTTTATACTCTGAAACAACTACCAGAGACTGCAATGATCGCTTCCATTCAAAAATCATTTACCAACTCTTGGACTTTCCAAAGACATTGCTGTTAAGCAGTTCTATCGCATGGAAAAGGTTCTAATGAGAACTCCGGAACTTCATTCTAAATACAATGCAGTTCTTGAAAAATAAGCAACGCTGGGGCATATGGAAACTGTTTCGTTTAATGAGATAATAAAAAATCACCACTTATGTTCCTACTATCTGCCACATCATTCAGTCATAAAGCCCGATAGTATCACAATGAAATTTCGAGTTGTTTATAATGCTTCAAATAGATCTAGCAATGGTGTCAGTCTAAACGACTTATTGCATCCCTGTCCGGCTTTACGAGCCGATTTGACAATTCTGATTTTGAATTGCAGATTTTATCGATTCGTCTTCAATGCCGACATTGAAAAGATGTACAGACAGAATTAGTTCACCCCGACAGCTCTTCATACCAGCGAATCTTGTTCCGTAAATCCCCTGATAGTAACCTTCAAGACTATGAACTAAAAACGGTTACCTTTGGCGTTAGTTGTGCGCCATACTTAGCTATCCGTACACTACATAAACTAGCTGATGACGTACAACACACGTATCCACTCGCTTCTAATATCCTTAGAAATTACTTTTACGTTGACGATGTCCTTTCCGGAGCTCATGACATTGTAACTGCTTTACGAGCGCAACATGAATTGTCCAAAGCTTTATCTTCGGCAGGGTTTTCTTTACGTAAATGGACATCTAACTGTGTCGATCTGATAAAGAATCTTTCTCTCATCTTTATAACCAAGATTTTCTTCGATAGAAAGACAAAAGCATCTCCAAACCATGTGGCATGGTCCTGCTTGGCTCTCCCAAGTTCAGGTGTCGTGGCCTCAATCCATTTTTCTACAAGCCTTGAAAGCAGGCCGATTAAAGCAAATCATACTACAGTTATGCCAAATATCGAGACATTTGTAGAAAGATTTTCTTAATGGCCGAAAACCTTGCATGTACTTTGCTATATGATACGTTTCATTAACCGAACCCGTCAACGTTTTAAAGATCGATTTGTTCCTTCGTCAATTGTTCTAACTCCGCAAGAAATATCGAATGCCAAGAATTTACTCATTCGTCTAACGCAATTATTTTACTTTCATAACGAATACTTAATTCTTGCTAAGAATAAACCCATCTCAAAAAATCCAATCATGGATCAAAATCAGATTCTTCGCTCTAGTGGACGACTCACTTCATCGACACTTTCTTTCGACGAAAGATACCCAATTCTTCTGCTCTACATAAAAAACAAGTTCAAACACAGATCATGTCAGCATTACCAGTTGAACGAACTCTTATAACAACCCCATTTACCAACACCGGGTTTTTGGGATTTTGTCGGTCCATTCACAATCAAAAGCTATACAGCACGAAACTGTCACATCACCAAAGGCTACGTCAGTCTTTTCGGGTGCTTCGCCACAAAAGCGATACATTTTGAAGGAACAATTGACTTGACTTCTCAATCATTTCTGGCACTCTTAAGTAGATTTATCGCACGACGCGGAATGCCTAAAATTATATTTTCTGATAATGGCACAGATTTAGTAACAGTAAGTAAGATATTTGCTAATGACTGACATTCTCCATTGACTGACATTCTTCCATTGACTCTTGGTTATTTTCTTCGTGGTGGACCCATGTTAGCTCCATTAGAACTTGCACTGGCGGAAAAGTATCTTAATTATAATTAACATAAATGTTAAAAGGTGGGAATTAGTTAAGATTTTGTATCATCAGTTTTGTCGCCGCTGGAAAGATGAATATTTGAAGGAGCTTAATAGAAGATATAAATGGAAACATCCTCAGAGCGATATATCTTTGAATGACTTGGTTATCAATAAGGATGAAAATGTTCCCCCAAATGAATGGCGTTTAGGACGCATTATTAAGGTGTGTCCAGGATCGGATAACCACATTCGTGTCGCAGAAGTTAAGACTCAAAATGGAAGATATCACGCGTCCAATTGCCAAGCTTTGCGTATTAACTCACTCATAAATGTAATTTAATAGTCGACTTTTGTCACTTAACCTAAAACTTATCACTTATGCATCTAAACATAGTGTAGATACATGGATGGATGATATTGTTGCTTATTGACTATCACTTACTTGGTATTGTATTTACTTCCAAATTTATGAAATTAATTTCTTATTCTTGATTCTGTTTATCTTGTATACTTTTACTTATCTTATAACTTTTAATACTTTATACTATATGAGCAATATTAGTTAAAAACAAAAAAAAGAATGTTCACCTTTAAAATTAGATATTTTACAGCATATGCTGCAAGGGGCCGGCAATGTTTAAGTTAAAAGAAGGTTGAATGCGCCCCGCGAGTCTCGAGCATAATTTCCCCAGATGGCGTTACGAATTTACTCGCGTAAAAACGGAAGCCCATCCTTATGCTTTCGCTCTCTGGGCTCTTTCTTCTGGATTAAGACCTCAACGATGTAACACGCGCCTATCAAAAAATAAAAATTGTAAATTTCGGAGCATTCTTTGTTTCTTTTTTTATATTCGACGAATCCGAGGAGCAAACCAGCGAGGGGTTCCTTCAACACCCCAACACCTAATAACTACAACGAAAAAAAAAACAAAATGCAAACAAGAATGCAGGAAAATAACAAAAATAAAAACATATTCATATTTTAAGCTGTCAATTAATTGTTTGCAAAATGCAAACAGAATATAAAAGAAGGGGAAAAACACAATTTTGCGATGTGTTACGGTATTAATTTCAAGCACAATGACAAATTCTACTTTCGTTGTGTAATTAGTAGCTATGTACATATTTGTACATAGACTAATAAGCAATTTATAAGTAAATTTATTTCAATTATTATTAGGGAAAATCTCCTAAAGAAATAGACGAAATGTTATCAGTTAAATTGAGGACTGTGGAAAACATTATAGCACCAACAGAAAAGGAAAATCGGTTGGAGTTGAGAAACTCTGGAGGCCTACCAACGTAGCTGTTTTGAAGAGATAAATCTAAAATTCTTAGAGCTGTGATTAAAAAGCCCCAAATCAGGTTAAGGCAATTAGTGGCGGAGGTAAACACCGATTGCATGGAAATGAGACCAGTCGGCGTGTAAACGAAAATAGATACTCGTCGGAAACAGCCCGCAAAAAGCCGTTACTCTCCGAAACAAATGTACATAAAAGAACTTTTGCATTCCATCACATTGCACAGCCGCCAGGGTTCTGGAATGACGTAATTTTTTGTAATGAGATAAAAATGATGTTGCATTCCAAAAAAAGGCCTCGAAACTGTATGGCGGAAACCAAATACAGCTTCGAAAAACAAAATTATTATCCCAACAATAAAGTTTGGCAAATTGTCGGTCATGATGTGGTGATGTATTCATCGGAGTCGGAGAAAGGAGCTTTTTCACCAATACAATGACCAAGGAGTATTACTTGGACATACTCCAAAATGAGTTGGCCAAAATTGCTGCAAGTTTCGGATTTGTTAATCCCAAAAATCCTCAAAAGCTGCAATACAAGTTATACCAGGATAATGACCCGAAGCATAAGTCACTCTTATGCAGGACATCGTTGCTTTACAACTGCAGCAAAGTCTTCGATGCACGTGCGCATAGTCCCGATATAAGCCCCATTGAACATTTTTTGCCATTTTTAAAAAAGAAGGTGGCAAAATGGACTTCCACATCACAAAGCGCAGTTGTTAGAGTAATACAGGAAGAGTGGAAAAAGATACCGATCTACTAATTGGATCAATGCCAAAACGCTACAAGCATTCTTGTTTGAATTTTGTTTTTTTTTTGTTGTAGTTATTAAGAATAACCTTATTAATGATATTATAAAAAGAAAAGATGCGTTTCCATAAATTTTAACATTTCAACTGAAGTTGCAAACAATTTTTCCTTTCGCAAACAATTATGTGACAGTCTGTATATATAGGTACATAATAGAAAATAGAAAATATGCTTCTAATTTTCCCATAAATATAATAGATAATAAGTTTCTCAAATCTTAAAACCATAAATGTAATAAGCCTCTAAAGCAAATATCTAAACATTTCAATGTAATAGTAGACAAAATTTATGCAAATCAAAAAATATGTTTGTCAGAATTCTTCAAATTCATTCCAGAATATACAAAAATTATAAATTACAATAACTTTGGTAGAATATTGACCTCTTCAAGATCAATTTTCTTTTTCGTAGGGGAGGAGGATGTAGTGATTGCACTACATACACTAAATTCTCCATCATACGCATTCCACTCCACCTCACACACATGACGCTATCACACACATCATCGGTTTACCACCGCTAAGTCACCGTCAACCATAATAATTGCTGCACATAAATTGCATAAGATCAATGTCAGTACTCCGGCGCCGATTCCTTCCTCTTATTTATGTCATTTCATAAATAATTCTCAATTTCGAGAAATATGTAAACAATGACGAAGAAAGGAAAAACTCCAAATAACGTGAAGTGCTGAGAATGCATTACACATAGTTGGAGTAAAGGCAAATCAATAAGTGAAGTGTGAATGACATCTACGACCTAATTAATGGTGCGAGGCAAATGCTGAACGACCAAAAATGCGTATGCAGGCAAGTGCTATGCTAGAGATATGGGGTGCGGATACTTGGCGGCATATTGATGATGCTGAATATTTTCTTTATTAGGATAAGAAATGTCTTTCGGCACGTTGTGTGTTGGATTTGGATTCCCCATTTAGTGAAATACTGTATGCTGTTGTTTAAATGGCTTTGGAATTCATTGTTTGCATCCGTTACATCTTTGCTAGCTTACAAAATTATTGCTAGCATGGAGTGTTGCGCTGTCGGGGTAGGGATATCGAATATATAAATCAAATAAAGTAGTGCCTACTATACGCACCCCTGGGGAACCCGCTTGTACAATAAGCAATGTGGATCATCTGTCCTTATATTTTACATAATTACGCCGTTAGTCAAGTTAGTTCTTAAGTAGCAGGTAAAAGTCTAATGGTGAAGTTTTTTTGAGTTTGTAAAGCAGTTTGTGCCGAGCTTTAGAAACGTCGAGAAAAACTGTTGAGCAGTATCTTTTATTTTCTGTCACTTGAAATTTTATTTATTACTCTGTGTGTTTGTTGTATAGTCGAGTGACATTGTCTGAATCTGAATTGGTGATTCGGTACAATTTTGTGATAAGATTGGCAACAGGCAAATTGGACGGTAATTAATGCTTTTGTTTTGCCTTTCTTGGTTTCAGGATGGCGTGTACTTCAGCAACCTCCCATGTTTTTGGGAACTATTTTGTTCTAAATATGGAGTTAAATATATTTCTAATAATTCTAAATAATTCCATACTCAGACAATGACAAAAAGCGCTTGTTTTTGTAATTTTGCAGCAGTTGCTTTAGTTCTTTTATGGTCATTATTTCATTTGGTTTTAGTTCGAGAGATCGATTCGATTGCCATAGTTTTTGAATATGTCTATTGTATCTTATTTTCCTAAGCATTGTAAATTGTGGTAATGGTAATTGTGCCGTGGGTTAATTCAATTCATGTTTTATGGTGTTTGTACTTTGTATAGAAGAAAGTTAAGCGAAAATGAAAGTTGCTTGCGAATACAAAAAAAAACTAAAATGAAAAAAAGATAACGATTGTCACCCTTTGTTATCCAAGAACCAACAGCCAAGTATATTTTTCGAAATTGATCGTGGTACATGCGTTAATACAACTGATAACATAAATGAGAGAAAGTGAGAGCAATATATAGGATAAATTATACAATGTCTAGTCTCTTTAAACATAAAGAAAATTATAGGATTTTCAGCGTTCTCTGAAAGACTCCGGTCTTTCATGGAAAGGTAACGGAACTAATTTTGTTATTGGACGCATTTATTCGCCAATATCTATTTTGGCTGTTGCGACCTTAACTCGTCGATCCTTGCTTGGATGTATTTGAGTGATGCGGGCGAGAATCCATTTAGAAGGAGGCAGCTGGGATTGCCTCAATAAAACGACGTCGACAACTTTACCTTTTCTGATGCCCACTTAGGTGTTTGTTGTAGTGATATTAAATACTCCGCATGTCAGCGTTTTAAAAAAATCTTGCTTAAACGTCTGTAACAAAAATTAATTGATGTATGGGTTAATCACTTGGTTATCGACATTAGGACGAGGAACACCTAAAAACGTTTTACCAATCAAGAAATGGGCAGGGCTAAGTGCAATTGGATCCATATCAGATGTAGACCACATAGGTTGAGAACTCAGTAACGCCTCTATCTGAACCAACAGCATATACATGTTGTCGTATGTTGATCGATGATCTCCTATGACTCGCTTGAGATGAAACATAACCGATGTCACTACCGCACAAACCTCCAAAATGAGGTGCAGAAGGAGGAGTGAATTTTCATGTTATCTGCTGTTTTGATTAATGATCGCTGATTAGATGCTGGATCATCTCATCCAAATGACATTTGCTACAGCGAAAGTTTGTTGCATTATCACTCCAGATTTCTGCAGGTTTTTCTCTACGCGATACGAAGCGATCGAAAGCAGCGATAAAGAGGAATGTAGACCAATTCATACCATCAATTCGAGATGTATGGCTTTGACGGTAAAGCATACGATAACCACGATGTAGCCTTTAACGAATTTCGGATTTCGTCCTCCTGCTACACATAAGATTACGGGCCCAGCAGAGTTAACCCCGACGATGTTGAAGGGTTACGAAAACCATACACGTTCGGCTGGTATATTACCCATTAGTTGGCTTATGTTTATTTTGCGATAACGAAAACACTTAACACATTGATGCACAACCTTTATTAACAAATTTCGACAACGATGATGAAATATGAAGAGAGATAGGAGTGCAAACTTATTTCCCTTTTTTAAAATATTACCCTTTATTATTGTTTATATTTCTTTCCGAAAATATACTGCTTGATGCCATTTGATAAGTGAGAATTTTGCGAACGAGAGTTAATTAGCGGATAACGATTGCTTATTTCGAGAGGTAGGGTCCACACGCGAATTCGAAATGAATCTTTGGATATAAGCGAGTACACGAATACGCTTGATATATTCATTTTATTTATTTATTTATTTAATACATAGAAAATTCAGATGTAAGATGAATTTTTTAAATATGCATATCTTTAGGCATAATTTAATGTAATATAATGTAGTACAACATAATAGAAAGTATAAACTTAATAACTAAGGTAAAGAGAAAAGAAATAAAAATAGAAAAATAGAGATATAGAAAGATAGAAAGATAGAAGAGAGAAAATAAAAAACAAGGATTTGCATTATAATTTACAACGAATGTAAACAATCTTGTTATGAAAGCCTTTGTGGTTGCTTGATATCTGAGGGAAGCGTATTCCAAAGATAAACTGCGTGAAGAAAAAACTGTCTGGACGTTGCTAGATAATTATGTCTAGGGGCTGTTATTGTTGAAAAGCGCTGCGCTCTTCTAAATCGAATACATTCAAAGAGATAATCTGGTTCCATATTTTTAACAATTTTGTGCAACAATACCTATAGCAAGGTGCGAAATTTCATTAGTGCTGTAAGAGAATAGCCAACAATTTTCTTTTTGTAAAGTCAGAGATGTGTTCGTGTGTGTAAATGCCTGTAATTGTACCTGGCGCAGTTATTGAAAGCTACATTAAGTTTTCTGGTAGATTCCGAATCCATGCATGCAAAAAGCTCACAACCATATAGGACTATTGGTAGAATAAATTATTTTACAATTTTCAGGTTGACATTGGTTGGCAAGTAGTTTGAAGTTGGGCTCAATCCTCTAAGAGCAGCGTAAGTTTTTGAATATTTATTTGCCCGTTCCAGCACAGACTGTTTATCTTATCGACACAGTCGATTGGGGTGTCATTAATAATGATATGTGGTACAAGTACAGTTCGGTCTCTATACGGGATTAACGCCTTTGTTTTTGATGCGTTAAGTTTCAAACTTATCAGCCGACCAATGAAACACCCGATTCAGTTCTTGTGTGTGCCCATTGCAGTGAAGGCACACGACTTAGGAAACATAGAGTAAACTTGAACATCATCGGCTATGGAATTAACAGACATTGAAACATTGATATGCATCGTTAATAAAACATGAAATTAGTAACGGACTTAACACCGAGCCTTGTGAGACACCGGAGGTGACAGAAACACATGAGGAACGATTACTGTTGAGATACATATATTGCGACCAATTGGAAAGGTACGAAGACATAAGATGACAAAGAGATTTACCACATAAGAATTGACTTTTAAGCGACTCACGCAATCAAAGGAAATTAAGCAAACCATTAGACCGATCATGTCACTGTTCATTCCTGCCCAAATATCCTCATAGACTCTAATTAACATTGTTGTACAGTTCCGCTTAGCGCGAAAACCAGATTGAAACTATGTGATCAGCTTTTTGTTCTCAAGATGTTCCTTAAGTTAACCTTTCGTAAACTTTGCTTAGGTACGGAAGTATGGCTATTGGGCGATACTCCGTGCAGTTAGAGGCTGTTTTCGGCAAGGGAACTATTTTCGCAACTTTTCAACTCTTAGGAAAAATAGAGGTCGTAATAACGCTATTCATTATGTGCGTAAGCTGGTGTAGGATGCAAGGAAGAAACGTTTTTAAAAATACGGAATGGATTTCATCCGAGCCAACTGCATTCGATTTTATTATGAACAAAATGAGCCCAACTCAAAGTTCGTCAACACCTGATAGTGAGAAAGAGTCTGGATCATAATCTAAGCTGGGGACAGTAGTTGAGCTTCGAGGTTCACTGTTCGATGACGATTGAACAAAATTGCGATCGAATGCCTCGATGTCAGTTTTATTTAGGACTATAGGCTTATTTGAGCAGATACCCATCTGGCGCACATTTTTCCAGAAGGCTGAACTTGTGTTGCTATTACAGAACTTCGCCGCGTAGTAATTTCGCTTATTCCTACGCGACCTTGTAATCGTTCAGTAAAGTAGGGCATCTGGAACTTCTCCATCTAGAGTAGAGCAGATTACGCTTTTTAATAATGTTTAAAGCCTCGATCGTCAGCCGATCGTAGAATTTTTTCCAACTTATTTAATTGGAACATGTTAAGTAAAACAATCTACTTGTACGTCAACGTTGCTGCTATTATAAATTGGCGACCAGTGCAGACTCAGACAATCTGTAAATAATAGCGTAGTATTAATTTCGGAGTAATTAAAGCATGAAACAATACGATCTTTAATAGGACGTGGCACGCCATTGATTGATACAAAGAGTAAGTCTTGGTACGAGGAGGGCGGGGCAAACAGTTAATCATAAAGCAACTATATCTTGGGTTCCGAGACGATACCCATATCTAGAAGTGAAGGGTTACGGCTGCTGTAAGTTGGCAAAACTAAAGGAAGATTCGGGTTCAAATCACCAACGACAACAATATTGGTATAATCTGAGTGTGATTAGCCACATTCGGTTACAAAAAAAGACAGCCTCTTAGTAGTTTGCCACCACTCACACATCTCAACAAACAAGTACTCTATACGAGGGTGGTCCGATAAGTACTTAGCCTACAAAAGAAAAACAAAAATTTTGGAGAAATGGCGATTTATTTTTCAATATAGTCTCCTTTTAGCGCGATACACTTGACCCAGCCATGCTCCAACTTCTTTAACCCGTCTGAAAAATACGTTTTCTCGAGGTCTGCAAAGTATGGCTCCGTGGCGGCGATGACCTCCTCATACGACTGAAATTTCTGCCCGGCGAGTGACTTTTTCAAGTTTGGAAACAAAAAGAAGTCGCACGGGGCCAAATCTGGAGAATACGGTGGATGGGGCAGAAGTTGTAGCCCAATTCGACCAATTTGGCCGTGGTGAGGGCGGAGGTGTGAGCCGGTGCTTCATCATAGTGGAAGAGCACTTTTTTCTTCGCCAAGTGGGGCCATTTTTTCTTTAATTCGGCGTCGAATCGGCCCAATAATTAAAATAATTTGGCATAGTACAGCCGTGTGACCGTTTTGTCCTTCTCCAGGTAGTCGATGTGGATCACACCTTGTGAATCCCAGAAAACGGTGGCCATCACCTTTTCGGCCGATGGAACAGTCTTTCCCTTCTTCGGAGCACGTTCGCCGAATGAAGGCCACTGTTTCGACTGTTCGTTGGTCTCTGGTGTGTACCAGTGGATCCATGTTTCGTCGACTGTTACGAAACTCTTTCGGATTGCGCTTAAACAGCGTCAAACACTGCTCTGAAGTGGTCTCACGGTTGCGATTTTGTTCGGAGTGAGCAAACGCGGCACCCATCGCGCCGACAGCTTTCTCATGCCCAAAATTTCCTGCAGGATAATGCCTACTGTCTCAGCTATCTCGCAGACCTTCAATCGGCGGTCTGCCAATACGAGATCGTGGATTTTTGTCACGTTATCCTGCGTGGTAGCCGTTTTCGGTTCACCTGGACGTGGCTCACCAAAAACGGACGTGCGACCACGTTGAAACTCGTTAAACCAATTTTTGATGGTCGCCATCGAAGGAGAAGAGTGGCAGCATGCTCTTTGATTTCGCTGCGCTCACCGACCGATATTGCTCTTTTTCCATTTTTCTAAAATCCGCGGACACTCCCGCTTCCACACGCGGTCAAAACGAAACTACGAGTCCGATCCGGCTGAAATTTCGAAATTTTAGCCGTCTACTAGAATGTACTACACGGTAGTAGGTTGCTCTTGCGATACTGGCGCCATCGGGCGGTGAGGCTAAGTACTTATCGGACCACCCTCGTAGAATCAGAAATTGAGCATTGTCTAACAACGCTGTAATTAAATGATCTTTTTACATAAATGCCAAAATCTCCGCCCAATTTATTCAACCTATCAGCACGCAGCAATTTGTAATTATTTACATAGAACATATCTGGACACATTTCCGGCTGCAGTCATGTTTCCGACACGCACATGATGTCGACTTTGCCACTGACCAAAAGTAAACGCAGATCATCAATTTTACTTTTTATTCTTTGAGCATTTATATGATAAATGTTTAAGCCCTTCTTTTGATTGCACAAAAAATTTAGCAACATTTTTGGATCATCATTGGAGCCACCCCGATTGCATACATGTGGTAGTTTTTGCAGCTATCAATCCAGCAGTATTCGTAGCTGAATCATTTCAATGAAATAAAAAATGTAAAATCTCTCTCGCACTTTTTCTTCGACTGTTTTTTTCTTTACTTTTAAATAAAATTGTTGAAATAAAATTGCTCTTTTCTGATTATTAATTCTCAATATACATTCATATTAAGATATGCAAAAGCAAAATACAATCAAGCAGCGATCAGCACAGAAACCAACAATAAAAAAACATAACCAAAGCAAAGCCAATCAGCTTTAATTGAAAGCGCTTAGTTTGTAGCGGAAGTAATATTAGATCAAAGAATTGAATAGAGAGTTCTCTAGAGAAAGAAACACGGGAGAAAAAAAATGCGTTAAGTTGTTGTTGCAGGAGAGTGTCGTCGTCATTGCTGTTGTTTCACATCTCTCGGAAATAGTGTGCAGTTTTTTTTTGTTTACACATATATTGTTGTCATTTTTGCGCTCTTTAACAATTACGGATCCACATCCGATGAAGCTATGCTCACGCTTCATGTCGGTCGCGAGTTGATTACTGTTGCTGAGACTCTCGTTGATGTAAATTCGCTTATTGGATTCAGGGCCGATATCACTGAGACAGAGGTGCTTACCATTAAATTTGCAATAGTCGGCAATGGATTTGAACGACTGGTTTCGTTCTTGGCTGGTGTTAAATTTGTTGACGATGGGTGCGTCGACTGGGTTTTCTCCCCGTGGGGAGCAAAAGATAGTGCTCATAGTTGAGCATGCGACAGTGAGAATTAGTTCTCAGATTTTCATCAGTGAGGTGTGGCCAATTCCTCAATAATACTTTGATGCTACAGGTCACTTCAATTTTATTCACATGCAGCTCCAGATCGTTAAGTGATTTGTTTACGCAATCAATGAATGTTGCATAACTTTGTTGTAATAACGACATTTTTTGGAGCATCTCGGAGCGCAACCAAGTCAGCTGAAAAACGATCCATTTGTTGAGTTGCTCGTCCCGATCGGCAACAGAGAGAGGCTTTGTGAGAACCGTAGTTGCACTTTTAGTATTGACTGCAGCTTTGTCTTGGTGTTGAGACATTTACAGCTGGTGTGGTGGTAACTGCGAGATTTTTGGAACAAGTATTAACCGAACTTGAACTTGAACTTTTTTCAAGTGCCATCGAATACAAATACATCGAGCCAGAGAACATTGTTGGGAGGAAGATTGAGTAACAATTGCGGGATCATTAAACTAAAACTTGTAATTATTAAATAATGAGTTAATGTAAAATAGATAGAGGTTGTGTATGCTTTAATCCATGTAAGGTTCGCATGATCGCGCATACTTCTAATAATTTTTATGGCCAGACTTTCGGAAATTTAAATGTCTCCCCGGACGAGAGTAATAACGCGTCTATTTCACTCGAACATTACTTACGCAGATGATAAGTCGACGAATTCTTCAAAGTAGTTTCGAAAATGTTTGTAGAATGCATTTCTGAGCAAAGAACTTTAACCGGAGAAGACTTACGTTCTTCGAAATTTTCTTCGCTAAAGGAGTTAGGTGTATGTACAACTTTTGTCCAATGATCCTGATCGTACCTTATCCATGATGGTCCAAACAACCATAAATCATTATACTGAGAAGGTGGAATGCCACCATATGCGCAGTCAGCTGGTTGTCTTGAGAGCGTACAAGTTTCCCTTGGTAACAACGACAGAATTTCCGCTGTACGATTTGATATGAAATCTGATAAGCTCTTGGGCACCTCTGAAAGCTGTTGGAGGAAGATTGGCGAATCAGTCCAGCCCTAAACTTTGATTTCTTTATACTCTTATGAAGTTTAAAGTTTTTCAATAAGACGTGCAAGGAAAAAAGCTCCGCAAAGTTCAAGTGGGAGGGAGACCACCTTTAATAGTGCTACTTTGCCCTTTGTAGCAACAATCGAACTAGTTATTTTACAGGCTGAATCCTTGCTAATACAGTAAACTACTTCTGCATAGGCTTCCAAAGACTCATCACCGAAGCCATGAAATTCGATATTGTGTTTTGAAGTGTACATAGTTCGAGATATCTTAAGGGATGCTAAAATAGGAAGTTCTTCACGAATAGTGTGCGACTGTTTAGAGAGTTCTAAAGAAATAGGATTATTTGATGAATATTTTTTTCTTTCTAATTCCTGAAATAAAATTTTTATGCTAATTACAACTGGTGTCGGGAATCCTAAGAGATCCAATATTTTAGAGAATTCAGAAAGAATACGCCGTTTTTTGAAGGGTAAGTTGGAACTTAAGTTGACCTTGGAAGTAAATGAATCTATGGATTATAATCACTGCAGACTAAGCAATTTCACAGAATTATGTTTTTCGAAATCCTTTGGTGGTAATTCTCGGGGATCTTCTCGAAGACTAGGTAGTAGGGGCCAACAATTCGTAGTAATTCTATGAGTTCTAAAGGATGTGCTATGACATCATCGATCAAATCTGCCCAGTCATGACATCATCGACATAAAAATCTTTCAGAAAGATTTCTGATGCACGTGGATGTGTCGATTTGGAATCCATCGATAATTAATAGAGTGTTCGTTCAGCTAGAAAAGGTGCATAAGCCGTGCCATATGCGATGGTAGAAAGATGAAAATGTTTCGGAGGTTGATCTATATATTCTCTCCATAGAATTCGTTGAAAGTCTCTGTGGTTTTTTAACACTCGTATCTGCCCATACATTTTTTCTATGTCACCTGATAGTGTATACAGATGGCGAAGAAGGCAAATATAGAATAGATCACGTTGTTTGGTTTTTACTATGAGTAATGTTTCGTTAAGAGACTTTTGATTACCAGATCTTGCTGATCAATCGAATACAGCCCTAACCTTGGCTGTGCTGCTTTCATTTTTGATAACTGCTTGATGTGGCAAGTAATAGCAATTTTCTGAAGCCAAGTGGACCTTATTTTCAGGGACCTCCTCCATATGACAAAGATTATAATATTCTCGCATGAAACCGATGTAGTTGTCTCTCAAGTACTGATCAGTATTTATTTTCCGCTCTGTAAATTGAGATTTGGCAATTTCACTGGTGCTGTATTACACGATGCACTATTTAGTTCTTCAAGGAATATAGCTTGTTGATTAGCTAATTCTTACACAATCGATTCATCAGACTTAGTCTTCTACCTTGCAAAGCTAAAGCAGGGAAGACTTATGCAAAGGCTTTCATGTCTGGCTGTGCGGATATATCATATATATACAAACTTGCTTTAAGTGAATGTGAGTTACAAACTGTGAATTAAATAAATTATAAAATCAAATAATTGAACCGTAATGGCGAATAAACCCATTTCACCAACACTGACAACAGTGTGTCAATAAACTTCATGAATGTTATATGTATGTTCCTAAACGAACACATTCAACATTCACATTCACTTCGAGAAAGCTTGTAGATATATGATATATGCGTACAGAGACGGGCAGACAGAAAAGCCTTTGCATAAGTTTGCAAAATTCAAGGTAGAAAACCTTGAATTCTAGCTTGGCTCCTTGACCTTGAATTCTCGGCTGGTCCCGTATTGTTTCAATTGAATAGAATTTGATAAATTTGGATGTGCTAAAAAGAACTTTGTTTCGTATTCTTCGAATTCAGCTTCCGGATCGACGAAATCGGGGTCAGCCGAGAATTCGTATAATGCTTTTTGAAGATCCATGAAGAATTCAAGAATCCATGTTGCATTCAATTTTCCCAAACGAAGTTCGCGCATATTTTTGGGGAATATTGAGTGGTTTAAAAGTTTGCCAGTCAGTTTTTTCGTTGTAGAGCCTCGTATTGTGAGTAAGCTTGGTAGCTTTGGTCACATAGATTATAATGGGGAAGTTGTCGAATAAGAATTCAGGGCAAGTTTTTGTGGCCAAGCTTGTCCTCGATATGCCTTTGTATATATCGAAGTCTATGAGGTCAGTTTTCTTGTTCATGTCTACCGCGCAAATGTCCTGTTCTGATAAAATTTACGTTTAGTGAATTAAGTGCACTTAAAGGTATGTTTCCTTTTCTGTTTGTTATTTTAGAGCCCCAATCTGTCACCTTCTGTGTTAATATAGTATTCGTATTATTCTGTCGATATATTGATTTGTGTGAACAGTATTGTGCCGAAATTGTGAGTGATCCGTATGCATCTTCAATTTGTATGCTCGTCGTTTGGATGTGTTGGGATTCCTAGGCTGCAAGTTCTGTTGATTTAATGTTCTGTCTTATTATAATTGCTGTACCACCATGTACTTTATTGTCGGGATGATTTGTTTGATACGTGTTATATGTATTTCGGTATTTTAAAGTAACTTCTGTCTGTAAAGTGTGTTTCCAATATCAGCAGGATATCTATGCAATTTGTCTTGGTAAAAAGTACAGCTCTTGATACACTCGCCGGATACCCGTGTTTTTCGGATATTACCTGGATGTACATTCCAGGTATGTATCGTGTACTCATGTCACTTCTCATATGTTGGGACTAAACAGTAAAACGATTAAACCACAACTTAACAACATTTTATTCTGAAAAAATGAAAAATTAACACAAAAAAAAAAAACACAACACACAAAGAAAAAAGAACTACAAAAAAATTCACAATATTCACAAAAAAAAAACAATTCTGACCCCTATGTGTGATATTGATTTTAGAAAAAAAATATTTTCTAATTAAAAAATGTGTGTTCCAGGTTTGAATATTTTGCAGCATTATTTTTCCACCATGGGATACACCACATAGATACACGTCGAACTCATTAACGGTTTCGCCATCTTATTTGGCTTCTAATAAAAAATCAAAGGCACTTCTATCACTCACTTATTTCTACTTATTTCTACCAAGTTCCACACATGTTTTCGAACCAGTTCTCCTTCATCTTCAACCTCTATTTACAAGTTTTTATGCCTTAGGTCCAAAACTTATTCTGTGAGAACCTCTTTGAATTCCTGCACAACATTTTGAACCTGCACTTTTCATGCTTCCCATAAGCATTCCCAAGTCAATCAGACAGGCACACTTGCATTGCTTGCATTTATTCCACTGGATATCCGATATCAGCTTCGACGCGGCATGAATAGTGTCATGCCCCGCTCTGACCCCGAATTGGTTATCCGGAATGATTTTATTGTGCTCAACCCATTTAGATAGGGCACTCTTATGGGCTACCTTCTCGAAGACTTTACTGATACTTGGATTTATTGACAGGAAATTTGCAGGGTTAGAGGTGACTTTACCCCTCTTGGGGATTGGTTACACCACCGCTGTCTTCCAGCCGACTGGATAATATGCATTATTCAGTGAATCGTTGAACAGGGTGGTGTACATCTCTTCAGCCATAAGTGGGAGATGCCTGAGTACTATATTAGATGTACCGCCGGTTCTTGCGGATTTTTTTCTCTTCAGTGACTCAAAGATCGATTGGAGATCCTCCGAAATGAGCATTATGTGTTATTGCTCAGTATACGGGCAAACACACACCAAAGTGATTGTCCAGCACAGCAACGCTCAGCTACATGATGTTATAAAGCTTAACACTTACCAGGAAGGACTAAAATTGAAAGTCCTCTCCCGCCCTACATGTTCTCTATATATCGCCCTTTCTGACTAACATACAGTGGGTCCAAGATCGATTCGCTCACCCAGTTACCTGACGGCTAAACATTTTGTAAAATTAAAACTAGTAGGGCTACAAAACTCAAATTCATATTTATTCATTTTGCACAAAAAGACTTCATAAAACAAAAACAAAAATAAAAATAAAATATCATGTTGTTTTACAAAATAAATTAAAAAAGTATTCATGAGCTTCGTACTTTAATGTCCAAAAAGTATTCGCTCATTTTTAAATAACTCAATTTTTATGTCACCAGTTTTTTGTTAGTCCACCCTTATTTTTAATAATGTGTGTTAATCTTGTTAGAATGGAGTTAATTAGGTTTTCAGTTATTAAAGCATCTTTCAAATCAGCGGATAGTGTGTTGTCGTATGTTCTGCTCTAATATATTCCTGACATTTTCAATAGGATTGATATCCTGGGATTGTGGTGGAGTTTCAATCCATTTTGGGGTGTTGTAAATCAGCAACATCTTAGTGTTCCAAGCTGTATGCTTGGGATCATTGTCTTGACTAAAAATGTGGTCGTTATAAAGACGCATTCTATTTGCACTGTGTTGGAGATGCGTTCTTAGAATGTCTATGTATTGTTTGTGGTGCAAACTACCAACAAATTTGGAACTCATAAAACCCAATATTTGGACAGAACCACTCTCATGCTTGAATGTCAACTTAAGGTGTTTTTCGGGTAGTTCGGTATTTTCTCTTCTCCAAACCATACACCTGCCACCTGATCCACAAATATTATTTTTACTCTTATCGGAAAATATAAACTTGTTCCAAAACTCCTTTGGTTTATTCTTATGGCTCCTTGCAAATAAAAGTCTCTTCTTTTTGTTGAAGCTGCTAAAGTATGGCATTTTCCTAGCCACTCTACCATGATAATCGGCATCATACAATGCATATCTTATGGTGTTCACACATAACTGGACTCCAAATTCATTTTGTATTTCTTCGAGAATTTGCGTAGCACTTTTTTCGGGTTTTGTCTCACTTTTTTAATTACCGCTCGCTTCTCTCTATCCATTAAAATGCATGGTCGATCAGATCACGGTGCACTGGACACATTGTTTTTACCGAAATATCTGTCGATTATACCTTTTACAGTGGAATATGACCGATTAACCCTTTTACCAACAGATCTAATCGATTCACTGGATTAACGCATCTTAAAAATACTTTTTGCATTTCAACTGATATTTCGTCGCCAATAGCCCGTAAGAAGCCGTTATTCTCCGAAACAAATGCGAATAAAAGGCTGGCTTTTGCACTGCATTACATTGCACAGCCCAGAGAGTTTTGGAATGATGTAATTTTTTGTGATGAAACAAAAATTATGTTGCATTATAACGAAGAACCTCAAACTGTATGGCGGAAGCCAAATACAGCTTCGAAAAGCAAAAATATTATCCCCACAATAAAGTTTGGCAAACTATCCGTCATGATGTGGGGATGATTTTCATCCAAGGGCGTCGGAGAAGTGAGGATTTTCACTAATATGACCAAGGAGTATTACTTGGACATACTCCAAAATTAACTGTCCAAAAGTACTGCAAGTTTCGGGTTTGTTTATCCCCAAAACCCTCAAAAGCTGCAATACAAGTTATGCCAGGATAATAACCCGAAGCACAAGTCACTCTTGTGCAGGAAATGGTTGCTTTACAACTGCAGCAAAGTGCTCAATATACCCGCCCAAAGTCCCGATATAAATCCTATTGAAAATTTGTGGGCATTTTTCAAAAAGAGGGTTGCAAATCGGGCTCCCGCATCACAAAGCGAACTAGTTAGAATAATCCAGGAAGAGTGGAAAAAGCAACCGGACTGTTACGATAAGGAGCACCTGATTGGATCAATGCCAAGACGGCTACAAGCCGTTATTGATGTCAATGGTGTGCACACTAAATATTAGGACTTTTTTTTTTTTTTTTTTTTTTTTTTTGTTGGAGGCTTCTACTATCTGCTGGAGCACTCAGACACAAGTACTGGTCCATTGTACTACCAGACAGACACCTTGTCTTTATTGTATTTTCCCCGTTATCCGGAGAAAAATGAGGAGGGGCTTCAGTGATGTTGAGCTAAGAGATTCGGCACCCACCACGTCGGCCCCAAGGGTGCGCCACCGTGCACGAGCGAAGGCGGGACAGTCGCAGAGAAAGTGTTCCGCTGTGTCGTCCTCCTCGCAACAAGCAGCACAGGTAGGCGTCTCACTGATGCCAAGCACGTAAAGATGCCTGGCAAAAGTGTAATGGCCCGTAATGACGCCCGTTAGCCTTCTGCAGTCATTTCTTCTTAAGGATAAGAAGAATGTTGCGGACTTTTTACAGACGTCAGGGCGTACGCGCTTAGTCATCCTGCATCCTGGATATTCCTTCCATCTGCGACTGTGTACGTTAAATACCCAGTCATTGATGTCAGATTTAACCGTTGAAGCTGGTAGACCTAAGGCGGGTTCAGGCCCTGAGAAACTCTCCTCTGAGCCTTTTCTAGCGAGTTCATCGGAGATCTCGTTTCCTGGGATTCCAGAGTGACCTGGAACCCATACAAGCCTAAGTGAATTAAGTCTTCCGACTTTGTTCAAGAAGGTCTTGAGTTCATGCACTAGTTTGGAGTTGGACAGAGGATTGGATACAGCTCTGAGTGCAGCTTGGCTGTCACTGCAGACACATATGCTCTTTCCCCTCCATCTGTGTTTCACAACATAGTGCATGGCCATTAGGATTGCGTAAATCTCCGCCTGGAAGACAGACGCATATTTTCCTAACGAGAAGTGCAGTCGAATGTTTTCGCGCTCGAAGAAAACTCCGGCGCCGGATCCCTGATCAGTCCTGGAGCCATCTGTGAAGATGCGAAGACATTCTATTCCAGGTTCAGTGTCTGGCCAAAGCCAGTCCTGACGCCAAGGAAATGTGACTGTGTAGTTACAGCGCAGTAGGATGGCAGGTGTCATTGCGTCAGAGGGCATATCCATGAGACAGTGATCGTAGGATATTTCTCTCTCAAGTACACTTTCACTCCACTGCGAGTTGTACCAAAGACCATTCCTCTTTAAGCGAGAAATAGTTTTCAGTGCACACCCTCTGATATATATGTCAAGGGGTGGAAGGTTCATCATAGCATCCAAAGCAGCTCCCGGTGTGCTGGGGAAAGCCCCCGTGCAACTGAGGCAGACCGCTCTTTGGAGTTTGGTGAGTGAAGCCACAACGTGTTTTCGTGTCAGCCTGCTCCACCAAACAACCGATGCATATGAGATTATCGGTCTTACCATTGCCGTGTAGATCCAAAGGACCTTTTTCGGCGATAAGCCCCATGTTTTGCCAAAGGCACCTTTGCATTGCCAGAAAGCTGACAGCGCTTTGGTGGTTTTGGACTCAACATGTTTTGACCAGAGAAGTTTGTTATCTAGAATGACTCCCAGATACTTAGCTTCCTTGGATATAGGGATGGGAATGCCTTTTAGCACCAGCTGAGCAATGCCAGTTGTTTTTCTCCTTCTCGTGAAGAGAACGACATCGGTCTTAAGAGGATTAACCGACAGCCCATTTCTCGTGCACCAGTCATCGATCACGTTTAGCGCCGCCTGCGCTTTGAGACAGACATTCGCTAAACATGAGCCGACAGAGAGAACAGCAACATCATCCGCATAGGCCTGGGCATAGATTCCAGAGGCATTGAGAGCATCTAGCAGAGAGTCGACCACCATGCACCATAACAGCGGAGACAAGACGCCACCTTGCGGGCAGCCCCTGTTTACTCCAGACTTGACACATTGTTCGAGGCCTGTATCAGCGATCAATGTCCTGTGCACAAGCATTGCTTTGATCCACAAAACCAGTGCTTCATCTACGCCATGCCGTCTAGCAGCGTTACACATGCTGTCGAAGGTAGCGTTATCAAAAGCTCCCTCAATGTCGACGAAAATGCCTAGTACGTACTCTTTCCTTTCGAGAGCGCATTCAATTCTCCCAACTAGGTTTTGAAGCGCAGTCTCGCAGGATTTTCTGCGCTGATAAGCATGTTGCTTGTCCGACAGAGGAGGCATTCGAAGGGCAACTTTGCGCACGTGCAACTCTACTAGTCTTTCCATGCTTTTCAGCAGGAATGATGTTAGACTTATTGGTCTGAAACTCTTGGCTAGTGAGTAATCCTCTTTCCCTATTTTGGGAATAAAGACCACTTTCACCGCGCGCCAAGGGATAGGTATGTAGGCAAGTGCCAGGCTAGCAGTGAAAATTCTTTTCAGTGTAGGAAGCAGCTGTCTTATACCTTTTTGCAGCATAACGGGGTATATCCCATCAGTGCCCGGCGACTTAAAGCCATCGAAGGATGCCACAGCAAATTCAATGGCCTCAGTAGTTGCCACGCGTGACGCAACATACCAGCTACGCCGAGTTGTTTTCATCGCTACAGCCGCAGTATCCAATGAGGGAGTGTGCAACGATCCGATGACAGTCTGATTTCCCGGAAAATGGGTCTGAAACAGTAAACTAAGAGTTTCTGCTTTAGACTCGGTAAAGGTACCATCAGACTTTCTGAGTACATCCAGCTTTGTCGATTTTCCTCGTTTGAGGACTTTAACCAACTTGCTGGTCGCGCTCAGGGATTTGATCTCTTCGCAGAAGGACTTATAGGAATCATTCTTCGATTTTCGAATAAGCTTCTTATATTCCTTCTGCTTCGATCGATATTTATTCCAGTCATCTTCCGAGTTCGATTTAAGCGATCTGTTCAGAAGACTTCTGGCTTCCCTACGAAGCCGTTGGAGCTCAGCATTCCACCAGGGAACCGGCTTCCTGTTGGGAGGTTTTTTGACAGGACATGCGAGTTCAAAACATTTGGTGATGGCGCTGTTCAGGTTATGAACTGCATCCTCCACCGATTGATTAGTTTTGAGTTTAGGCGGGGCTTGAGTGGATTTCTCAAGCTCCTCCCTAAATCGCACCCAGTCTGTTTTTCTCGGATTCCGCTTGGGCTGCGAGGGGGAGATCCCGCACTTCAATTGGAATTCGATGTATCTATGGTCTGACAGCGTAACATCTGGTGAGACTCTCCAGTTAGTGATGGCCTTCGCATGCCTGTTAGATAAGGTTAGGTCAATCACTTCCTGTCGTCTCGCCGTCACAAAGGTTGGTAGAGAGCCAACATTGTTGATGAAAAGGTCAGACGAAAGAATGAAGTTTAAAAGATGGTCTCCTCTCCGGTTGCATTTGCTGCTGCCCCAAAATGTGTTTTGAGCGTTAGCATCGCAACAGATGATGAGTCCAATCCTTCTGGCTTCACAGTACTCTACGAGTTCGGAAACCGCCTTAGGTGGCGGGGGTAGTACCGAGTCGTAGGGGAAGTAAGCAGACGCCACGACGAAGTGGTCAATTTCTCCGTGCGCCTTGTAGCTCACTTTCGCAGCTACCAGATCTTGACCACAGAATTGACCAAGTTTGGTTGCCGATAGCGTATTCGATATGATGAGGCAGACCCTGGGCCTTTCGGATCGCTCATCATAAAGGATTGTAGCATCACGTATGCCACCAAGACCACACAGGCGTTTGTTCCACACCCATGGTTCTTGAATGGATACAATGTGATGATTTGTACTACTGCATGCAATTCTGCTACTTAGAAGAGCGGTAGCAGCCTTGCAATGCTGTAGGTTGATCTGAGTAAAAATCATGGATTCATACTGGGGAACACGTTCCATCCTTCGACTACTTGACATCAAAATGGAATACAATCCCACCAAGGCCGAAGTAGGGACGTGAGTCGTACGCGGTTTTCAGGGCCTCAACAGAGCCATTGTCCATTCCCACTACCAGAGTGAAGCCCTCTTTTTTCAGAGAGTTCTTTTTCTCCTTGTAGGAATAGACAGTCCAGGCCCTCGTGTCGAGTCCCGGGTTCTGCGCACGTAGTCGCGTCAGCACTTTCAGCTTGTTTCCGGGTTTTCCCGGAATCCAGCAGATGGCGCGCGTTAGTTTCGGGAGACTAACTACTTGATAAGTGCTAGTTCCCAGGGGGGGGATTTTCGGCACCATGCTCCTGATCCAGGCAGATGTCTGCTGAGAGGAACAGCTCACCACGAAGGTACCATTCATCAAAGCAGACCTCTCCGCTTGAATACAGAAGCCTGTTGCTGAAGCTAGCTCCAGTAGATGATCCTCGCAGTGTTGGCAATCTGCGCTGGTCATTCTGCTGTCACTGCCAGCCTTCCCTATCCTGACTTTTTCGGAGGAGATGGCTGCCTCTTTGTAGGAGAGGTGCTTGTCTCGACTCTTTACGGTCATTTGTGTTGCCTTTCCAGAGGAAGGGGTTTTTTTGTGTGAAGTGCCCGCCTCCGATGAGCAGCCTTTGGTCCTCTCCGTCTTCAGGTTTTTGCTTTGATCTTTATTGACCGCCGCATCTGCCTTTGGACTCCGATTTCCCGCCGCCATATCAGAGGAGGAGACATCACGTTCTCTCTCCCCAGCAAGATTGTCCCCGGCGGCCATCTTCCGCTTGCAAGTGCTCTTACCTTTTTCGGTTCGAGCTCCTGCTCCCTTCCGACGCCGCTTTCGAACAGCTTTGCCAGCCTGAGGGTTGTTATGATCCAAGACCGCTTCGCCTTCTGCGATCAGAGTCTGTCTGCCAGCATCATCACCTTTTTCGGCGGTGGCACCGACCATGACAGGACCCTGAACATCTTCAGCTCCGTCAGTTTTGGAACTTGGCACGCTCTTATTGGGAGTTTGACCGTCACCAATAAGAGGAGGAGTGTTTGAGGCGCATGCCGAAAGTGCTGGCATGCTTGTGCCTCCAGCAGCAGCCTTTACTAGCCGCCGACGTTTTCTGCGCTGCGCGCCGGCAAGAAGTGCGGGATCTGCAGGTGAGAGGGTCGGATGGGCTTCGGTAGGGGATACCTCCGCCGATCTGATCAATGCCTTTCCCAGAGGTTCACCCTCAATCTTCGTGCCTTCGGCTGTGCCAGCCTCTTTGCACGATTTTCGGGCACGCCTCTTCCTCCTTCTTTTTGGGCACTTAGCAGTGCAATCTACAGCACGTCCCAATTCTGGGGCTCGTTAAACCTTGGCGGTTTCCCGTGCCGCACCATCGTCGGTGTCGCCTCTGTCGGTTGCACCGCTCACGCTCAGTCCAATCAAGTGGTCGGACAATGAGCCGCAGGAGTCGGTGTAGTTCCGGGCTGCCGGAGAGTTAAGAATGACTGGTGGGGCCTCCAGAATCCTTGCCCCGGCCGCGATCAGGGAGATCGCGGGTGGATTTCCGCTATTGCGGGTGCCACCTGGAGTATTTCCATCCATCTGGTTGTCCATTCATTCATGACTAACTCGGGGTTCTCTATTCTAGGTATAGGTAATAAACTGAGTGATTATATATATATATTGTAAGTTAGAAAATAATGCAGTATAGATGTAAGTATGTCAGAATTCAATTGTATATTATAAGTAAGTAAACTAAGTAATTCAATATTTAGTTTACCATGTATAATAATGTTGATTGGACGTTATAAGTACATAACTCAGGCGATGAATAGTGAAAACTGCTTGGATATATCACGCGATGAGAATACATAAGGCCAGAATCAGGCCATGATAATCACGCCACATGTCCCTTATATAAGGAAAAGAAGAAGGTAGTGTGCTTACGGCAGGTTCTGGTCGGGTGAAGTAGTTTAGAGAGTCAGTGGATTATCGACAAGCAAGCAGTTCACAAGTAGACTAGAGTCAGTACAGTGTGGTGATAGTGCGGGTGAAAATAAAATTCTATATTTGGTAACAACCTCTTTTTCAGGAACGAGTTGCAGGTGAAGGTTTTTCTTTTCCCCCCTAATTTTGGCTGATGTACGTACATACATATATACACGTCAATATGTACGTATACAAATCTTAAATTAAATCGTCGTCAATTAAGTACGATATAACTTCTATAGGGAGTGTACGTTTTTTTTTATATATATAACAATCCGGACATCGCGCATATTACCAACGGGCATTGGCGCGGCTAACCTAAGAGGCGTTGCTGGCGGTGCGGGTTGAGTCGCCTACGGAATCTCATTGGGTCGCAGTTCGAATCCTCGAGTCGCGGGTGATTTCTTTTCTTTTTTTTTTCCTTGGATACGTTTTTTTTTCTTTTTTTTTTTTAATTGAATATACGATACGGTGTAGGGTAGTTTTAAGTCTTAAATTGTATACTTAGTTTAAGTTAAATTAAGAAATTAAAACTGTATAAAACCATATCTTAATTACCGTGTTGTTCCTACGCGTGGTGGAACGGATATTCCGCGAGTCTCGCACCAAATTGGCGATTCTTGTTGCGGGTAAATCTGCGGAAGGGCAACCGCGTGGCGCCCACCCTAATACTCCAACTCACGACCAGTCTTTGCAACTGGCCGAGCAGCCCTTTCGCACGACATCACGGGCAGGTGGAGAGACGTTCGATAACAATGGTAATATGTATAAGTTTGAAAAACCGTATTGGTAAGCCATCTTCCCCTATGGAATTGTATTTTATGGCTTTGACCCATTGGACAATTTCCTCTTCAGTGGCAACAACAAAATCGTCTAGTCTTGGAGGAGACCTAAAAAGGTGCGGTTAAGTTCGTCGGGGTCATTAGCATATTTAGAATTAATATTGCTGCTAGGTAAACAAAATTTTCTAAGATTACTCCATAATTTTTAAACGAAGTCCAAATAATCTCAGAAACTTCTTTTGATGGAGTTGACTACTCCAGTTGTATACCAAGGACATGCGCAGTTCTGAATTTTTAGCGTTTTGGTTGGTACGCAGCGAACGTACAATACGGATAGAATTTCTTGGAAGAGTTTAACTTTATCATTCAGGTCAGACCTTAAGCGACATTATTCCCAGGACGATGAGACAGCAGCGTTTGAAGAGTGATTACATCGATGGCATTGGAATCTTTAAATATGAAAGTGTCTGGGATAACGTTTTTGGACAAGTTAATATTACAGAACAGAAGATCATAGTCAGAAACAGTAAACGACAATTGTTCAAACAATAAAACAAGCAACGGAGTGGACACAACAATTAAATCTAGTTGACTTGGAAGACGATTCTGAGCGAAACGAGTGGGATAAGTAGTGTTTACTACTGTCATACCAACCAAAGAAACTAAGTCTTTCATTTGGAAGGCAAGTGAGTCATTTTTCAATAGATTAGTATTGAAGTCTCCACAAATTATAATGTGCTCATATAGAGCACTGAAATCGGACATCGCTGAGAAGAACGGTAAAGGGGAGCAGCTTCTATTGTTATTGTATGCACATGCAATCAAACATTAGTAATATTGTCGTGTAATTCCACTAAAAGATATTCTATTCCACTGCCACTAGATTTAGTAATTAATTTAGAGTTTATACCTGATTTGCAGTAAATTGCTACCCCGCCACTTGTAGTATCAGTAGATCGAACGTTCCTAACAATTATAAAGTTAAGTATATTATAAATCCCGCACACTTGGCTTAAACCAGGTTTCACTTATTCAGATGACATCAACGCTAGACTTTGAGAACAAAAACTTCAAGTAATCAAGTTTCCAATCATTTAAGCTACGTGCATTCAAATAAGAGACCTTAAGTCCCTCATGCCTCTTGCATAGAATATTTGTCATAGCATACGTCGTATTTCCATTCAAACTATACTGAGTACCTGACCCAGCAGTGTCCGTTAAAACGAAAAAAAGGAAAAAGTGCAATCCGAATTGAGAGAGGATAACTAAGGGCTAATAGGGGAAGAGGGAGTAAGACATAGGAGAGAAAACAACAGAATTACTTTTTATAAAAAGCTTACGTAATTTATAGATTTCATTAATGCGTCGCAGCTGCAAGAGCTTTCAATGAGAAAGCTTGTTTCACTAGCCGACTTCTTAACATATACGGATCCAAACTTTGTATACACTGAAAACAGTTGTTTCTTTCGCCGAAGAACGACAGCGCATTAAGATAACAACTGTTACTTGATTCAATTCCTAGGACGTGGAGGCGCAATTCACACGAATGCTGCTTATGGAAACTCGCTGCCTCAAAACGATGTTCCTCTCATGGGGTTGTTGAATTTCATGATAATTGGTGGACTTCCGATGTTATTGGCGTTGTTGTCTCGTCTTTTAGTCCGAAAAATGTTTAATAAGAGTGGCGGACTGCAGTCTATGGTGTATCAGAGACGGTTAAATATACTTTTCAGGTTTTCTTCCGGGAGTACAGGTACTCCGAGGAGTACAGCGTCACACGCTTACTTCCTTCCTTTCAAGAGTAACATCGCCGTTGAAGAGCTACGATTTCGTCGATATACATATGTGTTGTTTGGCTGAATCGGTGAATCTGAGTCTTTCAAGCCCGTCGATTTTATTTATTTATTTATTTATTTATTTATTAAGAATAAATAGTCCAACGGTGTCAAATCGCAGCTCCGAGGTGGCCAAACGACATCAGCTCTGCGGCTGATAATGCGATCTTCAAAAACAGGGCGCAAAACATCGAGTGTAGCTTCGGTTGTGTGGCACGTAGCGCCGTCCTGTTGTAACCAAATGTTGCCAATATCCTCCTCTTCAATTTTTGTGAACAAAAATTCGTTCAACATGGCCCGATAACGATCGCCATTGACTGTAACGGCAACTCCTTGCTCATTTTCGAAGAAAAATGGCCCAATTATGCCTCTGGACCAAAATCCGCACCAAACAGTGGCTCATTTTGAGTGCACCGGCTTGCGGGTTTTCTGTGCCCCAAATGCGACAATTTTGCTTGTTTACATACCCGCCAAGATCAAAATGAGCTTCATCTGAAAAGATGATTTTTTTTGGCAAAATCGGCATTTTCTGTAAGTCGATCGCAGCCCCACTTAGCGAAGCGTTGTTCAAGCGTATACACAACCATAATCGTTCAGCGGAAGGATAAAACTAATTATCTGTCAAATCAGACATGAGCTAAGTGTTACCATTGACGAAATAAGCACTACTTGAAGCGTTAGATGGCGGACCCTTTATAACTAAATATGGTATCTCATTTATGTACAGAGAAAATAAGAGAGGACCCAGAATTGATCCTTGAGGTACTCCGCGAGTAAGGTCCAGGTAGTCAGATAAGGTATTATCAACCAATACGGCCTGCTTTCTATTGCATAAATATGATGAAACTAATTTAACTGCTGGTGGAGAAAAACCAAAGAAGTAATTCAACCTATTGCAGAGTAAGGCATGATCAACAGTATCAAATGCCTTAGAAAAATCTAGAAGTATCAAGAAAGTAACTTCATCTTTATCCAAACTTGCCCTGATATCTTCAACAACTTTCACTAGAGCAGTTGTACAACTATGTTTCGCCCGGAAGCCCGATTGCACATGTGCAAGCATCCTGTTTCGAGAAAGATACTCATTTATTTGCTTTTGCATTAACCGCTCGCATACTTTAGAGAGGAATGGCAAAATTGAAATCGGTCGATATTCATCACCTATCGAGTTTTTCGGTATAGGTATTACTTTGGCCATTTTCCATTGGTTAGGAAAAATTCCTGTGACGAATATAGAATTTAATATATGTGTCACATACGGCAGGATCAATGGAAGAATGGCTTTGATAAAAATTGGGTGAATTTCATCAACTCCAATTGCACAGGACTTAATTGACAAAAAGCTTTCGACTCCACGCTATCAACACATGAGAAAGAAAAAGATGATTGCACTACACGCGTGTGAATATAATTTAAGTCAACATCCAAATTTCCTGTCCCGGAAGATACTTCAGAAGCAAACTTTTGGTTTAGTTCGCTACCGTCGATGTAATTGAGCCTGATTCGCTCTTTACCGACACCTAGATGCCGTAAGTTACTCCACAGCTTTCGACTACCCAAGTTGGTTTTTAGTTTGTCAGAGAAAAATTGTACCTTTGCCACTTTTATTTACGGACAACAATATTTCGCAAAGATTTATATAGTCGGTGGAGGGCTTCAACTCGAAAACGCTTCCATCTGTGATACGCTGCATCACGCTGTCTTATTAATTCCTTAATTTCTCTTGAGAACCAAGGTGTTGAGCTTTTATTGATTTTCGTTTTAAGTGGAACGTATAGATTAAAAAGAAAGTTTATATTAGAATTAAGAAATTGAACTTGATCCGGAGAAGTCATAAAAAAAATCTGTTCCCAGGGTATTGCACTTATACTCTGATCTAGATTAACTCTATCTATATTGCTAAAATCTCTATATTGAAAAGTTCTTACTTGCGGATGAATATGCACATGGAAATCATAAGTAAGAAATATCAAGTCATGCTTTGAAAAAGCTGGTGCAGAATGTTGGTTGTAAAAAAGTGCACTATCGATGTTACTAACAAAGAAAACGTCTAGTAAGGTGCTTGTGGAACTCACGTGATGAGTGGGAGTTGTAGTATTTACTGGATGTAAGTCAAATGATTTCATGCCATCAGTGAGATGCCTCTCGATCAGAAGATTACTATTTAAATCACCACATATGACTATGTTTCTAGAGCTAGTTGAGATAGTCTCTATTACTGACAAGAAAGGTGTTAAGTCAACGTTACTATTTGGTCTGTAAACAGTACCTAGGAGCAAAGTGTTGTCCCCACTTACTATATTAACAAACACATAGTCAATATAAGAGTCAGGAGGTGAAACAAGTGTCTTTCTACATTTGAGACCGTTTCTCACATATATCGCTACACCACACCTCGATCATTTCTATCGCAACGATAAAGTCTGTAACCATCCAATTTGTGGATTTCATTATTGGTATCTGGCTTAAATAAAGTTTCCGAAACGCAAACTGCATCTATATTCGATTTAGCGAAAGTATCCCTGAACTCATCGATTTTCGGTGGCAAGCTTTGTGCATTTATATGGGCTATCTTAAATCCTTCTCTACAACAACAAAAAGTTCTCAGCATGGTACTTAACATTTCCTCACAATCACCACTAGTGCCTATGGAATTCATATTACAAACATCTGAAAACATTTAAGTGCAATGGAATACATACGTACATATATGCATACACGAATATTGAGAGGTAAGCGACATACATACATACATAAATGAAATATACAATAAATAAAATTAATTTTTCATAGTTAATGTGCAAGTTACCTACATTTAAAATACACATTTTGTTGAAAATTGACAAAGAAAAAAGAAAAAAAAACGATTTTTGTTACGTTGTTCTTGATGCTGCTGCTGACTGACATCTCTCGGCAATGGCATTAAGGTTTTCTTCGTTCGCAATCTTCAAACTTATCCCATTTGCACTTTGTTTAACAAAGACAAAACCAGACCTTGTGTAAACAGAAAACAGCTGTTTGCGGCGCTTCATATGAGTTGCTTTTTGAAGAAGAGACCGATTTTTTGTAGTTAAGCTCTCGTGCACGTAAATTTTTTTGTTGGAGTTTATACCAGCATCATGCAGACATACATAGCTGTCTGTTTTTAGTCTTGCAGAAGAGAGCAATTGCTTTAAAACTTCGTTTTTCTCCTTAGGTGACCCAAATTTGAGTACGATGGGAGAATCAGGTACATTATTTCGCTGACGAGAGCGAAAAACAACATTTAATTTCGGATATGCACATTCAATGGCTTGAAAGAGACATTGAAAAATGATGCAAGTTCTTCTCCAGGCAGTTGTGGAATACCAAAGAGAATAGCATCAGCTGCGAGTTCTTTCCTTTCGTATTCATCACATATTTTCTGCAGTTCTTCAACTTCATCCTTAAGCACTTGGGATTGATCAGATTTTGCTATGATATTCTCTACTCTCTCTTGTAGTCCAATAACATCACTATCACCTCTCTCATGAGCATCAAATCTACTCTGAAGGTGGGCTGAGTCTGTTTCAATTTTTGATACGCTCTACTATGCTGGTGATTTTGTGATATAGCTCTTCAAAACGCTGTTCCCAGGTGGTTTTAATTTCATCCATTTTGAAGACGAATTCGTCCTGCAGCTTAGTAATCTCACTTGCAAAGGCTAGTCGCATTGATTCCGCTTGCTTTGCGATATGCTCCTCTAGAATTTCGACGGTGAAAAAAGGGTTGTCGGTGTTGGGCTGCTTTACTGTAGGAGATGATAGTTGACCTCCCCCCCGATGGAGACTTTGTGACATGCTTCGGATGTGAACGAAAAATGCACTATGGATGCACCACGATCTCTGAAAGGTCCTATAGGAAAATGAGTGCTATCAGAAAAGAGGAATGGAGATGTCCAGCTTGCAGAAAGGAACTCACGACGCACTCTGCACTCAAAGAGACACCAGTGGAAATAACTCCAGTTCAACCGATGTCCAAAAGAATGAGAACTGCCAATTCCCCTGATGTCCAACAACAACATGACATGGCTTCAATATCAAACGCCCCAGCGACATCACAGGACAGCAATAACCAGATCATCTTACTCGAAATGAAAAAAATGAGAAAAGAAATGTCTGAAATTAATAACAGCTGTGAATTTATTGCAAGCAAATACGAAGAGATAAAACATCATATGTCATCGAACAATGAGGTTTGCCAGAAACTCTCAAACGAAATAAAAGAACTCAAAGAGAGCAACACAAAAAAAGATCAACAAATATGCTTGATGGAAGCAAAAATCAACACACTTGAACAGCAATTACTAAAACCAAACATTGAAATTAAAAACATTCCACCGACACAAAATGAAAATCTTGCTGATATTGTACAAGCACTTGGTAAAACAATGAATTACGAAATAAAAGAATCTGATATCACTGACATTTACAGAATAAACAAAAAAAAATCCAAACAAATCCACAATAATAGCCTCTTTTGCGAGCCACACCTGCAAGGCAAACGTCATCAAAAGAGCAAAAATCATACGCAACATTTCTCTAAAGAAAATTAGAGAAAATACTTGCAATGATCAAGCTGCACCAACAGAAAACGATGCTCTTGTGTTTGTCAACAATCAGCTCACACCAACAAATAAACACCTTCTGTGGCTGGCAAAAAACAAAGCCAGAGAGTGTGGCTGGAAATTTGTGTGGGAAACAACAGGCAAAATACTTGCTAAAAAAAGTGAAAACAGCGAAAAAATACACATCGGCACTTGCAATGATGTAAACAAGATGACCAACTAATACTAATGCATATGATTTGTCTAAAAGAACGAAGTTAATAAATTCAAAATGGAAAACATATATAGTGAAGCTAATGTAGACTTTAGAGTAATACATGGTTTAACTGGCATCGAAAAAGAATTTAAAAAAAAAATTAATTTTTGTTGTATAAGTTTTAATATAAGATCCATTACAAAAACATGGGATACTTTTATAGCGGAAATCGAAAATGTGTTATGTTACATAGATATATTAGTGCTGAACGAAATTAATATACCAAAAAGTAAAAATGATCTGTATGATATTGATGGGTTTAAACCAGAATTTATTAATCGTGACTCAATGAAAGGAGGAGGTGTCGCAATATATATTAAAAACAAAATAACGTACAAAATAATACCAACTAAACCAGTAAATTACGAAGGCATACACCTAGAAATCACTCATGGAGGTAAACAAAAACACATTCATGCAATACATAGACCACCAAGTACGAGTATTATAAGTTTTATAGACCAGTTAAACAAAATCATTAAAGAAAACAAGGAAAACGTCTTGTTAGGTGATGTCAACATAAATATCGAAGATGTGAATAACTCCAATATTAAATTAAATACATTGAGATGATGGCCTCGAAAGGTTTAACAAACGTCATCAAACGACGCTCGCGAGTTGACATAAGAAATAATACTGCAACTCTTATAGATCATATTTATGTAAGCGTCACTAAAACTGACATATTCTCAGCTGTGATCGAAACTGATCTTTCCGATCATTATGCAATTTTGTATGCAACAAAACATTTAAATAACACAGGGTCATCTAGTAAACCTCAAATTAAACACATCAATCAACACAAAGTAAATGAGTTAATTGAACACACTAATTGGCAAAATAAGCTTCATGGAAACGATGTTGAAACACTTTACAATAATTTCGTAAGAGAAATGAATAACATATATAACAAAGCAAGCAAAATTAAATCAACCAACAAAACCCGAAAACATAAGCCATGGATTACACCCGAGAAAGTCCCAATGTGCAAAAAAAAGAGATGAGCTTTATAGGAAATGGAAAAATAGCCCGAGGAGTAAAACCTACGAAAACGAGTACAAGAATTTCAGAAATGTTGTTAATAGAAATATCCAACTTATTAAAGCCAACTTTTACAAACAAAAGTTTTCAAGCGCAAATAATGATCCGAGGAAAACATGGAGCATTATAAATGAACTTCTTGGAAAAAGGAAATCTTCAATAGATGAAACCATCCAAAATAATTTTCCGGATACTCATCTAGGTGTAAACGACATTGTTGATAAATTTGCGGAGCAATTTTCGAACCAGGTATCAAACATATTACATGTTTGCAATATCAGTATATCAAACCACGAGAACTGGCAACAACAACGAAATATCTACATAGAACAAGCAACAGAATCGGAAGTGTACTTAATGCTATGTCGATTGAACGATGAGAAAGGTCCTGGAGCAGATAATATTAGACCAGTTGATCTAAAAATGAACGCTGTGTGTCTAGCTCCAGTCATTACAAAAATCATAAACCTAAGTATAACTTAGTGTCATGTTCCAAAGCTAATGAAAACGTCGATCATTCGACCAGTATATAAGGGAGGAGCAAAAAACAACATTGAAAACTACCGGCCAATTGCGATTTTGTCAGCAGTCGAAAAATGCATGGAAGAAGTAGTAGTCAGTAGACTGAATCGTTTCTTGACAAAGCACAAAATATTACACCCGAACCAGTATGCTTTTCAAGAAAATAAAAGTACCGGATCCTTGTTGGGAGAGTTTACTAATATGGTTAATGCTGGATTAAACAAGGGCCATCACGTCCTTGTGCTATTTATTGACTTCAGCAAAGCGTTCGACACTTTAACGCACGGAAAACTTTTGGAAAGTGTCAACAGAAATGGTTTAAGAGGAGTACTGGCAAACTGGCTCAGGAACTATCTGACTGATAGAACAATAAGAGTCACGGTGTTTGATGCAATGAGCGAAGAAAAACGTAGTGAATATGGTGTACCGCAAGGCTCAAAACTTGGCCCTATCCTGTTTATACTGTTTCCCAATGAACTTTTACGATTATTTAAAAAATACACTGCCTATGCATATGCTGATGATATTGCAATTGTGATCAAGCACAAGAATTTAAATTCTGCTGTGGAGATATTACAAAGTGAATTCGACGCTGTCTCGAATTGGTGTCATGATAACGGCCTTATTATAAATACATCTAAAACAAAAATAATGCACATACGCGCCCCATACAAACGAGCGGAAGCAGTCCAAATCTACCACCGAAATTGTTGCTCTCTACTATCAGCCAATAACGTACCAATTGAAGTAGTTAAAACCATAAAATATCTTGGAGTAACCATCGACGAACATTTCCTATGGCGTGAGCATGTAAATGTCTTGCGTCTTCAACTAAAGAGTACTATATTCGCAATGGTATATCTTAAGCGATACTCAAATTTCGAAGTGCAAAAGCTAGCTGAGTCGCGCATGAGATATGGGATTCTTGCCTGGGGAAACGCAGCGAAATCCCATCTGGATAAAATATCTAATTTACAACATCGTCTAGTTAAAATTTTTACACCCAGTAATTAGTCTTTTAAAGTTTTAGACGTGAATGCAATTTTCCAGATGACGACACTGCTACACTACATGGATGACCAGCGTTTTTTGCAACCCATATGTCACACACTAAATACAAGACGACGAGCCCAAGAGATGCTAGATGTTCCGGAAACCTTTAACACATACGGAAATCGAGAACTAAGATGTACCATCCCAAAGTTACTAAATACACTTCCTCAATTTATAAAAGTCTAAATTATAAAGAACTAAAAAAGTATTTACTCCAATCGCATTTTGTAAAGTAAAAGTCAAATCTTTGTTTCTATTTGTTTATTTCAAAAAGTCAACTTATTGAAATTACTAAACGTAAATGTTAAAAACTTAAACCAAAATTAATTGTACACAATGAATTCACTGAATGTTGAAAGCACTTCAAAACAATTTTATTTTTAACAACCACCTGCAGATAAGCATTTTGCTTTGCGGGTAAAACGATATATGTATGTAACACAAAGTTGTCAATAAAGTTTCTGAATTTCTGAATTTCTGACACGCTCTTCAACGTAGATTCGGAGCAGACATTGTTTAAAAGAGCGTTCAGTATGACAATGTAACAACAACGAAATAAAGAAGAAGACAATGAATAAGACGAGTAGGTGAAAAATTATTCCTCAACTGTGAAGAAACACAAGTAAAAAATGTCTTATTGCATGCACGTTCCGGTACTAGGTATATATAACTAATATTTTACACTATTTCAGTCTATTTGGTTTCGACTAACACACCGTACTTATTAAGTATAGCTGGACGATAAAAAAAGCGTATATTTGTGCTTATTCTGCATTGATACCTGAATCAATGACGTCCAGGTAGAATGTAGGATTGTTTCTTTCAGTGACAATATGAAGTTCTTCCGTGCATGTTACTATTGATAATGCAACGTACATAAATTTCTGTGAATGCGTTTTCTCATACTCATAAACAATTTCATCGAATGTTGCTCCTTATGACTTGTGAATCGTTATAGCGCATGCAGATACCACCGGAAAACGATTACCTTTAGCATTTATAGTTTCGTTGTTGTTGAGTGGTACATATAGTACATGATCTTCTGGCTACAGTACAGCACTTCTGGAAATGTTATGATCCACAATGTAACCTGAAACTTGGCTTCAAATTTTCCGTGCTTTTTTTTCAAGATTTGGAAAAATAAACCAAACTCTGATGATCTCCAAATTATTATCATAATCAATGAAGAAAAGTTTTCCTACTGCAGTATTAACCAATCCATCCGATAAATTGACATTAGTAATCAACCTATGATATTTACCCAAAATGAATATTATTTGATAAGACAATCTTCCCGTATCAATTGTCATCATTTTATGTAGCTTTTGCTTTACGAAAGCTTCCTGCCCAGCTGTGACAGCCCGTAGAAACATCTTTCGCTACGGAAGTTACTTTATTTTCTGCTATGTTTAATATGGAGTTATTGAGTGGCCGAGTGTAGTGAAGTCAAGTGCTCCTAATTAATTGTTTAAATTTGTGATAAATTGTTTGAATCTGGCCGTTAAAGTGTACAAGTTACTATTAAGAATAACTTGGGTAAAATAAAAATCACTCCTTTTTGTTTAATACATATGAACTTTACTTTGATGGTTCAATCCGTATTCAAATTAAAACTAGTATTCTGGTAAAATAATACCGCTATGACAAACTGTTTGCGCTGGGATAACCCGCTACAAAACGATGGGGAGTATATAACATGTAGTAAGTGTAAGGGGAGTTACCACCAAAAATGCTCTTCTATTGGTCTGAACACTTGGAGAAAATGGCCATCACTGTCGAAAAATCATGGAAATGCACTTTTTGCAGGGGCAGGGAAAAAGTACGGCAAGTGTAGCAGGAAGAAGTCCAAAAATTAAAGAGATCCAGGACAGCCGAGCCTTTCGAACCGCATTCCGCTAACAGTCAACAGCATTCGATTAAAAGTGAATAAGTGTTGGAAGGTGAACGATTTTTTTTGCGGTGCGGTTTTGAATAAGATTTTTTTTCCAATTATACGGTTCTTGAACTTATAAATTTATATTCGACCACTGCTCCCGGAGTAAGTCTATCAAAACAACAAAAAAAAAATCAATCCACGATTCGTGGCGAAACGGGAGTTAGATGTAAAGATGTATGCGGCAAAACATTCCATAATAACATCAAATGCTCGGGCTTGGATGAATATTCTTGTGGTGTTTTGTTATCCAATAATATGATTAAATTCATGTGTGACGAATATATGCTATATATTCATAGCGTAGATGATATTGTTCGAGAAATGCAAAAAAGTGTGAACCAAAACACACAGTATTTAAAACTATACAAGAAAGAGTTTCAGAAAGCACTTAAACAAAATGAGAGTGAAATAAAAAAAATGTTAGAGGCGATCGAATTACGATATATGAAGAGGTTGGGAGAGATGAAAAAAAGCCAAGAAATGTGTGAAAACAGTATCGCGGAAATAAAAAAGATATGCAGTGTAGCAGAGAATATTAAAAAGAATGGTGAAAATATATGCAATGAATTGAAGGTAAACAATATAAGTATATGCAAAGAGGTGAAAAAAATTCTTGACATACAACAAAAAATGGCGGGAAATCAAATGTCATTTGCAGAAATAGCCAAAAGTGCCAATGACAATAGGCAAAAAAAGGTGGTACCAATAATAAAAAAAGAGTTGCCATTGATCATAAAACCAAAAGAAAAACAAAACGTAACAAAAACAAGGGAGGATTTGAACAAAAAAGTAGACCCACAGAACTTTAAAATATCTAATATTGAAGGGACACTTAGTGGAATAATTATTATAGAAAGTCAAGATTCTGATGAAAGAAATAAAATAAAAAGAGCAATAGAGGAAAATATAGGAGAAAAGTACGATATACAAGTTATAAATAAAATTAACCCAAGAATTGATATATCAAATATGAAATTTAAAAACAATGAGAATGAAATTATACAAAAATTAAAAAAAAACAAAATAGTATAATAGCAAACAGTGAACTAAAACTTATAAAATATTTTGAAAAAAAGAAAAACAATAAAGCCACTTACTATGCAATCATAGAAGTCGACGCTGACTAATTTACTAAAATACTAAAGGGTCCGCCAAATAACTTTTTTTTTATTGAAAATGCTATAAAAAAAACTACTGAATATTTTCTCAAATTTCTTTTTCTATTTGAAAGTACAATCCTTCCGGTTAATAAGGGAAAATAATTTCATTCAAATGGCTGCCTCGGCTGACCATACAGTAGCCTACACGATCGGTCCAATTTTTAAGCACATTATCGATTGTGTGCAGCTGTATTTCACCAATGGCTTCACGAATATTGTCCTTTAAAGCGTCAATTGTCTCTGGCTTGTCGGCGTAACACTTATCTTTGACGGTACCCCACAAATAATAGTCCAACGGTGTCAAATCGCAGCTCCGAGGTGGCCAAACGACATCAGCTCTGCGGCTGATAATGCGATCTTCAAAAACAGGGCGCAAAACATCGAGTGTAGCTTCGGCTGTGTAGCACGTAGCGCCGTCCTGTTGAAACCAAATGTTGCCAATATCCTCCTCTTCAATTTTTGTGAACAAAAATTCGTTCAACATGGCCCGATAACGATCGCCATTGACTGTAACGGCCACTCCTTGCTCATTTTCGAAGAAAAATGGCCCAATTATGCCTCTGGACCAAAATCCGCACCAAACAGTGGCTCGTTTTGGGTGCACCGGCTTTTCAATGTATGCGTGCGGGTTTTCTGTGCCCCAAATGCTACAATTTTGCTTGTTTACATACCCGCCAAGATCAAAATGAACTTCATCTGAAAAGATGATTTTTTTGGCAAAATCGGCATCTTTTTTTCAAAGTAATGTCGCAATATTTCCCAGCGTTGTTCAAGCATATACACAACCATATTCGTTCAGCGGAAGGATAAAACTAATTATCTGTCAAATTAGACATGAGCTAAGTGTTACCATTCACGAAATAAGCACTACTTGAAAAAAAAACGTTAGATGGCGGACCCTTTAGAAGCTGAAAAACTGAACTTAGGTTGGGAGAGATGCATAGTCTTTGACGGAGTCGATGTAATGCGATGCTTTAAATGCAAAGGTTTTAATCATAAAGCGGCAGAATGTACGAGATTGGAAGAAACATGTGTAAAGCGTTTACAAAAACATAAGACAAGTGAATGCAAGAACGATAATGTCATTAAATGTATCAACTGCATGCGAGCCAACGAAAAACTGCAATTGGGACTGGATGATAGGCACACAACACTAAGCCGAAATTGCCCAGTATATCTGAACAAGCTTGAAGCAAAAAAGAAGATAATAGGGTACTAGCAACCAAATGAAATTAGAGGCATCTATATCAACATCCGAGGCTTAACAAACAATTTTGAGGAACTAGAGATACTAACATTTAACGAGAAATGTAGAGGAAAGTGAGATTAGACTTAATGGGTACAGTGCAATATCATGTATATCAAACACGTCGTCAACTGGAGGGACCACCATTTACATAAAAAGCCACTGGATTATAAATGAGGTGGTGCAAAAAGCAGTGGACTATAAAATGTGGCTTCTAGCTTGCAAATGTAAGTTAAATGCAAATGTAACTAAAAATGTTAAAGAAGAAAGAATATGAAAAATATTTATTAGCGAAATTAAGTAAATCAAGCGAGAGTTGGGAAGAGTACAAAAGTATAAGAAACAGATACAAAGTAGAAATAAATACGGCAAAAAACAAATATGTAAGTGACAAAATAAGGAGAGCAAATGGACAAAAAGAAATGTGGAAAGAAATTAAAAATATGGTTCCGAAACAAAGTAAACAAAATATAAAAAGTGTGATTTTTGAAGGCGTTGAGTATTGCAATGGACTGATTATTGCTAACAAATTTAATAATTATTTCATGAAAAGCATAAATGAAATTGGAAAGTCGATAGATCATGTTAGGTATATAAATTATATAAATCGGAAAGAAAGCAATTTTAAATTTCACGCAATTACGGCCAAAGAAATAGAAAACATATGCAAATCATTTAAAAACAAATCGGACTTCGAAAATGTTGTCTTAAAATGATACTTGATAATTGGAGCACAGTGGAATCGGAAAAACGATAAATTAAATTATAAATACTTCGCTCACGAGTGGGGAGTTTTCCCAATTCATGGAAAGAATCTATGATAACACCAGTTCCAAAGGTGGTGAACACGAAGAGTTTAGACCCATTAATACATTAAAAACGGTTGAGAAAATACTCGAAAAAGTGGTCAAGAAGCAACTGATGGAATATGTTGAAAAGGAGAATATATTGCCTGTATATCAATCAGGCTTTAGGATAAACTTCTCTTGTGAAACAGCTATAAACTACATAATAAAAGATTGGAAGGATGAGGGAATTGAGAAAATTCTTAGATTTCAAACGAGGATTTGAGACAATTAACAGGGAACTCCTTTTAAAGAAATTATACATATATGTACATATGTCATAAGAGAAAATGAGCTCAGGTGGTTTAGGTCATATCTCACAAACAGAACGCAAAGGACCAAAGTGAATAAAGAATACGTGTCGGAGTGCTGTTATTTATAATTTACATAAACGATATGCCTGAAGTTATAAAAATGTGCAAAATTTCAATGTATGCGGATGACACACTGATCTATGCTGAGGGAAAAGATGCGAAAGAGTGCAAGAATAAGCTAAATAGGACAAATAATGGAATGGCTAAAAATGAACAGATTAAAATTAAATGAAGAAAAAACTAAATTGATGGAAATAAATATGGGAAACAATACGCACATCGAAATAAACGGAAAAATGATAGAGAACGTTGAAAGCATCAAGTATCTCGGAGTAATTATAGATACAGATTTAAAAATGAACGAACATGTTGATTATATATGCAAAAAAATAGGCAAAAAAGTTGGATTTTTTAAAAGAATACGTAAAAGGATGGATTATATTACAGCGGTAACAGTGTACAATACTATAATAAAACCACATTTTGAGTATTGCTCGACCATTTTATATGCATGTTGCAATATGGGACACATCAAAAGACTACAGAGATTACAAAATAAGGCTATGAGGTGTATACTAAGATGCAACAGAATGACTGCGATAAAGTCAATGTTAGACTCACTTAGGTGGTTAAATATAATTCAAAGGCTAGGGCTAAATACTCTGCTAGCGGTTTTCAAAATAAAATATGGCCAAGCACCATTATATCTAACAAGTGAGGCCAGACGTGTGGGTGAGGCCCAACCATACCATCTGCGGAATAATGACAACTTTAGACTGTGTCATCAGAATACAACATGTGCTAGAAATACATTAATATACATATAAAGACTTTAATTTATTCAATATGTTACCAAATGATGTAAAAAACGAGCAAAACACTCGTATTAGGACATTTAAAAGAAAATGTATAGAATTTGTTAAAACAATACTTTAGCACCACAAATTGTATATTTATATATTTATTTATTTATTAATATATTAGCTTCATGAAAGTATTGAAAATACTAATAAAGACATACATACATACATACATACATACTTAAGGAAATAAAAGAGATGCTCAAAGAATACACCAAAACTGTGAAGTTTACATTGAATAAATATGATAATATTAATTTATATAATATAATATTATATCATATATAGCACTTAACAAAAAAAAAACAACCAACTGATTCGAAGCTTAATGGAAAAAATCAGCGAAAAAAAAAACAAACAGAAATTAAAGCCATGCTAACAAATAATGCACAATCAAAAATTAACAAAATAGATCAAAAACAAATCGACAAAAATATCAAAATAAAAGATATCCCAATGAGAGCAACGGATAATGCTTTTGCTGTAGTGAATGCTATAGGTGAAATACTGAACATTAATGTAAATGAAAGCGGCATAGAAGAAATCTACGCATACACGGATAGAAAAAACAAGCAACTGAAAATTCTTTCTGTGAGTTTTACTCGCAAGCAAACAAAAGTTGCATTTATTGAAAAAGCCAAAACGAAAAACCAAAAAAAAAATATTTATTGTATATATATGTACATATCTTTTTGCTGCTAAATGCTAAATCCTACTAAACATACTAAATGGAGGTTTTTTTGTCATAGTCGTAAAAAATAGAAAAGAAATTAAAGAAAAATAATAATAAAAGTTTACAGATGTAAGATATAGTTCAAATATCAAATCTCTGAGCAAGGTGCGTAACATCTATGTATGTAAAAGCCTTATCTATGAAAAGAAAATAAAATCTATGTAAAAAAAAAAACGGTTACATTTGATACAGGTAAACAGAGAGAAAGATCCAGCGTACTCAAAGCAAACCATACATAAATACATAGACAGTCAACTTACTCGTACTCCTCACTTCAAGAAATTCCTGTGGTTAATCAAATCGAAAGCAAAGTATGTATGATTCGCAAATAATAAAATTCTCGTAAGAAAGGGTGATGGAGACAATGTAGTGGAAATTTATTTAACAACAGATGTTGACAAAATAGTGTAACTGAATTTTTCTTTCTTAAAAATATACTGGCGACAAAAAAAAAACATGATGGAAAACGAAATAAATGAAATTTTAAAAATTAGCTTTAAGAATTTAGAATCAAAAGAAGAAATAAATAACTTTATTAAACGAGTAAATGGATTATCGCTATTTTTTTAAATATAAGATCAATAAGAAAAAAAAACGGGACAATTTCATGTTAACATTACTGACGTTCTGGATGAAATTTATGCAATAATCTTGTCAGAAATAAACATAATAGAGGAGGAAAATGACTTATACAACATAAAAAGATTTAGCACTGAATCTTACAATAGATCCGTCTGAAAGGGAGGAGCAATTACAGTACTCATATTTCTGAAGAATACTATTGTATATGAAAAACTTTAACACGAATTTACATCATACGAAGGTATTATATTAAATGTTTAACTTAAAGACCTTGATGCGACAATATTTGCAGTGTACAGACCACCGACACTAAACTCTAACCATTTCGTTATAGAACTAAGTGACTTTCACCATCCTACCGTTAATAAGAACCTATTTATGGTAGCATCGAATAGACTTGTAAACACAATTTCAAGACGAGTAGATATAGATAAAAACAGTGAAACACTCATTGATTATTGTTTGATCAAATCTGCAGTGGCTGAACTAAATGTTCTTGATAATTTTGATATCTACACTTTCAAATAAAAATAACATCGAATATACTCAAAGGTATAGGCCAAAAACCTCTATATCAGTAGAACTGACGTTCATGACCACTACATACACTTCAGGACAACAATCAATAATTTTATGATATCATCAACGGTCAAGAGAGGAAAAAAGATAAGAAACAACGAACATAATTGGATGACCTATGTGCTAAGAAATGCATGTCTTGAGAGAGATCGGCTATATAGGATGTACAAAAACAATATGAGAAACGTGGGTTATGAAAACGAATTCTAGGTACAACGAATATTTCATAACGATCAATGTATCTGGAAGAAGCCATGATAGTAAAAATAGAAAATATTCTTAGGTCACTTAAGGAAAATAATTCCGCGGGATTAGATGGTATAAGGCCCAAAGATCTTAAAGATAACTCAAGGTTACTGACTCCAACTATAACAAAAATAGTGAATAGCTTAGAGCAATCTTTTGTTCCACAAATCCTAAAAACATCAATTGTTCGTGACATATATAAGGATGATTAAAAAACGAAATTTCAAATTATAGGCCAGTCCCAATCCTTTCGGCAATAGATAAAGAAATTGTGGCTAGGAGGCTGTACCAATACATCGAACAATACAAAATGCTAGAAAACAATCAGTTTGGATTTAGACAAAATAAAAGCATAAATCGATTACTTTGAGATTTTACGAATAGAATAAACAGAACGATGATATAATAGTTTAGTTCATTGATTTCAAAAAAGCTTTTGACACGCTATGTCGTAAAAACATTTTACTAACATTAGACAAACTTAGTGTACGAGGATCTATACTGAAGTGGTTTGAAAACTATCTGAAAGACAGGGTAAATATAGAAGAGGATTCCAGATATGGGGTTCCGCAAAGCTCGAAATAAAGTATAATATATGTAAAGAATTGGCTATCAACTCTCGGGGAATGCATATGATGATCACAGCCAACGTACTCAGTCATAAAAAAAGTCGAAGCCGCGGAGGCAATGATGCAGATAGAATAATGTATCACGAAAAATGATCACGGGCTTCTTATAAACCCTAAAAAGACTAAAGTTATGCATATTCGACCACCACATATTATAAAGCACCGAATAATTTTCAAAATGCACAACTCGGACTGTTTACATAGAGCAGGAATTCAATTAGAGACACAACAAGAAGATAGTTGTTCAATTTATATTGATAATGTATCGACATATAAATATTGTGTGATTGTGCTATTTTGGCTTAGTTTAATCACACCTAAGATTTGGTATATTAGCTTGGGAAATTGCTAACTTCAAAAGCCTCAAGCGATGCAAGCCCGGATACAAAAAACTGTTGACTCTACGGCAACAAGCTCCCCATTAATAACAGCATAAAGTTTCTGACTATTGAACAACTCTATAAACAAGAAATCTTAACACAATTCAAAGATGACAGCACCTATAAAATCCCAACACAGCAAACTTTTAACACCGAGAGAAGACAGTTATACCGTTCCGACATATTAGAGTGCATATGGCCGGCGAAAATATAACTTTGCAGTACTAACAATATTCAACGAACTACCCAGTGATTTTCGAAATATTCCAAAGCTAATGTTTTAAAAAAAAGCTTAGCAATTTTTAAATAAGAACTTGTAAAAAATAACTTAAGATAAATTTTAATATATCTCTTTGTAATTAATCTTTTGCAGACAAGCTCATACGTCTTTACAGATACTAATGAATGCAAAAGATTATAAAGGATAGTACGGATCATTGAAAATAAAAATAAAAATAAAAGTTGGCCGTCACGGGATCCCTGTTGGATGTGAAACATCTATTTTATTACATATTAGAATTCATAATTAATATAAATCTATAACTTGAGCTCTTTTAGTTGTTGCAGCTAATACAATTAATGCTATAATAATTTTTATACAAAAATCATTATATATAAATAAAAAAAAATATAATTTCAGCTCCCATAATTTAATATTCAAGCAATAGCTATTAACAATGCAACATCTCCAATTCAATTTAATAAAGCTGTTAATATACCAACATTATGTATATGATTTTACATTATCAAAATAAATTACTAAACGATAAGAAACTAATCCTAAGCCATCTCACCCTAATAAAATTCGGCATTCGAGTCGATTTAATAAAATAAAGACAAAATAGAGTTTCCTCTAATTATTGGCCGGTGATAACTGAAATAGGTGAATAGGTGTATTAGACGTCATGTTATCAAGATATCTCGAAAATACAGCGTCCATAGTCGTTCCATATCTGCATAGTTGTTGATTCAGTTGATTTATTATTGATTTTCAAATCAAATGTTTGTTCAAGGAATGTTGTCAAGGGGACTGAATCGTTAGTTGCAAAATTGATATTGAAATCACCTGCTAAAATCATCAGAAGTTCCTCTAAATTATCTTCTAAAATTCTCGAACCTTCGCGGCCGTATATGAGTAAATGACGATGTAAAAACTTTATACTTTCTGTGACTTTTTGATTTGGTGAAATATACACAATGACCATAAGTAATTCTCTCTCATCATCCATTTTAATTCGAGAGGCACTTATATCACAAATAGTTGCTTGGGTAACTTTAAGTTCACATGTATTTCTTATTGAAAGTTCTATATAATCCGTTGTAACTTAGGCTATCTTTTTGTTTTGATAAATTGCAACTCTACATTTTTTCGTTTAAATTTGACTAATCGAAATGAGGTATTCCAATAACTTTTTCATTAGAAAGCCCTGTTTTTGATAATAATAAAAAGTCGATTTTTCGAGAAACAGAACCTTGCATTTCTGAAACATGTTTTTTGATACTTTGAAAGTTTAAAGTTAACATTGTCAATCCCTTTCTCGAAGTAATGAATGTCTTGCAAAGCTTATTCAAGGACAGTCTTTTAAATTCTCCTTTTAAAGACAAAATTGCTGGATGCATTCTTCTTCCATGGTAAAATCTTAAATCATAATTTCTGTTACATATGAACAAACCTTTAACAATAATAACTCGCGATAAAGCGACATTTGAATAGTCATGGCACATCCAGATATCAAAGGAAAGTGATTTCTTTTTCCCACAATCGTTTTGATATTATTAAGATGAATACTTGTCATTTGACGTATAATAGGAACGACTTGTTTATCGATATTATGTTCTGTAATAAATCCAGCAGCTTTTTTCTGACAACGGTACCAGTTTTATTTTTTTATCAGGAAAAACCAGCCAAACATGAGTAATTTCAGTTTGTTCATTCTATTCAACAATATATGAACCAATATTCCAACAGCACCATTAACCAATCCGTCTTCTTCTTCTTCTTCTTTTCCTTTTTCCGGCGTTGTTATGGTCAGAAGTGTAGGACCATAACCTTCCCACTTAACTGCATTCCTACTGTTCTGCTTGTGGGGTCCGCCGGTTTGACATCAGAAAGTAGCGGCAGGCTTCCCGGTTTGAGATTACTTCATCGCTGAGGCCAATCAAATGCTGGCGTTTTTGAATTTGTTTGCACCAATTGTTTTTCGGCCTGGCTTTTTTTTTTTTGTGACACGGGCATGCTCCAGATTTTTTTGTTTGATCTTACTCTTACAACACCGGTGATGTCGTGTCAACCCACTGATTTGCATGTACACTTGTGGGGCAGTTTAATGGTGGTATATGTGTCCCTAGGCTCACCTTGGTGTTTTCTAAATTGCCTAGATGTGAATTTTGTTTACCTTTGTTTTAGTCGCCTTTTACGACAAGCGAGAGGTATCGCTGCAGGGATATTCTTAACCCGTCCCTTCACGGATATTAACCAATCCGTCTATAACGTCTATATTTGCTGTAATAAAGTAAGGCTTCCTAATTACAAAAATAATTTTGATTAGCAATCCACCTGTGTCAATCACTGACATCTTATGTAATTTATGGCTCACAAACCATTCCTGTTCATAGTTAGTACAGCCACCAATAACATCTTTTTCAGTGGAAATAAGATTTTTTTAGCTTGTTTCAAAATAGATACGTTGTATTCATTGACCGATACGTTAATAGCCAATTCGTCATCATCTAGAATAGATCCTTTACCAATTTTTGTAAGTATAGAAGAAAAAATTACAATAGTTTGTCGCATAACTTGACTTAATTCGTAGAATTTTAATCCTCGCCCAAAAAAAATGCCTAATCTCGCACCTACTCCAAATACAACAGTGATCCCAAGCAGGGGGTTGCAGGAGGGCAGCATGCATCCTCTTACGACCCCTGACACGTTTTTGAAAGTATGTTTTATTTAATATACACATAAATATGCATCTTCTTAACTAAAAAAAAACCGCATACTTTTAGAAGCTATACGTATAACCTTGACGTGAAAAATGTGATTATTTAAAACTTGTTGCATAGTCCCAGGCAAAACTATGATTGAACTAAAACAAGACAAATCTGTATTTTATATGAGAAATTGAAACTAGGAAAGTCTAACTTAAACTATCTATATTAAAATTGTCAGGACAAAGTCTATTTTGACATATTCGAATTTCATTAAAATCGGTGTGCAGGGCATTTTTCCAAATAATTACCGATAATTTACTAATCTTTGGTTCGAATCGAAAGATTGTATTCAGTGAAGCAAACGTTGTGGGCACATATTAAACATTTCACTGCACACTGCACTTTGATCCCCATTGACCTTTTGTTTCTTTTTGGCCACTTGATCGTCAGTGTCACTCATATTTCCATTTGATAATATTAACTCATTCGAAATCTTTAAACGCCTTAAAAACAATAATACAAGTAAACTCCTTATAACGTCACTCGATTTAACGACAAAATCTCTAAAACGTCGAAATTGCTTGACTTTGGTTGGTTCACTTTGTTTTCTATACAATAATACACTCTATATAGCGTCACGCTCACTCTATTTAACGACAACAATATCGTATTATAAATCATTAAGAAGAACTTTTTAAGTTGCCGAAATTGCTAAGAACTGCAGCTGTGTACGTTGCTTACTTCGACTGACGTACCGGAGTTTCTAAGAAAATTTGTCTTTTGCTTTTGTATGATGAACTTGCACTAGTGTTGGGTTACTCATACAAGATGCACTACAAATGTCCCATACATCACTACAAAAATGTCGCAACACCTCAAAAAAATTATTTGTCCCACTTCAATTCTTGTCATAGTCAGAAGCACCTCACGTCCTCATGTCCCATACACCACTACAAAAATGTCCCAAGACCTCAAAAAATTATTTGCCCCACTTCAATTCTTGTCATAGTCAGAAGCACCTCACATCCTCATGTCCCATACACCAGTACAAAAATATCCCAACACCTCAAAAAATAATATTTTTCCCACTTCAATTCTTGTCATAGTCAAGGCACCTCAAATCCTCATATCCCATACACCAGTACAAAAATATCCCAACACCTCAAAAAAGAATATTTTTCCCACTTCAATTCTTGTCATAGTCAGAGCACCTCACATCCTCATGTCCCATACACCAGCACAAAAATATCCCAATACCTCAAAAAAGATATTTTTCCCACTTCAATTCTTGTCATAGTCAGAGCACCTCAAATCCTCATGTCCCATACACCAGTACAAAAATATCCCAACACCTCAAAAAAATAATTTGTACCACTTCAATTCTTGTCATAGCCAGAGCACCTCACATCCTCATGTCCCATACACCAGTACAAAAATATCCCAACACCTCAAAAAAATAATTTGTACCACTTCAATTCTTGTCATAGCCAGAGCACCTCACATCCTCATGTCCCATACACCAGTACAAAAATATCCCAACACCTCAAAAAAATAATTTGTACCACTTCAATTCTTGTCATAGTCAGAGGCACCTCACGACTTTTGCATTAGTACATATTGCAAGCTATCAATGGGACATGTGACAAGATGTAAAGGGTGTATTTTATAGAGGTATAGAACTTTGAAATGGAATAAAACAAAGATGATTTTTTTAAATTGACATGAAATTGACTTTATTCGAAAGATAATCTTCTGACATTATAATTTAAATATAATTTCTGGCATATGACTGACCAAAACAAGATTGCCGTTGATCCCAATTTTCATAAGCGAATTTTGTTTAGCGATGAAGCTCACTTTTGATTGAATGGATACGTCAATAAACAAAACTGCCGCATTTGGAGTGATGATAATCCTCAAGTGTATGTTGAGGCACCGTTACATCCACAAAAACTGACTTTTTGGTGTGCTTTATGGGCTGGTCCGTACTTCTTTATAAACGATGCTGGCCAGAACGTTACAGTCAATGGTGACCGCTATAGAGCGATGATTACTGAGTTCTCCGTTCATCAATTGAACAACCATGATGTGCAGGAGCTGAGGTTTCAACAAGACGGCGCAACATGTCACACAGCTCGTGCCACAATTGATTTATTGAAGGAAACGTTTGGTAACCGCATAATTTCACGTTACGGACCCGTGAATTGGCCTCCAAGATCCTGTGATTTAACGCCGCTTGACTATTTTCTCTGTGAAAATGTGAAGTCGCTAGTCTACGCCGATAAATCCGAAACGATTGACCACTTGGAGGACAACATTCGCCGCGTTATTGCCGATATACGGCCACAAATGTTGGAAAAAATAATTGAAAATTGGACCTCCAGATTAGACTACTTTCGAACCAGCCGTGGCGCTCATATACCAGAAATTATATTTAAATTATAATGGTAGAAGATTATCTTTCGAATAAAGTCAATTTCATGTCATTTTAAAAAAATCATCTTTGTTTTATTCCATTTCAAAGTTCTATACCTCTATAAGAAACATCCTTTACCTCAAATGAGGTGGGACAATGTACCACTTCACTCCCCCAAATGAGTACCTCATACAAACTCAATAAAAATGCGTGTCCTACCCAATACTAACTTGCACGTGTTTAAAAACAAAAGACACATTTTCTTAGAATCTTCGATTCGACTAACGTATCGCCTTTTCTTTTGTGTTTGTATGATGAAATTGTTACACGTTATAATCGCAGTTGCTTACAAACATTCGAACTGTTAACATGGCGAGTAAGCGAAAATCTTTGTGTATTAACGAAAAAGTTTTATTAATACGTTCAATAGAGGCGGAAGAAAAGATAAGTGATGTTGGAAAACGCTTTGAACTTAGCCGCTCTACCGTGTCTACGATATGGAAAAACAAAGAAAAAATTCTACAAGCAGAGGAGGATGGAAAATCTGCTAAGAAATTAAGAAAACCTCAATACGAAGATCTAGATCAAGCGATGCTATCATGGTTTTATAGACAACGCCAGAATAATATACCTGTCTCGGGGCCGATCATGAAAGCTAAGGCGGAAAATGTTGCCAAAGATCTAGGATTAACTGCTTTCAAAGCATCAGAAGGATGGCTCGGGAAATTCAAGCAACGTCACCACATCAACTATGGTAAAATTAGTGGAGAAGCACAAAGTGTCGATACGAATGTAACTCACGACTGGATTAATAGAGTGTGGCCCAAATTGAAAGAAAAGTATGGTCCGAGTGACATCTTTAACGCTGATGAAACCGGAATTTTCTTTAAGTTGATCCCCGATAAAACATTAAAATTTAAAGCAGAAAAGTGTGTGGGAGGAAAGCACTCCAAAGAGCGTATTACAGTGCTTGTAGCTGCTAATATGAGTGGCACAGAGGAAAGGAAGCTGTTGGTGATAAGCAAATCCAAAAATCCGCGTTGTTTTAAAAGCATCAAACAATTGCCAGTGACCTATAAAGCTAATAAATCAGCCTGGATGATAAGTCAAATTTTTGAAGAAGAATTGCGAAGATGGTATGCAGAATTAAGGGGACGAAATATCCTACTTCTTGTTGACAACTGTCCTGCTCATCCTCTTGTATCTAATCTCCGAAATATAGAGTTGGCGTTTGTTCTGTCAGTTTAAGATTTTTTAAACTGAATTTAAATAACGAATTCGACTGATGTATGCACGTCTTTATTCCACCACGAACAGAGAAAGAGTGAGTTTGATAAGTTATGTACCATGAGTTCAAATAATATAAACGGTAATTAGCATGAATAATTGTGTACAAACTGTAACATGGTATGATCATCTGGCGGAATATTCTAAGCAACAATTCATATACTAGTAGTATATACAGTAGTAATCAAAGATATTCATACATTTTGAAATATGATATATACATGTTTATATTGTGAAAACAGGAGAGTTCAACTGAATTGTGACACAATGTGTATGATGAGGAAAATTATTATACAGGTAGTTTATGGTGAACAAAATACTGAACAGCGTTTTTTCCACCAAACACGACCAGTGTTTTACAACCAATGGATCAGAGCGTGATTAAAAGTGTCAAAAGTCACTACCGAAAGAAGCTCTTGATGGAACTGGTCGAATCTGAGGGTACAACTTCAATTAATATGCTGATCGCAATAACTTTTTTATCAAAAGCCTGGGATGACTTGACAGCAACAACTATCCGGCACTCTTTTCGTCATGCTGGACTTTGCATCTGTTCTACGAATGACGAAGTAGAAAAAGATCCCGAGTTTGAAAGTGAAGATGACCTTCCATTAACTGAGTGGGTTAAGCAGTTCAACTTGCCAAATAATTTGACAGAAAATCTTCAAACATATATAGAAGTTGACGACAACCTGGTTACAACAATATCAGCTGCTTCTTTGCTCAGTTTTCTCCATTTCCAACTTTCGTAATTTAATACACACATTTTATAGCATTTTGAGTTCAATTACTTTATACGGAAGGTAAAACTGTTTAATCAAATCCTGACCACAATTTTGTATGTTGATCAGGCAATGATCTTCCTAATTTGAATGCGAAACAGTGGGGAATAGTGCAGCCTAATTTTCGGATCATGAAATTGATTCAGATCAAAAGCTGGATCACTTATTTGTTGTTATTGTAATACATGTAAATCATGATCCGGATAAGATCAGGATAGCACAATAAAAAACACCTAATATGCGTCTCGTTCGACCGAACAGACACCGGAAAGAGGCCGGAAGTGGAGTCATTTATATTAATTTTTTTTACAATTTTCAAGTCATAAAGATGTCTAAACCAAATGATCTGGTGGAGTATGTTATTATCGAACTAACGGGTGATGGTGGTAACTTATTGGTAGGTTGTATTTAAATGGCACCTGATATTGCGAGTTACTCCCACATTAGAGACGTACTCGAAGAGTTTTCTCCTCTATATTCCAAGATTGATTTGTGGTGATCTAAATCTTAACATTCACAGCACCGAAAACAAAACAACCAAAGAAGCAATTGAGTCACTCAACTTTACATTGGCGAATCACACCGAACGAAAACATTTTGAACCAAATAAGTTGCTCTCGATAGATGCCTTGGTAGATGTTGCCTTGTTGTCTCACCGAAACTTTATTATGCACTACGGCAAAATCCTAGCCCCTGCATTCTCACATCACGATATGCTCTTTTTAACGATAGATGCACTTCTAGACCAATATACTGACATTAGTCTGGAGTGGCTATTTAATGAATGTTAGAGCTTGAATTGGTGGCCAATCTACAGTACAAATGATACGAGTTTTTAAATTTGAGTATTTTAACAACAAAATACAATATCTTTTAAATAAACATGTCCAAGCTAGAATACGGAAAAGTGTAACAAATAAATACATTGGTATACGCGAGAAGTGCGTGATCTCATCAAAACGCGAAATCTATTGTACTCCAGGTGGCGACGATATGGATACATAGCTATTCTTAGAGAATTCAAAGCCGCTCGCAATGCAGTCACATCACTTTTAAGATTAAGGAATAAAAATAACTACTGTGGAAATAATTTCAAACCAAAGTTCGTCAAATTGCACTTTCGTCTGAAAAGGTTTCAATCCCGAATGGCATTGACATAGAAGAGCTTAATGAGAAATTCGTATCTATCTATGTGGCATCAATTCTTCTGGAGACTCTCGCAGTTGAGGCAAAGCATGAAGGAACGTTTTCTCTATCGAATCAATGAAATAGGTGCTGGGAAAACCATTCCCGGTATCAAATCTAAAGCAATAGGTTACGACAACATTGATCCACAATTTATAAAAATTCTACTCCCCACTATCATTCATCACATTACATGTATTTTCAACACAGAAGTAACCACCTCTGTTTTTCCCGAAAATTGGAAAATTGCAAAGATTTTGCCTATACTAATCTAATCTAATCTTCGAATTCTTCGTAATATCGTCCAATTGCTATTCTCCCATTTTTGAGAAAAGCTTTTGAAACGATACTAAGCCAGCAAATCAAAACCCATTTAAACGAAAAAAAGCTGATAACCAAATACCAGTCGGGTTTCCGTTCTAAGCACTACTGCACCGCAGCACTATTTAAAGTATGTGATGACCTACGTACCGGCTTGGATAGCAACTATGTGGGACTGATGTTTTTCTTAGACTTCTCAAAGGCATTGTGATTGTGTAAACCATAAAATACTTATAAAAAAACTTCAAACAGAATTTATGTTTGAAAGTTCCTTGAGCAATCTTATTGGTTCATACCTTCTCAATCACTCACAATACGTATTTCACAATAATAAATGCTCATCGTGTCGTCTTGTTCCTTTAGGCCTCCCTCAGGGATCTGTTCTTGGACCATTCTGATTTACGTGTTTTATAAATGACACATTCGAACATATAACAACCTGTGAACATCACATTTACGCCGACAACGTTCAAATTTATTATTTGTTTCCAAAATCGGACAAAACCTTAGCTATAAGTATAATGAATAGGGAACTGAACATATGACTGGTCTCGAGACAACCGCCTTAATCTCAACCAAGGCTATGGTCATAACCGGTCATGGAACTATTGATACCTTCCCACAGTTGTGCCTAAATACTGATCTTATTGATTATGTAGATAGCATTAAAAACCTAGGACTTCATTTTCACCAGAACCTTAAATGGAATGTAAATATAAATAAAACTGTGGCTATATACGATTATACGGTTCCCTTCGCGAGCTCAGCCTTACCGCAAAATATCTCCCAACGAATATAAAGTTAAAGCTAGTAAAATCGTTTATTTTGCCCATTTTGAGATATGGTTGTAAAATATTTTCAAATGTGTACCATGAATCCAAAGGAAAACTAACGGTGGCTTATAATAGCTGCGCGAGGTATATATTCAGCGTCAGCAGATATGAAGACATCTCCTACTTAACTAAAAAAATAGCCGGATGTTCATTAATGGGCTTGACACTATGGGCTTCAGAACTATAATAACTTTGCATCGAATCCTGACCATCAAAGTACCTTCTCAAAATAATTAGGTTTGCCATAAATCAAATAACTATGCAACTAATTGCCCCTAGATGTAGATATCTCAACACTTGCCGTCAATTTTAGACGGAAAAAAGCGCACACAACACACCTGCAACACAATACACTTGCAACACAACACACTTGCAACACAACACACTTGCAACACAACACACTTGCAACACAACACACTTGCAACACAACACACTTGCAACACAACACACTTGCAACACAACACACTTGCAACACAACACACTTGCAACACAACACACTTGCAACACAACACACTTGCAACACAACACACTTGCAACACAACACACTTGCAACACAACACACTTGCAACACAACACACTTGCAACACAACACACTTGCAACACAACACACTTGCAACACAACACACTTGCAACAGAACACACTTGCAACACAACACACTTGCAACACAACACACTTGCAACACAACATACTTGCAACACAACACAACATACTTGCAACACAACACACTTGCAACACAACACACTTGCAACACAACACACTTGCAACACAACACAAACACTTTCAGAAAAAAAAATTTTCAATACTATGCCGACAATTTTTAAGGCCAGAATAAATGAAATAGAATTTCAAGTTCAGTATCCCATCCATCTCCGTTTCTACATTCCTTTCCACATTCCTTCATCCACTCATATAGTTTAAGATATAGTTATAAGCATTGTTTTTTAGAATAAATAAGAATTAAGTAATAAACTTATGTACATTTGTTATACACTGAATAATGCATATTATCCAGTGGATTGGAAAACAGCGGTGGTGCAACCAATAGCCAAGAGGGGTAAAGATGCCTATAACCCATCAAATCTTCGGTCGATAAGTCTCCTTCCAAGTATCAGCAAGGTTTTCGAGAAGGTGGTCCATAGAGCCCTGTCTAGATGGATTGAGGACAATAAAATCATTCCGGATAACCAATTCGGTTTCAGAGCTGGGCATAATACTGTTCATGCTGCGTCGAAACTCGTGTCAGATATCCAATGGAACAAATGCAAGAACCAATGCACAGGTGCCTGTCTGATTGACTTGGAAAAGGCTTTCGACACCGTATGGTTAGAAGGTCTTTATTACAAACTCAGTCGGTTGGGCATAAGTAAACCACTGCTATATATGATTTCTGACATGTTAACAGGTAGAAAGTTCGTAGTGAAAATTGCCAACGTGACTTCTACCCAATCATTTGATATTAACAACGGAATGCAGCAGAGTACAGTAAACTCGCCGATCCTTTTTAACATTTACCTCAGTGATTTGATAGCTTCTCTTCGACATTCAATAGCGTATGCGGACGATTTAATCGCGTACAGATCAGGTCCAACGATCGACGTCATTGTTAATCTTCTGCAGCGTGACTTCGAAAAAATTCAGCAGTATTGTGATGACTGGAAGTTGAAAATCACTTTCCAGAAATCAGAAACTATTTTGTTCAGAACACCTTTGTCTAGGGCCTCTCGGGACACTAGAAAAAATTGGCGCAGCTTCTCAATCTTTGGACCGGACGGGTGTCCACTGGCAAAACAAAGTGTAGTTAGATACGTTGGGATTGAATTGATTCCAGAGTGAAGGTAATCTGTTACATGGCCTTAATCAGGCCAATGATTGCATATGGATGTCCCGTGTGGTTCAATGTGAGAGCCAGCTTAATGGAAAGGATCCGGGTGTTTGAGAGACAATGTCTCAGAACTTGTCTCGGATTACATAGAACACCTGAATCTGGGTACCTATACAGTAGGGCCAGGATTGTACGGGTGGATAATTTTCTAATAAAACTGATCCGAGGTCACGTTTCGAGGGCAATGACTTCGGTTAATAATCTGATCTCCGGGGCTTACTTCCCTAACTACATGTACCACGAGAAAGTGCGCCTTAGCGGCTTTGTCCCCCCAGAGGCATTCATCTATTTAGATCAATGTGGGTTGATCCAGGATGAATTGGCGATCCAGTTAATCTTCCACGTTGCACGTAAGTCCGTGGAGCTACGACTTCTCTACGAACGTGATGCTGCGCTCCGTGAGCCCGAGCGCCTCAGGTTCAGTAAATCGGTGTCACGCCAAGATCAGAGAGACGTCGTCCGACAGCATCAACGCTTCTGGTGGCTGGAGCGTTCTGCGTCAGTGGTTAATTTTAATAGGTCGGCTTCTTTAAGGCAAAGCCTGCCACATGCCAATGGCAGCCTTATATAGACTAGGGTAGGTTAAAAGAGGTTAGAGTAGTTAAATGCATGCTACGGCAGACCAGGGTGGCACGTAGGTTTAGTTTAGTTTTAGCTTTAATTAAAAAAAATAAATAAATTAAAAAAAAATAAAAAATACAAAACAATAATGAAAATAAAAAAAGATGTATATACATATATACATATATATATTTTAGTTAAGGTAGGGTTAAGTAATTCTTAGTTATAAGTTTCTTTATAAAAAAAAAAGAGGATCTGATGCTAAGTTTTTTAAAATATCACTTTTCTTGGCCTAAATTGTTTATTTATTTTAATTGTTTTAATTATTACAAAATAATCGTAAGGCAGAAAGGCATTAAGGCTATGCCTTAACTTACTTCTATTTGCTTTAGTGTGTCCGTATAGGGCCAGTAAGGTATTTTATATCAGTCGTTGTTTAAGCTAGTTTTAAGCATTTTTGTCTAGGATAAGTGTGTTCTACAAAATAATAAAAACAAAAATGAATAACAAAAAAAAAAAAAAAAGAAAATACACTGTAGCTACTTTACGATATATAAAAGATGTATTTTATCTTAATTGAATGAGGAATTTATTTTTCAATAAATACAAATACAAATGTTTAAAAAGGAGGAACTACAAGTATCTTTGATAAATATGCTATAGTTGACTCAGAATTTATGATCGTTTTCTTGAAGCTAGAAAAAACTATGAACAAGTTACAACGTGAAATTTACAGAAATGGGCATTGGCTGCAGCTGCACAATTCGAAAATTACGATTTCAAAGCCAAAGAACGTTGGGTAAGAAATTTTAAGCAAAAACATGGAATTCGTCACCGCAAAATCACGTAAGTATGTGTCCAAAAAAGAAACCGTATGTACTGAAAAGATGCTAGCTGTAGCAGAAACCTTCTGTATACAAACTTTGCATTTAATACCAAATTTCAACGCTGACTACGTAATTAATACTGATCAAACCGTTATGTTTAATAATCTATAAATTATGAAAAAACAACATATTTAAAACATGTCTTTAAGATAAACTTTTTTTAATGGTGTTCTTTTTTTCATTTTTTAGGATGTCAATATCAATCGACTTTGAACACAACTGAGAAGTGGAAAGTAAATCTATATTTGTCCACCGGAAGATTATGAAAAAAATTGCATATTCGTACACTGCACAATACAGTATCACCTGGTCATGTCATGCCTAAAGCATTTGTTTGTTTTCAAGGGCAAACAATTACATTTCAACCCAGGGTTCAGAAGATGCTTGATGAGTACATGAAAAAATATAAGAATTGTGGTCACATCTTCATAATCCGGAAAACTCACTTCATCTTTATATGCTACTTTTCTCGAGGGCAAATAAAAATTTCTTCTTCTCACCAATTCTTGGCGAAGACAAACGAAATTCGAAATGTATGATGAAACTTTCCAAGATGATGAGAAAATGTCTATTTGTACTGTTAAAGTAATACCTGCAAAGTGTACTCCACTAGTACAACCTTTAGATGTTTACTTTTACACACAAGTTAAAAATTTGATTAAAAAATTCAGAATTGTTCACAATTAATTGAACAAAATCGAAAAATTAATTCTCGTGAGGACTTTATTAAAATTCAATCAGAAATAATCAAGCATGCCTGGTATGCGTCAAAACTATCTAAACATCGAGAAATATTTATGAACATAAATGAAGTTTGATTTCAAGAAGAAATTCTAAAAGCCCCTTGCTCCTGTAAAAAAGCTGCATTTATTTGTTGCACTGTTGTTTGTTGTTGTTGTCGAAAAAATTGGGTTTTCTTGTTTTTATGATTTTTATCATTCAGGTTCTTGTATTTCTAAAGTAAAATGTTTGAAATAATAATTACTAACGCTATCAACTGTACATTTTGTTTTTTTTTATTTTTTTTTTTATTCATTTTTATTAAATTTTTACTTTGAGCTATCTTACGCTAGATAAAAATGCTTAAAACTAGTTTAAATAACTTGACTCTTAAGTACACAGAACAACTTTAACTATGCCTTACGACCTAATGATTGACTAAAAATAGTTTAAAAAAAGAAAATAGTTCAGCTAAGAAAATATTTGTTTGTTAGAAAAACATACATCTTTTCTTATCTTTTTAAAAATTGAATGATAATATTTAACAATTAAAAAATCTGTATTTTGTATGTGTATTTCAATTTGTTCAAACCATAAAACCTTTCATTATCAAAAAGTTGTCAATTCTTTAATTCGCTGTTCAATAATATAAATAAATTAAAAAAAGGGTCATAATAGAAGATATAAGTGCCCTTACTGGGTACGTATTACACACAAAAATTCATTTCGATTTGAATACCCCATACCCTTCTTGTCTGCCGTCTACTTGTAAGTAAATAAATATGTTTTCTTCTATTAATTATTTTGGATGAATACTAATAAAAATATACTCAAGTCAATCCTTCTAAATTGATTATTTTTTTATTTTATTTATTTATAAAAATGTTATTGTTATACTTACAATAATTTATTAGATTATTTCATATTAATCATTTATGATTACTTTTTTTTAAAAGATCATTAAGATTTTCTTTGCTTTTAAATTTATTATCTCCAGGTGATTTACCTCCTTTTTTGGGACTTATTTCTAAATTATTTACAACTCTATTTTTAACATTTAATAATCAGTTAATAATTTAAATGTTATAATTAATATAACTTTTATAATTTTTTTAATTAACGATTATGCCATACTGCATTTATATTGAATGATTTCGAAAATAATTTCTACTGAAATAATTTCTCGATAAATATATTTTTTATTTTTATTTATTTCCATCTTGTTTTTCTTATTATTCATATACAATAAGACAGAGTCCTTTATATTGCTAAGTATAATTTTACAATTAGGAAATTTCTGAAGTTATATAATTATATCTTAAAGTTAATAGATATTCCTAAAGATAGAAAGTGGAGGGGAGAGGAAAAGGTAAAGAGGATTTTAGTTTAAGTTTGAAAAGTATTTGAAGATTGCATCTCTAAAGCTTGAAATGTTATATAATCTTTTAATGTATATTGGCAAGCTATTCCAAAGTCTTATAGCATGAACGAAAAATAGTCGAGAAGAATTAAAATATTTGAAACTAGGAGATACTAGGTTTAATGTTATTGCAAAACGAACGAACGAATGAATGAATGAGCAAAACGAATTTTCCGGGGAAGATATATCGGAGATTTAATTTTAATTATATTGTGTAGAAAAATGCAATTTCTGGCATTAATAAAATGAGTCAGAGTACACTCTAAAAGGTTTTTTGACTGACTAGATATGTGGTCCTATCTTCGATGCCCGTGAATGTAACGCACCGCATCGTTGTAAGCCCAGATTGCCCTAGACGACTTCAGAATATGTTATTATTGGCAGAATAAGACTCGGTACAAGAGTACGTCGGGTTTCAGACGGTGTGAAGCTAGATGTTAGCCACAGCTTACGAAGCCATCCATAAATCCTATCAACCACCATATTAACGTGTTATATCCTGAGAGATTATTATTAATTACAAACACTATGCTAGCAATTTGGTAAAATTTAATTAGGTAAAATTTTGGATTTTGTTGGGTTAATCAGCCAACTATTCAGTGCAGCCCATCGGTTTATGCTCCCCAAGTTCAGCATTAAGCAACTTAATGAGCTTGTCAGTTTAATGAAAAGGGTGACCTAGATATAGCTGGACGTCATCCGCATAGAGGTGTATTGACACATACAGACATACGAGTGGCAAATCATAAAAAATCATGTAAAAGTGCAAAATAAGATAGATCCTAGAATAGAACCCTGAAGAACGCCTTAGGTGACAAGTTTGAATGCTGAAAAATACTCACCATTGAAAACTCTTTGCATCCTGTTGGTAAGAAAACTCTTTATAAGTTTTAGAGCCCTCTCCTTGAATCCAAATAGGTGTTCAAGTTTCAAGCAGAGAATGTTATGATTGACAATGTCGATGGCTTTCGAAAAATCAAGCAGACAGAGGAGAGTCAGATACCCCTTATCAAAGTCACGTCTTATCTCTTCTATTGTCTTGACCATTGCAGAAGAACAACTATGGCCTTTCCTGAAACCCATTTGGAAGGGACGAAAAAGTACATTACGGGTCAGATGGGTTCGAATCTGCTTAGCTAGAATTATTTCGAACACTTTTGAAAGACAAGGTAAGATGCTAGTTGGCCTATAATCATTTACTAAGATTGGATTTGGTTTTTTCGTCATTGGGATGACCTTGGAAATTTTCCAGGGTTATGGAAATGTTGATGTCGCGATACAGTGATTAATGATATGTGTTAGATATAAAATAATCAAGGGCAAAATGAGTTTGAGAAATCGTATTACGATTCTATTTTCACCTGCAGAATTAGATTTAATAGTTGTAAAACACACTCACTGACAACACTTTCCCTTACAACTACAAACTCAGGACAGCTAGGAGCTGATGGTTCACCTGAGAGGTATAACCAAAGCAACTAAATTACCCAGGAAATGGTCATTCAGTTCCTCAGGGTCAAAAGCACATTTTATACTGTTATTATTTTCAGTTGTCCCAATCTTGCGCAAGTTTTTCCATATTTTCTAAGGTGGCATTGATGCATTAAGCAAAATAGTCTCTTTTAGAGTTACAAATAACTGAAGTTGCTATATTACGAGAAACTTTAAAAGAAATATTGTCAATTTTAATTTGGTTCATGACTTCAGAATTTTACCAAGGACAAATTATGTTTCGAATAGCTACAGTTTTTGTGGAAACACATTCATCATATAGGTATATTGCATCAGAGCTTAGCCAACAAATACGCCAAGGTAGAGCATAAGAAACTTCTTGCAGAGCTAGAAAATCAACCGATCTCAAGTCTTTGTATTCGAAAAATAAAGGGTTGGTGCAGCGTTTGAAGTGAATGTCATATGTACAGAAAAATAAGTCATGATCCAAAATAAAGGAAAGCTGGTCCAAGAGAGATAGTGCGGAATAATTAGATACCATGATAAGGTCTAACAGACTTGAAATAGAGTTTTTGGAAAAGCGCGTGGGTTTGGAATTGTTGGACAATGCTAAGACTCAGCGACGAAACCATATCTTTTAGTTGTAAAGAGCGTCTGTTTAATCTCAGCAAATCGATATTAAAATACCCGCAGACAATAATATGATCATATAAGGTAGAAAATTCAGAAAGAGCTGGAAAAAAAGTTCAGGGAAACAAATTTTATGTAGAATGTATATGCAAGAAACTATGTATTTAGTCGAACTGTCACGAACTTCCATTACTTTATACTCCACACCCAGTCCTACGGATTTTGAAATTAGTTTACACTCAAGACAGATATGCTGATTTCGTTCATGCCACTTTGAATTTCAATTAAATTGCTGCCCATTAGAGATAAAAACAAACAATAACAAACCATGAAGTGTATGCCAACTAAGCTATCAATCATAATAGGAACTAATAAATTAGGGAAAGGTAATAATGTAGGAATCACACTAATGTTTTAATGAAATTAAACAAATTATTGAAAATAGAAATATAACTGTTGTGTCTCAGCAACAGCATGCAGATCATCAGTGCTATCAGTACTGAGTGATATTTTTTGATGCAGATTGCAGTTTTTGATATAAACTGCAGATTTTTTGATATAAACTAGACCTCGAATATGCGGAAAATGCGCTGTGTTAAACTTTCATTTAAGAAGAAGGTGATGTTACTTGAGTGCGGGTCTCCATCTACATTAACGCCTAAATCCTACAAATTTAACTCTCTGTTGTTATGCTTACGGTGGATTGCTGCTGCTTTTAATTTTCTAAATCCTACAAATTTAACTCTCTGTTGTTATGCTTACGGTGGATTGCTGCTGCTTTTAATTTTAATTCCTCTTTTGAGAGCGGTTGAATTTGAGAGCAATAAACGTTGGTACAGTTGATTTGTCATCTTTATGTTTTTTCGTGCGTAAAAGGCTTTTTAGGAGAGGTGGCGTGCAATCAATCGAATTGCAAAGATTGTTGAAGATTTACGTAAGGTTTTCATCGGCTCTCTCCGATAGTCCAAAGAGAATAGCATCACTGGAAATATCTTTTCCTTGAATGGCATTCAATTGCACTCGAAGTGCATTAACCTTTGTAGTATGTAATTGTAAGTTTGTCTCGATTTTATTTATACGTTCGACGAGCGAAGAGAGAGTGCCTTAATTAAATTGATTTTTTTTTTTTAAATTATTTTCGATTCTATCCAACGCAGGAACAAAGGAGTTACGAAGCTTATCTATTTGATCCCTCAGACTTGTATGAAAATAGGCAACTGCTTCCTCCAAGAAATTTATACGGATAATATCATTTCTGCTGTTAGTTGATGTTGAACAGGAGGAACTCTGTAGTGTATGCGCAGAAAGGGGGCACTTATTGGATCCACTTCAACACGCAGGTCTCGCAGCATTGTGTGTGTCCTTTACAAGAGAGCAATTAAAGTTCAGCACGAATTAATTAAGTGTGTTGATTTGCAAAGATATAGCAATTAAAGGGATCTACGAGCATAACGAACAAAGTTCAGCGATCAAATCTCAAAGCAATTGCACTTAAACTGGTTTATAATTAGGTTATTTAAGGTACAGCAACACACTGAAGCTGGACAATGTAAAAGACTATTCGTGCCCACAGTTCATACTCCTCCACCTTTGGTCTAAATTTGTTAGTTTTTGAATTATTTTTATTGTTCTTATTTTATTCTTATTTACTAGATAAAAATGATTAAACCTAACTTAAAATTATATTAATAATTAATATATCTTACTGGCCCTGTTCTAACTAACTCTATTTATATTTCTTAATTAATTATGCCTTTCGGCTTAAACTAATCTATTCTAATTTTATATAGGTATATACATTTTAAAACTAGACTTTCTAGCAAAATTACAAAACGTAGATTCCTGCTTTTGTTTTTGTACCTAATCTACCCTAAACCGCTTTGTTTTAATCTTGAATATATTCAAGCTAGCTATCCCTTCCCCAAGCTAACCTCAATCTAACTTAAGAACTTAGGAGTGAGGAGGATCTCACCGTAAAGCACCGCTCTGGGAAACTTTTTCACCCGAGAACCATCAATAATCGGCGTGATCTTTGGCAGCATCGGAGGGATCCCAATCCGCCATCACGGTACTAAAACGGATGAGCTCATGAGTTCCCTTAACGTACCCTCCGCGGATGGGCCTTTTGTCCCTCGCGGTCCGGCGGCGCGGCGGTAGTAAATTACCAGGATACCATCTCTTCTTTACACTAACCTTTCGGAATCTACTTATATGGAGAAATGTTTTTGGGGGAATAAAGCCTGATGGGAGTGTGCTCTCGTTGTATCTAATTGGGGAAGTAAGCACCGGATATCAGGTTATTTTCATTTTTAAAAGGAAATTGTCGATTCCATACAACATCGATTCACGACAACATCTTATTGGGGTAATACTTAATGAACTAAGACTCTGACGTTCTGTACATTCTAAAATAGACCCCAAGGCACGGTCGTCGAATACACGAATCTTTTCCATTTAAGATGGCGCTCCATTAAACCACATCGAACAACCATACGCGATGATGGGCCTTATTAGGGCCACGTAGCATATGATTTTTACCCTGCGGTCAAGTTGACTGCTGTGAAACAGACTCCTTGTCATACCGAAGGCTTTATTAGCTTTACCAAGACAAGACTATAGGTCTATTGAAAAAAAAAAAACTGATACCAATGTATCTAACGGCGTTACTCGCCGGTAATGGTTGTCCATGTTTCCCAATGAAAGCCAATTTCCTCAAATTCTTTTTGGAATCCCTTGAGATATATATGTACGTACTACGTACCGACCGAAAGATCGACAGATATACATACATATGATATATGCGTCCAGACGAACAGTCAGGAAAGCCTTTGCATTTTCCTTGAATTTTTGCTTGGTTCATGGCGAGCTGATACCATCTTGTTATTTTTTGTGCGTAAATATTTTGCATAGTGTATCTCCTTTTTAATTACTTACTTAGAACTCAAAATAGTGAATTTTTATATTTATAAAATGTGGAAGTCTGACCCCGAAAAATTACAATATATCAGAATTTGCTTGCATGTAAGATAGTAATATGTCTGACTATTTCTTGATAGTACATGGTTTCGCCCCAAATTTGTATTTGTTAACAAACTGTTATTTATTATTCTCTTTTAATCAAATACAAAAGGGCCAAATTCACACCAAACACGACTGCTCGATTTTTTTTTGTCCTCCTATTTCTCCAACTCGCTTACGGCTCGCCCTCTATGTGAAAACTCTCCCCTTCTCGCGAAAATCTGCGTATTCGATGTATAAGGGCTGTATGTAAAGCGCGTGTCAGGTGCGAATATAAAGTTACGTGTATAGTGTTTGTGTTTTAGGTATTTATGTTTAGTGTACATGCGACGGAATTTAATTTTTTCTCTTTCAGTCGGCCCTTCCTTGTAAGCCCTCTAACAACTGGAGTCTCCTCGATACGTCACTCCGAAGAGCTTTGTCATCCTCATATCCCAAGAACTCGTCTTCATTGTCATCGTCATCTGTAGAATGTGGTTTCATCCTATCGACAGCAGCGACACCTTCGAAGGACTTTTGAAAACTTTGTGTCCTGGTATGTCCTCCACCACATATCGATCATTTGGTAACTCCTTTGTCACAATGTAAGTGCTTCTAAATTTTTGTTCCAGTTTTTTTGAATATCACAAGTGCTTCGCGTTTGAGTACGATTAAGTCCCCAGTCTTATATTTTCTTATGTATCTTTTTGTGTTGAATCTTTTTCTCTGATGCTCTTGGTCTTCGTTGATATTTTCAAGAGCCACTCTTCTTTGCTCGTCTACCGTTTGCGCCGATCTCGTCCACTGCCTGGCTCCATTGCTGAGGATGATTCAGTCATAACCTCTGGGAAGAAAGTTAAACATAAGTTGAAGGGGTGTTGATCCAATTGCAGTATGAATCATGGTGTTAGGTGTATTTTATTATGCCACATGATCCGATCTGGATCAGGGGACATAATAAAACAGTACAGATCAACGAATAGCCAGCTTGACATTGGTGGATGCACTGATCGTACGAGAAGAATTATAAGCAATTTCTGGTGGGATGCAACTGCAGACAAGATGGTATGATGCCAGCGATACAGTGGCGCACAGATTTGTTCATGCTTACATTTGAATAATAATGATGAACAGACAGAATTTTATACAATTTTACAGGTTGACACAAATAATAATAATAATAGTTGACATTTCTAAACATTCCGCCCCCCTGGAAATAGTTTCAGGACAATGGAAGTGCCGCAAGTTTTGTTATAGGACGAACAAATTGTACTCGAGTTGTCTTCACAGTCACAACTCTCGTTCAGTTGTCCGGTCCAGGATGTACTTCGATTTGGCCCGTAGACCAATTTGCTGGAGGTAAATAAGGCTCCTTCAATTTAACCAGGTCCCCCATCTTAAAGTCTTGTAGGCTAGTTATATACTCGGAATATCATCGCTTCCAAAATCCCTGGACCATGCTCTCTGGATGTGCTAATAAAGCACAAAGTGGCCGTGAGTTTAGTACGGCCTCAATTTGAATGAAAACTGTGTTCAGTTCTTCAAGGTAAGGATGCTGCTTCCGGTAACTCGACGAAGATGATGTTCCACTGACTCCACCCCAGCCTCCCAGAGTCCGCCGAAACGTGGTGCAGAAGGAGGGATAAAATGATGGCAAGGTCATTGTTTTGTTGCGACCAAACAAGCCCTTGCATTTTATTGAGAATGCGTCGAGCCCCTTGGAAAGTGGTTCCGTCTCAATGTATATGTTCGAACACTTACCTCGGCGAGCAACGAAACGTCTTAAGGTAGCCAGAAGGGCATCGGTCGTCAAATCACTTACCAGCTCCAGGTGAAGTTTTTTCGTGCTCATGCACACGAACAATGCTAGATACGCCTTAGATAACCTAGGATTCCGCCCCTGAGACAGTTTAATATAGAATGAACCAGCATAGTTGCATCCGGTGTTCACAAAGGGTCGGCTTGGAAAACACGTGCACGCCCTGAAGAAAACATTTCTTACAGCGATGAACTATTTTGCGAATTAAGTTGCAGCTGCTCAATATCCAATAACGCTGACGAACAATAGCAAATGGGAAGGCCGGCAGTTCCTGGTAAACCGAACACAATACGCGACGCGTCGAAGTAACCAAGTCCACAACGATATTTTTGAAATTAGGTTTTTAAAAACATCTATTTCAGCTTTGATGATTAAGGTCTTCCGCGGTGTTAGTTTTCCTTCTCGTAATACTTCTGCGTCATCCGGTTGGGGCACTGAGAATGTTGAAACGGGCTAATATTCATGTGATACCAACAACCATGGAGGACCAGTCCACGATAGCGGATGATTGGTTAGGGCGGATGGTAAGCACATGGGAAGCATAATATGCAGGGTTAGATCCCGCGATGTGCTGCCATGCATATTGTGGAACCCTCTCAAGGATGGCAGTTGTGCGGTTGGCGATGAATGTAGTCCAACAACGAGGCGGAGAAGACAACCAGACAACCACCGATTTGTGAATCGCACCAAGCAAATACCTTGTACCTGTTTGTAAGAGATGGTTTTATCGATATCAGTAGACGAGAAAGGAGTAGATCTAACCGAGGTATCGAAACAGGTTTAATTGATGCAACCTTGGTCTTAGCTGCTACGGTAACGACCCGACACTGATTCGATATTACCCTGCACCAAGCATACCGGCCAAAGATGAAGCATCTGAAAACCCATGGAGTTCGAAGTCATCTGGTACTGCAAAGATGATCTGTGGCACATGTATTTGCGCAAAATGTTTTAATTCCTTTTGGTATCGTAACCATCTGTCCGCCAAGGGCGATGGAAGTGGATCATCTCAGTCCTGTTTGAGTTCCGAGGACCACAGCTCCAGAAAAGGCATTTTCAACAACACCACAGAAGGAGCAAAAAATCCTAAAGGGTCGAAGACACGAGTGATCTCAGACAACAACGAACGTCAGGTCGGAGCAGCAGATAGCTGACAATCAGCCATGCGAAATGAGTATTGGTCAGATGTAGGATTCCAATGCATACCCAATACCCTGATCAATGATCTTGAGCGTTCCGTGTCAAACCACGAATGCTCGCAGTCCTCCCTCGGCAAACGAATAAGTAATGAACAGCAATTTGAATACTATTTTGAGAGTTTGAATTTTGTACACGTCAAGCAAGATACCAGTTCAGACTGTAGGTTAATGAGGTCTTCGGCTGAATCTGCCCATGTCATTATGTTATCGACATATACATCCTCCAGTAACACGCGCACTGCATTCGGATATTGTGTTTGGTAGTCCGTCGCAATCTGCTTCAAAACTCTAGCCGACAAGAAGAGCGCTGAAGCAGTTCCATATGTGACAATGCGCTGAAAATCCCTATGCATGTCGTCTATCCAGATTTGGCTAAACATCTTTACAACATTCGCCGCAAGCACGTATCTGTGCTTCAGCTGACAGTTGAAGTCATCAGCTGACTATTAAGCGAAATAAGTTTTCTTGAAGAGCCTTACGGTTTCAAAATGTGTGTGTGATGGGGAGGTAGAATGTCTTGCCGCGGTTAGCTTGTAGTTCAGCAGGGGGTACACGAACTATATGACCCAACGATATGTGTTTTTGCACAAAATTGGCATACCTAGTGCGCAAGTTGGAGCCCTTTTGAAACCGACGTTCCATAGAATGAAGGCGACTTATGGCCTGGTTAAGCGAGGAACCAAAATTAGGCGAAGGGGTTTTAAGCGGCTGTTATAGATTTATCAAAGTCAATGGAATTGAATTAGGGTCAATAAGAAATATGTATGCCTTTGTCCGGTGAATCCAAAGTGGGGAGCAATTCACTGAGCAGCAGCCACTCACCCATGGTTCTACGCACGAAAGTGGAGAAAAAGGAAAATACAAAAATACAGAAAAGCGTTACTGTACCGAACATGGGTCGATGTCTGCTGTTGAGTGTATTGTCCTTGCAATGCAACGGCAAAAGCATCAGCCCATCGTGGGATGACAAATTTGGGATGATGTATTACTTTCAATCACGATCACACATGTTCACTCATATATTATCGGATGTTCATGCGAGCATATATGATCGTTCTAGATCAACAAATTATCAGTTAGATATCGGCTGGTGCTTGTGCAGTGAATCACAAGTTTACAATAGAATGGTTGCAATTATAATTGTGAAATGTTCAACAAAATAACAATGCGTCTAAAACAACGGCAACTGGACGATATACCGCCCATCAGGCGAACGCGAAAATGTGTTTTGGAAGTGTTTTTCAGCTGCATCTTTACTAAAGGATTCGTCAATGAATGGCGACACTTAATCCAACACTCAAAATCGATGTAGCAAAATGTCGACATCTAAAGTTGAAATAAGCCAGAAAACTGGGACATGTTGCGTTTGCCTAGCATCCATCAACTCTCCTGTTACTACCCACTCAAACGATGTCTTCTACGCAATTGGCAAACCGTCCGAATCCCCCTTGAGAATGCTCCATAACCTGTCAGCTCCCAAAAGCATATCAATAAGACCAGGAATATTAAAGTTGGGATCTGCCAGATCCAGACTTTGAAGATGGGACCAATCAGACGTATCAAAGTGTTGCGAAAGAAGATTAGATTGTCAATGTTGACAAACGCATCAACGAAGAGGTGTGTTTCACTAAAACAGGAACATAAGTCGAACCTTTTGTTTGACCTGCAACGGTGGATGACAAAACGCGAACAGGGATCTTTGCATGTCTACGAGAAAGACCAGAGCACTGAGTAAATGATTCAACCACAAACGAAATCTGTGATCCTGAATCGATTAACACACGACAGTTTATCGAGCTGCCTACACTATCCGCCACCGCATTATTGGTAAAATACGGTGAATTCGGTGATTCACCCCTCAATTATGGGTAAAATGGTTTGCCTGCAGATATTAAAGCCGATTGACGAATGATTGTTTACTGGCGAAGGAACGAGTGGCAGACGAATCTGCGTAGCTCGAGGATCTTCTACTGAAGAGATCTGAATTCGATGTAAAGTTACCGTATTGTTTGTTTCAATGAAAAGTATCAATGAATGAAGATCGACACTGCTTTGCTTGATGACCTGCTCGAAGAGCAATTAAAACATAAATTATTAGCTTTCACGAGATCACAACGCGTTTTCACATCAAGGGCGACGAACTATTCACATTGCGGTAGTATATGCTTTCCTTTGCATTTGGGGCACGAACATGAATGCGCGAGAGGCGATGATGTAACGATAGCTTGCGTTACTGTCTGGCATGATTCAAGAGCGTCACACCTTTATTGCCAAAAATGTAGAAGCTCTTCAAACATACAGTCATCCCGAGAACCGACTTTCTCTGCCCAATTTTTCTTGGTATCTACACCAAGTTTATTAACCAGGAGATATATCAATCACGGATCATGATTAGACGAACCGAATGCATTTAGACCGCGCACAGCATCATCCGCACCGTCCGTAATTTTACGCAAGGTGTGCGCATTTTCACTGAATATGTAACGAGCTTTCTGGGCCGGGGTATACTCGCCGGGCCAGGATCTGTCACATAAATTTTTATTGTGACACCGGCAGACGTACTGGTGTTCGCACACTACGCTGTCCCTTGGGGTTGGAACTCGTTCGGGACACTTGGTCGTAGGCGCGCCGTGTCACCTCTCAACTGTCGCGTTGACAGTATCCGATCGGTCCCCTCGTGGGTAAGAACCCGAGTCTGGGTCCCGACAGATGATTGAGTCGGGAGCAGTGCGAGGTGTAGCCTGTCTGGGTATGAACCCGTTCGAGGCCCTAGTTTGGTTCGACGTGTGCCCTTGAGTGTGGCTAGGCCGCCCGGTCAAACCCCTTCGGGTTAAAACCCAAGTCGGGGAACTGGCCCTACGACACTTGCCTCGGGAGTAGACCCTGATAGGTGTTGGTCAGCCTCTTTTGGGTTAAGACCCGAGTCGGAGAGCCGATCTTCGCCCTATTAGACTCTACTCACCACTTTACTCGTCGAGCGATCGTCCCAACTAGTCTCGCACGTTCGCCCCTTCTCCTCAATGACGAGGCCGAAATTATTACCCCAATTATTATTGTAGTACAATAATAATATAATAATAATACAATATTATTTTATATATAATATAATAATGAAAAATTATTTCTATAGTAGTATTACTATCTACGATTTTATTGTTCTTACGTATTAATTACAATGCCGTCTTGTCTTATGAATGCTTGTATATCGTAGTGTCACTCTGTATTGACGTACCTCTTTGCTTTCTCATGGTTTGACTTTATTCTATGACACTTGGTCTTTCTCTGTTGTCGTCTTGGTCACTCGATACTAGACTAATTGTCACTCCTATTCACAGACTGATTGCCCTTCTGCCAATTGCTTCGGCCTTTTATAGGGCTAGGTTGAACGACGATGTGAACGGTGCCTTTCCAGTCGTCGTTGACATTTCCACTGTTTACGGGATCTGTCAACGGTGACTGCGGCCGTTGCCGTTGTCTTTGGTGTCGTTGACCTCACTGGTCTTGGACAAAATGCCAAAATGTATGCTTTCGTGTGTTTTTGTTTAGTTATTTATTTATTATATTTTGTATTTCTTTTATGCTTATTTTGAGTTGTTGTGTGTTTAGTTTATGCTTATTTGTGACTAATTTGTGTTTGTGACCTGGTGGCTGGGTTTTGGGCCTTTTTCTTGTGCGAAAAGAAAGGTAAACAAACACATATATGTAAAGGAAAATTTGAGTTTATTTATTTCTTTTGCTTTAGGTAAATTTTCCTTTACAAATATGGACGGGAAAGATAGAAAGGCCTGAAAAAACGATTGAATTATAAGGTGCACTCGATTATACCGTTTCACTAACCGATCCCACGCTTCGAGATAGTTGGCCTAAATGGGTATATGTTTAACTAAATTTGCCGCTTCATCCCGAAGAAACGACTTCAAGTAATGAAACTTTTTTATCGCAGTCGAATGGGGCTTGTTGTCCACTGTACCCACGCATGTATCGCGAAACGACGAATCTTTATCTTCTTTTCCTTTTTTTCCGGCGTCGTTATGGTCAGAAGTGTAGGACCATACCCTTCCCATTTAACTGCATTCCTACTGGTTCGCTTCTGGGGTCCGCCGATTTGACCTCAGAAAGTAGCGGCAGGCTTCCCGGTTTGGGATTACTTCATCGCTGAGGCCAATCAAATGCTGGTGTTTTTGCATTTGTTTGCAACCAATTGTTTTTCGGCCTGCCTTTTTTGCGTGTTGAAATTGGAACGTTGATTGATATCGCCTTTTGGACGGGGTTCAAAGGATCTCTCCTTTGAACATGGCAATATCAACTGAGTCGGTCGCGCTCTATCTTTCTTGTGATTTTTTTTACGTGGAGGCTTCCTCGGATCATTGTACTTCTAATTCTGTCACGCTTTGTTACTCCCGCTGTCATGCGAAGCATCTTCATCTCAGCTGCCGTTAATTTGCTCTCATACTTTTTGTGCATTGTCCAGCACTGTGAACCGTATGTGAGCGCCGGACGTACAACTGAAGTGTAGTCCTTTTAGCTTAGGGGGCATTTTTCGATCACAGAAGATGGCGGAGTTTTCCCGCCACTTCATCCACCCTACGCTTACGCGATGGTTGATGTCGTCATCAAAGTTGCTTCTTTATTAATCATAGATCCCAGATATTTAAACTTTTCACACTTAGGAAGCAGTCTTCCATTCAAGTAAATGTCTGGAATATGCGGATGAGGGTCAGAGAATGGGCAGCACAGATACTCTGTCTTCTTTGAACTAATACGTGTCCCTCAAAAATATCCACCCACACATCAAGTGCTCGTTGTAGGGACGCCTGATCATCACTTATAATGGCTCCATCGTTAGCATAGAATAGCTGGTGCACATTGGGGTCCGTCACTTTTCCTTCAAGCAAGCAATCAAGGACTGCTATAAAGAGCAGTGGGCTGAGGACGCTCCCTTGGTGTACACCGACTTTGATTGCGAACTCTTCGGTGACTCCTTACTCTTGTCGTTGCTGTCTTGTACATGTCCATGATCACTCGCACGTAGGTTTCTGGAACTCCTTTTTGTCTTAGCGCTACCCATAAAAGATCTCTTGGTTGCCGGTCAAAGGCCTTCTCGAAATCAACCAACACCATATGCAAGTCCTTATCCGTTGTTAATTTACCCGAGACAAACCCACACTGGTCATCAGATAGTCGTATTATTTTCCGCAGTCGGCTATCTAATACCCGTTCAACGATCTTCATGGTGTGCGACATCAGCTTGACAGAACGGTAGTTATCACAATTTCGCGTATCACCCTTTCCTTTGTGCAAAGGAAGAAGATAGCTTTCCCTCCATTGATTATGCATAGTGTCGCCTCTCATAAGTTTGGAGATAAGAACCATGAGCCATCTAGACCCGATGTCTCCCATCTTTTTTCAGAACTCAGAGGGTATCCCGTCCGGCCCAACAGCTTTTCTTTTCTTGGAGTTTTTAACCGCGTACCGAACTTCTTCGACTGTGATGTCGGATATTTCGGCATGATTCGGGGCGGCTCTTGGAAAGTACACTCGGGGAAACTGTTCGTTCAGATGTTCCTCGCAATACTGTCGCCATCTGTGGAGAATTTTTTCGTCTTCCACAAGGAGTTGGCCTTCAGCATTGTTAATAAACTTTGGGAAACGAATCTCCTGAGCATTTCTTCTTCTCTGGGCGGCTATCTTAAAGATATTTGCTCCTTTGTTCAAACTGCTTTGTCGAAGCTCCTGGGTAGCCTGGTTCCTGTCAGACGCGGAAGACGATATTTCTTCCAACTCCTGATAGAGGCCTTCCATGCTTTTCGCTTTGAATTCGGCGCACTTTTTCTTCGCGATACCTTTGCAACATCTATATACCTTTTCACGGCGAGCTTTTTCCTCTCTATTAGTAGAAGAGCACTTTGACCAAGCTTGGAAATTTTCTTTTCGTGTATCACTGCTTTGGCTTGGTCTGTCCACCACCAGGTTCCTTTTGCGTGTTGGCAGGGGCCTTTAGATGTTCCGAGCTAGATTGTTGTAGGGAATTCCACATGCTTGTGCTCTGCACTCCTCATTACCGATGAGATAATAATAAAAAGAGGTAGTTTTTCATGTTGGTAATAAAAGCTTCGCCTTTTCCTTTATCCAGCTTATACCACTTGATTCTCTCAGACACCTTCGTTTGCTGCTTTGACTTCTTACTCGCCTCCATAAAAAATTCAGTTAGGAGGAGACGGTGTTGAGGGGCGATCGCGTCTTCCAGGATCACTTTGCAATCTTTAACTCGTGGCTCCATGAAACTGGATACCAAATGATAGTCTATTTGAGTTTCATTTCCGCCGCTGCTATAAGTGATCAGGTGCCGGCTTTGTTTGACGAACATCGTATTTAGCACTATAAGACCGTACGACTTGCACATGTTTAGGATATCTTCACCTGAAGAATTCCTGGTGCCGTATCCCAGCCCTCCTTGGTAGTCTTCATAGTCTTCGCTTGTCTTCCCGACATGTCCGTTTAAATCTCCCCCAACAAACAAAAGTTCTTCCTTTGGGATGATTTTGACAAAGTTGTGGAAATTGAGCCAGAATGCATCTTTTTCTTTTTGTTCCCATCCTACTTGAGGGGCATATGCGCTTACGATGTTCTACACCTCACCATGCATCACCTATTTGAGAGCCATCAAACGGTCACTGAACTTTGAAATGGTTAAGACGTTGTCAAGTAGCTCTGCCGCAAGGATGATGGCGATTCCGTTTTTTCCTTGTTCCAATCCATAGTAAAACATCTTGTAGGCTTTTGTTTTAACGTCCAAGAAACGTGCCCGATTACCGGTGTTTCGCCATTTCGTCTCTTGTACGCACAGGATGTCTACTCGCCTTCTAACCATCATTTCTTCAAGCTCATAGCTGCGACCACTCGTGCTTCCAACGTTCCAACTCGCGACTCTTAAGTGTGGCTTACGCCGTTGCAATACTTTGCTATCCCCCGAAAATCCTATAGCTCTGACCCGAGCATTGCTGCTCGTCCCTGGATCACGACCATTAGTAGTGCCTGGCGGGGTAGTGCTTTTCCTATTAGCGTTCTTTTCCATAATGCTACGGTTTGACGGTTTTCTTTCTTCTCCGCGTTTTTTTTGACACGGGCATGCTCCAGATTTTAATTAATTTTTTTTTTGTTTGATCTTACTCTTACAACACCGGTGATCTCCAGTCGTGTCAACCCACTGATTTGCATGAACACTTGTGGGGCAGTTTAATGGTGGTATATGTGTCCCTTGGCTCACCTTGGTGTTTTCTAAATTGCCTAGATGTGATTTTTGTTTACCTTTGTTTAGTCGCCTTTTACGACAAGCGAAAGGTATCGCTGCAGGGATATTCTTAACCCGTCCCTTCACAGGTAGACGACCAATCTTTATAATTACCCGAAAACGGTGGCACTGTTAATTTGTGTAACTGAATTGAAAAAGGCATATTTTCTGAAACACAGTCATGTCAGGTACTCCACTATCATTCTCCCACTTTCACCCTCACCCCTACATATGATCAAATACACAGCCAAGGTCGTTCCCCACGCGCAAGGTGCATGATACCTAACACGCATTCTCCACACGCAAAGTGCATGATACTCAGCGCGCATACAATATTTGCTAATACAAGCATATTTTACGCTACACGCGAGAAACACAACCTAACACTATTAAATTTTCGCCTTCTATTCCCACAGGTAAGCCATCGTCCCAAGAAAGCTGTGTCAACAAAATTCGACATGTAGTGAAGTTCAGTTAGAATAACGAGTAGTTTTCTAAGTTAGTCTTAAGCAGAGAGTTGTTGAAGTAAGAAGCTAATAAAGTTCCCGTTCGCTACTACTTCTCGAGGAATTTGGATTGTTGGTGCGCGAGTTGTTCCATAATCGAATTTTCCGGCATCGCCACGGATTGTCTTTCGCGAAAATTTTTCGAAATATACCAATGCGCCGTGAAAAATCGACTTTCATAGTTCACGAATTCCAACTCAAACTCACTTGCCTGCTCATGCCTTTTCGTGCAATGCCGAGAATTCTGTCCACGTTTCACTTAACTTGGCCAGTCGAATGTCTAACATTTCGAGATTGCACGCAGAACTGATTGTATCGGCAAAGGGTAGCGCACGTGTTAAGCCGCCTTTCACGTTCTGGCGTCAAAGGTTAAGGGAGCTAATTTTCACATAATTGCCAACGAATATTTTAAACTTATAATAAAATATTTAAACTTTGTCAAACAAAACTTTGTACAACAAGTCAAACACTGAATCGTGATTGTTTCTTAATTGTTTTTTTTTTTTTGTTTAACGCGCACTTATAATGTCTATCAGCTAGTCAGCTTACGAATAATTTCGATTAACGCACTCTACATATTGTAGATCCGGCTCGAAGGACCATTTTTTGTTAGTGATTCGACGAATTAAAGGCTCTACCGAAAATAAGAAAAACGCCGAATATACCAAAACAAATAACAATCTTTTATTTAAGTAATTGCTTCGACGACTGCGCATTCCAATATCGATTGCTCGAACCATCACCATCCACAGCAAGATTGCACCTACGCAACATCGCACATTACAATCAATGCACTGGCTTCGTGTACATCAAAGTCATTTGCGAGTCGTACGATGCTGGCGCAAGGCTATTGGGCAGTTGGTTGATGCGCTGATCGTACGAAAAGAATTATGCAATTGTTGGTGGAATGCAACTGGAGATAAGATGGTACGATTCCAGCGATAAAGCGGCTCACTGATTTTATCATGCTTACATTTGAATAATAATAATGTACAGATTGAATTTTATACAATTTTACAGGTTGATACAAATTATAATAATAATAGTTTTCATTTCTAAACACACACGTTTTGTCTACTCCTGGATGCCCAATATCGTCATGGTTAAGTTGCAATATCCGACGACGAATTTTTGTGGGACTACCCATTTAAATATTTGACTGTCTGTTTGAAGATTCTATTGCTTTGCAAAGTAAACTGCTTCCGAACCCTATATCCTCTGCATCGCAATTGTCTTTATGTTTCACCAAAACACCTCGAATGTGCTCCAATTTGGGATTTTGTCGTTGGGTGAACAAAAGCCGGTCTTCAATTACCACACCACAGTTGAAAGCTTTTTGTCGAGCTGTTTGGTCTTCATCAAAGCATCTGCATGCTGCATCTTTTCGTGCTGCATCCTTTCGGATGATCGATGAACAATTTTATAGTCGTATTCCTGTAGTTTAAGTATCCAGTGGCATATTCGCACGTTCATATCTTTTTTATTCATCGTTTGTTTAACACATTGTGTTGTCGCCATTCAATTTTATTATAATTGTGAACTTTGAACGTCACCCTTGCTTAGGCGCCTGAACGCTGTCATCATTGTTTGTGTTTTCTTGTTGGTAATCCTGCTGACCGAATTCAATTTCATGAATATTCCGTGATCGGCCATTTTGGCATTCATTTTAGTATCGGCGCCTAAGCAGGAGGACGTGACAAAGTGTAAGCAATTCATATGTCATATTTAATTATACTTATCATCTTATCCAATAGGAAATAAAATTGGTTGAATACCGAACGTATTCTTATTTCAAACCCTCCTCGCGGAACGCTGCCGATACATCTTTTATTTCACTTTTACCACGTGAACGTGGAGTGAAGTCGCTGGAACACATGTGGACGTGCAGCTGATATCATTGGAGCCCAGGGCGAATAGCACTGCGTACAGCATACCGCAGTTAAGACGAACCTCAAATACCGGACAGACTCTCTCCGAGCTCGACCCAGCAGACAGCTACTTCATAACGGACCGCTACCTGAAAGCGTGCAGCAACAACGAAGTTGTCAAGACTTGAAGAAACAATTGCGGGGTGAGTACACCTGATTGATACTGATTTGGGGTGGATAGATCGGTGCGTGTGTGTTAGGGATTAGTAGATATCGTTAAGTTTAGACGAATTGTGTTGCATATACCATCAATGCCAGATATTAGGTCACGAACAGCTGCTGCGGCAGGTTCGAGTGTGCAGGTCGACGAAAGTGACGAGCGAGAGGACCTAAATGCAACGTTTAGAGATGAGACGCTCTCAATCGAAGACAAATTACAAGAGATTATAAAACAACTAAACCTTTTGCGATCTGAAGTTTTTAAAACAAATGGGGAACGTAGCAATGTTGCGAGTGGTCATTTTGGTAACGGGGTCAGGGCTAACGGTGATTCTCGTAACGGTGCCGCAAGCAGCGGTGATTCTGTGAACGGTGCCGCAACTAGTGGTACCTTGGGGAACGGTAACGACTGGGTTGCTAGCCAACGCTTTGAGCGAACTGAGCCGCACTTTGTCCAATACCAGACCGGAACTGGGAAAAAAGTTATATGATCTTCCCGATTTCGACGGCCGACCGGAGGACTGGGCCATGTTCTTTGAGTCGTTTGTAATTACGACAGAGCAATACAGCTATACGAATCAACAGAATTTTATGCGGCTACAGAAGGCATTGAAGGGGAAGGCGAAGGAAGCAGTGGAGTGTCTGCTCATTCACAGCAGCAATGTTGACCATATATTGAAAACTTTTCGACGCAGTTCGGCAGACCCGAAATGCTGGTCAAAAGCCAGATTATTAAATTAAGAAACATTCCATCCATACCGGAGAATCGTCTGGTGCAGATATTACCGTTCGCAACCAAGGTGCAAAACTTGTCATCATTCCTAAAATCTGGCAAATGTGAACATCATCTGTCAAATCCAATGCTGATGGATGAGTTGTTGCTTAAGCTACCAGTTGAAAGAAGATTGGAGTGGGCACGATTCGCCCGGAACATCGACACGGTACCGACGGTGGAGCATTTTAGTGAATGGCTGCAAGAATTGGCCAACGAGGTAAGAGTTGCGTGTACGGACTTAAGTGAACCACCGATGGAACGTGTAGCCAAGCGGGATAGGGCAGCGCGGTTCTTTTTAACAGATGAGGTTAGCGATGAGAAAGAGATAGGTAACTGTAGAGTTTGTTCAGGTAAGCACGAGATATCAAAATGTAAACGTTTCTTAGAAATGAACTACGGGCAGCGTTGGCGATTGGCTCGACGATGTAAGCTGTGTTTTAACTGTTTGGAGCAAGGTCATCAAACGAATTTGTGCACGAAGCGTAATGAGTGCAGCTCAACGGATAATTCCAGGAAACTTCATGAGCTTTTGCGCGGGACTCCGAAAGGGACGTTACAACAAGCTGCTGAACAGAAGCGAGCCTTCACTGGAACGGTTCACTATCCCGATAGAAGGCTGCTGTTCAAGATTCTACCAGTCAAGCTGTATGGGAACGGAAGGACTGTGAAAAGCTTTGCATTTATTGATGAGGGTTCTTCGATATCGCTGATGAACAAAAACTTAGCTGATCGACTCGGTCTAAAGGGACCAGAGGAGAGTCTAACAATGCAATGGTTTGCAAAAAACACGATAACGGAACTATCAAGAAGAGTAAGTGTGAAAATCTCCGGAATCCGACCGGGCAGTAAGATATTTGAACTGAGGAATGCTAGAACAGTCACAGACCTTCGGCTGCCTACTCAAACCCTAGACATTGCGGAGCTGCGTACAAGGAATCGTTTGCCGAGATACCTTCCAATTGATGATTACGCAAATGCGACGCCGGAACTTCTGATAGGGCTCGACAACATAAACCTCGGGATTTCAAAAAAAATCATCGCCGATGGCTGGAAGGGACCTGCTGTAGTTTCGACAAATCTGGGATGGGTTGTCTACGGCAATAGAGAGAGGCGGTCGAACTTCAGTAGTCCAATATATTCCATCCAGCTTGGTGATCAAGGTGAACTGGAGGAACTAGTCAGGAGTTACATTGCCGATGATGACTTTGGAGTAGGATTCGTCAAAGAAATTGTTGAGTCAGCCGATACATCTAGAGCGAAGGAAATATTGGAAAGAATGACTAAGCGAGTAGGAAAACGTTTTGAGACTGGGTTATTGTGGAAGTGCGACAATGTTAGCTTACCGGTGAGTAGAGGGATGGCTGAAAGAAGATTCTCTGCATTGGAAAAGAAATTTCAGCAAAATGAGGAGTTCTACCGTAAATACTGTCGACTCATGGAAGACTACGAGAGAAAGGGATACTCAAGAAGGCTTAGTGCCGCTGAGGCTCGTATGAGGGAGGAACGCACCTGATACTTGCCGCATTTCGGGGTGGTTAATCCTAATAAACCTGGGAAGCTACGATTAGTATTCGATGCCGCAGCCGAAGTAAAGGGAACCTCTCTCAACTCGATGCTTCTCAGTGGTCCCGATGGCGTTCAACCGTTAACAGCAGTATTGATGAAGTTTAGACAAAGGCAAATAGGAGTGTGTGCAGATATAGTCGAAATGTTTCATCAGGTGAAAGTTCGAGAAGAGGATCAGACAGCTCAGCGTTTCTTATGGCGGGCCCACCCCAAGGAGTTAATACAGGAGTATGTTATGACATCAATGACCTTTGGGGCTACTTGTTCGCCATGCTCAGCGCAGTTCGTAAAAAACAAGAATGCAGAAGAGTTTCGTAACAGATTCCCAGCTGCAGTAGATGCGATCGTAAATAACCATTACGTCGATGACTTCGTGCATTGTTTTTCATCGGAATCAGAAGCTACGCACGTAACGAAGGAGATACTTTGGATCCAGAAACAAAGTGGCTTCGAGCTAAAACGATTTGTATCCAATTCGAAAGTAGTTGCGCGAGAGTTTGGTGAACCGGAACCGAAGACTTCAATTCTAAGCCTCGTAAAGGGCGATGCTGAACAGTACGGAAGGGTATTGGGCTTACATTGGGATACTAATCGAGACATCCTTAAATTCATCTTGGCCTTTGGGAAGATCGATCCGGTCTTGTTAGGAGGTAGCAGAAGGCCGACGAAACGCGAAGTACTAGCTATATCCATGTCAGTCTTCGACACATTTGGTCTAGCTGCCGAGCACTCCTTAATAGCCAAATTGGCACTTCAATCTATCTGGCGTGAGCGTGTAGACTGGGATGAAGAAATTCCTGATGAGGCCAATGCGATTTGGTTAATTTGGATCCAGAAACTAAAGGAAGTCCAAGACATCAGAGTTCCTCGCTGTTACAGTAGCGTGTTTACCCACAAACCGGTTGAATTGCATGTTTTCGCCGATGCAAGTGAACAGGCTTACGCCGCAGTGGCCTACTGGAGAATCCTTGAAGAGCCTGGGAAGATTCGTCTGGCGTTTGTGGCTGGGAAGACAAAGTGTGCACCTTTACGAGCAATATCGATACCACGACTCGAACTTCAATCTGCAGTGTTGGCGACCCGATTAAGGGATATGATCCTTCGATGCCACGACATTACGCCGATTAGAGTGGTGATGTGGAGCGACGCTAGTACCGTTCTAGCATGGATACGTTCGGATCATCGGCGATACAAGCCATATGTAGCGCATCGTGTAAGCGAGATCTTAGACAGCAGCAAGATCGAAGATTGGAGATGGCTTCCAAGTGCACTTAACCCAGCGGACTTTGGCACCCGTCCACACGATAGGAAGCGTACATCATCCTGGCTTAGCGGACCCGCATTTTTGGAAGACCAAGAGCATACTTGGCCGGCAGGGGAACAGTACACGAGAACCCACGAAGAACTCCGGACGAAAGCAACGTTCCTTTTCGTCAGCAGTGAAAACGTTTTCAATAATTTTTCATGCTTCAGAAGATTGAGAAGAGTCGTCGGTTGGGGGATTACGAACAGCTATTGGCGAGAAAATCCTTGGATCGGAGCAGTTGTTTACGAAAATTAAAACCCTATGTGGATGACGATGGCGTAATTCGAATGGATGGCCGAATAAATTTAGCGGTTGCGATCCCAACTTGTACTCGTAACCCGATAAGAATGCCGCAGAAGCACCGGGTGACCGAACTTATTGTGGGCTACTATCACAGCGCCTGGAAGCACCAGAAAGAGGGTACCATAGTTAACGAGATAAGACGACGCTATTGGATACCGCATATACGAACGGTTGTGCGGCATGTGTCGAGGAGATGCGTGGGTTGTCAAAAACAACGAGCTCAACCTCAACCTCCGCTCATGGGACAATTGCCAGAAGACAGATTGACGCCATTCATTAAACCATTCACGTATGTCGGGCTAGACTACATGGGACCATTCTTCGTAGTTACTGGGCGACGCACCGAAAAGCGATGGATCGCATTGTTTACGTGCCTTACAATCAGAGCGGTACACCTGGAAATAGTCAAAGATCTCACGACCGACACTTGCTTGATGGTTATTCGCAACTTCATTAATCGACGCGGGACCCCAGTACGCATTCGTTCGGATAATGCCACGACTTTCGTAGGAGCGGATAGGGAACTTAAACGACAACTCCATCGCTGGGACCACGGTCTTATTTCCGACACCCTCGCGAACTCGAATGGATCTTCAATTGCCCGCTGAATCCCCATGCAGGCGGATGTTGGGAGCGATTAGTACGCAGTGTTAAACGAGCCATGGGGCATGCCTTGCACCGCGAAAATCTGCAGGAACACAGCCTTTATAGCCTTATGTGCGAGGCGGAAAACATCGTTAATTCTCGCCCACTAACTCAGATCCCATTAGACACACTCGCCGATAAACCCTTAACCCCTAATCATTTTCTTTTAGGTGTACCTAATTCGCAGCAAACCCCTCACCCTCGTGCCGAAGACTTGAGAGTTACGAGAAAGCAGTGGCGTAAGGTGCAACAGGCGCAGCACCGCTTCTGGAAAAAAAATGGCTGTCGGAATATCTGCCCGACCTATGCAGACGTACTAAGTGGTACCAACCGGTTGAGACTTTGGCAGTCAACGACGTCGTCCTCATATGTGACAGCAGCGTACATAGATCGAAGTGGCCCTTAGGAAGAGTTATCCGAGTATTTCCAGGCAAGGACGCACAGGTCAGAGTAGCCGAGGTCAAAACTAAGGCAGGGGTGCATGCTGGCGAAGCTTGATGTTAGTGAATCACGAGACCGATGATTCACGGGGCCCGGGATGTTGTCACCATTCAATTTTATTATAATTGTGAACTTTGAACGTCACCCTTGCTTAGGCGCCTGAACGCTGTCATCATTGTTTGTGTTTTCTTGTTGGTAATCCTGCTGACCGAATTCAATTTCATGAACATTCCGTGATCGGCCATTTTGGCATTCATTTTTAGTATCGGCGCCTAAGCAGGAGGACGTGACAAAGTGTAAGCAATTCATATGTCATATTTAATTATACTTAAGATGATAAGATCCAATAGGAAATAAAATTCGTTGAATACCGAACGTATTCTTATTTCAAACCCTCCTCGCGGAACGCTGCCGATACACATTGCAATTCATGACGATGATGAATGGCTTACCATAAACGTATACACGAAATCTGTCAAGTGCTTTGATTATCGCTAGAATTTTCAACTCGAAGATTGAAATGTTAGCTAAGATTGCTCCGCATCTGTTGTTTTTGCACTAAAGTAGAAGAAGGACGACTCCATAGCCACGGGTGCTGGGGTCTGTATGCATCTCCTTTTCTAATCACTTATTCGACTCGTACCGTCACTAATAATATACCCCAAATAATTTATCGTCTCCTTCAAGAAAACACACTCAATCTGGCAAGTATAATACGATCTCCAAAATCTCAGTATTCTCTTCGGCTGTCACTGTCGTAATGAGGAGATCATCGACTCGAGTTGTGCATCCGGTAAAACAAAAGGTGTGTATTTTATAGAGGTTTCGTCTAATTTAACCTTGTAAAACCCATGTTTAAAGTCAAGGCAAGTAAAGTATTTGTATCCCGAAAGTCCTGCTATAATGTCATCAATAAGCGCCATTGGGAATGGATCTTGAATCGTCTTTGCGTTCAGTCTTCTAAAGTCTGCATATATCCTTAACTCAACAGTTTTCTTTTTGGCGAGTACAACTGGACTGTTATACTCAGATTGACTGGGACGTATTATTTTCTTTTGGAGTTGATCGTCAATGATTTTGGACACTTCATCTTGCTCGTAAAAAGATATTCATCTAGGTGTTGAAACGATAGGTCATTTATTCTAATTTTCATCTTATGTGGAAGCTCAAGGTATTCCGTTGGATCAAAGTTAGAAAAACCATCTAATATATTCTGAATTTTTGTGGCTAAACTCGAATCCGTTGGGCTCAACCTCGATTCTCATAATTTGTTGTTTGTTGTCCCATGTTGTTTCATTTTGTTGGTAAACAGTCAGATTAGCATAAAAACTAAGTCGCATTACAGAAGAAGTCATGGTTTTAATCCACTCGGTTAAATGATAAAAACTTTTGTAAAGAAATAAATGGTGGATGTTTATTTAATAACAAAAGGGATCAAAACTATTTACATCTATGTACTTTAGCGCTCAAAATACTTGAATAGAGACCACGCACCGTATTGGAAAATTTTATAAAATTTAGCCAGCCCACCACAGTTTTTACTCTCTTAATTTTCTCTTTAACACACCTTACGAGCATTCCTGGACTACCGAAATTTTTTTAAAATGAATCATCCACAACATAAGTTAATTACAGAATCTTTGGCTTTGGTGCTCCATAAGCTGTAATGCCAGATATGCACACCTTCACACAATTATTCGCACTAAACCTAATTTAACGAAATAAGAAAATTCCAAATAGCTTAATTGTGGAATATTAAACAAAAAAAACATGTTTGTACTTGTTATCTATAACCTATGTACGAGTATTATGCATAATCTATTATATACAATAAAATAAAACAAGTGCGTTGCACATCAGTATCTAGTCACGCCAACCTTAACATCAATAACGGGTTTTAAGGGGGGAAATGGGTGTAGAAATCGATTTTACAACTATTCAATAATATACCCTGAAAATTTCAAAGCAAAATTCCCAGCCGTTTAAAAGTTATAAGCATTTGAGCGAGCGTCCTTCCGGAGCTATAAATAGTCATTCATGAATGACTATATTGACTATGGTCATGACTGACTATAATGACTCTAATGACTATACTCATTCAAAAGTATATAGTGAAAGAGAGACAGAAGAACGTTAGCAGATGTACTTTTGTATCTCTTAACAATTGAGACCTCGGATAAAAATTTATATAAGTATTAGTGACCCCGTGATGATGTTCACATTTCAAAATCAGTCTTAATCAAACGCGTTTTTCTTCTACTTTTTTCGAATTTGTGTACTCTACCTCGCAGAGTTCTTGATCAATCAGTTGATCATAGACCAGTGAAGTGGAAGGTAGTGTTTCGGCTTGTTTACGATAGAAACAAACAAACAATAAAAAAGTATAAGTGCGCGTTTAGGCGAAGTATTCGCGGAACCCCAATTAGCCCAGTGGTTAAGTGCCCGACCCGCAGTCGGAAGGTCGCCGGTTCGGATCCCAAGTCGGGAGGAAAGTTTTTCGTGTGTGTTTTCTCTGTTTCTTTCTGCTGCTTCTCAATTAGTTAGAAGTAGCAGGAGGAGATGTCGGGAGACGGCGGGAGAAAACCCGTACGGAGTCGGAATCGGGTGATTTATCACCCGATTTCGCAACACCGACCGTCGTCATGAAGAGGCACAGAAGGGCCAACCCGAGGCCCAATCTAATTAAGCGCCCCTCCCTCACTACTTCGACTGAAAAGCTGCGAGGAAAGGGGCGCCATCACCATCAACGTCGAAAGCAGCTGGACAACAACAACCAAAACCAGCGATCCCCGTGGAAGCGGATACTGCCTACCTTTCCTATGGTAGGGAAGGCTGCTACACGGGAGACAATAACCCCTTCGCCCCCCTTTTATATTCGGCTACGGAGAAAGAGCGTAGCGAACTGGAGCAGAAAGAGCGTATCATACGTGCCCAGCTGCAGGCCGTAGTTGATAAGCTGAAGGAAATAAAGAAGAGGGATTTAGAGCAGGCAACAGCCGCCCCACTGCAAAAGCAGCACCAACAGCCACAGCAGCAGAAACAGCAGCAACAACAACAGCCACAGCAGCAGAAACAGCAGCAACAACAACAGCCGCAACAGCAGCAGCAACAACAGCAGAAGCAGCAGCAACGTCCTAAAAAGGAGAAAGTGTCACCCATCTTCACCTATACCACGGCCCTACGAGAGACCATCGATCTCTGTAAGTATGCTATTGGTGTAAGCAATTTCGAAATCAAATGTTTAGGCCAACAGCGCTATGCCTTTCGGTGCAAGACACTGGAGCAGCGTAAGTGTATAAAAAGCTTATTGAAGGAGTCCACAACGGAGTTTTTCTCCTTCACGCCGAAGGCCGAGAGGTTGCGGACAATGCTCCTTAAAGGCGTGGAGTCGATTGCAGACCCCGAGGAAATGCACTCAGAGCTCAAAGAGTTCGAGAGTGACGACCTCAAATTCGTGGGGGTTAAGCCATTCTCCACGGTGAGCTCCCGACGGGAGAAGCGAGTTATTTCCTTCTTCTTGGCACAGCTCACACCCAGCAGCAAGCTTTAGAGGTTAAGGACTATCACCACCTTAGCGTCCCAGACTGTCACATGGGAAACATTAAAGAGAAGCGGAAACATTTTACAATGTATCCGCTGCCAAAGGTTCGGGCACGCCGCGTCGAACTGCGAAATGCAGCCTCGATGCGTTAAGTGCGCAGAGAACCACAGGAACGAGGAATGCGGCCTTGGGAAAGATAAGGTGGCGGACAGAGATCAGCTCGAGTGTGTCTTGTGCAGGAACCGAGGACACCCTGCAAACTATCGGGGATATCCTAAGTTCCAAGACATCAAGAAAGGAAACCTGGCCCGTAAGCAGAAGGTCGAGGGGAAACACCCCTCGGGCCGCTTACAAACACCAGCCGTCACATCCCAGTTGACCAACGCCCAAATGTCGGCAGGCTCGGGACAGACGGTACAAAAGCCCATGGCTGTTCCTAAAGCCCCAGTGCCTGTCTCCAAGGCGCCGGAGGCGGAGGTGGATATCTGTTCGATCTTGCTCGCAATCCAAGGGCAGATTGGGCAGCTATAAAAACAGATCCATGAGACGGCGACCCGAGCAGATAGTATCTGCTCGCTTCTGCCGGGCCTAAGGCACCTAAGGTCGTGATGGGTACGCTGGTAGAGAGCCCCTTGAAGATCCTGTCGGTGAATGTGAATTCACTGATAAGGATTGAGCGACGAGCCGTACTTTTTAACCTGTTGCAACACGAAAGCCCCAACGTACTCTTCGTTAGCGAAACAAAGCTAAACCAGAAGCACAAAATCCGGCACAGTTCTCATAGAATAATTAGAAGGGACCGACCCAATGCTACTCAAGGCGGGGGATTTGCGATCTTTATTAAAAATAATTTTAAACATAAGGTCATATATAGCGGTGAAGTGCGGAGATTCCAAATTCTAGAGGCCTGTATTGTGTGCATTCCTCTTCGAAATGGAAAGCGAATGTACATTGTATCAGCCTATGCACCTGAAGCACCTCAACCCAATATTTTTGTCGCAGAGCTCGAGACACTCTTTCGATCTCTGCGCTTGAACTCGGTAGAAAACTTCTACATTCTGGCCAGCGATTTAAATGCCAAACATAGTGATTGTGGAAATAACATTCCCAACACTAGGGGGAGCCTACTAAGCCATTAGTGGGTTCTTCGCAGCATTGAATATAGAGTCAAGTTGCTCGCAACGGATAGTCCGTCGTATCCTAGGAGCGGCTCCTATCTGGATCTCATGCTAATAGACTCTCGACTGAGACTGGCAGACACGAATGAATGGTCTATTAACTGTCTACGGACCATTGTATACGACAGTGACCATTGCGGACTATGTGCCGTGATCACAGTACCTGACGAGTTCGCGGAGATGGCAGACTGTGTCCAAACGCACCCTTACGATTACAGTAGGGTGTGCTGGCCGCGCTTTGCCAATTCCCTGACGAGAGCGCTCACTTCGAGCGCCTCCTTTCCACCGCCTAATAGGAACCTGTCAAACTACGAAATTGACAGGTATCTCAAACAAATGGACGACGTCATTAAACAGACAATGAGCAGTACGATACCACGCCAAAGACAGCACGATACCACACACGTATACCGAAACGCGACAATCGACGCACTGCACAGACAAAAAAGTAGACTCCTGACAAGACTCAAACTCTTGTACAGGCGGTTTACCGACAGACAAAACTCAGAGTTCACGACACTGAAGTCACTGATTAAAAATATCCAACAGTTAATCAAGGAAAATTACAGAATATCTGTAAATTTGCATTGGAATAACAGAATTCGTGCTGTAAATTCCAGCAGCGCGAGTAAGTTCCCGCAAATAAATAAAATATTTCGGAGAAACAATCAGAATGACATTCAGGATCTAAAGCTTCCGAGAACGTCAGACAATGAACGTTTGCTAGGAACAGTTAACATCGATCCGGGGAGCGCCATCCTGGATGACGACTTCTTCGTGATCGAGGATCCTCAGGAGAAGGTGGCGACAGTAGGAGCTGTCTTCCAGGAAGTGTACAAGGTGAATGATAGTATTCGCCCGAACCACGACCTGGAGAATAGAGCCCTGCTTCATCACTTCTATCTTCGAAATGATATCGATCATTGGCGATCAGACAACCTTGGTTTTACAAGGTTCAATGAAGATTTCATGGCAAACAAAATCGCCAATGAGGGGGTTAATACCCTGTTCATATCGACAGAGGATCTTCGGATGATCTTCGAGTCATTGAGGAAGAAAAAAACTGCGGGAGTCGACAGTATATCCAATGTTGTGCTTAGGCACCTTCCGCCAGTGACTGTAGAGAAGTACACCATCCTGTTCAACAATGCACTGAATAATGCATATTATCCAGTGCACTGGAAGACAGCGGTAGTGCAACCAATTCCCAAGAGGGGTAAAGACACATCTAACCCGGAAAATCTCCGGTCAATAAGTCTCCTTCCGAGTATCAGCAAGGTCTTCGAGAAGGTGATCCATAGGGCCCTGTCTAAATGGGTTGAGGACAATAAAATCATCCCGGATAACCAATTCGGTTTCAGAGCGGGGCATGACACTATTTATGCCGCGTCGAAGCTTGTGTCGGATATCCAATGGAATAAATGCAAGAACCAATGCACGGGTGCCTGTCTGATTGACTTGGAAAAAGCCTTCGACACCGTATGGTTAGAAGGTCTTTATTACAAGCTCAATCGGCTGAGCACAAGTTAACCACTGCTATATATGATTTTTGACATGTTAACATGTAGAAAGTTCGTAGTGAAAATTGCCAACGTGACTTCTACCCAACCATTTGATATTAACAACGGACTGCAACAGGGTACGGTGAACTCGCCGATCCTTTTCAGCATTTACTTCAGTGATTTGATAGCTTCTCTTCACCATTCAATAGCGTATGCGGACGATCTAATCGCGTACAGATCAGGTCCAACGATCGACGTTATTGTTATTCTTCTGCAGCGTGACTTCGAAAAAATTCAGCAGTATTGTGATGACTGGAAGTTGAAAATCAACTTTCAGAAATCAGAATCTATATTGTTCAGAACGCATTTGTATAGGGCCTCTCTGGACAGTAGAAAAAAACTGGCGCGGGTTCTTAATTTTAGGACCGGACGGGCGTCCACTGGCGAGACAAAGTGTAGTCAGATACCTTGGGATCGTGCGAGACCAGTATCTATATTTTGACAAAAATGTAGATGCTGCTCTGGCAAGGGCCCGAGGCGCTTTTGCTCTGACAAGATAGCTGTTTCATTGCAGCCAACTTGATCCCAGGGTGAAGGCAATCTGCTACATGGCCTTATTCAGGCCCATGATTGCATATGGATGCCCCGTCTGGTTCAATGTGAGAGCCAGCTTAATGGAAAGGATTCGGGTGTTTGAGAGACAATGTCTCAGGACTTGTCTCGGGTTACATAGGACACTCGAATCTGATTACACGAAATTTTACCCGAACGAGGTCCTATACAATAGGGCCAGGATTGTACGGGTGGATAACTACCTGATCAAACTGATTCGAAGCCACGTTGCAAGAGCAATGTGCAAGAGCTTACTGCCTCAATGATTTATATCACGAGAGAGTGCGCCTTAACGGCTTTGTCCCGCCAGAAGCATTCCTCTATTTAGATAGATGTGGGCTGATCCAGGATAGATTGGCGGTACCGCTAATCTTCCATGTGGGTCGCAATTCCGTGGAACGGCGATTCCTCTACGGACCCGATGTCGCGCTCAGTGAGCCCGAGCGCCTCAGGTTCTGCAGACCGGTCTCACGCCGGGATCGAGGAGACGTAGTCCGCCAGCATCAACGCTTTTGGTGGCTGGAGGGAGCTGCGTCGGTGGACATTTCAATGGCTTCAGCCTCTTCAAGGCAGGGCTTGCCTAACACGAATGGCAGGCTTACATAGGATAGGGTAGGGTAGGGTAGAGTAGGTTAGGGTAGAATAGAACAAAAAAAAAATATTAAAAACCAAAAAAAAGTTTAATATATTAAAACCAAAAAAAAAAAAGATATACATATATATATATATTGTAATATGTATATATAAAATATATATTTATATATATATATATTAGTTAAGTTAGAATGAGATATGTTTAGTTAGGTTTAGGTAGGTTTAAGGATTATATAAAAATATATAAAAGAATGATCATATGCTAAGTTTTTTGAAAAAAAGAAAAATTTTTCTTAGCTTAAGTTAATTATAATAATGTTAATTGTAAGTTATTTATAAGTAATCGAAAGGCATACGTAAAAATTATACAGTTTATTTTAGAGTGTCCGCCTAGGGCCAGTAAGATTCCTAAATTTGTAAGAATAGTTAAGCTAGTTTTAAGCATTTTTGTCTAGGATAAGATAGATCTAAGAAACTATAAATAAAAATGAATTACAAAAAACTATATATATATACAGGGTGTCCCACGAGCAGTGTGCCAAAAAGCTAGAGCGTGTAGGTCTGGTCAAGACAAGAAAAAAATCGTATGGGAGGGGGGGGGTCTATTCCCCCCCGTTTAGCCGGGAGGGGCAATTTTCTAAAAAATTGACTTATTTGGAAAAAAAATATTAAAAATCAACAGTTACATCCACAATGCCGTGATATACTTTTTTGTAAAGGCAGAAACCTCTTCTTTCATCTTGTTTCTAAATGAAGCTGTTTTAAGGAATAGTTTTTGAGAAATAAATTTTCAAACTCAAATTTTTGAAAAAAAAATGAAAAAAAAAAATTTCGAACTATTTTTTTTTCAAAATTGTATGTAATTAAGTACTAATTTTTTGTCAAAAATTCAATTCTCTTATTAGTTTTTAGTTAAAAACAGAAAACCGGATGCAAAAATGTTTTGTAGTTTTTGAGAAATTAAAAAAAAACCCGAACCATTTTTTTCTAAAAAAAATCTTTTTTTTGGTTTTAACGCGGCTGGACTTGTAGGCAAATTAATGTATGAAACATTGACATCTTTTTTATTATTTTTAAAAAATTTGGAGTTTTATGAGGATTCAATAAACTGACACAGTATTGGAATAACCCTGGATTAATCCTTTTTTTTTTCATTGATAACGCCTGAAAACTGACCTGCCAATTTCGTCTGGGTCCGCCCGCCGCCATTGGGTTCAACCGGCTAGGACCTTAAGACAATAAAACCGCAATTTTTGGATTTGGTCTGACGTAATCCCTCCCTTAGTACGAGGAGGATAGCTATTATGCTTGGAGTGCCCAAATTTAGAGTACGGAGAGTGCTTCATACCGAAAACTTACACCCGTACCATTTTAGGACAGTTCAGGAACTCACCTCAAACGACAAGTTTTTGAGAGCAGAATTTTGTCGATCATTACTGCTTCGAAATGAAACTGAACGAAACAATTTTGGAAGGATATTCTGGACGGATGAAGCACAGTTTACCAGAGATGGGGTTACTAACTTCCACAATTTGCATCATTGGAGTATCACCAATCTACACAACAAAAAACAAAATAAATCACAACACCGCTTTAGCTGTAATTTTTGGCTTGGTATTGTTGGTCAAACTGTAATCGGGCCCCGGTTTTTGAATGCCGTTATTAATGGAGAATCATACTTGCAGTTCCTACGAGACCTTTTGCCCGATTTGATGGACAACGTTCCTTTGGCCATAGCAGATAATTTAATCTACCAGCAAGATGGAGCACCAGCACACTACAGCTTACGGGTTAGAAACTGGCTGGATGATCATTTTAGTGACCGTTGGATCGGAAGAAAGGGCCCCAGGGAATGGCCACCTAGATCACCAGATTTAACTCCTCTAGATTTTTATGTGTGGGGATTCATGAAGAATTATGTTTACGAAGTGGAAATAGTATCTTTGGAACGACTGAAAGCACGGATTGAAGTCGCTGGAGTCAAATTGTTTGACTTATGTGCAGCCATTAGAAGGAGATATAATCTTTGCCTTCTAAAAAATGGGGATCATATTGAAAATTGATTATAATAAAACTCCAATTTTTTTAAAAATAATAAAAACGATGTCAACGTTTCATACATTAATTTGCCTACAAGTCAAGCCGCGTTAAAAACAAAAAAAAGGTTTTTCTTAGAAAAAAATGGTTCGGGTTTTTTTTTAATTTCTCAAAAACTACAAAACATTTTTGCATCCGGTTTTCTGTTTTTAAATAAAAACTAACAAGAGAATTGAATTTTTGAAAAAAAAATAGTACTTAATTACATACAATTTTGAAAAAAAATAGTTCGAAATTTTTTTTTTCCAATTTTTTTTTCAAAATTTTGAGTTTGAAAATTAATTTCTCAAAAACTATTCCTTAAAACAGCTTCGTTTAAAAACAAGATGAAAGAAGAGGTTTCTGGCTTTACAAAAAAGTATATCACGGCATTGTGGATGTAACCGTTGATTTTTAATAATTTATTTTCCAAATTAAGTCAATTTTTTAGAAAATTGCCCCTACCGGCTAAACGGGGGGGAATAGACCCCCCCCTCCCATACGATTTTTTTCTTGTCTTGACCAGACCTACACGCTCTAGCTTTTTGGCACACTGCTCGTGGGACACCCTGTATATTATGTATATAATTTATATATATATATTTTAGTTAAGGTAGAATAAGTTAGGTTTAGTTACATTAAGGTAGGCTTAAGTTTTATATATAATACAAAAAATGATCATATGCTAAGTTTTTAATAAAAAACATTTTTCTTAGCTTAGGTTAGATATACATAGTAATGTTAGTGGCAAGTTGATATAGTAGTCGAAAGACATAGATTTAAGTTGTTACGTCTATTTTAGAGTGTCCGCCTAGGGCCAGTAAGAAATCTAGATTGTTAAGCTAGTTTTTAAGCATTTTTGTATAGGGTAAGATAGATCTAAGAAATTATGAATAAAAATGAATTAAAAACTAAAAAAAACTAAACTAAGTTCTTGATCAATCCTTAAAAAAATTAGCACACATTTTTTTTATATATTAACTTTAATCATAAATAATACCGGCGGACCCCACAAGCGGACCAGTAGGAATGCAGTTAAGTGGGAAGGTTATGGTCCTACACTTCTGACCATAACGACGCCGGAAAAAAAAGGAAAAGAAGAAAAAATTTAATCATAAATAATATCTTTGTTTTTACTTACCTATATTTTTTATTGCAAAAATAAGACAAAAAAACGGTCAAAAATCGTATTTATTTTTCACATTTTAAAAAACATGCAATTTTTTTTTATTTTTTGTAATAATTGTAGTTCAAATAGAAGACACTTGTGAAAAAAGTATTTTTTTTTTAATGATTTCTGATAAAAATTGTGGCTTCCAGGATGTACACAAACTGTCTATCCGGGTGGCGACTTACAATGTGCAGTAGCTGATATCTCCGAGATATTTCAAGAAAAATGGTTGAAAATTTCAGTAAATGTTCTTCAACATATCTATAAAATATCCTCAAAATCTCAATAAAGTATATGTTAGAAAAATTCATGAAAATTACTCTACATGTATCACTATACCAGATACCAACACCACACTTAGCCAACCCATGACCATGATCAGTCAATCACAATGCTTTGCTCAGCACTGACAATCTTAGCTACATGCACTTACCTAAAAGCAAAACAAATGCGATATAAACAATGCGATGAAAACAAAGCAAGACACGCAGCGAAACCAAACAAACGGAGTACGTAGACAAAGCTAATGCTTTTAATCGATTGCACAATGCTTGGACTAAATATTCAAAAAAGCTGAACTATGGTTATGGGAATCTCGTAAGGCATTTACGTCATAGAGGGGATAAATTCCCTAGAACAAACCAATATTAAAGGAAAGAATTGAAAGGAAGGAGCAGCAGTAAAAACATGACACCTCACACATTATATTTAAATAAATAGATAAAAATAACGTGTAGTGATTTACTCTCCACGAGATATTCTTCCCCTGCCATTTAAAGGGAAAGCACGGTATCTTACGCAAAACGTTTAGTTGCAGCGGTGAGAAATAGCTTCTGATTGTGGGTGGTGTTAATCAGAGTGTCTGTTACTTTTCCTATTTTCGAATTAATCGCTATCATTTGATTTTTATAACTTGTTCAGATTTGCTAAATACGAGTACATTTTTAGTAGTTTCTAATAGTATCGTGTGTTCCTGTATAAAAGATAATAGGTGTTTTGTGTTCCTTTTGGAAAATTCGATATGCTTGTCATAGAATTTAGCGTCGTCCTCGTTTAATGTCCCGAATACAGACTTGCTAATGGTACCTACGACGTTAAATAGAGCTCTTTTGCTCCTTTTACTAGGGTTTAGTAACTCGTTTTTTTTTTTTTGGTATATCCATCCATTATTCCGAAATTTTCGTGGTCCTTGAGTTGTTGGCATAAACTATTGATTTTGACTACATACTCAGTAGCGTGAGCTAAGGCCTTTATAAGCAGCTCGAGGTCTTAGTATACGATGAGTAATAAAGTTCTGCGCTTCCTATTTCCTCAAAGTATAAGCCTGGATTGGGGTATATGAGTTCGATCTTGAGACCACCGTGGATGACTGAGACGAGCATTGAAACGAGCAGGATAAGTGTCGGGGTACGTAACATGATCTGAAAAGTACTTACATATATCTAGTCGTGGTTATCTTGTGGCATATTTTGGTGTGTACAGTGTGAAGGGCGAGAAGGGCTTAGTGGACTACATTGATTGTTTGGTTTTATTTGGATCATGTTATTCTTGTAGAAGTTGTAAGTTGTTGTTGTGCATGAGCTTGGACTTTCTGCCGACTTGCATTACTGTGTTTTCGTCGGACAGAATTCTGATTACCTCGTATGGTCCTTCCCATATGATGGAACACTTGTTTCGTCTTGTCTGATTTTTCATCAGAACTTTGTCACCTACATTAAAAAGCTTTGTTTTGCTTTTTTTGTCGTAGTGTAGCTTCGTATTTTGTTTTTTGTCGTGCAGTTGTTCTCGCGCAAGTGTTAGTTGTTATAGCCATGCTGTAGTCGAGCCTTAAGTTCGTTAGCGCAGTTGTCATAGTTGAACGAAATTCGGGGGTTTCTGGTGAGTGAACTTTGTATTTTTGCGCGATAACCATACAAAAGTTCGCGTGGGGTATAAGACGTGCTAGTGTGCGGGTTAATGTTGTAAACGAACATGGAATAGAAGAGTCATGTGTCCAAAGTGAGCGGGTTCTGGTTCACATAGTGTCTCAAATATTCTGCTAATGTCTTGTGGCCGTGTTCAAGTGCGCCGTTGGTCTGAGGATGATACGGAGAAGTTTGTAACTTTTTCGTTTTCAAAATTTTACACACTTCTTTGAAGAGGTTACTGAGGAAGTTCGTACCTTGATCTGTTAATATTAAATCAGGAATTCCGAATCGACAAATTATTTTTTCTATTAGCATACGAACTAATGTGTTGGCTTCTGCATTGGGGATTGCGATGGCTTCACTGAATTTTTTTAGGTCGTCTTGGAAAGTTAATATGTACTAATTGTTGTTGTAACTGACAGGTAGAGGACCCACAATGTCCAAAGCTATTCGCTCGAAAGGTGTCTTACTTGTGGTTGTCATTTTAATGGCATTCTCGTATTTTTGGACGACTTATTTTTTGGGCATGATTCGCTTTTTCGGATGTACTCTGTCGTATACTTTGTGATGGTTGACCAGCAATATGTTTGTTTTATTCGTTTTGAAAGTGGATTCGTGGTTTTCGTGCAGTATTCGTTCCATGTCTTCTGGTTTGTCTAGTATTAATCGTGTATCAATGTAAATGTATATGGTTATATGTTCTTGTTTGAAAGTATTGCGTATTGTCATTTTTATTTCATCTTGGTTGTTTTCGCTAGGTGGCAAAGAAATTGCTAATGAGTTTATTCCTTTTTCTTTGCAATATTTGAGAGATGTTCGTAGACAATTAGTTAAGATTTGCTGATCAGAAGTACTTCTTAAAGGGATCGGTAAAGTGGCTATATAATGACACTTCGTTTGCCAAAGGGTTAAAGTTTGTCCTATTTCAGGTTTTAAGAAATCTTGAAATTGTTTTCGTAACAGTCCATCATCAGAACATTCTATAAGAGGAAGGAGTATAATTTTGAATGATTCCTTATTGTTTGAAAATATTGCCTCCGTTTTTTTCTATAAGATTCAAGCTTGAAGTAAATTGAGTATTCGTGTTTTGGCTATGTTAGGGTCATCGCTTTCCGTGTTGAGAGACTGTTGTTGACTTCTGGTGGTTACCAGTACCTTGCTCTCTTCTCCACCCATCGTACGCGACTAGGAGCGTCAGATATGGCGTTACTTTCACCTGATTTGTTCACAATTTTAAGCTCATATTCCTTCGGCAAGATACCGAAGCGTAAAACTCTTGAAGTAGAATTTTTTTGTCCTATTAACCATAATAAATTCTTATGGTCAGTGCATATTGTACATTTTTTTCCGAAAACGTACGGCCAGAATTGTTTTATGGCATAAGTAATGAAGTAACTCCTTTTCCGAAGTCGTGTACCGTGTTTCTGTGTCGTTTAAGGTACGGCTCGCGAAGGAGATTGGTTTTTCTTCTCCTATTGGACCTTGGGAGAGTACTGCTCCTAATGCTATGTCGCTTGCATCGGTTGTGATAATGAAATCTTTGCTGAAGTCAGGGTAAGTGAGAATAGGGGGTTTTGTCATTTGTTCTTTCAGTTTCCTGAACGACTTCTCACAAAAAGCATTCCACTTAAAAATAACGTTTTTCTTCAGTAGTTTTGTTAGGGGTCGTCGTTGTCTGCGGATTTTGTGTAACCTCAGTTATCAGGTTTCCTGATACAAGAACCATCCCGCCTAGGTTATCTTTCAAATTTTGAAGCTTACTGGAAATTGGTTTACTCCTTGTTTGTTCGGGGTACTTTCGTTTGATTTCTGGTCCGTTTTGAGTTGCGGAGTCAGATGTCGGTTCCCACTTTGACTTTGTTTCTACGCCAGTGTCGTTGTGATACACTGGGTTGGTAGTAGAGGAGCAAAAATCTGTTAGGTTAGACCCGTCGATTGTAAACTGGAATTCGACGGTAGTTGGATTAGTGTTTGGTCGCCTTGGGTCACACCGTTTAGCACTAATATCATATTTTCCAGCATTGCCCGTAGGTACTACCCCGGAAGGTACGGCTTCTTGACATTTTTCTAAGGGTTTAACTTCTTTATATGACTTAGAAGTTATTATAATTTGCCTTCTGACATTCTGAGGGGGCGGATATTCGTTGAATACCTTTTCTAGACCAGAAATAATAGCAGTGGAATGTGGAAAGATATTAATTTTTAAGAAATCTTCGCGGTAGTTAATGTGGCAATTGTATTTTTTTTAAAAGTCGTTCCCAATTATACCGTCGAAGTTTTGTTGAGCCTGGTGGTCTAAGATTTTAAAGGGATGTGATATTTTAATTGGATCGCCTTCCATTTGGAAAGACAAGGTTTCAATGATCATGCTGGAACTTGTCACCTTTTCGCCGCTCATAGTGGTCATATCTCTATTTAGTAAAAGCTAATTGGTGGTGCTCCGCATAATACTGATTTCAGCTCCAGTGTCTATGATTAGATCCCTGTATTTTCCATCCTCGAAAGGAATCGTATTATTGACAAATTATTATCAGGAACGAGGTGTATCTTTATTGAAAAATTGGGGGGGGGGGGGGGGTACATCGGCCTGGATTGTTAGTCGGGGAGAGTTGCCGTTTTCCTCCTCCCGACGGAGGTCGTTTCCCGTATTGTTGTTTAGTGGATTGGGACGTTGTTGTACATGATGAAGGTTAACCTTTCGATTTATGCAATCAGGATATTGGTTACTGCGGATATTGGTTAGTGAGGTTGATGGTTATTAGAGAGCCGGGTGATCTGGAGGTTCTGTCTTGAGTGAAACATCTTGAGCCGGCACTCATTTTCCGTGTGATGGGGTTTGCTACAACAGCCGCATCAAATTGTTTGCAGGTTGCACTGTGCTTTTTGCCTAACGGAACGGGGAATGAATTATGGCAATTGGTGCCGAAGTGTGGCCTGTTTTATTGCAGGTCTGACGGATGAGTCAAGGTGTGTTGTTTCTTGTCGAAAATGCGGAAAAAGAGTTGTCGTGACATATGCGAAGAGATTGATCGATGGCGTAAGTTATGGCCTCTTTTAATCGATTAGCATTTTGGGCTTTTACTAACAATTTTAAACTAGAATTCATAATTCCATCTTCAAATGTTTGTAAATCAAGTTTGTGGTTTCCCTGGATAAGGAAATTTTGGACGGCTTTTTCATTGGGACTATAGTATGTGGCTGAGTCCAGCGCGAGAAGTAACAGAGAGAGTCTGTCACCATGTTCTTTGATCATTTCTCTGGTGTTTTGCTTGGCTGCTAGAAGTTGCTCCTGCGCCGAAGTGCGGGATATATGTTCCTTAAACTAGGGTTCCACCAGCTCAATTACCAGATCCTTCCAAATTATTATATATTATATATCGAGCATTATTGTGATTGGCTGATCATGGTCATGGTTTGGCTAATCGTGGTGATGGTATGTGGTATAGTAGGTGCATGTAGTGAATTCACTACACACCCCACATTATGGTATTATCTTAGCCATGTTTCACCGTCGCTTGAATATGAGCTTCTTTCATATTTTCGGTGCGTGATGTGTACTTGTCTGCATTCTGTTAAAAAGAGGGAGGGATTTGTTGGTTTAAATTTCCTCCCCCGGCCATTGCCCAGGAACGTTACCTACCGACCTACTTGTATGCGTGAAAGGGGGAGTGGGGAGGGCCTCAGTCAAAAATATAAACACTCGCAACCAACAACTGAAATTTTTAGTTTAGATAAGCCGAATATCGAACGACACTTCTGAGTTTCCTTGTATCTTATTGTGTTCTGACTAACATGGCTACATTCGATGTTTCTGATGGGAACAGCTGTTACTTCGGTCCGATGTCCCGGCAAGATGCCATGGAGGTTTTGATGGATGAACGCGAACGCGGCGTGGTCCTGGTTCGCGATAGCAACTCAATCCACGGAGGATCAAGATGATCTACTGTTCAAACATGGTGATATTTCGACGATAATACGGAAGGACGAGGATCAATTGTGGACGGCCAGAAATGCCTTGGGGCTAGTTGGGCAAATTCCAGTTCCTTATATTCAAAAGTATGACGAGAATACAGAGGACAATAGCATAGAACGACCAAGTTCGGAGGGTAGTGGATGCAGCAACATCATAAGCGAAAACAGTACAACCTCAAAAACAATAGTACAAAGCCGCCACATCTACGGCGGTGGTGGAAGCAACACTAATTCATATAAAATCGGCAACGCGCTGAAAAAGTCTGATTTAAATAGTAAACTTCCAATTTACGCTCGAATGAAACAGCCGCGTGTCCCAAATGCCTACGATAAGACTGCTCTCAAGATCGAAGTCGATGATATCATCAAAGTAACCAAGACGAATATCAACAGGCAGTGGGACGGCGAGCTTAAAGGCAAAAAAGGACATTTCCTATTCACTTCATTAATACGTCGAATTCATTGACAACAACAATGACATGCTTACCAAGTGCAGTACAGTAGTATGTAGCAATGTGTCCAATGCCAACGACTGGGGCAAATTAGCTATAAAAAAAACGAAGAAGAATAATAAGAAGCTCGTCTAGTATTCCCCCAAGGTCTGCTTTTTTGTCTTTCTCTTTAAATCTAAATCCATAAAGTATCTAACAATCCAAGTATGCAAATGTAAATACGCTTCGATTGAATAGGAAGCCACTTATCAATTCCTAATAAAACGACTTGCCAAAAACCACGAGTCCCACGACCGTATGCATGTCTATCTTATTTCCCCATTGCCAACTTTGTCTTCCTTACTCTTACCAAGCCAAGAGCAACATGCCATTCGAAGATTTTACGATGTATTAACTGTGTAGGTAGGTGACTACGAGCATCGGTACGGACTTTCGACTGACGACAGCTCCGGTAAATGAATGAAATGATAATCAACTTTAAGCCTTACGCCTCTGAAGATGTTAACATAGCAGGCAAATAATTGTCTAATCATGTAACGAATTCTAGAACTAACAGTAAGTGCGTAACAATATGTCCGTAGTGCAAACGAATGTGAAGTTTCGTTGTATCTTTTTGATTTGACGCCCCCGCAGGGACACTTTTTTAGCTTAATGCAAGCCTTAACAAAAGAATATATAACTTAATTAACTTTTTAACTAGGTGACAAGGTGGAAACGATTAAGGAGTGGGTGAACGGTTGTGATATAGGGCAATTCTAAGGCTGAACTTTTTGAGGTGAAGGTCGAAAAGATTGGTGTTAGCTTTGCGCAGCATTCTGCACATTGGTTCGTGGTGGCCATAATTTGTGCGGTGAGTGTTTATACGGCATCGAGCGAAGGTTACGTAGGTTGGTGTTAAGGGGAAGCATGTAAAGGGTCCGCCATCTAACGTTTTTTTTTTCAAGTAGTGCTTATGTCGTGAATGGTAACACTTAGCTCATGTCTGATTTGGCAGATAATTAGTTTTATCCTTCCGCTGAACGAATATGGTTGTGTATACGCTTGAACAACGCTTCGCTAAGTGGGCCTGCGATCGACTTACAGAAGATGCCGATTTTGCCAAAAAAATCATCTTTTCAGATGAAGCTCATTTTGATCTTGGCGGGTATGTAAAGAAGCAAAATTGTCGCATTTGGGGCACAGAAAACCCGCACGCATACATCGAAAAGCCGGTGCACTCAAAACGAGCCACTGTTTGGTGCGGATTTTGGTCCAGAGGCATAATTGGGCCATTTTTCTTCGAAAATGAGCAAGGAGTGGCTCAATTTAAGGTGATTCGTATAAGGTGGTAAATTAAGGAGGCCAGCCCAGGGAAGGCCATGAAGGGAAAAACGGATAAGCCTACGTTGAATGGATTCAATACGCGTAGTGTGGGATTCGTAAGATCGGGAATGCGATGGTGGTCCGATAAGTACTTAGCCTCACTTAGGCAGATGGCGCCAGTATCGCAAGAGCAACTTACTATCGTGTAGTACATTCTAGTAGACGGCTTTTGTCGAAATTTCAGCCGGATCGGACTCGTAGTTTTGTTTTGACCGCGTGTGGAAGCGGGAGTGTCCGCGGATTTTAGAAAAATGGAAAAAGAGCAATATCGGTCGGTGATTCGATTCTTGTTTTTGGAAGGGAAATCGCGCAGCGAAATCAAAGAGCGTTTGGATACTGTGTACGGTGACTCTTCTCCTTCGATGGCGAGCATCAAAAATTGGTTTGACGTGTTTCAACGTGGTCGCACGTCGGTTTTTGATGAGCCACATCCAGGTGCCCCGAAAACGGCTACCACGGAGGATAACGTGACAAAAATCCACGATCTCGTATTAGCAGACCGCTGATTGAAGGTGCGCGAGATAGCTGAGACAGTAGGCATTTCAAAAGATCGCGTGGGTCATATCCTGCATCAAATTTTGGGTATGAGAAAGCTGTCGGCGCGATGGGTGCCACCATGATAACGCATCGGCTCACACCTCCGCCCTCGCCACGGCCAAATTGGTCGAATTGGGCTACGAACTGCTGCCCCATCCACCGTATTCTCCAGATTTGGCCCCGTCTGAAAACGTATTTTTGGACACATAATTTTTCAGCCCTTTTTGTGGACTGGAACGATATAAGCATATTTCCAAAGCTAAGAAAATAGTCCTTGAGAGAGAGAGAGCGTTGAAATAAAGCGGTAAGGGGTAAAATAATGGGGTTGGCGCACTTTTTAAAACTATGGCAGGTAGACAGTCGGGACCGGGAGAGTGGTCGTCTTTTAGGTTGCGTATTTTTTCGGCGATTAGGTCGGGAGTTATGTTCAGTGAGACAAGAGACGTCTAGCTGCAGTCTTTCAAATATTGAAAATAGTCATGATCGAGTTGAAGATCCTGTTCGGTGAATGATTGGCTGAAGAAACAGGCGGGGCGATTACTTCGGGTTCGTTGAAAGAGTTATTGAGAAAATTAAATGTAGGATAGTTATCGGTTTTTCTTTTTGTATTAATGAAGTGAAAGAAACACTTGGGGTCAGAGATAAGGGAGGATTGCATTCGGTTCAGATATCAGAGGTAGAGTGATTCACATAACTGTGCAAATGTAGTGTAAGACTGTATGTAGTTAGGTCAGATGCAGAGGAGGATTTAAGATAGGCATGCCAATTTTTGTTTCTTTTATTGCGCAAAGAGCGTAGTTGCTCTAGTTGAAGGTAGGTATACCAGGGGGGAGATGAAGTGTAGTTCATTTTTGGAGAATATGGGACTGAAAGAATGATGCAGCTGAGGATTTTGGAGTAAAATAGCACAAGGGTTTCGTTTAAGGATATGTGTGAGTTAGGGTTAAGGAGGAAGTTAAAATTACCATTGTTTAGCAGATTATTTAGTTTCGCGAAGTCAGCTTTCCGGAAATTGAAACAGTACGCATTTTCGGAGGGAAGAGTAGTGACTTCGGTCTCGAGTGAAAGAGTTACCGATAGAGGTGGATGAAGGGGGTCTAAAGTAGAGAGAAAACGGTTGCTCGGGGTAAGAAAATCAGGCCGAGTTGTCTGTCCATGTTATTGGTGATGTTACTGAGTTGCAGAATGCAGGAGTCAGAGAAATGATCTGTGAAAAGGATTTCATTACCGGCGGAAGGGCTAGCGGCGACATAATGTGTGTGTGCAGTTCCATTATAACGTCATAATGGCATGGAATGAAATTACTGTAAAACTACAAACAACGCGACAAATTCAGTCCATCTCTCGAATCCCAAGACAACCACCCTCGGAGAGTAGTGAACGAACATCTTCGACACAAATCATCTGCACCCCGTCCAGGTTGTGTAACAAACATTATAAGAGCGTAATTCTTGAACCTGCACGAATAATAAAAAAAAAATAATGGGTCTCATCATCAGACTGAACCCATTTCAGGTGCGGGAAATTGAAATTGCCACAGATAATGATGATGTCATTGGGTTCGGCAATATCAAATATGGAGTCGACGAGATCAACGGAGAGTTGATAGCTGTGTGTGGGCTGTGAGGGTCTTAAGTAACAGCAAGCTAAATAAGCAAGCAAGATAAAGTTTCCGTTTAGAGAGACTTATCGAGGCGCTAGTGCAGTTGAAGTCAGCGTTTGTGGGAATTAAGGAGTACTGCGGTGCCTGATCCTCTGACGTTCTGATAATATAGAGATACATATGTTTTTGTAAGAAATAATCGGTGGGTGGGGAGATGTAGTGGTGTTTAGGTTAAGATTTAAAATAGTTTTTGAAATTAGAGCGGGTACTTTGCAATTGTGCCATGCGCTTTGAACTGACATGGGCGGCGACGGTGGAGAGGAGAGAGGATTTAAATCAATATTAAGGCTTTCGTCAAACCGGATAAAGGTCTTTTTTAACGTGTGGGGGTGTGTGGGTAAGCGTTCTTGGTGGATTGAAACTAGGACGTTGATTTTAGTTTTGTCGTCGATACAAATGAAGTCAGGTTTGTCGTGGAGGTAGGGTAAATAGAGGCGTACATTTTCGTAAGTTCTTCTGTCTCTTAAACGAGACATAACATAGCGGTCTTCTGCGTTAAGCTCGGCGAGATGTTTGGTGAGTTTGGCCGTAGGAGGGAGGAGTGGATCTAAGAAAGAGGGGGAGGGGAGAGGGAAGGGGTGTTGTCAGAAGCTGAGGAGGTGAAGAGGTATTTCTAAGAAGCTGATTAGGTGGAGGGAGTTGGGTTCAGAGTGTGAGAGTGTATAAAATGTGGGTACTGTGGATACGTGCGGCTATTACGAGAAGCCTGGGTGTTGGGATTGGGTGTTGAATTAACAATATTTGGTGAGAGGATGAGGGTCGAGAGCCGGGCGCAAGGTTAAAGGATACGCGGTTATGGGTACGTACTCTGTTAATTATGTGGTGGGATGTTGAGGGTAGTTGTTGAGGTTGAGAAGGGAGAGAGAGTCCAGATTTGGGTCGGTTAAGGGATTTGGGAGTGTTAGGTTTAGACTTATATTTAGGTTTAATGTTATTCTTACGATCCCTTACGGCGTATGTAAACCTGCCATTGGTGTTGGGCAATCCCTGCCTTGAAGAGGCTGAAGCTATTGAAGTATCCACTGACGTAGCTCCCTCCAGCCACCAAAAGCGTTGATGCTGGCGGACTATGTCTTCTCGATCCCGGCGTGAGACCGATCTACAGAACCTGAGACGCTCCGGCTCACTAAGCGCGACATCGAGTTTGTAGAGGATAACAAGCAATTACCGGGGATTTGGATGGCATACATTTCAGTTCCTCTATAACGTATATACTGTTCATTGCAGACCTTGTGAAGTTGGAATCAACGCTGAGTATGTGCGATTGTATTTAAGCATACAAGTTGGTTTGATGTTTTGTCGTTCAGGAACTTTAATTTTGTTGAATGCTCCGAGAGTGCTCTCGTAAGCATTGAGATGTCCCATGAATGGAATTAAGGGTCGGGGAAGAGGGAGAGCCTTTTCACGGTTATCCAGTTTGCAATTCAGTTGAGATATAAGGAAGAGCAGGATTTAAGTCCTGCACTCATTTGCTCGTTGGTACATTTAATGGCAACCAGAATATGTGCAGCCGATATGAACTTACATTCCTCACAGAAGAATGTAAATATTCAATCATATTCGTGAAGGTAGTTCTTCGCGTTCCTACTTAGGCCAATGCAGATCGAATGGGAGGTTTTCCCCACAAATTTCCTTACAAGCGATCAATTGCGATGAGTGAGCAGTCACCGAACAATTAACGGATCCACAGGAAGGCATTATGCAAGTGGGGTGGGTGTTCGGACAGGTAACTTATTAATTAGGTCAATAATGCAGCGTAAATTGCAGGGTAGAGGATTTTTTTTTTCACTTTGTTTCTTTGTTTTGGTTTTTTATTTTGCTGTGATTTCGTATTGTTTGTTTTGTTTTTTTATTAATCTGTATTGACGGGTGAATTGCGAAGGAGAACTGGGGAAACACAAAGACACGTTCGCACAGGTAAGGAGTTAACTGTCTTCTTCTTCTTCTTTTCCTTTTTTTCCTTTTTTAACCTTCCCACTTAACTGCATTCCTACTGGTCCGCTTGTGGGGTCCGCCGGTTTGCCCTCAGAAAGTAGCGGCAGGCTTCCCGGTTTGGGATTACTTCATCGCTGAGGCCAATCAAATGCTGGTGTTTTTGCATTCATTTGCACCAATTGTTTTTCGGCCTGCCTTTTTTGCGTGTTGAAATTGGAACGTTGATTGATAACGCCTTTTGGACGGGGTTCAAAGGATCCCTCCTTTGAACATGGCAATACCAACTGAGTCGGTCGCGCTCTATCTTTCTTGTGGTGGTTTCTTTTACGTGGAGGCTTCCTCGGATCTTTGAACTTCTTCTCGAAATCAACCAACACCATATGCAAGTCCTTTGAAGAATCACGATGCTTTTCCATCATGACCCTTATACTTTGGATTGTATATGTCGTTGATCTACCCGAGACAAACCCACACTGGTCATCAGATAGTCGTATTATTTTCCGCAGTCGGCTATCTAATACTGGTCCAACGATCTTCATGGTGTGCGACATCAGCTTGACAGAACGGTAGTTATCACAATTTCGCGTATCACCCTTTCCTTTGTGCAAAGGAAGAAGATAGCTTTCCCTCCATTGATTAGGCATAGTGTCGCCTCTCATAAGTTTGGAGATAAGAACCATGAGCCATCTAGACCCGATATCTCCCATCTTTTTCCAGAACTCAGAAGGTATCCCATCCGGCCCAACAGCTTTTCTTTTCTTGGAGTTTTTAACCGCGTACCGAACTTCTTCGACTGTGATGTCGGATATTTCGGCATGATTCGGGGCGGCTCTTGGAAAGTACACTCGGGGAAACTGTTCGTTCAGAAGTTCCTCGCAATACTGTCGCCATCTGTGGAGAATTTTTTCGTCTTCCACAAGGAGTTGGCCTTCAGCATTGGTAATAAACTTTGGAAAACGAATCTCCTGAGCATTTCTTCTCTCTGGGCGGAATCTTTCTCCTCGATTTAGCAAATTGTTATCTATGACGAATCAAAGACCCTAGAATGATGGCGGAACCTTTACTCTTATTGACCGAAAGGATGCTCAATACAATAACCGCAAGCATTCAATGCAATTAAAGTGACACTTACAACAGCACGAGTTATAGCTATCTTTAGAAGCGGCCGAGCAGTTTCCCTTACACCGATGCCAGTGACGTAGGTTTTAGAGGGACGCCAGTTGCTTTTCCAAGTGAAGAATTCATCTTATCGGCTTATCAGATGGTCTGTACGTCTTTCTGTCTACACGGACACAATACATCATAGACCAGGGAAACTCAACTTTGCTGCTGACGCCTCTCGACAACCAGTTTCATGATACATTAACACGGCTGAACTCAAGTGCGCCCGAGGACAAAGCCCTGCAGATGACCCTTCAGTCACGACAGACACACAAGTCCATCGACAACGAGGAAGAACGCAATATGAACATGGTTCCACTTCCACTAGAAGTATTACAACACTACCATGAATAATATAGCCAACTGGGAATATCAACAACTAAACAACAGGTTTTCGGACAATACTGACGGAAAACAGTGATAGATGACCAAGCAAAAGTCCAGCTTTTAAGACACTGAAACTAATACCAACACCATTGGCAGCCAACAAGATTTGGGATGTTGACACCATAGTCATAGGCTTGTCCTCTTCTGATGCCGAAAAAAAAACAAAATACATTCAACTTCTTCCTCTTCCTTCAGACGATGTCACATTCTCATTTGATCTCTTTTTCATAGAACATTCGATCACTCCTTTTTTTGATTCCTAAGGTATTACGCAAACGGTAATGCAGAAACAAAATAACAAATTAGCGACGCGATATACATACAGCGAACACATAAAACGGTAATGCAGAGCAAAAAAAATCACACAAAAAATAGCTATCTGTAGATATCTACTTCTTCCATTGAATTTTCATAAATTATACTGTTTGTCCGATACTTGTACAACGCAATAGATGGCTGCAGGTTAGGAAAACTTGAAATGAAGTTATTGCAGTCGATGCGAGTCGATTCAAGATAGCAAAAACCCAGATATCTCAAATATGATAAATCGAGTTAGCTGGTTCTTGCATTCAGGTGACGATATGCTAAGATTTTAAAATGAAATATTTTTTCTTAGCTTAAGTTAATAACATATAATAATAATCGTAAGTTAATATATACATAGTAGTTGAAAGACAGAGTTTTAAGTTGTACTGTTTGTTTTAGAAGATATTTAAATTTGTAAGGATAGTTAAGCCAGTTTTAAGCATTTTTGTCTAGAATAAGATAGATCTAAGTAATAATGAATAAAAATGGATTTAAAACTAAAAAAAAACCCACTGACAAAAAATTAAACTATAGTTCCTACTATACTGCTCAGTATACTTGGCACCAGAATATCATGTTTGCGTATGGCAGGCTTATACACTTAATCACGATAAATATAGCACCATGGTCAGGCTATCAAACCGGCCACTTCAAAGATCTGAAAGATCAGGCATCTTTGGATCATCACCTTAATTAAAAGCTGCATTTAAATCGATGGTTCTGCTTAGATCATTCTCGATGCTAATGGCGTGCAAGAATTTCCCATGGTAATCCCACACAATCTAACGAGTTTGGCTTGGATGTCGTATGTAGCTTTAGTAATTGAAATTCGTGATTGAAATTGCTGGGATAAACTGAAGCGCGAATGGCCAATGGTGATAAGTTTATTTATGAAAAGTTTCAGACGCTTACCAAACAAGCTTTTCTCACTATATCTAGTGCATGCATCTTAAGCCTATTTGAAGAGCAGCCCTTCGCTCTCACTCACCCATTTTCGAATTGACCAACCTCGTCGTTTCTGCATTTCCAACTTCTTTGCCTTTATCGTCTAACCAGTATAGAGCATAATCTATTTGGCTGACAGCACTGATGGTTGTGATTAACTATCTGCCAAACCGAACTTTTCTCAACCCGATTTAGCTCGAATTAAAATTTAAACAAATCAAGTTAGCCTAAACAAAATTATTTCAGTAATGTTCCGTGCTTCCATAGGCTTCACCAAATCCGCCTAATTATAATGCAACTCGTTATAACTTAATTTAGCTGTAATTCCGTTTGAAGCGGTTTATGAATTCGAGTTGAAATATTAGTGTTTGTGATAACCTTGATCCGTTTAGTAGCTAGAAGAATCGTATATAATTTTCCGTAACAGAAGTGTTCGGGATTGTTCAGATCATGTTCCGAAAGTGGAGGACAAGTCCGTCACCACTGAACGTGATTCATTAATTAACATTTCGTTAATTGTGCCAAGTTTTAATTTTGAATTTGAGAAGCTGAAATCGATTCGAATCATGTAAGAGATAGTAAAAAGGATAAATAAAATAAATACCCGAAATTCTGAAGGTAAACCAGAGAAAGACCAAATATGTTAACTTCTCTCAATCACCCATGATGTGCGTGATTCACAAATAATACCAATCTATTGTTGATTACCGACTTCAAACGGAGAATAACGACGAGTTTTTCAAGAAAAATATACTATAGGGAATTTTGTCAGAACCCCCCCTAGAAACAAGATTTCGATGACTTGGCTGTTGGAATATCAAACTCGGTGTCATCGACGTCAGCAGCCAACAAACTTTTCTCTGAGTGACGGTGCTCCATTTAGTCAAGTTAATACTGCTTCATATCATTTAATAAGAATGCCAATGTGGACACAGGAACATTTTGTCGAGGCGTGAGGTGAATATTGTATGTTAATCTTAATTCCGAATAATGAAGAAAAAGATACAGTCCCAAAAGCTATCTTAAAGATATTTGCTCCTTTGTTCAAATTGCTTTGTCGAAGCTCCTGGGTAGCCTGGTTCCTGTCAGACGCGGAAGACGATATTTCTTCCAACTCCTGATAGAGGCCTTCCATGCTTTTCGCTTTGAATTCGGCGCACTTTTTCTTCGCGATACCTTTGCAATATCTATATACCTTTTCACGGCGAGCTTTATCCTCTCTATTAGTAGAAGAGCACTTTGACCAAGCTTGGAAAGCCATTTTCTTATCGTGTATCACTGCTTTGACTTCGTCTGTCCACCACCAGGTTTCTTTTGCGTGTTGGCAGGGGCCTTTAGATGTTCCGAGCAGTGATTTGGCTTTCTCCAGGCCAGATTGTTGTAGGGAATCCCACATGTCTCTGCACTCCTCATTACCGACCTCATCGATAATGGAAAAGAGGTAGTTTTTCATGTTTGTAATAAAAGCTTCGCCTTTTCCTTTATCCAGCCACTTGATTCTCTCTGACACCTTCCTTTGCTGCTTTGATTTCTTACTCGCCTCCATAAAAAATTCAGTCAGGAGGAGACGGTGTTGAGGGGCGATCGCTTCTCCCAGGATCACTTTGCAATCTTTAGCTCGTGGCTTCATGAAACTGGATACCAAATGATAGTCTATTTGAGTTTCATTTCCGCCGCTGCTATAAGTGATCAGGTGCCGGCTTTGTTTGACGAACATGGTATTTAGCACTATAAGACCGTACGACTTGCACATGTTTAGGATATCTTCACCTGTAACTGTAAACTATCTTAAACCACTAGGATTTCTCCGTTAACCAATACAGCACCTTTATCCATTTCGTCAATTTTCATCCTTTTTTTAAATTTATTATATCTTGTAAGAAACCAAAATGTGGATTGAATATATTTTTACAAAGTAGTCGTCAGGAAGATGATTCATTTTGATTTGTGTTAGTTTTTTCTATCCTGTTTTACGTATATGTATTAGTTTATCATCAAATCAACTTCAGAGATTTCGCCAAACCCTTTATTTTCGGTCACTGCCAAGCAGTGTTTGGCGAATGCGATTCTTTTCTGTTTGTTAACTTTAACAGTTGGCTTACGAGGTACAACTTTAAAATTATTTGATACTAAGACTCCACACATGGCTGTGGTGAAAAATTTTACTAGGGTGTTGAGGTTGTTGCTTGATTTTTTTTGCCTGCTCCTCTTTCCTTTGGGGTCTTTGTGATATCCTGGTTTGTTTTCCACTGCTTCGTTTACAATATTTTTTATTGTTGACCACACTTAGATGTCGAAGCAGTTAATAGTGCAAACGTCAGCGGAATTGTTGGCTGTGAATTTTTTTTAATTATTTGCGATTATTTTGAGAATAAATTTAAAAACAAACTTTTTTCTGAGTTCTAAGCGAGGTGTCTATACACCTATGGTGAATTATTGGACAAATGATAGAGTGTTCCAAGTGCAAGAGCCCTATTAGGGGAGAGACAGGAATCTCATGTGCCGGAGTCTGCAAGAAGGTCTTCCATTCAACTACAAAATGTTCGGGATTAGATCAGTATACCGCTGCTGTGCTGGATTCGGACAACATGGTAAGATTCATGTGTGATGACTGCATTACATACATTCAAAATGTGGATTTGGTGGTCAAAGAAATGGCAGAAAATGTAGACCGTAATTCCAGTTACCTAAAGCAGTACAAAGAAGAATTTGAAGAGTCGTTAAAGAAAAATGAGACAGAATTGAAAGAATTACTAGCGGCAATCGAAAAACGTTACGCAAAGAGAATAAAAGAAATGAGAATAGCTCAAGAAGTATGCGAGAAGTCACTTGAAGAAGTCATGAAAATAAATGCTGTCACTGAAAACATTAAGGAACAGAATGAAAAAATATGCGCGGAAATAAAGAAAAACAATGTTGGCGTTTGTAAAGAAGTTAAACATTTTGTTGACAAAATGCAAGCAAAATGCGGTAGCCAAGTGTCATATGCTGAAACTGTCAAAAGATCATCAAGGACATGTCAAGAAAAAAGGTTTGTACCTGAGCTAAAAAAAGAGTTGCCATTGATTGTTAAGCCAAAAGTGAAGCAGAATAGTGTGAAAACAAGGGAAGTACTAAACAAGAAAATTGATCCAACAAATTTAAAGATAGCTAACATCGAGGGGAGCAGAAATGGTAGCGTTATAATTGCAAGTGAAAATAGCGAAGATAGACAAAAAATACAAAAAGTGATGCAAGATCAACTCGGGGAGGAATATGAAATCAAAATACCAAAGAAAATTAAACCAAAGATAATAATACCATTTATGAAATTTAAAAATAATGAGCAGGAAATTATCGATAGACTAAAAAAACAAAACTGTATTATGGAGAGTAGTGAATTAAAGCTTTTAAAATACAATGAAAATATTAAAAACAGTAAAAAAAACTATAGCGCTATTCTAGAAATTGATGATGATACATTTACAAAAGTACTGGAAATAGGAAAAGTAAATATAGGATGGGAGAGGTGTAAAGTTTTTGATGGTGCAGACGTAATTATATGTTTTAAATGCAGAGGGTTTAACCATAAGGTAAGAAAGATGAAATATGTCTGAAGTGTCATGGGAAACACGAGACAAAAAGTTGCGAGAAAGAAGATACACCAAGGTGCATAAATTGCAGTAGAATAAATGAAAAATTGAAACTAGGACATGATGAAAATCACAGTACGATGAGTAAACAATGTCCCTCATATTTGAAGAGACTTGAAGAAAAGAAAAAAAAGATGGGATATTAGCAACCAAAGCCCAAAATAAGAGCATTATATTTCAACATTCAAGGTATTATTAATAATTTCGATGAACTTGAAACAATAATAAGCAATAATAACTATGATTTCATAATTTTATCGGAAACGCATTTAACAGAGAATATTGAGCAAAGTGAAATACAACTGGAAGGTTTCAATGTATATCATGCCTCTCAAACTCACCGAGAACTGGTGGTACGACACTGTACATAAAAAATCAGTGGAGTATTACCAATACGTGGCAGACAGCAGTCGATTACCAAAGATGGTTACTGGAATGTAAAGTCAGCTACAAAAACATTAACTTGACTATAGCAGCTGTGTACAGGTCTCCAAGTAGTTCTGAAAGAGATTTCTGTACGTTTTTCGAAGAATATATTGAAGAAGTCACGGAAAGTTCAAACAATATTATAATAGCTGGTGACTTCAATATAGATTGGTCGAAAAATGAGGTCTACAAAAAGGACCTGGAAAGAGTTATTAATGATAACTTTCTTTCACAAAAAATTAGCGACTATACAAGGACAACGGCAACATCTAGGAAAATAATAGACTACATTGTTACAAATATATATGACCTATGTACAGAAATTAGAAGTGAATGGAACGTATCTGACCACGAATGCATTGAGATCAAAGTACATAACAATAGTTTAATCAAAGACATAAAGAAAATCGAGATTTTTAAGTATAATAAACAAAGATACAGGAATGATATGAGAGAAATGGATGTTAGGTACGATAATACACACAATTTAAACTACAATGCTAAAAAAATTGGCAACATCTTTGGGCAGCTTAACCAAAAATATACGGTAAAAAAGATCAAAAATAAAAAACGTGATGCAAATAGTTGGTTCAGCAATAGCCTCAGAACACTGAAAAACGAAAAGATCCAGAAGTACATGCAAGCGAAGATGACAAACGGTACTAACATTTGGCGAGAATATAAAATTATTCGAAATCAATACAAAGCTAAACTTAAAGAAGCAAAAAATAATTACATTAACCAAAAGATCAGTAATGCAAATGATCAAAAGGCTATGTGGAACGAAATTAAAGTGCTAGTTTTGAACCAACAAAAGCAGGAAATTAATACAGTTGAGTTTTATGGCGAAACCTATAACTGCAGCAAGGATATCGCACAAAAATTTAATAAGTATTTTATCACCAGCATTAACGAAATAAGAGATTCTATCCCACATATCCAATACGAGAACATAATCCCGAGTGCCGAATGTAGATTTAAAATGAAGAAATTAACTGAACAGGAGTTAAAAATACTTATTAGTAAAATGAAAAACAAACGAGATGTTAACAAAGTTAGTCCAAAAATTCTTTTAGACAACTGGTCAACAGTGGGTCATTGTATAACAAAAATAATAAACACCTCAATAGAAACCGGTGAATTTCCGCAAGTATGGAAATGCTCGGTGATCACCCCTGTAGAGAAAGTGAATGGCTCAATTAAGTGTGAAGATTACCGACCAATAAATACAATACAAACCCTCGATAAAGTTATGGAGATAGTTGTAAAACAGCAACTAGTGAAATTCCTTGAAGAAAACAACATAATATCTGACTGTCAATCTGGCTTTAGGAAAGGCTATTCATGTGAGACAGCAATAAATCACATTGTCGACAAGTGGAAAGCAAACGGATCCAGTAACAAGATAACCGTTCTATTCTTGGACTTCAAAAGAGCATTCGAAACAATTGACAGAAGCATACTTTTCAAATAAATGTTTGAGTATGGAATCAGGGGTATCGAATTGCGATGGTTCCAATCCTTCTTAACAGAGAGGTTTCAGAAAACCAAAGTGAATGGTGAAGTCTCAAGTGAGCTTGAAATAAGGCATGGAGTCCCACAAGGATCAATACTGGGAGCCCTATTATTTGTCATATACAAACGATATGCCAAAAATAGTGAAGAAATGCAGGATTGCTCTATATGCTGATGACACGCTAATTTATGCTGAGGGCAAGAATGGAATAGAATGTAGAGAAAAATTATCGGAGGATATTGAACGACTGACTAAGTGGTTACAGATGAACAAACTTAAACTAAATGAACAAAAAACCAAATATATGGACATTTATATGGAAAACAATTTCACAATAAAAATAAATAACTGTGCAATTGAAAAAGTTGACGAGATAAAATATCTAGGCGTTATAATTGACAAGAAAATTAATCTCAATCCCCACATCGACTACATATGTAAAAAAATTGGTAAAAAAATCGGTTTTTTCAAACGTATCAGAAAGAGTTTGAGCACGCTAACAGCAATAAATGTCTACAACACGATTGTTAAGCCGCATTTTGAGTATTGTTCTACGCTTTTATACTCGTGCTGCAATGCTGGTCACATAGCTAGATTGCAAAAACTGCAAAACAAAGCAATGAGGTCTATTCTCAGATGCAATAGATACACCGCAGTAGGATGGATGTTAGCTAGCCTAAAGTGGCTGAACATAAAACAACGATGGGAGTTTAACACACTAAAGATAGTGTTCAAAATAAAGCATGGACTTGCACCAGCATATTTGAGGGAAGGAACAATAAGTGTTGGTGAATCACAACCATATGCACTAAGAAATACAGATGACTTTAGAATACCATTTAGAGGCACAGCAGCTGCACAAAACACTATACTGTATAAAGGTCTTGAACTATATAATTCACTACCTTTCCACATAAAGTCTGAATCTAATTTTAACGTATTTAGAAATAAATGTGTAAATTTAATCAACATGAATGCTATGTAAACTAATTAAATTAATTTGTACGTTAAATTCTGTTGAACTCGTTGTATTGTAATGGTAATAACTATGTCCAAATAAACTTATCTATCATCTATACCTAATGATATAAAAAATGAAGCAAATTTTCAAAGATTTAAAAGAAATGCATTGAATTTGTAAAACATAATGTTTAAAAATTGTAAATGAAATAGATTGAGTTTGTTTTTCGGCTAACTTACTAAGTTATTATAAATTTAATACTAAGTTTTTTTGTAAAGTACTTTAAGTACTAATATAATGAATATTGTAGTCTTCTTGCAGCAAGATAGGGAATAGCCACAGAGCCGAATGAATGGATATTGTATATCCAGGAATCGGTGCCTTCCGGCTCTTGCCGAGAAGAACGCAATTCTTCTTCTTCTTCTTCTACTTCTTTCACCTGTTTTCTTTGCCGCTAAAGGGCAAACCGGTCCTTAATTTCATTCTGATATTGACAATAGATACAAGGTAATTTAATTATTCAACGATGATTTGTTTTGAAATTCCTGTTTTCCGCTTCTGTGAAATTGAATTTGGTTTTTAATTTTGGCAATGATTAATATAAATACATATATTAAAATCGCAATACACTTCTCTGCATACTTTGGTGTCTTTCACCTATCAGAAAATAATCAATTTGGTTGCTCCATGCTCCACCGGATGAAATCCAGGCATCCGGTCACAAACCAAAGTATAACCGTCCGCAACGGTTGTTCCGTTTGAAAGTCTAACTTCTTGACTTACTGATACCTAATTTATATTTACTCATTTCGTTGAGTACTATTTGGAAAGCACCCGATCTGTACAAGCTCCGTACCTTCCATGAGTCTATCCTTAATTTTTGTGCATTCCTTTTCATTGATGATCTCCCTTGGATAGTTCCCACTAGGATATTCGATTGAGGAACTAGTTTACCTCTGGAACATTTTATCCAAGAAAATCCTGTCATTAATCGGTGTGCCGATGATGTGAGTATGCGCAGTGCAGAGCAGAAACCAGAATGAGACCTACCACTTTAAATGGCCACTTATGTTTCCCTTCTTCTTCTTCTTCTTTTCCTTTTTATCCCGGCGTCGTTATGGTCAGAAGTGTAGGACCATAACCTACCCACTTAACTGCATTCCTACTGGTCCGCTTGTGGGGTCCGCCTTTTTTTTTTGTGACACGGGCATGCTCCAGATTTTTTTTGTTTGATCTTACTCTTACAACACCGGTGATCTCCGGTCGTGTCAACCCACTGATTTGCATGTACACTTGTGGGGCAGTTTAATGGTGGTATATGTGTCCCTAGGCTCACTTTGGTGTTTTCTAAGTTGCCTAGATGTGATTTTTGTTTACCTTTGTTTTAGTCGCCTTTTACGACAAGCGAGAGGTATCGCTGCACGGATACTCTTAACCCGTCCCTGCACGGAAACCACTTATGTTTCCCTAATTGTCAAAATTATGTCAACAATCTCGCACATTGTTATAACTCCGAGAATGTGTGCCAGGAGTACATTCAAATGAACTCACTGCGGCAAAATAAAATGAGCTAACATGTATTTAGATAGAAGCTCGTTTGCAACGGGTTTTTCATTAGGAAACTGGTCATCAGTGAAAATACCTGGATTTCATGGGAAAAGACGTACGAAAAACGTACGGATGGTCTCATTCTGGTTTCTGGTGTAGAATCATCAGTTCTGTGCCTATTTCTGCCATTTGTAGTGTTCTCTCACGCCTAAGCCCTACCAATTTTAACATATGCAATAATTATTTGTTGTACCTAAAAAATCAACGGAAAACACTCCTATTATTCTTGGATCGTTCATTCTTGCTTCGATCTGAGGGGTCACTAACTGCTCAATCAAAGAATGCAATTATTGTCGACGTACATTCATACATTGTTGGTACATTCGTCTGTCGTTAAATGTATATCCTCCCAACATTTGATCTATGACGTTGACGCCTACTTTATGTTTGTAGTAAAACAGAATTGCTTGTGACTTTCTTGCTGCTCCAACCAATTCGGTCCATAGTGAACTGTTGACAGTTAAATGATGCTGCAACATTATCCGCAAATCCCAAGATAGTGGATTGTGTTAAGCGATCCGGAAGCATTTATTTAGGAATGTACTTCTTATTCCGTCGAATAGTTCCAACAAAGGCCAGTCAAGATTCTCGAAGTTTTTCAAAATTTGTAAAGAAATTGTCAGTAACAACAGTTTTCCCCCTGGATTTGTACTTGGTTATCAATTCAATCATCCCCTTCTCGCCGAAATTTAGGGCTCTCTGATGTCCATCTTCTTTGCCTGTATACAGAATCCCTTTGCAAGGGTATCGGTTGCTGTAATCACAAGCAAACCATTCCGTATTTCGCAGGCTCGATAGTATGTATTGTGTAAATCGTGTGTTTCCCCTCTATGAGAATAATTGTTTGTAAATAGTTTCTGTTGGTAATTACGCAGTTTCGAAATGACGACTTAGCATGGTCCACATAGTTGCTCTGAATACAGGATTCATGTTGGTTTTCCATTGTTCTGTATGTATGCAGCATGTTGGCGTGCTTTGCTTTGTCGGGTTATTTTCGTTATACTTCACAATTTCCTGTTGAGACCTTCTATTAGTTTCTCGCATAATGTTTTCTGCTTGTAACTCTTCCAGGATCTCGCCATCATCAGAATCTTCTATATCCGATATTCTCCCTACTACCAAGTCTATTTCTGCATCAGAATGATTTCCATCGGAAACATAGTCCTCATCGCCATCGCCACTAAAATCCTCTACTTCAGAGCCACTTCTTCGTACTTCTTCGGCAAGCCTGCCAACGTATTGCTCCCTTTCTTCTTCGCTCAGGCGGCTCCAGTTGAGGGCGTTTATTTCCTCAGCCATAATAATTTACTTTCGTATAAGTATGTTATTAAATTTGCTTTTAATTCACTCAAGCAATGATTACTGATTGACAATAATGATGCATTCACTCTCATATCCATAAACTGAACAAAACTGACTAAAATTCACTAACGATCTAATTATATGGAAGTCGTAAGTAATAAACGATTTACAATTAAATACGAAAAGTTTAAGTGACCCAATGGCCATTGTACGTCATAAACATAATTAATTAGTGGAAAACTCCAGGTAGTTGCATATGTGCACATTTCTCCATACAATACTCGTAAGTAGCAAAGTCTGGCCAGACCTATTCCTCTGACTTTCGGGGTTGTTGTAGAAAAAACTTTTTTTTGGTGCCCACTAAGATTTTCAATGTCCAGACTAAAGCATTAAAAATATGTAAGCTGACAAAGTCAGGAAATTTGGTAAGGATAGCTGCACAATCAATTAGAAAAAAAATGGTCTCGAAAATGGAAAAAGTCTGGTCAGAATTACTCATTGACAGAAGGGTTAAAGTTACAAACAAAGATGATAAATATAATGTGTATAAAGTATGTATTTTAGTTTAGATAGAATAAATTAGGTTTAGTTAGATTAAGGTCGGATTCAGTTTTATACTCGTATATATATTGTGCAAAAAAGGCGATTGAGTGCTAATACAAAATATATAATGCTAGACAAAATAATTTTTTTTACCTTAAGATGTGCGAGTGATTCAATTATGCGAAATTCAGCTCAGAGTGCGCTCATCTGCTTAGAGATGGCCAGATCAACATTTTACAAAATAATTAAGAAAAAAATCAAATTTCATTCCTATAAAATCCAAATAATCCGTAAATTGAACAAAAGTAACTCATACCCAAAGAATGTTTGCGGCTTTCAGTACGGAGATATGACTAAGAAAATCATAGTCAGACAGTGACTGCAAATTCCGATTGTGTGATGATCAAGAATTTTTCGAAAGAAACTTCTCCACATTTTTTTGAAACACATGGTTTCAACAAGATGACGGCAATTCATACTGAACAAGTATCCATGAATGGTGTAAGGAAATTATTTCCGGAAAAATTACCATTCAGTTTGGTGACTCGGCCAGCAAAATGATAACCTTAGAGACGTCGGCTATTGAAGCCAGCCCAACCACCACTGCGTAACTGAAAAAAAATATTCGAATCGAAATGGCGGTAGTTTCAAGCAATTTTTGCGAAAATGTTTTCGAAAATATGCAACAATTATGTTTGTGTCAATAAAGACAAAAATAAATAAAGATTTTGAAGAAAATCTTAATATTTATTTCATTATATTTTTTTAGAAAATTGCCATCGTATACCCGCTGATCCACAATCAGTCTTGAATGTTCTTTTAAGAAAATAATTTTTTACTCTATGGTTTCGGATTGTCTACGGATTCGGATTTTCGGAATTGACAATTGCCATGATAATTCTTGTGTCCCATTGTTTTTCTTTACGTGTCTTGTGTTTTTCAATTCTGTTCATTATATCCTACATGTATGCTCTGAAAACAATGTCCATCGCGGGCACAGCTGCCTAATTCTGATATGACTTTTATATAACCCACCATGCCTAGGCATCGGAGGGATCCTTGCCGACTAATGCCTATATCACCATTGGCGAGTCGAACGAAAAATTTGTCGAGCCAATCAAATTCGTATCATTGTTCGCGAGTCGCTCAGATGGCATTCGACTCAAATGTCAGAATTTCGGCGAAGTGCGATTTTTCCGTATCACCATTGGCGAACGTTCGGCTGAATTGCTGTCTCTTATGTCAAATTCAGTCGAACGCAAAAAGTTGGTGACTGGGAGGCGAACGTTTGCTACATTAAAAAGAAACATTGTAGCAAGTGAGTGAGAGAGTGGGGGGTAACACGCATCGCGACTACCCTAATCCATAATTTCATTATAGTAAATATCGAAAAGAAAAAACAAAAATGATTTGTTTGTGCACAATAAAAGTTGAACGCAGTGATACTAAAATAGAGTGCAATGACTGTAAAAAAAAATGTATGCAAACTGCGTCAATTTATGAAACACTGATCTCGAATACATGAAAAAAAAACCGCAAAATTTGGAGGTGTTCTCAGTGTACAACGTCGCGGCAAAGCTCTCTCTGTGCGGAAAATGCTCCCCTCTCGTTATCCCAATGGAAATTATATTCAATAAAATCAGAAACTTACGGAAAATAAACGAGGAATACTTGGCCATGATCACTTCCTTGCAAGGTGAAAATGTCCAACTTAAGACCAGAGTGCGCGAGTTAGAAAATAAAATCAATACCTTGGAACAATCCAAACTCAATAAATCGATTGACATTTTTAATGTGCCCAAAGTTGACAATACAAATGCAATGGAAGCCGCTTTAAAAATTATTCGTGTTGGTGTTGGGTATGATCTTGACGACCGCGAACAAAGAGGAACACCTCTTCACCCAAAACTGTACTGTCTCTGAATCTGACCCGACAAGTAGTCAAGGAGAACATCATGGAAATGAAAAAAAAGAAAAAACAGCGACCAACAACAAAACTCTTAGAAGAAAATTATGATGGTTCGCAAATTTTTATTAATAAAAGTCTTACTACTAATATGAGAATATTGTATAATGAAGCAAGAAAAATCAAAGTAGATCTTCTTCTTCTCCTTTTTCCGGCGTTGTTATGATCAGAAGTGTAGGACCATAACCTTCCCACTTAACTGCATTCCTACTGGTCCGCCTGTGGGGTCCGCCGGTTTGACCTCAGAAAGTAGCGGCAGGCTTCCCAGTTTCGGATTACTTTATCGCTGAGGCCAATCAAATGCTGGTGTTTTTGCATTTGTTTGCACCAATTGTTTTTCGGCCTGCCTTTTTTTTTTTTTTTTTTGTGACACGGGCATGCTCCAGATTTTTTTGTTTGATCTTACTCTTACAACACCGGTGATCTCCAGTCGTGTCAACCCACTGATTTGCATGTACACTTGTGGGGCAGTTTAATGGTGGTATATGTATGTGTCCCTAGGCTCACCTTGGTGTTTTCTAAATTGCCTAGATGTGATTTTTGTTTACCTTTGTTTTAGTCGCCTTTTACGACAAGCGAGAGGTATCGCTGCAGGGATATTCTTAACCCGTCCCTGCACGGGTCAAAAAAAAATCAAAGTAGATAAAAAATTTAAATGCATATGGATGAGGAAAAACAAAATTTTTTTTGCGTAAAAATGAAGGTGATATTGCTTTCAAGTTGAGGTGCTTTGAAGACCTCGAAAATCTTAAATCAATGTAAAACATGAATAAAAACAAGTCATCCAACGCAGGAAATTGTGTTGTTTCTCATTTCTCCTATCTTACTCATCCATCAAAATATTCGTAGTATTAGGAAAAACTTTGATCTCTTTCTAACACATATAAATTAAATTATACATATTTGTACTCACTGAGATCTGGGTTTATGACTACGAGCTATCCAACTATAGTATTCCGGGGTATGAACCTTACTTTAATTGTAATAACTCGTATATAGGAGGTGTCGTTGTTTTCATTAAAAAAGAGTCAGAAAACGACTGTATAGTAGAGAAAAATAGTGTATCCAGCGCTGATATCATAAAAATCACTTGCCTTATATGTAATGAACCTTATACGATTTTGTGTGTATATCGCCTGCATCGAATTCACGCAGGTATTGACGCTTTTTTAGAAGAATTTAATAGTTTACTTAAAGATGTAAAGAAGAATGCATTGGTAGTAGGATATATGATATTTTGAGAAAAACCAATGATTCATATAACTACCTATTTTTAATGTCTTCTTTGGGTTTAAAATCATTAGTTATGGAACCAACTCGTATAACAGATAATACTCAAACATGTATCGATCATATATTCGCTAGGTTAGACTCTAAATTTACACACATGTTGTCTGGGGAAGTACTTGATTAGAAAATCTCCAATCATTGCATGACGAACATAAACTTAGAAACATTTCAAAATAATTTGGATAGATATATACCTTTTAAAACAATAAATAAAACTAATTAGAAAAAAATTAGTAGAGTACTTAAAGTATGAATTCTGGGAGTCAACTTATGAAGAAAATAATCCATCCCTAGCATATGATGTTTTTTTAAAAACTCTCAGAAGCCATATAGAGAAAAGCTGTGTAATACATAATCTAAAAAATTCACGTTTTAAACGTCTTAGACCATGGATCAACAAAACACTACTTTGAAAAATAACTAAAAAGAATGCATTGAGAACGAAATGCAAACGTCATCCCTGTAATAAAGCAATGAAAAAACTTTACCAGAAAATGAATGAAAATTTAAAGAAGGAAATCAAACAATGTCGGGATACATATTATGCATCAAAACTAAGCAATTGTAGGGGCAATATAAAAGTAAATGGAGAGTGGTAAACAGCATTTTAAATAAAGGCAAAGAAATATCAGATATTTGAAAGATTGAAGTTAATGGCATTGTGATCACCGATCCAATGCGCATTGCCAATCAGTTTAACACTTACTTCACTTCTGTTGCCTCTGATTCAAAACCGTCTCTTGCCCAATACAGTTGCAGTTGTAATATGTTTCCAGATTTAGTTGAAGATACTTCAATAAGTAACAGTTTTGTTTTCCAACCTTTTACACCTGTCGAAATCCATACATGTATAATGTCACTTGACAATAAGACCTCTTGTACCTCGGATGGCATTACCAACAGCCTTCTGAAATGTATCTCGTTCTATATAATTGACGTAGTGTGTTACCTGTTCAACCTTAGTGTCAATTGTGGTATCTTCCCGTCTGCGTTAAAAAGTGCTGAAGTCATTCCCCTATTTAAAAAAGGAAGTAGAATTTTAATAACCGAATATAGGCCTATCTCTCTGCTTCCAAATTTTTGTAAATTATTTGAAAAACTGATGAAAGTTCGTATTGTGTCATTCCTAAATAAAAATCACTTTCTCCGAAATGAACAGTTTGGCTTTCGAGAAGGTAAATCAACTGAAGATGCTATTCTAAAGCTGTCCGCCGAAATTCACGATAGCTTTAATAATGACAACCATAATATGACACTGTTTATAGTTATGACCAAAGCCTTTGATATGGTCAATCATGAAACTCTACTAAATAAGTAATACAAGGCTGGGATAAGAGGTACAGTTCACAAATGGTTCTCGTCATACTTATCATTTACTCAGAGAGTAAAAATGGGTGAAATCTTCAGTAACCAGTTACAGATGAAAAGTAGTGTACCGCAAGGTTCAATTTCGGGACCACTACTGTTTTTAATATATGTTAATTCACTGTTCCATCAAAATCTCTGTAGCAAAATTACTGCTTTTGCTGACGATATGGCATTAGCTTATGACAATAAAAGTATTCTTGACTCTGCAATACAGCTACATATGGACTTAAATATCTTACGACAATGGTTCACCAAACATGACTTATTAATCAGCAGCAAAACTAAACTTATGATTTTTAGTTTAAAAGGATCTTTTCCACTTGACTGTAACGCCATTTTCCATGCAAGCTCTTGTTTAAAACTGTCTTTATATGTCCATACGTGTGGTGACTATAACTTCCACGAAAACTTACCGTGCAATTCAAACTGCTATAAGATTCAATGGGTTGAGAACTACAAGTATCTAGGCTTGTTAATAGATAGAAATATGACCGGGAAAGCTCACGTTGACGATCTAAAACAGCATATGTTATCTGTTACACGTAAAATGTACCTTCTAAGAGAACACTGCTCCAAAAAAAAAAATTCTCATGTTCTACTACGGCATTGCGCGCTCTAAACTACACTATGGTATTGCTAGTTGGGGTAGTGCCTACAGAAGCATGACTGAAGCCCTTGCAGTAACTCAAAAAAAAATAGTTATATTAATTTGCAAGCAAACCAATTTTCCCATAGCTGACCACTTTTTCTAGCTTTACGTATACTTCCAACGCAACATCTGTACGACTTTAAGGTACTTAAGATCTACTTTATTCGAAGCGGATATACTGCGACCCTAAGGAGTTCAAATATATATAACCTAAGAATTAACAATATGACTATCTCGACTGTGGCGATTTCTAAAAAGTCTCGCTGCTTCAAATTCTTCACCACGGCAGCTCCTAGACTTTTCAATAAGTTACCATTTGAAATTAGGCAAATAGAGCAACCCAACCTATTTCTTAAAGAATTAAGCAAATTCCTGTTCAGTATGAATAGCTCTACAGTCAAAACCTTTCTCAGTTAAACAAATAAAATAATCTTCACATTGATATCATCCTTGCTACTTCTCATTTTTTGCTTATGTTTGTATTTACTTTCCTAATCTGCTCACTCTTTGTTAAAATAAGTTGCTCATTTTTGTAAAATAATCATTCCATTTATTTCTATGTTTCTCTCTTTACCCCACATTTCATCTCATTGATATTGATTTATATAATATTAAATAGAAGGATCATTCGCCTCTAGTCCCTTATGGGCTACAGAATGATACCATCTTCCTTTTCTTAAAGAACTGTAAAATGTTTTATTTATTATGTAAAAATAAGAAACAATAAAGAAAAGAGAAAAAAAATGACAGAAAATAGGAAAATGTAAGTAATAACAAATAAAATGCATGAATTTCAAAGAGATTGGTGAATACCAACAGTCACCAGTTCGACAAGCTGGTGCAAGTTATACAGATAAATCCATACAGGAATATTGGGAAATATTTGCGAACGAGCTAAACTGATTTTATTTCAATCGTTTAAAATAAATAAAACACTACTTATCATTTTCCTTTTCCCGTATTTCTATTTTCAAATACACAATATTTGTTTACACTTCGCCACACCAGTGAATTGGCAGTCAGTCAATTATCAGAGATTGGCGAGAAGTGATACCTCGATCAGCTTAGTTCGCCTGGGGGTTCGACTGCTGGTGAGCGTTCGACTCGCGAATGGTGATACGGGCATTAGTCTATTTTCCACTAGTTGATTATACAGTCATCAACGTGGCTATCTCAACACCTGGTCTATATAATAAGTTTGGTCCAAAGTTTAGTTTTACCCCGTCATAGGTTTCACGAACAATCACAGGATTGAACCCGATGTGAGTATTTTCTCTACATTGAGATTGGTTAAAGCTACGGGAATTAATATAGTGACATTGTTACGGCAAACAATTCAGATTAACCTTCATCTGTCAAAAATGATCACTGCCAACATATTTCTCCTCTTACTTAGGCAATAACTCTTGTCGATATATTGGGCTGGCTCAGGATCTTCACATAATTAACAATCAGGTTCGAGAACTGAAATCTCTCTTTTACAATGTACCTCTAAGTATTGAACGTAAACAACGGGCATAAATTTTCATTAAAAAATCTTTAAGTACTCGTATCAACAATTGATTCAACTACTCGAATAGATTATAATAAATAATGTAAATATGTACACATAATTTCGACATTCACCACAAAAAGTAGGCGGAATTATTCGTTTATTATACGAATAATTCAGTAGCATCAGGGCTAATGAAGGTTGCTCTAGTGACACCATTTGATTGCAAATAATTATGCTGAGCAAATACGCAGCATCCAAGCGCAGCATATTCTGAACGATAAGTAGCTTCGAACCTTATAAATCAGTAGCCTGCCTAGGACCTACGAGACCCATACCGGGCGCTAAATTATATCGGGGACATATATTCCAATCAGCCTCACTAACAAAGCCCTCTAAATAGGAGTACATAGCGCCCATTGGTTGTATTGAGGCGGAGCCACTATATTTTCTTTACCCTGCCGACAGAAGTGCTTGTACTTCTAAGACAAGGAGATATACGAGTACATATGAAAATGTTATTGTCGTTCACTTTTTCTTTGATCGACACAAAAAGTAGACACGAGTTAAGTTCTATGAATATCCAAATAGAAATAAACGTATAGAAATAAAATTCCAAAAATTACCAGAACGTTTTTCACCTTTATTACTTATCTCTTATTTGTTATACATCTATTTTAATAATTAAAATAATAAAGTAAGTGACCGATATTAGTGTCATCCAAATCATCAAACAGTTTCAGTTTCGGTTTTGATGTTACTGTATACACCAGACAGGCCATTGTCATCATTTCAGCATTTCCTGAGTTTTTCGGTCGTTAATTGATGGTATTTGTAATTCTTGCGATTGTAATACGTCTCATTAAATAAATTGTTGAAGCTAATTTGACCTCTTTTTAACTTTACATGAAGGTCTTCATGAATTTCTGTGTTTGGTACGTACCATTCCGCGTTGGTAATTGTTCTTAAGATTCTCTTTTGTGTACGTTGGATTATTTGGATGTTTGAGATTTTGGAAGTGCCCCATAGTTGTAGCCCATATGTCCAGATAGGTTTAATCATAGTTTTGTATATCAGAACTTTATTGTCTATTGACAGTCTAGAATTTTTACCAAGCATCCAGTAACATTTTCGGAGTTTGTCTTTTATTTCTTTATTCTCTTCTACAATGTGTTGTTTCCATGTTAGTTTACTGTCAATAACCATACCTAGATATTTAGCGTGATCGCTGGTTTTTATGTTCTTATTGTTAATTATTATAGGAGGTGGATTGTCAATTTTTCTAGTGGTGTAGATAACCTGGATAGTCTTATCTTCATTTATTTGTATACCCCATTTTGTGAACCACTGCATATTGTTTAAATGGTTTTGTAGTATGAGATTTGCGTCATTTACGTCTTTGTCAGATTGTAGTATAATAGTGTCGTCTGCAAATGTTGCTAGCATGGAGTGTTGCGATGTCGGGGTAAGTATGTCTGCAGTGTACTATATTAAGTAGAGTAGTGGCCCCAAAACGCTACCCTGGAGAACGCCAGCTTGAACTATGTGCAAATTAGTATAGGATTCACGTTCACCTGGGACAAGTTGTGGCGTAGAGATGCTCAAGGCATTTATAATGGTGTCGTTAAGGTATATTATTGCACTATCTATGTTGTCAGGGCATTTTAAGGGGATTCTGTGTGGAAGAATCCTACATTTTTGGTCCTTCGACGCCAGATCGGTACTGAGGTCACGGATTTTAACTCATTTAATAAAAAAGACTCATAACAGCATGGGAGAAAAAAAACGCAAAGGAGTAGGAGCTGGGAGTCAACATAGGAAAAGGAAAAAGGAATTTCAACGAGGAAAGCCGAGAATAAAACAACATTCAAAATCAAGAAAAGGTTTAAATAACCAAGGAATTAAAGTCGCAGTGAGTAGAACAATTTGCCTCACCTATAATACACACATAAAAATATATATCCTACGCCGATACATATATTGTTGCAATTCTCGGAATGCAGGTTTTGCGAAAGAAACGTGGTGTGCTTAAAGGGCAACTAACACGGATAGAAAGAGCAATTTCAGAGGAATTAGGGGAAAATATTACGGCAATCGACGCAAAGGCAAGGTTAGACAAAGTGGAGGACATAATGAAATCGTTTGAGGAGGTACAGCTGGAAATTGAGTTGCAGCTTCCAGATGAAAATGCTGCAAATGAGGTTAGCGTTAGGAAGGACTTTGAAGGGAAATATTATTCGGTAAGGGTAGGTGCTTGCGAAAGATGGCACGCAGTACTCCAGTGGCGGAATCGTCGGTATGGCCGAACGACACAACTCTTTCTTCAAGGTCAAGCGAATTCGATGAAACCCTTAGGCAATTAGATGGAAGTCAGGCAACAATCGCTGCGGCACTCACAAATCTGTCCGAAAGCAATAGGTCAGTTAGGGCACGTATACGAAACTACCGCCGATATCGTTGCAGTCCTTTAGCGGGGATTATAGGGAATGGCCAACATTTAAGGATCTGTTTAGAACGATTGTGCATGAATCCAGTGTTTTGTCAAGGGCGCAAAAACTACAATATCTAAAGCTTTCACTAAAAGATGACGCCGCTTCGGTACTGAAGCATACAAACATACGTGATGCCAATTACGAACAGGCCTGGGCAGATATATGTCACATGTATGACAGAGAAAAAGTAATCATCGAAGCATATTTGAAAACGGTAATGGAACAACCGGAGGCAAGTTGCCCACCAACCGCGTCTGGAATACGTAAACTGCACAGCACAACTAACGAAGCGCTTAAAGCATTGGGAGTGCCAGTAGAGTTTTAGGATGCGTGGCTGATATATGTAGTGTCATCGAAGTTAGATCCAGAGTCAAAAAGGCTAGGTGCTCGATCATCGGCAGCGAATCCAAAACCTGCCCTTAAGGACATTATAGATTTTTTTAACAAACAGACATTTCGAACTGGATTCAGTGCCTGCTAGTAAGGGGCAACTTAGTTTTAAAACTAAAATAAATCGATATTCCGTACGACAATTTCACATTCCTGTTCTATGTGCAAGGGTTCCCATTTTGTTGCTGTGTGTCCTCAGTATGTGAAACTTGACCTCAATGGGAGGCGGAGTTTTATAGCACAGGAGAGGTTATGCTATAACTGCCTGCATAATGGGCATTCTGTTAAATCATGCAAATCTGGAACATGCAGGAAATGCATGGCACGTCATCACACTACTATTCATTCAGATAGCAATACAGAAACGAAGGTCATGTCTTGTTTGGTAAAGGAAATACCTATGGGATCGCATGGTGAAACCAAAGGCCATATTGAAGAAAAACTACTCTCTGCGTCTGCTTTATCAAAGAACGTTAGTCAATATGGTCCTTTTACCAATGAATTTAATCTCTTACCTACAGCTGTTGTTTTGATTAGGAATCGTTGGGGAGAATTAAAACCCTGCAAAGCATTATTGGATTCAGAGTCCCAAGTCACATTGATAACTGAGTCGTGCATGCAGTTTTTGGGTTTACCACGAATCAGAAGTTGCACAGCTATAGATTACGTAGGTAACACAGAATCCAAGCCACAAGGATTGACGTGGGTTAGTATTCAATCACGCCTAAATGGATTCAGCATCTCGTTGCCAGCCATAGTACTAAAGAATATAACAAAACAAATACCACAGCGTAAGGTTAGTCGTAAGTTTCGTTATGAATTAAAGGGCATTGACATAGCGGATCCCTCCTTTGATGAGCCAAGTAATGTAGATATTTTATTGAAGGCCAGCATCATTTTTAAAGCTTTGAAGAAAAGCTAAATCTATGATTGTAATTGCGGCATAATAGCTCAAAATACAGTTTGGGTTCGTGCTCACTGGCGAAGGTTAGAATACAGATAATAGGAAAGGATTCTGGAAAGATTATGGGACTTGGAAGAGCCGAAACCTCCGTCACGTTACTTGTACGATGATCATCCTTGTGAGACACATTTTAAAACTCACTGTATCAGAGATGAACAAGGACGTTTTGTAGTCAGGCTTCCCTTTAAGGAATTACCGGAGATAAATGGTGATTCACGCGGCTGAACATAGGCTCATGTCTATGGAAAGGAAATTTAAAAGAGACCCAGAGGTTTACAAAAAATACATACAAGGAATTTATGGAGGAATACCTAGGATTAGGGCATATGGTAGCAGTGGATACGGATAAACATACGACGGAGACGACTTGTTATTATTTGCCTCATCATGCGGTCATCAAACCGGAAAGTACCACGACAAGGTTGAGAGTCGTTTTTGACGCAACATGTAAGCCACCAGGAGGAAACTCACTCAATTCCCAACTGCTCACAGGGCCTGTACTTCAGAACGATTTTACTGCAATTTGTGCAAAATCCGATTGCATTGAGTGCAGATATTGCTAAAATGTACAGACAAATTCTGATGCACTCTGACGACCGGAAATTTCAATGTATTCTCTGGAGGGATATCCCAAGCGCTCCAATTTTAATAAATTATCGCATTCTACTTCAGCGTTTGTGGCAAGAAAAAATTTATTGGGATGAACAAATTCCGCTCAGATACATAAAAAAATGGGATATTTTGAGAAGTGATTTAAGCGAATTGGGCTCTTTGAAAATGTTATATATGAAAATGTATATATAGTCCTCATAATAAGCAGAATCTTGAGCTCCATGGGTTTTGTGATGCTTCGGAGGACGCTTATGCTCCAGTAACTTATTTACGTAGTACAAGTAGCTCCGGCGAGGTAATTGTAAGTTTCGTTCTTCTATCTAAATTAATAGGAAAACTACGCACAATCAATGGATATAAAGACATTCCCGTGCATGGATGGACGGATTCTAGCATTGTATTGCATTGGCTCAATGGGCATCCAACGAGCATAATTCCCACTTCGAAATGGCATCATGTGAAGGGAGAGATAAATCCGGCTGACTGCGCATCGGGAGGAGTTAAAGGTGACCAACTTAGATCTCATGCCTTATGGTGGAATGGATCAAAACCAATTCTTAATGATCCAACTTTAGTCAACACTATACCTCAGTATACAGGAGACAGACAAGGTTTAGAAGAGCGGCGAATAGTATTAGTTGGCATTGCTTCAGGAGAAAGCGAATTTGCAGAGTTATGAAACAAATTTTCGAACCTTACTACGATTATACGAGTCACTGCTTGGATTCTACGTTTCTTCCATAATTGCCGAGGTAACAGGTAAAAGGTGCATCGAACTGGTTGCGAACAACTGAACTGGAAACGGATAAAATTAAACTCATTAGGCTTGTTCAGGACATGCATTTCGCCAAGAAGATGATGTCGTTAAAGAAGGAACGATCCATCCAAAGAGGCCAGCTTAGTAGATTAAATCCGTTCTTAAATTCTGTTGGCTTACTCCGTTTCGGTGGGCGTATAGAAACTGCCCTCCTGAGTTATCCGCGGAAGCATCCTCTTATACTCCCATACTCGTCAACCTTTACAAAACTAGTTATTTGGGACGCACATCACAAGTTTTTACATGCCGGACCACAATTGCTGCTAGCTATACTTCGACAGGACTACTGGATTTTAAGGGCCCATAATGCGGTGCGATTGGTCAAGCAGCGATGCGTCACTTGTCAAAGATATAGCGCAAGGCCTATGCAGCAGTTAATGGGCATTCCAAAATGTAGGCGTTGATTATGCAGGTCCAATTATGGCGACACCATGGCGCAAAAGAGGTTGCAGAGGCCAAAAGGTATATGTGGCCTTGTTTATTTGTCTATGCACCAAAGCTATTCACCTCGAAATGGTTACCAATTTGACGACTGACGCTTTTTTGGCCGCTCTTAAACGCTTTGCTGCATGGAGGGGTAAATGTACGAATATTTATTACGATAATGGCACAACTTTCGTAGGAGCCAAACAACATCTAAACGAGATCAATCGATTCTTAAGATCCAGGGAAGTTCAAGATAAATTATGTACTCAACCAAGCAAGGAAGATATTGCTTGCCATTTTATCCCATCTGCAGGCCCAAATTTCGGCGGACTCTGGGAAGCCGGGGTAAAATCAACCAAACATCATCTACGCAGAGTAATAGGATGTCATCTTTTATCATTCGAAGAGCTGGAGACCTTACTTTGTCAAATAGAGTCCTGTTTGAATTCCCGACCCCTGATACCAATGTCAGATTCCTTTGAAGATTTTGAAGCACTTACGCCTGCTCATTTTCTAGTCGGAAGGGTTTCCTATTTTTTGCCTGAAAAGGATTATCAAGCTGCAAAATTTAATAGTCTTTCAAGATTTCAGATTGTCAGCAAACTTCAACAAGCATTCTGGAAGCAATGGCAGCTAGAGTATGTTACCACTCTTCAACAAAGACAGAAGTGGAGGGTTGTTAAAGCCAATATTTATAGTACGCGACGAAAATCTACCCCCGGGAAAATGGGCATTAGGTCGAGTGAAGGAAGTCCACCTTGGAGCCGACGGGCTAGCAAGAGTAGCCACTCTTATAACGAAAACAGGTGTAATCAAACGTCCTAATTCTAAAATTTGCTTACTTGATTTAACAGAATAAATTCCAATAGTAATACTGAAATATTATACACATGTAACAAAATTGTAATATTAGTTTGGTACTTAACTTGCTGGCATTTAAACAAAATTATAAAGGGTGTATTCTCATGATAGAATATTTAGTTGAAATTATGTTTATTATTTCAAGATGGGCGGCATGTTAACGCCATCTATAGGTATTTTTTATTATGCCATCCAGATCTTATCCGGATCATGGCTTACATGTATTACAATAACAACACGTGATCCAGCTCTTGATCTGGATCAATTTCAAGATCCGAGCGTTGATCTGTAGTGTTTTATTTATCCCATGATCCTGAGTGGATCATGTGGCATAATAAAATACACCTAATATTGCAATAGTTGAATTAATTCCTAACTAAAATGTAAACTCAGCCTACTGTTTAATGTTATCATTATTATACGTTGGTAGTGTTATGTATGTATTATTATTTCATACGTACTAAAAGGAAAAACTTCCCAGAGAGAAGGGTCGACCTCAAAATATGTGTCCGGCGTGGAGCGCCATTGGACAGACAGGGTGCCTATTTATATGGCACTCCTTTAGAAGGGTTTTCCTTTCTTTCACGCTTGCCGTTTTCAGGCAAGAGAATTAAAACTGCTGATTTATGTTTGGCTGTCTGATTAATTCTGTCTTTTATTGTGGGCTGCTTGGGTTTTTATATCCCGAGTAGTCCATTAACTTTTTACGAGTAAACATGGTGACAATATTTGTAAAATATATTATTACTATTCTAACTTATCCTAAAATCTACAATACTTCTTTTCTCCTTCCAATTTCGCTTCAACTCGATTTCCACTCAATGTTACGAATTTGGCCTTGGCCAATTGGAGTAAGTTCTATTCCATTGGGCGTTACTTATTCCATGTGAAACGTTTGTCATTATTGTTGCTTTTATTTTCGTTTTACTTTAGCAGCTTGCGCTGGCGTATGTAGGTCTCCAGGCAAATGCACTCATAAGTGCATGCTCAGCAGGAAGTGTTTATGACATATTCCAAGGCACTTGCTGTTGAGTGCAGTAGCGGATCGTGGGTAATGTGCGGTCACATAACACCCTCATCCTTAAGAGAAAAATTATATTGAAAATAGAATTTTTCAGAGCGTGCGAAATTGAAAAGTGAAGTTTACAGGTAGCTATTTTTTTCTTAGTATATTCATATTATTGTTATATTATTATTCTACAAAATTTTTCTTAATATATTCTTATTTAATGTTAATCTAGTAAAATTTATGATTCTCTTAATATATATGGTTTTAGTAAGTTTTTGTGCAATTCCTTATTCGTGCCATCTATATCTATATATCTATATCTATATATCTATAATTGAATTTATGCCCTTTCTTTCTATGATTTTATATGGGCCTTTGTATGGACTAATGTATTTTTTTCTATTTTCTACTTTAATTAATATTAAGTCTCCTACTTGTAAGTTTAATGGGTTCACATTTTTATTGGTTTCTTTGGAATATCGGTTTTGTTTTTCTTCTTTTATGTATTTTTTTTTGCTGTCTCGATCGAGGTTCGTAACCTGATCTTCAGTTCGTTCGCGTAGTCGTCAATGTTCATCGTTGTGTTTTTAAATGTTCGTGTGGCGAGTAGTGTGTTGTGACATGAGGTGTTGTGTTATAGGCAAACATGTAATATGGTAACCATATGTCCCATTCGTAGTTTTCTGCTAGATTTAATAGAAATTCGTTTAACACTCGGTGGTTTCTTTCTACTGATCCTAATGTTTGATTATGGTAAGGATTTGAAAAAATCTGTCTTACTTTTAATGTGTCGCATATGTTTTTTAATAAGTCGTTGGTGAACTCTGTACCTCTGTTAGATTTTAAGGTCTTGAAATGTCCAAATTTTAAGATTAACTGCTCTACAATTGTTTTTGCTACTGTTAAAGCGTCTTTAGTGGGTATTGGGTGTGCAATTATGTATTTTGTTAATTCGCATTGTATTGTCAAAATGTATCCGTTGGATCAGGGATGAGCAACCCGCGGCCCGCCGAACGAATTTGTGCGACCCGCCAAGCATTTGCAAAATTGTAACAAAACATTATTATTTTGTTGATATCTTAAATTTATTGCCGACCACTTGGTTATTATTATATACTATAATAATAATTAATCGATATGACACTGAAAGAATTTTGAGACGCAAATCTACTTGCGAGAGCAAGTTCTCTACTAAAGAGAGCACGTGCGTAGCGTCAAGGCACATAAATATAAGGTATAGCCAGACGCACACAGTGATAACGCGTATTCAGAAATATTTTGTTCGTTGAGGCACACGTAAAAAAATGGTTATGTTCATGCGACTTTTACTGTAAACACAAACAACCACAACTGCACGAGCTTCAATAAATGTGAGCAGTAGAAAAAAAAGGTGGGTTCTCAAGAATTGGGCTTGCCTAATGTTCATGTGCCCTGCATAGCATCATCGTTTGAGCGAGGTTGACTTGATAGAGCGGGGTAGCTTCTCATAATCAGTTCAGTTGGCAAGCAGTAAAGCAGCAATTTTAAGAACTATTTCATTTTTCATGTGAGTGTAGTTTGATTAAGAAATAAGTATTTATTTTTTATCAAAATATATTCTTTCAAAGAAACTTTAAAATTTCTTACCCATAGCATGTCTGCAAAGCAAACAAAAAAGCGGAAAGTTGCAGATGAGCATAGACTTTTTCAAGAAAAGTGGAAATTTGAATATTTTTTCATTTCTGTTAAAGACAAAACTATTTGTTTAATATGCAAACAATCTGTAGCAACAGTAAAAGAATATAATATTAAAAGACATTATGAAACAAAACACGAATCACGATATAAAAATTTACAAGGGAAAATGCGGGAAGATAAATTTAATGAAATGCACAAAAGCTTACTAAAGCAACAAACAATTTTTAAAAATGTTGGTACTTCTTCGCAAACGGCAGTAAGGGCTAGCTTTGTTGTAAGTCAAATACTTGCAAAAAAAATTAAACCCTTTGCGGATGGGGAAATGATAAAGGAATGCCTAACTGCAGTTTCCGAAATAGCATTTCCTGAAAAGACAAATATTATTTCAAATATTAGTTTGTCGAGATTCACAGTTGCCAGAAATATTGAAGATTTGTCCAAAAATATAACAAAAACATTATGCGAACGCATTGAAAAATTCCAGTGTTGTTCTTTAGCACTTGATGAGAGCTGTGACATTAGCGATACAGCACAACTGGCCATATTTATACGAGGAATTGACTCTCAATTTAATATTACCGAAGAATTGTGTTCGCTGATTCCACGCTGGTCGTGGTCCCGACCTGTGAAGATTTTTACGGTGAACTGAAGTCTGTATTGGAAAAATTTTCAATTCCATTGCAAAAGATTATTGGCATATCGACAGATGGAGCACGAGCAATGTCCAGCATGGAGGTAGGAGTATCAGGAAGGCTATTTAAAGACATTAAAAATCTGACAGGCCGGGAAATATTCATTAATCATTGCCCAATTCACCAGGAAAATTTGTGTGCAAAAAGTTTGAGTTTGCCAAATGTCATGGCACCTATAAAAAAATTGGTGAATTTTATAAAGTCGCGGGCATTAAATCACCGTGAATTTAAAGAATTTCTGAAGGATTTAGAGACGGAATATGGTGACGTGATTTTCAATACCGAAGTACGTTGGCTTAGTAGAAGTGCAATGCTAAAAAGAATATACAACTTAAAAAGCGAAATACAATTGTTTGTGGATATGAAGGGATATCCCTTTTCTCAATTCGACGATAAAGATTGGATGTGCGATTTTGGGTTTCTTATCGATATAACTCAGCATCTTAATGACCTTAATGTAGAACTTCAAAGCAAAGGACAATTTATCCACAATTTGTATGATAAGATTAAAGGCTTTGAAAGCAAATTGAAATTGTGGAGAAAACATCTTTTAGAAATGAATATGTCCCATTTCCCATATTTAGGGAAAGAGAAGCCACCTAGTTGTCAAAAATATGTTGAATATATAGATATAATAATAAGCGAATTCCAAGAACGATTTAAAATGTTTAAAGTTGAGAGGACAGTGGTTTCAATTAAAATATTTTCAACGCCATTCAACATAGATGTGGATACAGTTCATGAACAACTGCAAATGGAATTAATAGACATGCAGAACAATACAGATTTAAAAAATAAATTTCTATCAGTGACCATCGATAATTTTTATAAATTTTATGTGAACCCTGAAAAATTTCCACTTTTGATGGAAAACGCAAAGCAAATTATGTCTTTGTTCGGAAGTACATATGTTTGCGAACAACTGTTTTCAACAATGAAGATAATTAAGAATAACTACCGATCAAGACTGAGCGATGAACGTTTGGAGAGCTGCGTTCGTGTAGCCGTGTCGGGAATACCGGCTAATATTGACGAACTTGTAGCGAAGAAACAGTGCCAAATTTCGCATTTAAATTCATATGAATTTCCTTGCTTTTTGATTTTTTGCTTTTTTATATTGCATTTTATGGAGTAGTTTTTCTTCAAATTTTCTATTATATGTATTCTGTGTGTATTTTGTGTTATTTTCTGTAAATATATAGAGTTTTATTAATATGTGTTAGTTTGTCTGCGGCCCGCCAAAAAATGGCAAAATTTCGGTTGGCCCATTGATGAAAAAGGTTGCTCATCCCTGCGTTGGATAGTCTTAAAGGTCCCACTGTGTCGATTACTATTGTTTCGAAACTCGTGCTTGGAGTATCTGTAATTATCTGATTTTCTCTTATGTGTCTAGTTTGTTTATTTCTGGCGCATGAATCACAATTGTTTATGAATTTCTTAATCATCTTGTTCATATTTTTCCATATATATCGTTGTTTGAGTTTTAAGAGTGTTTTTCTAATTCCCAAGTGTCCTCCCTGTGGTGTATTATGGTATTCATCTATCAATTTATATTACTCTAAATCGCCTGTAACTCTTCTAGGGGCTTTGTAAATTATCTTCAATATAGAGGTTTTTTATTCATTTTCTTTTGTTGCAACTCATTGAATATTTTTCTAAATTCTCTTTCTTCTATTCTCTTAAATATTTCATCTTTTTTTGTAGGCCTACTTGTAATATATTTTTCTTTTCCAACACAAATGCCAGTTTCTCCATAATCGAATCGTAATTCGGAGGATTATCACTGCACCTAACAATCACTTTATCATTTATTTCTACTTTTACCATGGATTTATTAGACGTCTCAAATTTGATTTCTAATTTCTTAATTTTATTTACGTCAGTTAAGTACGTGCATTCCCATATGTGAAGGTGGTCAGTCTTCGAATGAGATATACATTTCTCCTTTGATGTTGCCCTATTTCTACTTTCTTCTTTGTTACTATAAATTTTTTCTTTTCTTTTCATACCCCTTGTTACTATCTTAATGTTTTCTTTCGTTTCTATTCTATTAGGAATCATTCATCTTAGTGCGTCTGAATCTACTTTTATTCGAGATAAAGCGTCAGCATTTGTATTTATCGAACCTGGTTTATATACAATTTCAAAATCGTAGTCCGCTAAATCCATTCTAATTCTTGTCATTTTTGACGAAGGATTTCTATGTGTAAATAGAGAAACTAAAGGTCTATGATCTGTTACTGCTATACATTTTCTTCCAAAGAGATATGGTTTGAAGAAGTTGATTCCCCAATGAATTGCTAGTAATTCTTGCAATTGTGATTGTGCAAAAGTGATTTACTTGCATATGAGATTGGCAAGTCATGACCTATTTCGCCTTGCGAAAGAACTGCTCCTAGAGCGAAATCTGAGGCGTCTGTTGTAAGTATGAATGGTTTGTCAAACCGTGGATATTGTAGTATTGGTGGATCTATTATTTTATTTTTCAAAAATTCGAAAGATTTTTGGCATTCATCAGACCAAATGAAAGGTTGATTCTTTTTAAGTAGAGTATTAAGACATTTAGCGGTTGATGCAAAATTTTCGACAGTAATAATTACAAAAAGCTACGAATCTTCTTACTTCGTCAGCGTTTTTCGGTACCGGATACTCTTGAATTACTTTGTATTTCGGGGGATCCATTCTAATACCTTCTGCTGTAATTAAATGTCCCAAATATACTACTTCCGGTCTAAGGAAACAACATTTTGAAGCATTTAATTTAAGATTATATTTTCGTAGTCGTTGAAAAAATTTTATTAAATTTTGATTGTGATGTCGCAAAGTGCAACCAAATACTATGATGTCATCTACGTATAGAAAAGCGTCTGATTCTAGTCCAGTTAAGGCTATTGTGAGCATTCTTTGAAAACTGTTGGAAGACATTTTTAGGCCAAATGGTAGTCTTTTAAAGTGATAGTGTCCATCCATAGTGGAAAATGCAGTTAAATGTTTTGATTTTGGGTCTAATTTAATTTGATGAAACGAACTTGTCATGTCTAAAGTTGAAAAATATTTTGCTCTGCCCAATCTGTCTAATACATCTTCTAATCGAGTGAGTGGGAATTTGTCATTGACAATTTTTTTGTTTAGTTTTCTGAAATCTAGTACTAATCTCCAATTCTTTTTGTCTTCAGAGCCTTTTTTTGGTACTATTAATAATGGTGAGTTGTGTGGACTGACTGTGGGTTCTATTATGTCGTCATCTAGTAATTTTTGTACTTGGTTTTGTATGTCTTCGGTATGAGCGTGATTTAATCTGAAGTTTTTTATATAGACTGGGGTGTTATCTATTATTGAAATGGATTGGGTATAGAAATTATTAGCTGTTAGAGTTTCTCCTTCTAAGTGAAAAATGTCTTGGAAATCTTTCAGAATTTTTAATAGTTCTGCTTTTGCTATATCGTCAGAAATCTCCAGATTCAGAATTTTGGATAGTTGACTAAATCGTTGTTCTGTTCTTTGAGATTGTATATAGAGTATTTCATAATTTCTTAGTGGTTCAATATCTACGTCAAAATTTTCTATAGTAATCTCTTCATCACGTGTGTTAAGTATTTTTATGTGATGAAACCCTTTTGCTGGTATAATCGAGTTTGCTATATATACGCCTTACTTTATCTCTTTATTGAGGATTACGCTGTCTTCGTCTATGTTTATATTTATTGCGTATATAAATTCTGACCTTGGAGCTAATTTTATTCTTTGGGTCCTAGTCTGTATTGGTATCATTATTTCTGATTCCTTTATGTATACGCTTAGTGTATACGTTTCGTAGTCTATTCTGCAGAAGTATTTTTCTAGAAAATCTCTTCCTAATATTCCGTCTATTTGTATCGGAAAATTCTCATCTACAATATGGAAATTATGAACAATTTCATGATTTGATATTTTGAAAGGTATATCTGATGTGCCAAGTGATAAAATTTCTTCATTTGTGATTCCTGTTAGTCTGCAACTTTCATGTGTTGCCAGATATTTAATAATTGATATGTCAGCGCCAGTATCGATTAATAATTTTAAATTAGTGTTATTTATATTTATGATTACATAGTTTGTTAAATTCTTGGATATATTATAAATTTTCAGTTTCTTTGCCCTTCGGTGGTTCAATTTTCGGCCACCTGGGTTAACTCGTTTCCCTGATCGCTAATTACATTAATTTGTCTTGAGTTTTGGTTCCGTCTGTTGGGGTTTGGTCGATTCTGGGAATTTGGGTTTGTCGAATTCGATCTGTTTTGGTTGTTATTATTGGTTCTGTTGTAGTTGGTGTAGTTTCTGTTTCTGTTGTTTTGATAGGTGTTGTTGTTGTATCTGTTGTAATTGTTATTGTAGTTGTTATTGTATATTGGGTTGTTATTGTACCCTTGGTTATTATTCTGTCTTATGTCGTATGTGTGGTAAGTCTGGTTAGTCTGGTTACGTCTCCGTGAGTTGTAGTTTGGGTTTCTGTTTTGAATGTATGGTATTTGAACTGAGTTTTGGTTTCTTGTTTGCTCAAGTTCAAGCGCAAGAGTTGTTGCGTCAGAAAATGTCTTTGTATGTGCCGCGAAAATTGTTTGTTTGTAGTCTCGTTGACGCCGTTCTTGAAAACTGTAAGTGCGTAAGTGTCGTTTATTTTAGTTATGGTCTGTTGTACATTCTGTGCCTAGGTCTTTTATATGTAAATTGTTTAGTTCTGATATCATAGTCAGTATTTTGTTATTGTAGTTTGTTATGTTTCCTCTCTGTGTAAGGTGAGGCAATTCTGTATGTAATTGCGGTATTGTTTTATTTGTTTCGAGCCGTTCTTCAAGTAATGTCCGTAAATCTTTCAATGTTTTAAGTTCTTCAACAGAATTTAAGGCTGTCTTTACATTTGGGCTCAGTTTTATGTGATAAGCGAACTCTATCAAATCTTGCTTTGAATTGGACTGTAGGGCCTTGTCTATTATTTCTATTATTTTTATGAATGAGTCTAATTCTCGATAGTTCCCGGTAAAGGTTAGGATAGTTTTGGCTGCGGTTTCAATATTAAATGTTGCCATGTTGTTTGTGTCTGTTTTCGTTTTAGTCTGGTTAAGCAATAAAGTTTTTGCTGTATTGTAAGCTTTCGTAAATTTTTCTATTATTTCTATTCTATTCTATTATTTTGGTTCGAAAATTCGCTTTTTAGACTTACTAATTCTTTTAATTTTAAATCTATAGTTTCTTTAGTGTATTGTATTTTACCAGTTTTTTAATATTTGATATTATTTGATCTAGTTTTTCTAATATTTTTTGTATTTTTTCCATAAGATATTATATTTTATTGAATTTTTCTTGAATTTTCTTAGACATTGTTAATAGATCTTAAATTTATACGCTTATTAATATAATTTTTGAAATAGTTATGAAGTTTGTTAAATATAAATACAGAAATAATTAAGCTTATTACTACTATAGTTAACTTCTTCTTCTTCTTCTTCTTTTCCTTTTTCCGGCGTTGTTATGGTCAGAAGTGTAGGACCATAACCTTCCCACTTAACTGCATTCCTACTGGTCCGCTTGTGGGGTCCGCCGGTTTGACCTCAGAAAGTAGCGGCAGGTTTCCCGGTTTGGGATTACTTCATCGCTGAGGCCAATCAAATGCTGGTGTTTTTGCATTTGTTTACACCAATTGTTTTTCGGCCTGCCTTTTTTTTTGTGACACGGGCATGCACCAAATTTTTTTGTTTGATCTTACTCTTACAACACCGGTGATCTCCAGTCGTGTCAACCCACTGATTTGCATGTACACTTGTGGGGCAGTTTAATGGTGGTATATGTGTCCCTAGGCTCACCTTGGTGTTTTCTAAATTGCCTAGATGTGATTTTTGTTTACCTTTGTTTTAGTCGCCTTTTACGACAAGCGAGAGGTATTGCTGCAGGGATATTCTTAACCCGTCCCTGCACGGGTCTATTACTACCATAGTTAACACTTCTATTATATTAAATGTGTTGTTGATATTGACGACCTCTTCTTTACTTTGTTGCTTTCCCATGTTTCCTTTCTTTTAGTCTTTTTTCTATTTCGTCAATTTTGTTCCAGATTTCGCAGGATATTTTCCAAGGGACTCTTGTCATCTGAAACAATTGTTTTAAGGTAGGCTAATTGTTTGCGATCGCGTACTAGTTTGCCTCCGCGTCGCTTTGGTGGAGCTTTGGTCTGCGGAATTTATGGTGCTGTGTTTTCTTGTTTTCTGATCTGTCTTCTTTTGTACTCTTCTATCGTGAGTTTTTTTGGCCCTTGTTTTGATGTATTTATGGGTGTATAGGTTGGATAGTTTCCAGTGGAGCCTTTTGGGACGTATTCTTCTGTTTGATCCATCTATTTTGTTGGTCCTTGCGATGGTTTCTGCGTGCAGAATTTTGGTTTCACACTTCAATAGGTGTACATCTCGGGAAGCATCTCAGGATCGCCATGTTATGTATGTATTATTATTTCATACGTACTAAAAGGAAAAACTTCCCAGAGAGAAGGGTCGACCTCAAAATATGTGTCCGGCGTGGAGCGCCATTGGACAGACAGGGTGCCTATTTATATGGCACTCCTTTAGAAGGGTTTTCCTTTCTTTCACGCTTGCCGTTTTCAGGCAAGAGAATTAAAACTGCCGATTTATGTTGGGCTGTCTGATTAATTCTGTCTTTTATTGTGGACTGCTTGGGTTTTTATATCCCGAGTAGTCCTTTAACTTTTTACGAGTAAACCTAGCGACAATATTTGTAAGATATCTAACTTATCCTGAAATCTACAATACTTCTTTTCTCCTTCCAATTTCGCTTCAACTCGATTTCCACTCAATGTTACGAATTTGGCCTTGGCCAATTGGAGTAAGTTCTATTCGATTGGGCGTTACTTATTCCATGTGAAACGTTTGTCGTTTTTGTTGCTTTTATTTTCGTTTTACTTTAGCTGCTTGCGCTGGCGTATGTAGGTCACCAGGCAAATACAGTCATAAGTGCTTGCTCAGCAGGAAGCGTTTATGACATATTCCAAGGCACTTGCTGTTGAGTGCAGTAGCGGATCGCGGGTAATGTGCGGTCACATAACAGTAGTCACCTCACTTCCCAAAATAAGGCCAAGGGATTAAGAAGCCTAACGACAGCGTTCTTTTTATTCAAACTGCTAAACACAATTATTTTAAGTGCTTGTGCGCACATACATTTTTGGTCCTTCGACGCCAGATCGGTACTGAGATCACGGATTTTAACTCATTTAATAAAAAAGACTCATAAAAGCATAGGAGAAAAAACGCAAAGGAGTAGGAGCTGGGTGTTAACATAGGAAAAGGAAAAAGGAATTTCTACGAGGAAGGCCGGGAATAAAACAACATTCAAAATCAAGAAAAGGTTTAAATAACCAAGGAATTAAAGTCGCAGTGAGTAGAACAATTTGCCTCACCTATAATACACACATAAAAATATATATCCTACGCCCATACATATATTGTTGCAATTCTCGGAATGGAGGTTTTGCGAAAGAAACGTGGTGTGCTTAAAGGGCAACTAACACGGATAGAAAGAGCCATTTCAGATGAATTAGGGAAAAATATTACGGCAATCGACGCAAGGGCAAGGTTTGAGAAAGTGGAGGACATAATGAAATCGTTTGAGGAGGTACAGCTGGAAATTGAGTTGCAGCTTCCAGATGAGGATGCTGCAAATGAGGTTAGCGTTAGGGAGGACTTTGAAGGGAAATATTATTCGGTAAAGGGTAGGTGCTTGCGAAAGATGGCACGCAGTACTCCAGTGGCGGAATCGTCGGTATGGCCGAACGACACAACTCTTTCTTCAAGGTCAAGCGAATTCGATGAAACCCTTAGGCAACAATCGCTGCGGCACTCACAAATCTGTCCGAAAGCAATAGGTCAGTTAGGGCACGGATACTGTTAAAAAAAGAATAGTTATATACATAATATATTATATTAGTTATCCACAATACATGAATTTACACATACAACATATACAATTGTAACCTCTCTATCTCTCTCATCTCTTGTTAACTTACTTCCGATGTTCATACGATGCATTGTATTTAGTCTTTTGTAATAGTTCGGTATATGAAGTCGTGTAAGCCTACATAATAAATAAAAGTTGAAGTTGAATTCGGACCGGTGTTTCCTCTTTTTAAAGCGGTTTTTTTATCATTTTGGTGCCGAAACCCGGGAAACCAGCGGTAATCGTAATGGAAGTGGTTACTCGTGGTGCTTTTAGAGCACAACTTACTAAAATTATAAAGGCTGCGACGGAACATTTAAATGCACAAGACTCTCAAATTAGCAACACGAATGTGGAACGCTATGACATAATTGAAGAAGAGCTTGTGACCCTCATTGACCGCCTCACAGCTGTTCATGCGAGTGTTAAAACGGCCGATCAGGAAATCCTCACCAAAGAACTTATAAAGCCGAGTGAACAAGAACGAGAATGTGAGAAGATGGCTGAATACGATGACACAGCAGTCTCGATGCTTGCTCGGTTAAAACTTCGCTTACAGAAATGGCGTACGCATCAGCAGCAACAAATCGGAAATCCACGTGAAAGTAATTCTTTTAAAGGCAACACCAAGCTCCCAAAGCTACAATTAAAAACATTTGATGGGGAAATGTGGGATTGGATACCATTTTGGGATCAGTTCGACGTGGCAGTGAATCGAAATGATCAGTTGTCCTCCGCGGAAAAATTCCAGTATCTGGAAGGGGCATTGCGGGGAGCAGCTAAAAAGGTCATAGCCGGATTCACTGCATCATCGGATTGCTACGACGCAGCGGTAACATTATTGAAGGAGCAGTTCGGGGATACAGAAAAATTGGTTGATGGTCACATGCAGAAATTGATTACACTCCGCCCTATAACTGCAAAAACAGACGTTATCGGATTGCGGAACTTATATAACACCATTGCAACAGCCATTCGCTCCCTAACTGCTTTACATGTACCATCACAACAATATGACGTAATGCTCAAGTCAATCCTGTTACGTTGCTTGCCGATGGAACTTCGTGTGGATTACCATAAGACTACGGAGAGAGACGACACCACATTGACAGATGCATTTGAGGACACGCAGGCGCATTCAAATGGATCGCTGCATGATATTAAAGATCAGCATGTTAAAGGTATCATGCGATTTTTAAAAAGAGAAGTGGAAGCACTAGAGAGAAGTAAATCCGCTCACATACATACAAACGCAAAGGTAACGACACCAGCACCAACGACAGCTGCGAGCCTTGTGAGAGTGAACATAGCAGAGGAATGTGTATTTTGTCACTCCACGAAACACAGAACAAAAGACTGCGACGACAATATGACTATACAGCAAAAGCGGGATGTGCTTCGAAAAACTAACCGGTGCTTTCGCTGTGCAAAAATCGGTCATACTTCAAGGAAATGCAGAAGCTTACGGTTCCTTAAATGTGGTGAATGTGAAGGAAAACATATGTCATCGTTGTGTGACGTAAAAACAAATTTGATTCCAAAAAAAGCAGTGATCACGGAGAAAGGTGCAGCTCAGTGCGATAAAGATAGGGATGGATTTAATATGTGTGTGCACAGTTCCTCTTCAAATGTGTTTTTAAAAACAGCTCGGTGTATTGCGATGGGAACAAATAATAACAATTCCTTGATTCGTGTCGTCATAGACGGTGGTAGTCAGCAAAGTTATCTGCGCAAAAGTGTTGTGGAAAAATTAAATCTGTTGCCTGATCGCGAAAAGGTTTGCATATCAGTAATTCCCTTTGGTTCGAAGAAAAAATCCCCTGTACAGACATACGATAGAGTGACAGTAAAATTGAAGAGCCAGTTTGATGAGCGGTGTGCTTTGTTGCAAGCGATGGTTGTACCGGAGATTTGTGTGGACGTTCTGCAAGCTCCTGACCCATTGTGTCCTTCATTCAAAAATCTTAAGCTCGCAGACACAGTGCATGCAGATCTCTCAGCGGAAGATGGATTTGAGCAATTCCCTTTGGTTCGAAGAAAAAATCCCCTGTACAGACATACGATAGAGTGACAGTAAAATTGAAGAGCCAGTTTGATGAGCGGTGTGCTTTGTTGCAAGCGATAGTTGTACCGGAGATTTGTGTGGACGTTCTGCAAGCTCCTGACCCATTGTGTCCTTCGTTCAAAAATCTTAAGCTCGCAGACACAGTGCATGCAGATCTCTCAGCGGAAGATGGATTGAGCATGTTGATAGGATCAGATTTTTACTGGGCCATTGTCACCGGCAGACAACGACGAATCTCTCCCCGTCTGAGAGGAATAGAGACAAATTTCGGCTGGGCACTTCAGGGTTCGCCCGTTGATGAGATCAGCAATCCAAACCTTACAACTGTTGTCGGAAATGTTTGTAGCACGTGGGAGTCGGATTTATCTTCATTGTGGTCTCTAGAGTCGATCGGCATACGGGGCAGAAAAGCGAAATATCACGGAGAAATTAACACATCAATGCTTAGTGAAAAGGGGCAATCGTTACATCCTTACCGTGGAAGGAATCTGAGGTGGTGTTCGGAAGTAACAAGGACCAAGCGGTAAGCCGACTTAATTCACTCATCCGTCGTCTATCTAGGGATCCAGTAAGGCTGGCAGAGTACGATGCTGCAATAAAACAATTGGTCATTGACGGCGTTGCAGAGCCAGTAAAAGATTCATCGCAGGCTAACGCAAGGAGAGTAATTTATCTACCACATCAACCTGTTTATAAGGAAGCGAGCACGACGACAAAATTACGCATAGTTTTTGATGCTTCAAGTCGAACGGATGCCATTCCATCTTTGAACGATCAGTTAATTGCGGGCATCAACCTGCTACCAGATGTGTTGAAGATAATATTAAATTTCCGGATGGGACCAATTGGCATAGTTGCGGATATCGAGAAGGCGTTTTTGCAGATAACGCTAAATGAGGACGATCGAGATTCTCACCGCTTTCTCTGGTGCTCTTCTAGCGACAAAGAAGGGGAGCGACGGATGTATTCGGAGTTTCGAATGACAAGGGTGACATTTGGCGTGAACTGCAGCCCATTCCTTCTTACGGGAACTATAAGGCTTCATTTGAATGAAGAAAAACAGAGGTTTCCCGAAACGTGCCAGAAACTTGCGGACAGTTTTTACATGGATGACTTGGTCCTCAGCGTAAACTCAGAGGCCGAAGGCAAGAAGGTTTATCGCGAAGTCCTGGAGGTCATGGCCGCTGCATGGCCAATGCGTTTGAGGAAGTGGCATTCAAATAGCCGTATCGTTCGTGATGCAACTAATGAAAATACTTTCCCAACGTTTCAAAAGGTGTTGGGTTTGGTCCGGATGGTTTTTAGCGATGAATTGATGGTGCATCTTGAGTCAGTTCAACAATTTCTGGAAGCGAATTCTTCTAAAGCGAGTAAACGAAATGTCCTTTCAGCTTTGGCACGAGTTTACGATCTGCTGGGAATGGTCAGTCCAACTTCTATCAAGTTAAAAATCTTATTTCAAGCAACGTGGAAAAGAAAGCTTGCATGGGACGACATTTTGCCACCTGACTTGTTACTGGAATGGAATGATTGTGTCGAAAGTATTTGCCAGTTAAACGAGATGTCAATTCCGAGGTCAGTTTTGCCGTTCTCGCCAAGTCGAATACAGTGCCACATCTTCGTAGACGCAAGTTTGAAGGCATATGGAGCAGTGGCCTACATTCGGGTAGTTGATGCAGCTGATGTTGTTACAGTCTCTTTCCTGTGTGCAAAAAACCGAATTGCGCCATTAAAGGGTAACGGAGCAGAAGAGTTAACTCTTCCGAAATTGGAGTTGACAGCAGCTTTAGTTGCGGCACGAATGTGTTCCTACTTGAAACAAACACTTAGAGGCTCCATTGAAAGATACAGCATGTGAACGGACTCCAGAATAACGTTGAGTTGGATATATGGGCGAATACAGCACTGGAAGCCGTACATTCAAAGCAGGGTGGAGGAAATCCGTCGGCACACATCCATTTCCGATTGGAACCACTGTGCTGGCAAAGACAATCCGGCAGATCTCTTAACTAGGGGGATATCTGGAGATAAACTTAAATCATGCACCCTGTGGGCACAGGGTGCAAAATGGCTTAGTGATCCTATTCTCAAAGATCAACACCAAGAGCCTGATCTCCAGCCTTTAACAACAATGTTTTTAGAGGCCGAAAACGATATTCAGCAATTTCGGGCGGAAGTTCCGATACTGTCCTGTGAAAACTTCAGTAGGTGGTCGAGGTTGTTGCGGGTGACTTCTTGGGTTTACTAAACGCTGCAGGGTAAAGCAGATGTCTCCTCATCCCTTTATAACAGAAGAGGAACTCAAAGCGGCTGAACTTTATTGGCTCAGGTATGTTCAAACGATTTTTTTTCTAAAGATATTCGATGCTTACAGAAAAAGACATCATTGCTGCCCTCATCTAAAATCATTGAATTTCACCCCTTCCTGGATAACGGCGTGCTAAGGATTGGAGGAAGACTTCAGTTATTGGATGATGCATTCGATGTCAAACATCCAATAATTTTACCATCCAGTCATCACCTCGTTTCTCTCATCATCGATGACTACCACCTTAGAACCATGCATGGAGGAGTGAACATCGTCCTCTCCAAACTTAGGGAACGCTACTGGGTGATGAGGGGTCGTCAAATCGTCAAACGTCGCATAAAGAGCAGCATTACGTGCAAAAAAATATTTGGTCAACCGGCTTCGCAGCCATTCGCTCCATTGCCGTTAGAGCGAATTACCTTATTATGGCATTAAGACGCTTTATGGCGAGGCGTGGCGTTCCATCAGCCATTTTCTCCGACAATGCCAAGACTTTTCGTCGAGCTTCTTTAGAATTGAAAGGTAGTGCAAGCAATTTTGAGGAGGAGATCTTCCACGGTTTTCTTTCCCAGAAGAGAATAAAATGGAATTTTATCGTCGAGCGGGCACCATGGTGGGGTGGGTTCTGGGAGAGGCTAATTAGGACCGTAAAAAATACCCTTAAAGCTGTCATTGGAAAGGCAAGACTAAATTTCGAGCAGCTTCGTACCATTATTGCAGAAGCAATAGCAAATGATAGACCACTCACTTATATGTGCACCGACCCGTTAGATTTGATGCCGCTTACACCAGCAAATTTTCTACACGGTCCCCAATCCGCAAATACATCCGAAGTTAAAGAGGTCTACGATTCGACCATGAGGCAACTTTGGAAGCATCGCATGAAGTATTCCGCAAGACTGACGAGACGATGGCGTTGTGAATACTTACAACTTTTGAGATCGTTTCATCGGTGTAAGAACGAGACATCGAAGCAGCTCAAGAGAGGCGACATTGTTCTTCTTTTCGACCATGCGACTTCCCGCGTAAATTGGAGAATGGTAACTATTGACAAAACATACTTAGGACGAGATGGCAAGGTCCGCTCCTGTGAAGTAAGATGCGCGGAGGGACGTTTACTACGAAGACCAGTCCAGCTGCTGTACCCACTGGAGCTGTCCGTTTATCCCGGGTCGGAGGATGTTAAAAAAGAGTAGTTATATACATAATATATTATATTAGTTATCCACAATACATGATCAGGTACAAACCTTTTTTCTTGACATGTCCCTGTTGATCTTTTGACAGATTCAGCATATGACACTTGGTTACCGCACTTTGCTTGCCTTTTGTCAACAAAATGTTTAACTTCGTTACAAACTCCAACATTGTTTTTCTTTATTTCCGCGCATATTTTTTCATTCTGTTGTTTAATGTTTTCAGTGACAGCATTTATTTTCATGACTTCTTCAAGTGACTTCTTGCATACTTCTTGAGCTATTCTCATTTCTTTTATTCTCTCTGCGTAACGTTTTTCGACGTTTTTGCTAGTAATTCTTTCAATTCTGTCTCATTTTTCTTTAACGACTCTTCAAATTCTTCTTTGTACTGCTTTAGGTAACTGGAATTACGGTCTATATTTTCTGCCATTTCTTTGACCACCAAATCCACATTTTGAATGTATGTAATGCAGTCATCACACATGAATCTTACCATGTTGTCCGAATCCAGCACAGCAGCGGTATACTGATCTAATCCCGAACATTTTGTAGTTGAATGGAAGACCTTCTTGCAGACTCCGGCACATGAGATTCCTGTCTCTCCCCTAATAGGGCTCTTGCACTTGGAACACTCTATCATTTGTCCAATAATTCACCATAGGTGTATAAACACCTCGCTTAGCACTCAGAAAAAAGTTTGTTTTTAAATTTATTCTCAGAATAATCGCAAATAATTAAAAAATTTTCACAGCCAACAATTCCACTGACGTTTGCACTATTAACCGTACATCAACATCATATGGGACTCTTTCGATACAACAGAATGGTGTTCGGAGTGAAGACATTTCCATAAATTCTTAACCCGTCCCTGCACAGGCAAACAACTGCTGACTATAAACACACATATGGGACTCTTTCGATACAACAGAATGGTGTTCGGAGTGAAGACATTTCTATACATTTTTCAGCAGATTATGGATCAAATGCTTGCTGGTATGTCGAGCGCAGCTGCATACATCGATGATATCTTCGTATCCGGAACCGATGGAGATGACCATAATCGAAATTTACATGAGGTTTTGCGTCGTATCCAGGACTATGGATTTAAGCTGAAGTTTGCCAAGTGTAAATTCTACGCCCAAGAAGTTAAGTATCTCGACTACGTCATCGATAAACATGGACTTCATCCTGACCCGGAACGTGTTTCAGCTATTTACAACATGCCAGAACCAACCAATGTTGATAAGCTGCTAAGGGCGAAAACTCATTGGAAATGGACAGAAGATCACCGGAACAGTTTTCGGAACCTAAAGGAAATTGTATCTTCTAACCTATTTCTAACGCATTATGATCCAAACAAAAATATTATAGTAGCAGCAGACGCATCTAATTATGGCCTGGGTGCATGTATACGAATTTCCTGACGGATCTACGAAAACAGTTTGTCATGCATCACGATCACCAGCTGAAAAATCATACAGCCAAATTGAAAAGGAAGGTCTAGCACTCGTGTTTGCAGTTACTTTCATAAAATGATTTTTGGCCGAAAGTTCAAACTGCATACTGGCCATAAGCCGCTTCTTGCTATTTTCGGTAAAAAGACGGGAATAGCCGTTCATCAAGGCAATCGACTTCAGCGTTGGGCAGTAAAGTTGTTGGCATACGATTTCAACATAAGCTTCATTTCAACCAGCAGCTTCGGTTATGCCGATGTGCTATCACGTCTCATCAATAAAAGTATCCAAGTAACAGAGGACTTTGTAGGGGGTGGTAGTGGTGCAATGGTAATCATCACCGACTGTTAAGCGGAAGGCCTGTAGTTCAAGTCTGACCATAGCCAAGAACAATTCCTATACGGAATAAAAAAAAAACTGTGCAACAACACCAGTTGTGAATAAGAGATGATCAAAAAATGCTGATGAAGGCATAACACTCGCAGTATAAGTCACTTCAAAAATTCATACTCTGCGTGTGCATTTTCAATATAAGATCTTAATGGCATGGAATAAAGTTACTATAAAACTACAAACAACGCGACAAATTCAGTCGAATCTCTCGAATCCCAAGACAACCACCCCCGGAGAGTAGTGAACGAACATCTTCGACGCAAACCATCTGCACCCCGTCTAGGTTGTGTGACAAACATCATAAGAGCGCAACTCTTGAACCTGCACGAATTATGAAAAAAAAAAAAAAAGTTCCGTCGATAAAGATGAAACAAGAAGTAAATCAAATTCTTGCTGATAGCCTTGAAAAGATACCAGTTACACGCCAGATTGGGGTCTGAATCAGCAAAGGACGATACACTCCGTCAAATATTTCATTTCATGACTAGCGGATGGCCAAATCAAATTAAAGACAACAGCGAATTAAAGTTGTTTTATAATCGCAGAGAAGACATCAGTGTTGTCGATGGATGTATTATGCTTGGCCAACCTGTCGTTATTCCACAGTTATATAACAAACGAGTTCTGAAACAACTTAATCGCGGGCACCCTGGGATTGAAAGAACAAAGCAATCGCCAGAAGTGTTGTTAATTGGCGAAACATTGATTCCGAAATTAAAGCACTCATTCAAAAATGTAACAATTGTATGTCCGCACCCAGGTTGCCTACTAAAACGTTGCTTCAGCCATGGCCGAGACCTACGGAGCAATGGGAACGGTTACACATAGATTACGCCGGACCCCAGTAGATGGATATTATTTTCTCGTCTTAGTGGACGCATTTTCAAACTGGGCCGAAATAATTCCAACGTACTATCCAATGTCTAATGGACAGGCTGAACGATTTGTAGACACTTTTAAACGTTCATTGTTAAAACTAAACCCCGGACGAACAACGATTCAGAATCTTCAAACACACCCAATTTAACAGAAACATTCGCATAAGTCTGAACCTTATACAACCGCCAAAAAAGGATCACAAGACCGAAGTGCAGACAAGCAACGTTAAATGGCAGAGCAATTTAATCGAAAATTTATTACAAAAAGGACATCATTCAATAATCAAGACAATTAGGGATCTCAAAAGGGAAGGTGTTGGCAACGCGATATTTCTTGTGGACTGTAATTCCAACTGTCAAATTTCCTTTTTTCCTTGATTTCCTACATTTCATCGAAAATTTATTACAAAAAGGACACCATACAATAATCAAGACAATTAGGGATCTGTAGGGTAGAAGGGGGTGGGCAGTAGTACGGTAGTATAGTATAAAAAAAAAAAAAATAATATAATATATTAAAACTCCACAAAAAAGATATATGTATACATATATTAAATATATATTATGTATATAATTTTATATATATATACTTTACTTAAGCTAGAATAAGTTAGGTTTAGTTAGGTTAAGGTAGGCTTAAGTTTTATTATATTCAAAAAGCGATCATGTGCTAAGTTTTTTCTAATAAAATTAATTTTTCTTAGCTTAAGATATAATAAGATTGTTTAAGATATTATAATTTTACATATTGTTGTCGAAAGACATACATAGGTTTAAGTTATACTGTTTGTTTTAGAGTGTCCGCCTAGGGCCATTAAGATACTTAAGATATTTAAATTTGTAAGGCTAATTAAGCTAGTTTTAAGCATTTTTGTCTAGCGTAATATAGTTCTAAGCAAAATCGAATAAAAATGAATTTAAAATTGAAATTGAAAAAAAAAAACAATTAGGGATCTCAAAGGGGAAGGTGTTGGCAACGCGATATTTCTTGTGGACTGTAATTCCAACTGTCGAATTTTCTTTTTTCCTTGATTTCCTACATTTCCGTTTTGGGCTTTTTTTCTTAGCATTTGAATTCCTTATGGACTAGACGTAAAATAAATGGATCAAAACAACAGACAGTATGAATGGCTGGTATCACATTCCATACTTAGACGACTATTGTATGTATATGGCATCGTTATTAGCGCGCATGCAGACCTTCTACATGAAATCTTCAGTAGCTTAACGAATATAAATAATGCCGCTGCGCTCAAGCGGATTTAATGTTTCTGGACACGTTGTCTTCAATGGAACAGTTCGTCAACCATCAACAAAATATATGACGGTCAAGGAATACAAAGCTCTTAGGCGTTAAGTCATTAAAGTAGCTCCTCGATTTATCAAATTGTTATCTATGACGAATCAAAGACCCTAGAATGATGGCGGAACCTTTACTCTTATTAACCGAAAGGATACTCAATACAATAACCGCAAGCATTCAATGCAATTAAAGTTTCACTTACAACAGCACGAGTTATAGCTATCTCAACTTTGCTGCTGACGCCTCTCGACAACCAGTTTCATGATCCATTAACACGGCTGAACTCAAGTGCGCTCGAGGACAAAGCCCTGCAGATGACCCTTCAGTCACGACAGACAGTGGAAGGTTCCACTTCCACTAGAAGTATTACAACACTACCATGAATAATATAGGCAACTGAGAATATCAACAACTAAACAACAGGTTTTCGGGCAATACTGACGGAAAACAGTGATAGATGACCAAGCAAAAGTCCAGCTTTTAATATACTGAAACTAATACCAACACCATCGGCAGCCAACAAGATTTGGGATGTTGACACTATGGTGTCATAGGCTTGTCCTCTTCTGATGCCGAAAAAAAAAAACAAAATACATTCAACTTCTTCCTCTTCCTTCAGACGATGTCACATTCTCATTTGATCTCTTTTTCATAGAGCATTCGATCACTCCTTTTTTTGATTCCTAAGGTATTACGCAAACGGTAATGCAGAAACAAAATAACAAATTAGCGACGCGATATACATACAGCGAACACATAAAACGGTAATGCGGAGCAAAAAAAATCACACAAAAAGTAGCTATTTGTAGATATCTACTTCTTCCATTGAATTTTCATAAATTATACTGTTTGTCCGATACTTGTACAACGCAATAGATGGCTGCTTGAAATGTAGTTATTTTAGTCGATGCGAATCGATTCAGATTAGCAAAAAAATTAAAAATATCTCAAATATGATAAATCGAGTTAGCTGGTTTTGCATTCAGGTGACGATATGCTAAGATTTTAAAATGAAACATTTTTTCTTAGCTTAAGTTAATAACATATAATAATAATCGTAAGTTAATATATACATAGTAGTCGAAAGACAGAGTTTTAAGTTGTACTTAAGTTTAACAAGATATTTTAATTTGTAAGGATAGTTAAGCCAGTTTTAAGCATTTTTGTCTAGAATAAGATAGATCTAAGTAATAATGAATAAAAATGGATTTAAAACTAAAAAAAAACGCACTCACAAAAAATTAAACTATAGTTCTTACTATACTGCTCAGTATACTTGGCACCAGAATATCATGTTTGCGTATGGCAGGCCTATACACTTAATCACGATAAATATAGCACCATGGTCAGGCTATCAAACCGGCCACTTCAAAGATCTGAAAGATCAGGCATCTTTGGATCATCACCTTAACTAAAAGCTGCATTTAAATCGATGGTTCTGCTTAGATCATTGTCGATGCTAATGGCGTGCAAGAATTTCCCATGGTAATCCCACACAATCTAAGCACTGATGGTTGTGATTAACTATCTGCCAAACCGAACTTTTCTCAACCCGATTTAGCTCGAATTAAAATTTAAACAAATAAAGTTAACATAAACAAAAATATTTCAGTAATGTTCCGTGCTTCCATAGGCTTCACCAAATCCGCCTAATTATAATGCAGCTCGTTATAACTTGATTTAACTTGAACGGAATTACCGTTTGAAGCGGTTTATGAATTCGAGTTGAAATATTAGTGTTTGTGATAACCTTGATCCGTGTTGTTTAATTCGATGCCAAACCGAATTCGTGACGTCATCAAGAACGAGGGCGCAGCCACAAAGTATTAATTTTTAATCTGCTTTTGTTGTCAAAATATAACAGTTATGATACCGTGCCTTACATATGTATATATATAAAAAATGTGATTTTTGAGTTCCTAAAAAATAAAATTTTTAATTATTTTTAGTAATAAAACAATTTTTTTATAATGTTCAAATCGTAATTTTTTTGATTTTGTTAATACTTAAATATATTTTAGTGAAAAATGTAAAGTCTACTATTTTTGTATAGTATACATATATGTATATCAAATTATGAAAAGAAAAAAGATAAATAAAATTCAACTATTAAATCTTTAAGAAAATCCGTTTTGTACTTAAAAAATGTATTCCGAGGGTTTATTGTCGCTGGGTGTACTTGTAGCAGCCCATGGACTATGAGTGTTTTCATCTTCAAAATTAGGTGTTTTTTATTATGCCACTTGATCCACTCAGGATCACGAGACATAATAAAACACTACAGATCAACGAATAGCCAGCTTGACATTTCGCCTCGTTCAGTCCTGTCAAAGATCTGACATTTGAAAACAAAATAAACAAACAAATTGAAGATGAAAGCAGCTGCTATTGAGGTAAATTGCGTTTATTTGTCGAATTTAAATGGTTAATATTTGTATTACAGTGGTTATTGGAAAGTGACACGGACAGTGAAGAAAGCAGCACACCTGAATATTCATTGCTGCAGGAAGAAGTAACAGATTTCTCGGTCGAAATTTAAATCAATATACATGTTTACCTTTTTCTGTCCACCTGCTCCATTTCCACTTCACAATAAAAACAATCTTTGAAATTTAAGTGTGGAATTGCCATATCAAAGAAAATGTTTCTTTTCATACAAATTTGATACGACCGATTTAAATGCTAATGATAATAATTTTTATCGATATACACCAATTGGGGGTAATATTTCCCCAATAGACTCAAGAGTTTTAGAAATGTAAGATAATACAAATATTATAGCATTATGAGTACAATTACTCGATACGGAAGCGAAAACTGCTTAACCAAACCCGTGCACAATTTTATATGTTCATCAGGCAATGATTCTCCTAATTTGAATGCGAAACCAGTGGGAAATAGTAGGTGTTTTTTATTATGCCATCCAGATCTTATCCGGATCATGGTTTACATGTATTACAATAACAACACGTGAACCAGCTCTTTAGGTGTTTTTTATTATGCCATCCAGATCCTATCCGGATCATCATTTACATGCATTACAATAACAACACGTGAACCAGCTCTTTATCTGGATCAATTTCAAGATCCGAGTTTGAGTGGAAGTGAGTTTACACTATTTCCCACTGGTTTCGCAATCAAATTAGGAGAATCATTGCCTGATGAACATATAAAATTGTGGCCAGGATTTGGTTTAAACAGTTTTCGCTACCGTATCGAGTAATTGTAATCAAAATGCTACAATATGTGTATTATCTTACATTTCTAAAAGTCTTGGGTCTATTGGGGAAATATTATCCCCGATTGGTGTATATCGATAAAAATTATTATCATTAGCATTTAAATCGGTCGTATCAAATTTATATGAAAAGAAAAATTTTCTTTGATATGGCAATTCCACACTTAAATTTCAAAAATTGTTTTTATTGTGAAGTGGAAATGGAGCAGGTGGACAGAAAAAGGTAAACATGTATATTAATTTAAATTTCGACCGAGGAATCTGTTACTTCTCCTGCAGCAATGAATATTCTGGTGTGCTGCTTTCTTCACTGTCCGTGTCACTTTCCAATAACCACTGTAATTCAAATATTAACCTTTAAAATTCAACAAATAAACGCAATTTATCTCAATAGCAGCTGCTTTCATCTTCAATTTGTTTGTTTATTTTGTTTTCAAATGTCAGATCTTTGACAGGACTGAACGAGGTGAAATGTCAAGCTGGCTATTCGTTGATCTGTAGTGTTTTATTATGTCTCGTGATCCTGAGTGGATCGTGTGGCATAATAAAAAATACCTTTTATCTGGATCAATTTCAAGATCCGAGTTTGAGTGGAAGTGAGTTTACACTATTTCCCACTGGTTTCGCATTCAAATTAGGAGAATCATTGCCTGATGAACATATAAAATTGTGGCCAGGATTTGGTTAAACAGTTTTCGCTTCCGTATCGAGTAATTGTACTCAAAATGCTATAATATGTGTATTATCTTACATTTCTAAAACTCTTAATTCTATTGGGGAAATATTACCCCCGATTGGTGTATATCGATACAAATTATTATCATCAGCATTTAAATCGATCGTATCAAATTTGAATGAAAAGAAACATTTTCTTTGATATGGCAATTCCACACTTAAATTTCAAAGATTGTTTTTATTGTGAAGTGGAAATGGAGCAGGTGGACAAAAAAAGGTAAACATGTAAACGTAATTTAAATTTCGACCGAGAAATCTGTTACTTCTTCATGCAGCAATGAATATTCAGGTGTGCTGCTTTCTTCACTGTCTATAGGTGTTTTTTATTATGCCACATGATCCACTCAGGATCACGAGACATAATAAAACACTACAGATCAACGAATAGCCAGCTTGACATTTCGCCTCGTTCAGTCCTGTCAAAGATCTGACATTTGAAAACAAAATAAACAAACAAATTGGAAATGGAAGCAGCTGCTATTGAGGTAAATTGCGTTTATTTTTGAATTTAAAAGGTTAATATTTGTATTACAGTGGTTATTGGAAAGTGACACAGACAGTGAAGAAAGCAGCACACCTGAATATTCATTGCTGCATGAAGCAGTAACATATTTCTCGGTCGAAATTTAAATTAAGTTTACATGTGTACCTTTTTTTGTCCACCTGCTCCATTTCCACTTCACAATAAAAACAATCTTTGAAATTTAAGTATGGAATTGCCATATCAAAGAAAATGTTTCTTTTCATTCAAATTTGATACGATCGATTTAAATGCTGATGATTATAATTTTTATCGATATACACCAATCGGGGGTAATATTTCCCCAATAGACTCAAGAGTTTTAGAAATGTAAGATAATACACATATTATAGCATTTTGAATACAATTACTCGATACGGAAGCGAAAACTGCTTCACCAAACCCTTGCCACAATTTTATATGTTCATCAGGCAATGATTCTCCTAATTTGAATGCGAAACCAGTGAGAAATAGTAGGTGTTTTTTATTATGCCACATGATCCACTCAGGATCACGAGACATAATAAAACACTACAGATCAACGAATAGCCAGCTTGACATTTCGCCTCGTTCAGTCCTGTCAAAGATCTGACATTTGAAAACAAAATAAACAAACAAATTGAAGATGAAAGCAGCTGCTATTGAGGTAAATTGCGTTTATTTGTTGAATTTAAATGGTTAATATTTGTATTACAGTGGTTATTGGAAAGTGACACGGACAGTGAAGAAAGAAGCACACCTGAATATTCATTGCTGCATAAAGAAGTAACAGATTTCTCGGTCGAAATTTAAATTAATATACATGTTTACCTTTTTTTGTCCACCTGCTCCATTTCCACTTCACAATAAAAACAATTTTTGTAATTTAAGTGTGGAATTGCCATATCAAAGAAAATTTTTCTTTTCATACAAATTTGATACGACCGATTTAAATGCTAATGATAATAATTTTTCTCGATATACACCAATTGGGAGTAATATTTCCCCAATAGACTCAAGAGTTTTAGAAATGTAAGATAAAAGAAATATTATAGCATTATGAGTACAATTACTCGATACGGAAACGAAAACTGCTTAACCAAACCCGTGCCACAAGATTATATGTTCATCAGGCAATGATTCTCCTAATTTCAATGCGAAACCAGTGGGAAATAGTGTAAACTCACTTTCACTCAAACTCGGATCTTGAAATTGATCCAGATAAAGAGCTGGTTCACGTGTTGTTATTGTAATGCATGTAAACGATGATCCGGATAGGATCTGGATGGCATAATAAAAAACACCTAGTGTAAACTCACTTTCACTCAAACTCGGATCTTGAAATTGATCCAGATAAAGAGCTGGTTCACGTGTTGTTATTGTAATGCATGTAAATGATGATCCGGATAGGATCTGGATGGCATAATAAAAAACACCTTATGTCACTTTCCAATAACCACTGTAATACAAATATTAACCTTTTAAATTCAACAAATAAACGCAATTTACCTCAATAGCAGCTGCTTCCATCTCCAATTTGTTTGTTTATTTTGTTTTCAAATGTCAGATCTTTGACAGGACTGAACGAAGCGAAATATCAAGCTGGCTATTCGTTGATCTGTAGTGTTTTATTATGTCTCGTGATCCTGAGTGGATCATGTGGCATAATAAAAAACACCTAGTGTAAACTCACTTCCACTCAAACTCGGATCTTGAAATTGATCCAGATAAAGAGCTGGATCACGTGTTGTTATTGTAATACATGTAAACCATGATCCGGATAAGATCTGGATGGCATAATAAAAAACACCTATTATTGATATGAGTATTGCCTGCAAATGTAGGGTCTTTTAATATTAGAAAAATTCCAATTTTTTAATTGAAACTTTCTAAAAAAAAAAGGGGTTCATCTTTATGCCTTACCCTTTTATCTATGTAACGTTCTCTGTTTTTATTCCTTTTTTGAAGAATATTGCAATTTTTTTTCTTTTTTTTTCCTTACTTTTTCTATCAGTAATGTTGTATTCGTGAGATTAGTAGCTTGCCGTGGAGTCATTTGTATTGTTGAGTGATACCTATCATTGTAGTTTCCTGCAATTTTTTTAAGCTTTTGTTCTATCGAAATATCTTCCTCCATTGTCTGGATTTTCTCTATAAGAAGGTAGAATGTAATCTTTCAACGTCAGAATTCCCGGTATGACTATTGGCCTTTGTCTAATGTATTTCTACTCCTTTGTCTTGTAAATACTTTATTACCTGTTCCGATTTGAATTCATTATCCATTATAATTTCTTCTGGTGTACCAAATGAAGCTAGAGAGAAATTTTCTTAATCTAGTTTCGATCATTGCGAGGGTGGTCCGATAAGTACTTGGCCTACAAAAGAAAAACAAAAATTTTGGAGAAATGGCGATTTATTTTTCAATATAGTCTCCAGTCTGAAAAATACGTTTTCTCGAGGTCTGCAAAGTAGGCCTCCGTGGCGGCGATGACCTCCTCATTCGACTGAAATTTCTGCGCGGCGAGTGACATTTTCAAGTTTGGAAACAAAAAGAAGTCGCACGGGGCCAAATCTGGAGAATACGGTGGATGGGGCAGCAGTTCGTAGCCCAATTCGACCTATTTGACCGTGGCGGGCGGAGGTGTGAGCCGGTGCGTTATCATGGTGGAAGACCACTTTTTTCTTCGCCAAGTGGGGCCATTTTTTCAATTCAGCTTCGAATCGGCCCAATAATTTTGCATAGTACAGCCCTGTGACCGTTTTGCCCTTCTCCAGGTAGTCGATGTGGATCACACCTTGTGAATCCCAGAAAACGGTGGCCATAACCTTTCCGGCCGATGGGACAGTCTTCGCCTTCTTCGAAGCACGTTCGCCGGGTGAAGTCCACTGTTTCGACTGTTCCTTGGTCTCTGGTGTGTACCAGTGGATCCATGTTTCGTCGACTGTCACGAAACGAAGCAGAAACTCCTACGGATTGCGCTTAAACAGCGTCAAACACTGCTCTGAAGTGGTCTCACGGTTGCGCCTGTTTTCTGGAGTGAGCAAACGCGGCACCCATCGCGTCGATAGCTTTCTCATGCCAAAAATTTCATGCAGAATATGACCCACGCGATCTTTTGAAATACCTACTGTCTTAGCGCACCTTCAATCGGCGGTCTGCCAATACGAGAACGTGGATTTTTGTCACGTTATCCTTCGTGGTAGCCGTTTTCGGGGCACCTGGACGTGGCTCATCAAAAACCGACGTGCGACCACGTTGAATCTCGTTAAACCAATTTTTAATGGCCGCCATCGAAGGAGAAGAGTCACAGTACACAGCATCCAAACGCTCTTTGATTTCGCTGCGCGATTTCCCTTCCAAAAACAAGAATCGAATCATCGACCGATATTGTTTTTCCCATTTTTCTAAAATCCGCGGAAACTCCCGCTTCCACACGCGGTCAAAACAAAACTACGAGTCCGATCCGTCTGCAATTTCGCCAGTACACGTCTACTATACTACACTTAGTAAGTTGCTCTTGCGATACTGGCGCCACCTATCGGCTAAGTACTTATCGGACCACCCTCGTAATTAAGCAACAACGAATTTAGTTGGTTTATTAATAATTGTAACAAAACTTTGCTTCTTGTAATGGAAAATACCTATCATATGTATATCGATGATTTCATTTTTCTGATTTGGTGTTTCTGTAATATTAAAGACTGGTTTAATTAGATTTCTGTCATATTTAATTCCCTGACATTTTTCACATTTATTAATTATAAGTTGTATTAGTTTCTGCAACTTTGGGTAATATATTGTATCTTTTAAAGTTTGATAAGTTTCATTAATACCACTATTTAAAGATTCTTTTGTATGGTAAAGCGATATTTGTTTGTTCTGTGCAGGGACGGGTTAAGAATATCCCTGCAGCGATACCTCTCGCTTGTCGTAAAAGGCGACTAAAACAAAGGTAAACAAAAATCACATCTAGGCAATTTAGAAAACACCAAGGTGAGCCTAGGGACACATATACCACCATTAAATTGCCCCACAAGTGTACATTCAAATCAGTGGGTTGTAACGACTGGAGATCACCGGTGTTGTAAAAGTAAGATCAAACAAAAAAATCTGGAGCATGCCCGTGTCACAAAAAAAAAAAAAAAAAAAAAAGGCAGGCCGAAAAACAATTGGTGCAAACAAATGCAAAAACACCAGCATTTGATTGGCCTCAGCGATGAAGTAATCCCAAACCGGGAAGCCTGCCGCTACTTTCTGAGGTCAAACTGGCGGACCCCACAAGCGGACCAATAGGAATGCAGTTAAGTGGGAAGGTTATGGTCCTACACTTCTGACCATAACAACGCCGGAAAAAGGAAAAAAAGAAGAAGAAGAAGAAGAAGAAGAAGAAGAAGAAGAAGAAGAAGAAGAAGAAGAAGAAGAAGAAGAAGAAGAAGAAGAAGAAGAAGAAGAAGAAGAAGAAGAAGAAGAAGAAGAAGAAGAAGAAGAAGAAGAAGAAGAAGAAGAAGAAGAAGAAGAAGAAGAAGAAGAAGAAGAAGAAGAAGAAGAAGAAGAAGAAGAAGAAGAAGAAGAAGAAGAAGAAGAAGAAGAAGAAGAAGAAGAAGAAGAAGAAGAAGAAGAAGGTAAAGCGATATTTGTTTGTGGCATTCTTCTTCGTTTTCAATTTCTTGTGCTCCTTTTGTTGCCTTTCTAAACTAGATTCTTGTATTGTCTAAGAATAGCTTTATAATATGTTTCTGTATTTTATTGTTGTCCCTATCATTTATTTCTGAATATATTCCTACATGTCCTCTTTTAATATTTGTTTTTAATATATCTTTAATAGTTGCTTCTTCGTTTTGTGGATTTATCTCCATGATCTTCCTACCATGTTGGATCTTAATTTTATTTCCCGGACTATAAATCAAAATTATTTCAATTTTATATTTGTTTACTATTTCTTCTTTTATTGGTATGTGGTCTTGTAATTGTTCTTCTACTGAATGCATTATATCAGACAGCTCCAAATTGGATTCACTGCTATTTTCTACATTAATTTGAGCGCTATTTTGTAATCTACGACTTTATTTTCCTTGCCTTTAAGATATTCGATTTCAAAATTGTACTCTTGTAACTTTAGAACCCACCTTTGGTTTCGTTGAGAAGTCTTTCCCCTTATATTTCGAATTGAAATATTTTTTAGGTACATGGTCAGTTACGATCTTAAACTTTCTACCATACAGATAAGGCCTAGAATAATTTATAGAAAAAAACTCTTTATCAGTTACGTTGCAGTTTTTTTCATGATTGTTCAACGTTCTGGATACAAAGCATATTGGATGACCGTTTTGTAAAAGAACCGCTCCAATTGCATAATCACAAGCATCCGTTGTAACAACAAATTATTTTTCGTATTTAGGATACCTTAATATGGGGTGAGATGATAACAAAAGTTTGAGCTTTTCAAAAGCTTCAACATATTGAGGATCCTTAATGTTAATTTTGATATTTTTTTTTTAAATACTTTATCAAAGGATAGGCTATTTTAGTATAATCTCTGATAAATTTTCTATATGTCTATGTCATTCCCAAAAAACTTCTCAGTTGTTTTTCTGTTTTAGGTAATTGAATTTGCATTATGTTTTCAAATTTTTCAGAATTTGGCTTTATTCCAGTATTAGTCAGAATGTGTCCTAGAAAATTTGTCTCTTTTTTCATGAAAAAGCATTTATCAGGTTGTATCTTCAAGTTGTGCTCACTTAATTTTTTGAAAATCATGTCTAGGGAGTTAAGATGGTCTTCCAGCGTAGTTGAAAAAACTAGAATCTTATCTAAATAAACTACAAATATCTTATTGATATAATCTCGCAATATTTCATTAATCAGACGTTGAAATGTTGCTGGAGCATTCTTTAAGCCGAATAGCATTCGCAAGCATTTATATAATGCAGATGATGTAACAAATGCCGTTTCTTCGATGTCTTTTCTGGCTGCTAGAATTTGGTGACACCCCTTTGCTTAATCCAATGATGTAAGATATTGAGATTTCCCAAGCTTATCCAATATACTCTATATATTGGGAAGTGGATACTTATCGCCAATTGTTACTTGGTTAAATCGTCTGTAATCTACCACGATTCTAAATTTTTGTACGCCTGAATTGTCTTTTTTCTTTGGGATTACTAGGATTGGAGAACTGTATTTGCTCTTACTCCTCCGAATTTTACCTTGAGTTTCCATTTCCCTAATTTTTTTTTTCTAATTTCTGCTTCATGCTGGGGTGGATATATGTGTAATTTAGAATTGATCTACTCATTTGTTGCTTCTCGAATTTCGTTTACAATGCTTTTTGTACTAGTTTGTCAATATATTTATAAAATAGTTTTTTGCATTTTTCTAACGGCTTGATTAATTCATATTTTTTTCGTCGTTTAAATGATCAACTGTTATATTTTCGAGAGCACCTTCTTCTAAAATATTAATTTCATTATGAACTAATTTATTCAAAAATGGTATCTTAACAGCGTGACTTCATAAAAGTTCTTGGTTTTCAATATCTATAGCTCGAATATTTTTATCTAGCCAATCCATTCCAAGTAAGAAATCGTATGGTTTTTCTAATTTGATTTTTATCCACCTCATTTTAGCATTTTCCGGTTGCCCAAATTCAAGTGGACATTTGGATTTCACATATTCTATACTTTTTGTTACTTGCCCTTCTATTTAATGTAATTTTTCCTTCTAATTTTTCATATATTCTATTTGGTACTTTGCTTGAATTCAAAAGGTAGGACCTGTATTTACCATAGCAACGTATTTTTCTTCAATTTTTTAATTTTTACAATTATAAAAATCTTATTTCTTTCCGAGGCTAGTTTATAAAAAACTCGTTCTGAGATATCAAATTAACTTCATTCCTATTACTAACATTATCCACTTCCATTAATTGCGATGTATTATTGATAAACTGTCTATTTTAGATTGTTGATTGTTATAGTTATTCCTAAGGCTGTCATTGTTGAAACTACTTCGCATTTGTCCTGAATGATTCTTATAGTTGTTACGGTTATCTCGTGATTGACTTAAATAATTACCGATATTGTTTTGCCATACGTTGTTATTTTGGTTGCGAGAATGGTTGTGAGAAACTCTGGGTATAAATTGCCTTCTTACCCTTGCATCTTTCAGGTTAAAACTATCTTGACCGATATATTTATTTAAAATGGGGCGAATTTCTGATAAAGTAAACTTATTATATAATTCAGTAGCTAGAGATCCTGCTACAATTTATTTTATTTTAAGGATTAGGAAACTACTTAGATGATTAACAATTGACACTTGATAATCAGTAAATATTGCACATTCTGCTATATCATTGACAATAATTCTTACTTGATCACATAGTTCTGATATTGAACTTACTTTGAGTAGGCAAATATTCTTCATGATTTGTCTTTGGTCCTTCGTTGCTTTTTAGTGCAATTTAAGACTGTTTTTGCACTCAGTCCAATTAAGTGGTAATTCTTCGCTGCTACGATGATCTTTTCATTGTAGATGACAGTGTAGACATCCTGAATCTGATTTCCAGAATGCTCCGCCAAAGTTATTTCCACAAATTATATGAAAGCTAGCAAGTTTCTTTTGCTCCATCGAAGACCGGTATATAACGAAGTTATTTTTCGAGTCTGCTTCATAGTGTTTGTGGCTGGTGTTGATTGTTCACTATTGTGGTTAGTGCAGCAAGGCATTGTTCCATTAAATTTGTTTGCGCCATATTTCTGTTCCTACAAACAATTTGGTTGCGATGAATTTTTCTTTCCAGGTTATTCTGCTTTTTACAGATTAGAGTTTATTATTTTACAGATTAAGCTTATTATTTTTATTTATTTATTATTTTTCGTTGTGAATGGGCTTCTTGTTTATTTATTTTTTGTATCTTCGCTATAATACTAAATTGTATTTTAGATCACTGTGTTTCCAATCTTTTACACTTTTTATTTAAACACTTAAAGTTCGTTTCACTGGATTCTAATTCTACTGAATAGAATTCTACCGACTGAGCTAATTAAATTATTCTCACGAAAAAATAAATAATTTTTGAATAAATCGACTTTGTTGGGCGGCACTCTTCACCAAGATCCACTTATACTATTTCTTAAAGTTAAATCTTTACCTATCTTAACATTAATTGAACACTGAGTGCGTTGACTCATCAACGTAATCAGAAACATGAACGGAAATCCGTTTATGTGAATGATTGCCGTTTGTGTCAACAAATCACCAAGCAAGCGGTTTTTCCTTTGGTTTAATTTTATATGCACTTGGCAAGTCAATGTTACCGATGCATCGGCATTTTCAGTTGTTTGGGTACCATGTTGTCGATTAGTGCTGATATTTTAACTATCCTGTTTATATGTAACTCGCACGTTAGAACTGTTAATAAAAGAAAACTTCTGCCGACATTTAATGTAATTGTATTTGTTAGTTGATTGATTTTCGATTGATCGGTTGATTTTCCAAATTTAACCGATGTTGATGTTCTTTTATTAAATGTTTAATTACATGCGGCGATCAATTTAATACAAGCATTCAATTTATTATTTATCAGAAATAAATTCAATCTACTCCCACAAATTGTGCTGTTTTATTACCCTCTGCTAAAATGTACTACAATCTCATCACAATGAAAAATATTATTTTAAAAGGTATTATTATCTTTAATCGGGATATCTTGTTGTAATTTGAGTGCTTGCAATCGGGGATTATAGAATCCTGATATATAAAATATATCGTTATTCTCATAAATAGATGCGTATTGTTTTGTATCTAATCCAAATTTCTGAATATAAGTAGAAAATTCTGCGACCTCACATTTGTGAGAAATTGTTTGCACATCATTTTCGTCTTCATGTGGTGAAACAAAGAGAGCACCCTAAAATAGTTTACATAATCAAATATTTTATACAAATTATTTCAAAGTAAAAAATACTACTGGGTATTTAAGCTCTGGGCAGCCAATAGTTTCCTCAGGATGGTAAAACCAGCGAACCCTTACTACTTTGTTGGAGGCAACAGTTTCCCACATTGCTTCAATCCGGCCTATATAAGGACGGTCAGGTCGTCCAGTTGAAAGAAACACTGCACATTCTCCAACCTTCATAAGCAATTACTATATTGACAAATATAAAACAAATATTATTGGGAAAAAAAAACTAACCGTTATTGTTTCATCTCCACGAGCAATTGTTTTGTAAAAATATTTCCTTACTCTACCTTTTGCACCTGTCTTCCGATATGCTTGGCCAAACCAGTTCCAAAGCTGACGTTCTGGCAAAAACGCTGCAATTTTGCTGCCCCTGCAGCATATATCGATTTTTCTTTGACAACCCTAAAAGTGAAACATTTAATTATTTATAGACATATGTACATATATATCATTTTTCTAGCAGACAACCTTTTGTTTTATTTATTGGGTCTGGAAAGAAAGATCGTGGCGTTTTGGAACACTTGATATTTTTATGCTTGTATGAACACTGGTGTTTTATTTTTGTTTTTTTTTCTTTTTTGCAAGGTTGTTCATATTTGGAATGAAAAAAACTCAGAAATTTCAATTGTAACGAAGGAAAAAACGTTTATTAGAATCTGTTAAGTTAGAATATTTCGCTCGCTTTCGATGTCTCGTAGGCGAATGAAATTTCTTAAATCTGGAGCAAGATTAGAATATCTAAACTCAATATAACAATTGGACATAACAAAAGTGACAATTTGAAAAATTCATAGAAAACTAAATATGTACATGAATTGAAATAATATTGCCCTGCCACAATAATTACTCTTTATTATAACTGGCGTTACAGCCCGTGAGTACCAAGGCCGAATGTTTTTTTTAAGACATGGTTATGGTTGATTTTCAAGACAGTTCGAAGAGGTTTAGTTCAAACGATAACCACGAAATAGTATTATGCCTTTACTTTTTTAATAATAATTTACCATATTTGATTAAAATTATGAATATCAATTTAATTTTACTAACAAAACGCCACAAACTTTTTTCAGACCAATCCATAATTAAAACAAAAAAAAAAAACTTTTATATAGAAATTCTCTTTTAAGGATTTTTTTATTGAAACGTAAAAATTGAAGACGACAGAAAACCAACTTTAGAGCAATTATATTGAGTATACTATTATGACGAAATTGAAAGGTGACTTTGTTTATAAATTATGTTTATCTTCCAAGTCTAGTTCAACCCCCCTAACGTAATCACCATCGGATAAAATACACGGATGTCAACGTTTTTCCACTTCTCCAAACAGTTGTTGAACTTGATATCCGTAATACTCATCGGATCACGCAACGTTCCTTATATGGACTCGAAATGGATTTCTGGTTACCAAATCTTTGATTTCCTTGATGTTTTATTCATCAGTTGATGTTTTGGCCCATTGAAAACCATATTTTTTTCAAGCACTTTGTCTGCCATCTTTAAATTGCTTATACTACTTATAAACACTACTTTTTCGACAGAGCATGATCACCAAAGGCCTTCTGCAACACCCTCTGTCCCTGGCAAACCTTAAATTGTCAGAAGATGCTAAATATCCCCGATGGGTATTTAAAAATTAAAACTTGAAAATCTTTAGGCATGTACCAAACAGTAAGGTCAGATTAATGCCATACAAGAAGCAAATAGACTCAAAACAGACGTTTTGTGTTTGGCCGAAGTAGAATCTATCAAAAAATTATGACATAGAACCAAACAGATATGGAGTATCAATTTTAATTGCAAGAAAAAATCTGATAAATCCGGTTTATTGATCGAAACCAGTAGTTTTATTTGCATTGAAAGTTAAAAACATCAATATAACACAGGTATGCCCCGATAGCTGACTGCGAATAACCTACCGTTGAAAAGTTATATAAACAGGACCATGAAGCTTTGTCGCGAATCTGAATAGTCGGCAATAATAAAGAAAGGAGAGATCACAGAAACTGAAAGGTATACAAAAACAAAAAACAAAACAATATAGATGAAGAAAATATCCTTATATTGATCAACATTCTCAACGCAATTTATAGATACAGCAAAATTCCAGGTGACTGGTTAGAAACTTTGCATAACACATCGAGAAAGGTATATCTACATATTGCTGCGCCTGCAGAACAATTAGCTCAACGATCATACGCTTAAGATAGGTCTGAAAATAATACATATGGGAAATTATAAAGACTTAAGAAGGATTTGGTATCTCTCAATTTGTATTCAGAAAAGATATTAGTATCCGTGAGGTGATGTTTGCTTTCAACATGCTAGTGCAAAACAAATTGGATCAAGGGAGATGCGTCTACGAAAACGATTTTGCCAAAGTTATCAGACGCACAAAAATCATATGGAATATATTATCATCATTTCTTTATACTATGTACTCTGAAGAAGAAATCATCAAGGAAGAAATAAAATAAATGCAAATAAGAATAACAAACAAAAATGGCTCATCAGTTTTAAGGAACTCTGCAACAAAAAAGTGATTGCCACGGTTTTAACAACTTATCTCATACATATATGTATATCAAATTACCCACATTTTATGGGTACACTCAAATAAAGGGATAATATATAGGTAGAAAAAGTCATTATTCACTCAAATGAAAACATTCGTAGTGACCAAATCTACAAGACAATAAAGTCCCAAAGAATGTGCATTTCATACCTCGCGAGTTCATTGGTTTTTTGTTTGTTCGTAAGTTTATTAACAATAAATTAAATAACATTATTAATAATATAACATTTGTAGCCCCTACTGAAACTAGTGGAATAATTTATATGATATAAAGTTTTGTAAATTAAGTGCTGACATAAAAGGCTATATACGTACATTAGTTATGTTATCACATATGTGTAAGGTTAGAAGATTGGATAGATTTTGTTGAATCATCTTTTTGCTTGTTGGGTTAATTTGCTTGCATGCAATTTTCTTCTTTGGTAACAAGGTGTTTGTGGGTTGTGCCGGCATGACCCCTTGCAATATAGTATATATGTACTTTAATATTTTTATGTGATATGTCTTTGGTATGCTTGGCTTTTTAAGCATTGGTTTTAAATTCGGTGTAAATGTGGTGATAAATTAACCAGTTGGTTTTTCTTTCTTATAATATAACTATGTCTTAAGTAGGTACTTTTCCATGTCTTTTCTGTTGTAGATTTAGAATGTGGTAAATCTTTTAAAGCCGATTCGACTGTAGCGTCCGCAACTTCATGACCTATTATTCCACTGTGCCCTGAACAAGAACTTACCGCAGATGCATTCGATAATTTCACTATTGTTATTAATGTTTCTGATAACTGTGCAGATGAAATACTGTTTGTAAATATAATTGTCTTTTGTTTTCTGGTCTGTCAGTGGCAATAAGGAAGGCAAACTCTTTTGCTGCAAATATTAAGGTGAGAACTGGAAGTCGGCCATTACAAATGATTGTAGTTTTCTGTGATAACATTATTATTATTATTAATACTGGCCATTTGGAACTCAGTAGTTCAGATCCTCGTTGATAACTCTTCTCCAAGCCTACCTGTCATGATTATGTTCCTTTTATGTTTTGCTTTTCTGTTCCATGGTTTCTAAGTACATCCTTATATTGTTCCCATCTACGGCACGGTTTTCCTGGGGGAGCCGTTTTCTTTTGCGTTTTCCGGTCATAATTCTGTTGACTGTTCATCCAAAGAGCAGGACGTTCTACGGGTCCTGCCGGTCTTAATGTTCGCGATTTTATTTTATGACAATACTTTAGGATGAACAGAGTTCCTCGAGTTCTTGATTGTTTCCATCGAAAATTCCGCTTAAGATCTTGTTCTGTGATAACATAGAAATAAAAATGAAATGTAAAGGAAAACTAAAGAAACTGTGAGAAATAAATAATGTTCGGATCAAACTAACTAAATAAGCCTACCAAAGAATTAAAAGACATTCGCTATCACGTCACTTCCTGTTGTTCCAATCAGTCGAAAGATTCAAATTTCCCATTATCCTTAACAGAAATAAAACAACCTCAATACTGTTGGGAGTCGACTCCATATGACATATGTTAACAACTAAATTGATTGATGCACCTATTTAAACTCCCATTCAGCATTGCAAAACTCAAAGGCTAAACCCTCTTTAGGAATAGAATTTAATTTACCATGACCAAGAAAACTTTCACATTCTGATAAGATTCATATATAACATCTTCGACCGTGATATTATTTCTCAACAGCCGAATATGCTTCTTTGGTTCATCGATTCAAATAAGCTTGTAAGTCCTGATAGAGCTCAGGCCCACGCCCAATAAAGCTCACCTATACCTGTAATTTCCAAAGCCCTATACTAGTCAGTATACTATCTCTGTATACTTTTGATCCTTGATAAATTACTTGTGTGGAATATTGGACCCAAAATATTTAACTACAAACTATGAATGGAACATTTTGTTAATGAAATACTAAACATTTTTCCTCCCATATGGTTCGAAAACGAAATCTCGATCGTAAATCGCTTCGTCTTATGAAAATGGCAGACTTGTTAAAATAGGCCCCATGTCTCCATCTTCCTCTATATTCATAGCTGAAACAATCTCCATTCAGGAGACAGTAGCCTGCATAAAAAAACAGCAGATATTCTCTCGGCACTGAAAGTTATAAGGAACCACAACTACAGAACTGTGCTAATTGATAGAATTAGAGATTCTCCTATAAGATTTCACCGCAGAATCACAGTTAGGTGGATTCCAAGTCTTCTGCATTTCGTGGAATATGAATGCGAAGATACGGCAGCCAATTACGGAAAAAAGCAATCCCGTTTTCTTCTTCCACTATCTACGTAAGTATGATATATTAAAAGGTATAGAAAATACAATTAAACATCAAACCAACAATATTTAATTAACACTAGAATGACCGAAATTAGTATATACCTATATTGCCCAAAAGCAGTCATTTTGACTATGTATATATACTATAGGTATACCGAAACGAAGGAGTGGGAAGGTAATTATAATTATTAATAAGCGCATTTATATGTTGTATAAAAAGTCACTTAATTCTAAGAAATTGTGTCATTATATACATTGTTTTTCTAATTGAAATTAAAAAGCCGTCAAAATGACTTCCTTGGGCAATCTAGGAACTGAATCTCGCTGAACTATCGAATGGAATCTAAATCATCCATTTTGATGTTTATCCGATTGCGACTAGAACACACCAGCACGACCCATCTACACCTAATAAAAATATACCTGTTGGTCCTCTCTAAAACTTACAGCAAACATCGATCACATACTTAAAGTAATTAACTGCCCAGGATTCAATTAATTTTTAAAAATCAAAACAACTCCATACGAACTAGTACTCGATACTTCATCAGAAAATATTTGCTAAAAATAATTAAAATATCTAAACTTATTAATTAATTTAAAAAAGGGTAAGATAAAAAGTTCTCGCCCTGACACAGAAATAGTGTTCCATTCAACAAAAATGTATATTTTCTGCGTGTCGTTAGTTCGAACGACAAGTTTCAACTTGATCTCTCAATAAGTTTGTTTACACGAATTTTTGCAGTAGTTTTTCGCTGTTTTTCGTTAAAATGGATAAACTTGAGTATTGTGCGAACATAAAATCTTTCGTTTTGGATAGAAATTTATCCGAAGTTGACAATAGTTTACGGGAAGTCTGCTCCGATATCAACCGTTAAAAATTGGGCAGCTGAATTTAAATGTGGTAGCATATCCCTCGAAGATGACCCACGTGAAGGACGGCCAAAAATCGCAACTACACGGAAACCACCGAAGAAGTGCATGATATCGTGTTGTGCTATATGCGAGTGAAGAAGAGTAAGATAGTTGAGGTTGTGGGGATATCGGAAGACATTGGCTGGCATATTGTATAGAAGATAGAATACGGGATACGAAAGCTCTGCTCAAGATTGGTGCTGCATTTGTTGAAAGCCGATCAAAAGCAAATCTTTGGACTGATTCAGCAGCAATCTTTGGACTGATTCAATAAGGGTCCGACATAGCGATTCGTCATCATAGGTGAGACATGGGACCACCACTACACGCCAGAAGCGAAGCAACAGTCCAACCTGATAGTACAGTGCCAAAGAAAGCAAAATCGATCGCATCTGCCTGGAAGATCATGGCCAGCGTATTTTGGGATGCGAAGAAGATCCTGTTATTACCTAACAAAAGGCGGAACAATTGCAGACGAAAACTGCGAGATTTGGGGTACGATTTGCTCGGCCATTGCCCCTATTGTGCTTATTTGGCACCCTGATACTTTCATCTATTCCCAAACTTGAAACATTTTGTTTCTGGAAAACGCTTCGCATTGAATGAAGAAGTTAAGAGGACCGTGGATGAATATTTTCACAGCCTCCAAGACTCTCACTTTCGGGATGCAATGCTGATGTGAACCAAGTTAAAGTCAAGGAACTTTAGGAAGAAAAAATAAAATCATTTTTATGATCGCAGTCTTTCATTGTCAGGCTGAGAACTGTTCACCTTACCCTCGTAGTTTCAAACATTTGAATATAAAAAAATAACATAATAATAAAACCTGTCTATGCCAATAATGTCAAACAAAAAACATTTGCAAAGACCATGTTTTACAGCTATTATTGTATGAAATTGTTATGACATTTTTTTTATGAGGAAACTTGATTAAGTGTGCACAATTAAAAAAAAATTATTCATTCTTAAAAATATAACTATAATATTTACCAGCTTTCTTTTATCTATTAGTACAAATAATCACTAAATAAGTAAATAAATATCATAGTAATAAGTAGTAGAATATTTCTTTCTGAAGCGGAATCGGAGGTTGGAGATAGTCTTCAATTGAGCCAAAATCAAGAATAGATATTTAAGATTTCATTTGCAGCATTTCATCAAATCCCTGGAGATAAATGGACGCAAGGTTGTTAGTCTATTCGATTTTATTTTTGTAGCGCATTGCTAGTTTTAATCCTCCAGCAATTTTTAAAAATATTCAGATCTTATTAATATTGTTACTAAAGTTTCATGGAAAGGCCTATGATGATAGCTCTTTTGGAATTTTTGAATAATGTGGTCGTAACTGTTTAAGAACCGAATGGTGAATTCTATTTTTTTGCCACATCTACGAATTTGTTTCGGATGTTGGGGTCAATGTTTTTAAGCGAGGTTGGCTTCCATAATCTATTTCAACTTATATTACAGGTCTTTAGTAATCGTGTTTAAGTTGGTTTCCTCATATGATGAATGAGTCCGCTTCCATTTTATCCACAATTCAGGTTGTTGAACTTGTATTTTATTAAGGGCAATTATCTTTATTCGTATATAAGCATACATTTATGGCCCTTAAATGTCGTCTTGTGAATTGAAGGCAATGTTAGTGTTATATGCTTGATGGAGATGTGACGGTTCGTTGTTGATAAGTTCTCAGTCAATTTTCAGTTTATTTGGTTTTTTTGATGGGATTTATTGTTTTTTTTTTCGGTTGGATGGAGTATTATATTATTATTATGGATGAAGAAGAATTAATTTGATTGCTATTGAAATTAATAATTTTGGCAAATCAAAAGTCTATCAGATCAACACTTTTCGTTATATTTGTCAGCGAGTAGATTTGCTTGTGTTAATGTGCTTCCAATTGTTTATTTGATCTTGATGTCATAAGCCTTGAATGATGATATAAGCCTTGAAGTACCATCTATATATATTTTTCTGAAATCTGTGGCCCCGGACAGATAAGATACATTGTTCAAGTATTCAATGACAAATTTACTAATTTAACAGTTTTTAAATTTATGTTTATACTATCACAAATCCTTCAAAAAGAAAGAAAAAACCAAACTATCGACTTACCTCATAAGTTGTTCTTAGTTTCAGTTTTTTTGTGTTCTTTTTGTCTTCTAAATCCGTTTTTAAAAGCTGGTCAACATTAGTTTGTTCTTTTACGTTACCATTCCCAATTTGGTTTTGTACAGGTGAGCTAGGGTATTTCATATTATCTGTAGTGTACGATAATTTTATAGCACGAAGTTTTGTCTTTTTATTGGACGTGCTCTTTTTTTGTAGTAGTTCAACACTATGTTGTGATTTGGTTTTTAATGTTTTATCTATATTCCATGAGTTAATTTCTTCAGCAGTATTTTGATGAACTTGTTTAACGTTATGCCCGATTGGTAATATGTTTTTAGATAAAACTTTTTTTGTGGTTAATCTGTTATTGGTAAGGAAATAATTCAATGGGCTTTGATTATATTCTGAAAATACAAGAAGACAATATGATACAATCTTAAAAATAATAAATAAATTTAAAAAAAATCATATGTGGATACTCAATTGGCTAGAAGTAATTAGTTAATATAATTACAGTAATTAGTTAATATATTCAAAATATACAAAGAAGATGCACACATAGACAAGAATCAATCAAAGATTAAATCCCCGGGACGTAATCTGTTCTAAGCACTACAATTAAATTTGAATTTCACTTAAAAGATTAATACAATTCAAATTAAATCATTGAATGGTAGTGTTATTGTTGCTGATAACAATTTGATGTTAATATTTTAATATATAAATTCAAGCGCATACTCAGCGGTCCTTATAACACTATTATAAAGGTTAGTCCAGTTAATAGGATAAATACTATTGCAAATCCCAGATTTATACAATTATTTGTGAGGATTTTTTCTTCTATATTATTAGAATGTTGCACATCTAAAAAGTAAAGCCGAAACATTACATTTTCCTTTTACTATGATATTGTTTTACAACTTAAGCGTAACTAACGCTAATGTTTATTTGTTTTATTAATTGGTGGAAACTCGGATAGATGAATATTGTCATATAAGTTCTAAATTTATTAAAAAATCGACCTATTCAAATGAGATTCAAGGCTATAAAAATCCATATTGTCTGAATCTACAAATGAATTGTCTTTACCATCTCAGAAATTTTGCAGTACCTTCATTTTAAAAACAACTTAATGGAATATACCCTTCCATTCCAAACTACAGCATGGCTAAAGCTATTGAGGTGGGTTCTATCAAACAAAAATCAATCCGCTTGTCGTTCTGCAGAAAAGTGCTATCGATCAACCCCTACAATGGGTCTGTTTGGAGTTTAGATCATTAAACATTTTACCTGTCAGACATTTGTACTATTTTAAGACATCTATAATATTCTGATGTTCGAACTACGCGAAATAACCTTGAATACGAGTGCTATGTACCTGTTCCCCCCTTCCGTATCACTCATCTATGAAACTTCTACTCCATCGTGACCTGACCTGTAAACATTTTAATACGTTTTGTGTATATATTCGTCATACACCTACCTTATCACCTTTCTTGCAAAAAGTTAAAGCCTGGCTTCTTGATTTTATTGTCCATACAATTGCGATGAATATATGGTGCAAGGAACCACAATAAAACACGAACTTTCAACCGTTGCAGATGGAAATTGGAAACGAGGACCCGGGGAAACCTAAACAACATTCACCACTTCAGAGGCGAAATTGCTCGACTGAACTCGGTCGTAACGTCACAGTTTCGTGATCGACAGTCTAGCAAATATCTCAATAATAAAATAACATTGATACTGATATGAGAATAACATGCACATTAACGCAGGACTCTAAGGGCAACGCGTTGGAAGCCAAAAAAAAAAGATAATTCGTACCTATGTAAGTACTTTATTCAAGGATTCTATTCAATTGCGACATTATCAATACGCAAAGGGTTCGAGGAAATATAACAAGTTTTTCCTATATAGTTGTTTTTATTTTATTTTAACGCATTAGAAAATCGTCTCAATATTAATAGCGATATTTTATGTGGAATAAATAAAGCATTCTGCGTATGGGAGTTAGCGAAGATCCGAAATAAAGATATTGTACAAGAAGGGGGTAGGGCTGGGATATTGTGAGACACGTCTTACATCGCTGGAATAGTTGGATAAGCTTAAATTGAGATGAGATGGAAAACCTTGAATGATTTTCCATAAATAAGGCTGAAAATCAAAACGAAGTAAGTTTTAGACGAGACAATTATGCCATGCATAGTCATAGTTTCCCTATCATGCTGTTCGTTGATATGTTTACATATTCTCAGGACCTAGTGTGTAGTATGATACTATGAAAACGCCAAAAGCCTAATTGTTCGTTTGGGATAAGGTTGTTAACGTTTATAATTGGAAGTATTTTTTTTTTCATTACCTTTTCCAAAATTTTATTTTCAAAATCAGGTTTCAACTTTAACATATGGCTTTTCAGAATCCTAAATTCTAAATAATATTATTTTAAAACTGATAAATTTAATACCAGCTTCTGACAGATCTTTTAGGTATATGCTTTTGATGTTAACTAACTCAGAAGATTTTCCGATTTTTTATGTAATATATGTGTCTACTCGTATAATGTCATCATCAGAGACGAAAGCACTGTGTGGTGTGTCAATATATTGTATTTGGCATTAAATTCATTTATTATTCTTCATTTTAATTATTTTAGCCAAAATGCATCTTGCCGTTTTTCCTATTCCGGATGCTTCTTATTTCCCGCAATTTTGCGCTCAACAAGTTCTAAATTATTATGGTTTTTCACGTCGATATTTGTGACTATTTATTTATATATTTTTATTTACATCAATAAGAGATCTTAAATCTACAATTAGACTACCGAAAGTTAACTATGAGGTCGATTAACTAATTTATAAAGTGCAAAAGTAAATTGTTTTTTTAAAGTGAATCTGTTTATATGAAAACAGAAATAAATAACATATATTGTAATTAGAGATAATATTAGTTTCTCTAAGACAACGATTTATAGATTCATTAAGTACATAATATACCCTATGTTTATTTACTCGGAACAAACAACGTTCTCTTAACTGTCTCGATAGAGCGTACAAGCCAATCAATGATAAAAGAAAAGGGCATTTGATATGGTATGACAAGGTGTCACTTATGAACATTACTGAGAACATTTTTCTTCTATTTTCAAGTGACTGAATTCCTAGAAGTTGGCATCTAGCTGAATACGGCGGAATTTCGGTATTCCAACCCAATACTAAAATAGTAAACCTTGCAATTATTCTTTGTATTATTTCAATTCTGTTTGAATAAGTGCTGTAGTATGGATACCAAATCACATAACAGTATTCATCATATAGATCCCAAATCACAGTATCACAAAATATTCTAAAACTTACATAAAAGATAAATAGAGATTTAAGGGTAAAGGGGTCCTGAAAGTCTTTAGACTTGCGTTTATAAAACCTAACATGGAATTAGCTTTAGATACAATGTATTCCACATGCTTGATAAAGTTTAATTTCGAATCAAAAAAGATACCAAAATCTTTTTTTTTTCCCTACTCTTTCAAGAACAAAGTCCCCAATTTATTATTCGTTGCAAATTTGTGAAAAATTACGACAGTAACAAATGTACTGACATTTAGTGACGTTCAAAAAAGTTGGCTAACTCTACACCATTCTGTTAACTTTTGAAGATCATCTTGTAATCATCTATAAATTTAATGCATCTGAGAACTCTAAATCACCTGTAAATAAGAGTCGACTAGAATTCAAGAAAATATCGGTCATGTCGTTAATAAAAATAAGAAATAGAAGGAGCCCAAGATGGACAAGAACTACCCAAGGCCTTCGCACAATCAGTATAAATGACATCAATTTAATATCCTTTCTCGAGTTCGTTAAGAACGTAATTGAAAAAATAGAGAGATTGGTGGTTGTGGATCTTCCTGCAACAAAGCCATGTTGAAATTATGAAATGCTCTTTTAGAAGAAAGGTTAACTTATCGTATATAATTTTATCAAAGAGTTTTGATAGTTGGATACCTCCTGTTTTGGACTAATTTTATGAGTTGAAGAAAAACTGACTTTCTACCCAGAAAGAAATTCATCACTCGCGGGAGAACCATTGAAAATGTATTGTAAAAAATTGGCTCAGAAATAGCAGCTGCACATTTTTGAAGAACAGTTGGTGGAATTTCATTAGGACCGGGGTTGCTATCGCTATTTAAATTCAAAAGACCTACTTCGATTTTAGAAATATGTCAACTTTACCATCTTGAGAGAATAATTCGATTCGAAATAGTGAGCAAAAGAATTAGATATTTAAATGAGCCGAAAATGTTGAACCAAGGTCAATCATACTAATAGGAATACTTTTAGTCATTTTTTAACTTTTTATTAATAACCAGAAACCCTTGCTATTTGTCTTTGGATTCAATTTGTTGGATTCAATTGACAATTGACATTGTCGCTGTAACCAAATGTAAACATTTTCTTCAAAACAATATTGTTTCCAATTGTGTGACGTTTTCTAGCCTTGTTTTTTTATTACTTAAGTTACAAAGCCTCTTGTTGAACCAAGGAGGCTTTGAATTATTTTCAATCTTGACTTTAGGTACACACATGCATATCAATTGCCACTTTCAGATTATCGAAAAAGAGATTATAAAATTGCAATAAATTAGAAGAAGAGCCATATAAGTGCTATGAAATACCCGACAAATAATTCGCAATGCGTTCATAATTAGCTTTCGGGTAGTTGAACTTCAAATTATTACATTTTGGAGATCTAAGGTAATTATGAAAAGAAAAACCAACAATGGTGTACAAAGTTTGGGAAAATTGGATAAGGTGAGTATACGAATGAAATTATTCTTGCAACAATTAATTTGGAATGAGTTAAAACTTGCAAAAGAATCAATTAATTCACATACGAAATCAGTATTTATATTAAATATTTACTTATATTAATTGAGAACCCAGTCAATATTAGAAAGATTGCAATCTCCTTGAATGATTTCATGATCATTACGTTTTAGTTTAGATAGATAGGATTTGCAATTGGTTACATATATTTTATATACATCTAAAGAGCTTCTTGTCGGAATATAACTTACAAAAATTAATACCTGCTTATTTTCAAATTTGATCTTGACTATAATTTGATCAATGTCGTATGGACAAGAAGCAGATGGTACTCCAATTCCATGTACGTGTATGGGGAGCGAACCGTAAGAGCACCGATCCTTGCGAAAAAGAACATAACAATTGTTGCTACAAATTTCAGCATTGATAAGATTAATTGTTAACCAAGTTTTAGTGAGTATAATGAAATCATCTCATTATCATCAATGACGATGACAAGAACATTTGTTTTAGTTTTGTACGCATTCCTCAGACTTTCTGCTAATAACCGAAGAACTAATTACCATTACGTTGACACTGATAAAAGTGTGAAGGAGAAGAATATACCGAAGTCAATGTTGTTTGTCGATTGGGAGGTTGTTGGGTTGAGGAGGGTGGAGGCGCTTAGGTAGGTGGCAGCGGTGACTGTGATGACGAAGATGAAGATGATGGTTTCCGTACGCTGAGATCTGGGATTTGTTGCTTGAGTATGAAGTGTTAATACCTTATTATTAATTTGGTTTACTCGGTTTAATCACAGACCGCGATAGTGAACAGTCGTGTTTCAACTTAATGGTGTATAAAATAAATAATATTCAACTATTTGAACATTTGAAGTACGAGTTTGGGCGAAGTTCTACCGATAGCTAGAATAGCGCAGTGGTAGAGTGCCCGGTCCGGGAACGGACAGTTCGGTGTTCGATCCCCCAGTGGGGAAAAAGTTTATTTCGTGTTTTTTCTTGTTTCCTGCTATTCTAATACACATACGTTAGTATTGTGAGAAGACCCGTTCGTCTCACAGCCTCAGAGTCGGATGATCAGCTAGATGGATTATCTGATTTCGCAACTCCGTCTGCTGTTCCAATGACCGACGTCATTAAAAGAAGACGGAGACTTAACCAGTGATTGAATTTGGTTAAGCGCCCCTCCCTCGCCACTTAGACTGAAAAGCTGCCAGTCGAAGCGGGGGAAGGGGCGCCATCGACATCAAAAACAGCAGCAAAAATTCAGAATCCACAACAACATAGACTCCCCGTGGATGTTGACGTTGCTTACCTTTCCGAGAGTAGTGAAGGCCGTTACACGGGGGAAAATAACTCCTTTGCCGCTCTTTCAAGTTCGGAGGCAGAGGAGGTGCGTAACGAACTCGAAGAAGAGCGCCTATTACGTGCCAAACTAAAGGCCGTAGTAAATAGGCTGAACGAGATGCGGAAGAACGAGAAAGAAAAAGCAACAGCCAGCAAATCGCAGCCACTTCAACAGCAGAAACAACAACAAAAACAACGGAAACAAAAACCGACACAACAACAACATCAACAACAAAAGCAGCAGATACAACAACAGCCGCAGCAGCAAAAGCAGCAACAACAACCGCAGCAGCGGAAGCAACAGCAGCAACAACAGCCTTAACAACGGAAGCAGCAACACAACAGCAGCAACACAACAGCAACAACAGCTTCAACAGAAGCAGCAACAACATAGCAGCAAAGAGAAGGTGCCACCAATCTTCACCCATACCACGGCTCTACGTGAGACCATCGATTTATGTGAGTATGTCATTGGCGTAGGTAGTTTCATATTTAAAGACTTAGGACAGAACCGCTATGATATCCAGTATAATACACTAGAGCAGCATAAGCGGGTTAAGAACCTCTTAATGGAGACCACGACGGAGTTCTACTCCTTCACCCCTAAAGCCGAGAGGTTGCAGACGATGCTCCTCAAAGGCGTGTATTCGATCACGGACCCCAAGGAAATGGTCTCAGAGCTCAAAGTTTTCGAGAGCGATGACCTCTAGTTCGTGGGAGTCAAGCCATTCACCACGGCGCGGGCCAAACGGGAGAAGCGTGCATAAGAGTAATACACGCTATTGGTCCAGCTCGCACCCAATAGGATTATCACTTTAGTATCCCAGTCTGCAAAATGGGAAAAATTAAGATGACACGAAAATATTTTGCACTGTATCCGCTGTCAAAGTTTCGGACACACCGCGTCGAGCTGCGAGATACAGCCTCGATGCGTTAAGTGTGCAAAGAATCACAAGACATAAAAAAAATAAAATCTGGCTCGTAAGCAAAAGCCCGAGAGGAAACGACACTCAGGTGGCTTACAAACACCAGCCGTCACATTTCAAACGACATACGCCCAAATGGCGGCAGGTCTTGGGCAGACGGCACAAAAGCCTGTTCCCAAAGCGCCAGTGCCTGTTACTAAGCCACCGAAAACTGAAGTGGACTTGCACTAGATCGAGCTTGACGGGCCTATCGCATTTACAATCATAATGGGTCCGCCGGTAGAGAGCCCCTTAAAGATCCTGTCGGTCAATGTGAATTCACTGATTATGATTGAACGAAGAGCAGTACTTTTCAACTTGTTGCAAGACGAAAGCCCTGATGAACTTTTGGTTAGCGAAATAAGGCTAAACTAAAAGCACAAAATGTGGCACAGTTCTTATAAAGTGATTTGAATAGACCGACCCAACGCCACAAAAGGCGGGAGAGTTGAGATCTTCATTAGAAGCAACTTTAAACATAAAATGATACCAATATATAGCGGTGAAATGCGGAGGTTCCAAGGGCTAGAGGCCTGTATTGAATGCATTCCTCTCCGAAATTGACATATTATCAGCCTATGCACTTGAAGCATGTCAAAACAGGGTTTTCATCACAAAGTTCGAGACATTCCTTCTTCTTCTTCTTCTACTTTCTGGCCGGCGATTTATATGCCAAACATAGTGATCGGGAAAATAACATTTCCAACACCAGGGCGAGCCTACTGCATTTGTGGGTTTTTCGGAGTGTAAGGAATAGTAGTGGGCTCGAAGGGCAGGACACAACTGCAATAGGTGTCTGCCAAAGGAAAAGTGTTTTCGTAGGGCAGGGCAGGAATGCCATCATAGAAGTCTGCCAAAGTGACAAACAAGCCTTGCCGGTAGTCTAATTGAATCTGTCTTTATTTCAATTCCATTGCATATCGATCTCAAATAGGTCGCGTGCCGTCATATTTCGGCTACACTGCATCTTGTCCCAACAAATAGTCACTTCTCAGATGACACATTAAATATTATGCTCTGTGATATTGAATACCATTTGTGACACACATCTATATCGGAATACTTGGGCAGTGAACACTGTAATGTTTATGTTCCAATTTTTTCTGTCTGTCTTCTTATGGTCTCAGCACTTTGGCGTGGTTCAGTGTTTAGCTTTTTTGGTGTCGCATGCAGTGTGTAGGAAGTGTTTCCTTTTGTTTTTGGTGGGTGCACTACATCCTTAACCTTAAACGAAAAATTATTTGCAAAATAATTTTGCAAGATTTTTCTGTATGGATATATTTCAGAAATTTTCTGCATCAGGGGTTCTTAAGTTACTAATTACATTATTATGTATGTCTTATTTTATCTTAGGTAGTATCACAGAATAAATAGTATACAGAAGTTGCATCTCATACAAAGCAAATTTTGTTCTAGGGTTCCAATATTGGCACCCTATTGAACAGAGAGTACAAGCATGAGAACATGCAAGAGAGTATACAAAAAATTGAGAAGCTGGTGCGAGCGAAAGAGAGTAGCATGTGCGTTTTCGGTGGTTTTGTTTTTACGAGAGCAAAGCAGCTTACGATTGGTATGCAAGTGTGTGTGCGTGTGTATGCATTGATAGCTTCTTCTATCGTAAGCTTGCATGGTGTTGTATTGCTTCTCTTGTTTTCGATTGTGTGGATTGGATTCGAAATCACTTGGGAATTGTACTTTCATGCGAATGGTTGTGTTTTCCTGCGCTTATATATCGACTCCATTTTTACTTTGTATTTTGATATTTAACTCTATTTTTGATTTTGAATTGTTGCTTTTATAATTGTTGACAACTTTGCATACGATTTGGATTATTCTTTGGACTTATTATTATATATTGATTGTTGAGGGGTTGTCATACGATTTTGAATAGGAAAAATGGATTCTGTACCGGCTGTTGGTAAAATTTTCCAAAAGTCCGGCATTCGATGCTGCATAAAAACATGCGGTAAATCTAGGCGATATGGTGAAAAGATAAGAATGTTTAAGTTTCCTTCCTATGACTCAGCTATGGGTCAAATTTGGCGAGAAAAATGTAATATTCCAACAAAAGATTACACAAAAAAATTGTTGATTTGCGCCAATCACTTCTCAAGTTCTGACATTGGTAAAAAAAAGTTGAAATTCGGAGCTGTTCCGGTATTTAACTTAGAAGTTATTGAGGAAGATTACAAGTCGTTGGAGCTTGATTGTCCAGCTAAAAAGAGCCGAACAAGTGATTCCGTAGATGGATGTTGTAATGACTGTGAAAAATATCTGAAATCAGCTAATTTTTACAGAAAAAAATATTACGACATGGTAGCAAAATATAAAAATCTCCAAAGCCGCAAACAAATAGCAACAAAATAAAGCGTATTTCAAACCATCGACTCTTTTCAAATAAGCAAGGAGTCAAAAACATTTTGCAAACTTCTTCTTAGTCCACGACCTAAAGAATATAAGCAAGATGTAAAATATTTGGTTCAAAACATTTATTATGTCTCACAGTCAACGTACCAATTTTTGAAGAATAAATTGCATCTAAATTTGCCACATATCTCTACTATTTATCGATGGGCCCCTGTAAGTTCCCTACAACCAGGTTTTAAAAATAACGGTTTAGAGTTAATAAAAAAGAAGTGCTTAGATTTGAACCAGTACGAAAAGAATAATATGATTCTGCTGATGGATGAAATGGCGATTAGAAGGGAATTGCGATACAATTCCAAATTAGATTTAGTGGATGGATTTGAGGAAAATGGGGTTGAAAGAACGAACCAGATTGGTAAACAATTGTGCGTTTTTATGATTAAATCAATGTTTTCCAACTGGCCGCTTACATTTAATTACTTTGTTTCAAAAAATGGACTTTCTGCCGATTTACTAAAAAAGATAATATTACGAAATTTAGCAATTTTGAACAGTTTTGGCATCATAGTTAAAGTTGTAATTTGTGAATTGTGAATTTCAAGCATATAACCAAGATAAGCTCGAAAATATGTTCTCGGTTCTAAGACAAAAGGGTGGAAATAATATTAACCCCTCAATTGCTGATATAAACACTTTATTAGCACGCTTAATGTCTGCAAATATAGTGCAGTTGAGTTCTTATAGTAACTGTGAAGAGCTGAGTGATACCACATTTGAAACGCTTTCAAATATTTTGTCAAATATGGACTTAGCTGATACAAATAATGAAGAACTCAGTCGAAACGAAAACTCTGAAATAGATATTAACATAGAAATCATTGATGATTTCGTATTAAATGATAACTTTCAGAATTGTTCGGAATTTAGTATCGATTTGGCGTCTTTAAGATACTTCATAGGTTATATCGTCTACAAAATGATACCGAAAATTAACTGCGATATTTGTGTTTCTTTATTGAGAAAAGAAGACGAAGTATTAACAGTTCCTAGTGAACTTTTCATATTTCATAAAAATTACAATTCTCTTAAAGATTTTGGTAACCTCGTTGCTCCTTCACAAATTTTCTTGGAAATTAGCAAGAAACATATTACAGTGTTTAGCAATATTTTTGACACACAACCACAAACTGTTGGTATAAAAAACTTGATAAAATCCAAATGCAAAAATGCCACACCGCAATGGTTTTCCACATGTTCTGATCATAAGGAAATAATATTGGACTTCATGATCTTAGTACTCTTGAGGAAGCATTGCTCGTGGGCTTCAGAGAAAAAAAATGTTACTAAAGCCCGCAAACTTAAAATCCTGTCGCACTAAAGTTTTTGGGTTATTCTTCCCTACATATATCAGATTGAAATTTGCACAAAAATCCCAAATAATGGAATAACGTTAATTGGTGTTACCCGGCCCTTTTAGTTTACATCGAAAAAGTACGCGTACGAATACCAAGCGCAACTTTCAACTGAAGAAAACTAAATATAGAAATCTAAAACTTGAAACAAAATTTTGTCAACACCACGTGCATTCACGACGTTGGATAGCAACACAATACACACACACACATAAACATTTTAAGGTTGCTCTCTCGTTGATTCTCTCTGATCGTGGCTGCTCTCTGGTTGTTACTCTCTGATCATGCTTGCTCTCTCGTTGCTTGATCTTCCCTTCAGTTTTTCCGCCCGCACCATAAAGTGAAAAATCATCGCAGGCCGAGATGCGACTTCTGTATACTATTTATTCTGTGTTAGTAGTAAGTGCCAATTTGGGAATAATGGGTGGTCTGGGTGTTTTGTTGGATGTGTCTGATAGCATTTGGGTAATGTTTGCCATGGGAATAAATGCTGTGTTGATACGGCTAGAGATGCTGTTTGATCCTCCTGTTTGATCACGCAGTTTGGCTCTAATGTTAATATCCCGTCATCTCGTAGTGTAGTCTCGAAAACTCTGCTTCCGCAGATTACGTTGAATGTATGTATATCCTTTGACTAAAGCGTATATTTAACTATTTGGGGTGTGTAATTGGATTCATATGGGGGACAGATTTATGCTTTGTACTTTGTCGAATAATGATAACCTACTCGTCTGAGTAAAAAGTTTAATTCACATTTGCTCATATTTGAGCTTCGATTGAATATTGAATGAAGTTGGTAACATATACACTTGCCATTACTTTGTATACATTTGTTTAATCCTTCTGACGTTATCGTATAATAATACTCTCGAAGCAAGTTTACTGTTAAGTAATCGGCTGATGGTTCGATGAAAACATACATTTTTTGATGACCTGTTGGTATTGGTTGGTATTGGTATAACTTTAAAGACTTCGTACTCCTCAGTATTTACCAAGAGAATTCTTATTTCAAATATGACGCTTCGTTCCGTTATTCTCTCTTTGCAACAGACTCATTTGTATTGTATCTCCTGCGATTGCCAACTGTGGAAGTAAGTGGTTTCTTACTATGGATAGTTTTTTTTTTTTTATTGTTTGTTTTTGAGTGTAATAAATAACACAATGCCTAATCAATGGAGGGAAAGCTATCTTCTTCCATTGCACAAAGGAAAGGGTGATACGCGAAATTGTGATAACTACCGTTCTGTCAAGCTGATGTCGCACACCATGAAGATCGTTGAACGGGTATTAGATAGCCGACTGCGGAAAATAATACGACTATCTGATGACCAGTGCGGGTTTGTCTCGGGTAAATCAACAACAGATGCAATCCAAAGTATAAGGATCATGATGGAAAAGCATCGTGATTCTTCAAAGGACTTGCATATGGTGTTGGTTGATTTCGAGAAGGCCTTTGACCGGCAACCAAGAGATCTTTTATGGGTAGCGCTAAGACAAAAAGGAGTTCCAGAAACCTACGTGCGAGTGATTATGGACATGTACGAGAGAGCAACGACAAGAGTAAGATGCACCGCAGGAGTCACCGAAGAGTTCGCAATCAAAGTCGGTGTACACCAAGGGAGCGTCCTCAGCCCACTGCTTTTTATAGCAGTCCTTGATTGCTTGCTTGAAGGAAAAGTGACGGACCCCAATGTGCACCAGCTATTCTTTGCTGACGATGGGGCCATTATAAGTGATGATCAGGCGTCCCTACAACGAGCACTTGATGTGTGGGTGGACATTTTTGAGGGACACGGGTATCGTATTAGTTCAAAGAAGACAGAGTATCTGTGCTGCCCGTTCTCTGACCCTCATCAGCCTATTCCAGACATTTACTTGAATGGAAGAGTGCTTCCCAAGTGTGAAAAGTTTAAATATCTGGGATCTATGATTAATAGAGAAGCAACTTGTGATGACGACATCAAACATCGCGTAAGCGTAGGGTGGATGAAGTGGCGGGAAAACTCCGCCATCTTCTGTGATCGAAAAATGCCCCCTAAGCTGAAAGGAAGGCTCTACACTTCAGTTGTACGTCCGGCGCTCACATACGGTTCACAATGCTGGACAATGCACAAAAAGTATGAGAGCAAATTAACGGCAACTGAGATGAAGATGCTTCGCATGACAGCGGGAGTAACAAAGCGTGACAGAATTAGAAGTTCAAAGATCCGAGGAAGCCTCCACGTAAAAGAAACCATCACAAGAAATATAGAGCGCGACCGACTCAGTTGGTATTGCCATGTTCAAAGGAGAAATCCTTTGAACCCCGTCCAAAAGGCGTTATCAATCAACGTTCCAATTTCAACACGCAAAAAAGGCAGGCCGAAAAACAATTGGTGCAAACAAATGCAAAAACACCAGCATTTGATTGGCCTCAGCGATGAAGTAATCCCAAACCGGGAAGCCTGCCGCTACTTTCTGAGGTCAAACCGGCGGACCCCACAAGCGGACCAGTAGGAATGCAGTTAAGTGGGAAGGTTATGGTCCTACACTTCTGACCATAACGACGCCGGGATAAAAAGGAAAAGAAGAAGGAGAATAAGAAATAACACAATGCTACAAGTCAATCAGATTTTTTAAGAAGCATAAATTATTAATCGAACATGACTTTAATGAACAAAACTTAGGTCAAAACTAAAGTAGAATATTTAAAAAGTATGTATAAATATTATATAAACATAATAAGTCAAACAATTTTTAAGTCGTGATGCTGTTATAACAGAGGTGGTTCAAAAGTTTTCTTTGAAATTCGGCAATCGAGTTTATTGTATGCAGTTCGTATGGAAGACCGTTCCACAGACGAATTGCAGATACGAAGAACGAATGTTCTCCAATGCAATGAATGAATCGACGTAAAATTTGTTTGAAGCCACGTACTGAGTGCGCAAATGTTAACATGTGATATAAGTAATCAGGACACATGTGATGAATAATTTTGTACAATTTAAGAATATTACGATACTCCAGACCCAAAATATCAGTTGTTAAATGAGACACACTACAATATCTGGGGACAAAATAGATAAGGCGGATACAGTCATTAAAAGCGACATTTAATCTCCTCTTGCATTCAAAGTCTAGATATGGATACACAGAACAGTTATATGTAAAAAATGGCATTCCTAAACACTTAAATAGACGCATTTTCATGGATTTTTTCAGTAAATGACTAAAATGTAACAGGCATCGCAGACCAAGATATTTCACGGACGAATGAGAATGACTTTACCATTCAATACTAGCGAAGGAAAATCTCGTAAGTCGATATTACTGCCTGAGCAAATGAGGCTTGTAGATTTAGTGGGATTAAGTACAAGTTTATTAAGAGCTGACCATTTTGCTACATTACTAAGATCCTCATTTACTTTTGCTATGCAGTCGTCATGTAAACCGATGGGGGCGAGTAATGTAAATTAAGACGTCATCAGCACACATGTGGAGTTTGCAATTTTGAATCACTTGCGGGAAATCGTTGTTGTATAGAGAAAATAAGAGAGGACCCATTACAGATCCCTGTGGAACAGCAACATTGACAGTATATGGATCGGACATTCCCATTTCTGTGATAACCATTTGGATAAGATTACACAGATGTATGTATTAACCTTAAGGAAGATGGAGAGAAATTGAATCTCTGTTCCAATTTCGATAACAGTATGGAATGGTCAATACAGTCAAATGCTTTTGAGAAATCGAGTAGTACTAAGACCCCTATCTCCCTCGAATCTAACGATGACCTAAGGTCGCTTGTCAAATTCATAACCGCAGATTCACAGCTGTGTTTTGCTCGGAAACTAAACTGCCAGCACGACAGCAAATTGTTTGCATTGAGATATTGCTGTATCTGATTGGCAAGTAATTTTTCGAAGGCTTTAGCTAAGAAACAAAGCATGCTAATTGGCCTGAAATCCGTTGGACTTTTAGGAAAATTTTTCTTCGGTATCGGAATTATGTTTGCAGATTTAAATTAGTTTGGAAATTGACAACTATAGATGCAAAAGTTAAAAATGTGCGTTAAGTAGGGAAGCACATGAGGAAGAAGTAGCTTTAGAAATTTTGAATTGATGCCATCAGAACCTATGGCGTTTGATTCAACAGACATCTTCTTTTCCTTTTTCCGGCGTTGTTATGGTCAGAAGTGTAGGACCATAACTTTCCCACTTAACTGCATTCCCACTGGTCCGCTTGTGGGGTCCGCCGGTTTGACCTCAGAAAGTAGCGGCAGGCTTCCCGGGTTGGGATTACTTCATCGCTGAGGCCAATCAAATGCTGGTGTTTTTGCATTTGTTTGCACCAATTGTTTTTCGGCCTGCCTTTTTTTTTTTTTTTTTTTTTTGTGACACGGGCATGCTCCAGATTTTTTTGTTTGATCTTACTCTTACAACACCGGTGATCTCCAGTCGTGTCAACCCACTGATTTGCATGTACACTTGTGGGGCAGTTTAATGGTGGTATATGTGTCCCTAGGCTCACCTTGGTGTTTTCTAAATTGCCTAGAAGTGATTTTTGTTTACCTTTGTTTTAGTCGCCTTTTACGACAAGCGAGAGGTATCGCTGCAGAGATATTCTTAACCCGTCCCTGCACGGAAGAGAACAGACATAATGGCCTTAATATAATAACATCATATTTCGTGATACACTCAAATGTGAAACCATTAGACATGTCGAGGAAAGAGGGATTCATAACTGGTAAAACATAAGACGGACTGTCTGAATCAGGTTTAAAGTAGCTGCTTACTACATTTGGACATAAGGGACAATTTGAGACTTATTAGTCTCTGTTACACCCACAATTCTTTAGGATATATTTTAGAGCCAAGTTGGCTATTTAGGGATGAACGTTTAGAGTTCTTAATAAGTGAGTTGTTTGTCTCCTTTTTACTTCACTGGCTTGTATTGGAGTTTCATTAGTCGGCTTCCTTTGTTGTTGCTCAATTAATTCCTCGAAAGGTGGTTTCACAAGTATTGTAGTAGGCCAATATTTAAGTTTATTGTTTATTGGTTGGGTTTTTGCAGCTTTTAGAAGGTGTGGACAGTTACTCTTCTGATTACGGTCTTTATCTACTGCTTTCCGTGTTAAAATTCAGTGTTTTTGTGATTAACATTTAATTGCTCGTTGGTTGCACCGACTGTAGTAATTTGCCCGTTGTGAATTTTTTTGAAATGCTTTTTGCTGAAGCGTTGCAAGTTAGTTGGTGCTCCACTTTTTCCAAAAATATTGCTGCATTCTCTCCAATAACTGCCATCTAGTTAGTAATCCCTCTTTGCTGTCATGTCTACATTCTTCTGGTTGTGCCAGCAGGGCTGTACCGATCAAAAAATTACCTGGCGTTAAAATATCTGTTTCCTCGGGGTCGTTCGAAAGTGGACAGAGGGGACTGGAGTTTAATCATGCCTCTATCTGTGTTAGCAATGTTGAAAGTTCTTCGTAGGTTAACTTGTGTTCACCTTTTATCCGCTTGAGGTGGTATTTTATCGATTTTACACCGGCTCCCAAAGCCCACCAAAATGTGGAGAGCCTGGAGGTATGAAATGCCATTATGTATGATGAGAAGTTAATGAATTGCAAATTTCTGCATTATACTTTGTTACTCCCTTCACATTTAACTGTAGGATCTTGTTTGCAACCACAAAATTCGTACCGTTGTCACTATAGACATGTCCTCTTCTGAAACATAATCTTTTGAAGGCAGCTATGAATGCGTTTGCTCTTAGGTCACTCACTACTTCAATATGAATTGCTTTTGTAGCGAGACGTATGTAAGAATGGTCTGTGTTGGCTGACCTTTCCATCAGCTGTTTTATGATTTTTGCCTTGTGTCTGAAACAAACAGTACACCTGTAGATTGTTTGCTTGACTGTGCTAAGGCCGTTTATAATCCAATATCGCTGTCGGATGTATGTATGTGTTAATCCATATCCTCCATGCAGGGTTGATTTGTGGCCGTTCTCAATAAGCATTGAGGTGAGTGGTCCAGAATGTGGAATTATTATTGGATGTTTTTGTGACGGTGAGATATTTGCTTCAGCTAACCGTCCTCCTTCTTGTACCATATCTTCTTCGTCAATAAATATATTAAGACACCGAAGTTTGCTCCTTCTTTCGATTTCTTTCCTTTTTTTAAGTTGCCTGATTTATTCGTTAAACGCTGTATTTTGTACTGTTTTTATATTATAACATTTCTTGTTGCAACCCATTTTTTTTTAAGGCTTCTGCTATCTGTTGGAGCACGCAGACACAAATACTGTATCCATTGTACTGCCAGACAGACACCTGAGATGGCGTTGCAGTTCATGAAGAGCCAGAGCCAAGCTTCTTTAATTCACTTACGGGTATGTTGTGCGCGATTTGTTTTTCACACAAGTGAACGGAACCCAAAGCTTAATGCCGATTCCGAACGGCGAGAGCAGGGAAGCTTTTTCAAGGCTAGGGTACAACGGGGGGTTTTACCAGTATCCCGCCGAGGAAAGAAGCCGTGAAATAATCATTCGATGGCGTTGGTGTTGCAACCCATACTTTATATGATAAACGTCCTAAACGTTTGTTTTTCTTAGACGTTCGTGGATTGTAGATGAACCGCTTACAATATCCCAACACTCCAGTTAATCGCCTTATAGTGCTGTATTGTGTTAACATTCTTTCAATGAGGTCTGGCAATTGTTCGTTTAATGCAGTCAGCGCCTGCAATTTTACCATGCGTTCTTCTAAGTTCGTGAAACGTTGTGTGAAGTCAGTGTGGAGGGAAAATCAGCCGGATTGTCCTTCCCTGCAACTTGGTGCCATTTATCAGAACTCAGTATGCTGATTATTTTCCACGTCATTTTTCCGTCTTTTCGGATTACCCGTTAGCCAGGCGAGTGCAATCATGGAGTCAGTCCAAGCATGTGTTTCAACGTCCTTTAATTACAGTTTTCTGTTTTATTAGTCTGGCAAGAAGCATCGCTCCACAAAGCTCAAGTCTTGGCAGTGATACTTTTTTAACTGGAGCTATCTTTGATTTCGCACATAACAGTGTTGTACGAGTAAATACTGTCCCTGTCTTTGTTATTGCTGCTGCGAAGGCCCTCTCTGATGCATCGCAGAATCCATGTAACTCAATTCGATATTGGCTTCGTATTAATTCCAGCGTGGCATCTTTATATGATGAAATTGTTCCTTGAATTCTGTGCATTTTTTAGATGTTTCGTTTGATAATTTCTTGTCCCATGAAATTTTGCATTTACAGGTCAAACAGTCTCGCTGTTTCTGACACTGTTTTTCTTTTCGTAAGAGTTTCAATTGTTGGGTCTAAGGAGATTTTAAATTCAAACGTATCTGATTCGGGCCGCCAATAAATACCCAGAGATGAACTCAACTCTGGTGATTTTCCCTCTGTCATTCTTAATGATGAGTTGCTGTAAAGCAATCTCTGACTGATCAGGAAAATTTACTCTGGTTTGCGTTGCTTGAAATCTTCCTCTGACCTTTTGTTACCCAATTTAAAGAAACATCTTATCGAATCTCTAATAATGCATTATTTTGCTTCATCTTTGTCAGTGTGATAAGACGTGTTGTGAGTCTCATCCGGCATAAAATATAATTTAACACTCTAAATATAATAAATACCAAGTGAAAACCTGTCCTTTTCTCTCTCACCTTTCCAACTGCCGAAATGTCACAAAAAACGGAACAACAATAAAGACACAGACAATAAAGGTACACAGACCCCGGACGGAAAAACCTATCTATCCTTTGTACTTTCTTTCGGGTTTTATGTATTGTAATGTTAACAACCTTGCATTATTTTTATTGTTGTAAAAGAAGTTGCTTTGATTTCATTAATATTTTGAAAATGCTGCTGTTTACTCATCGGATAAACTGCCGGCACAGAGATGAGTGAACATAATAGGAATTCCAGATACGGCTACAGTGATGTTGTCCTCAGGTCAATGATTAAAGTGTTAAGCAATTACAGAGGAGGCTTTAAAGTTGTACACATCAACTCGCAGAGCTTGTTGCCCAAAATCGAGGAGTTTCGCTATTTGTTTGAAAACTCTGAGTTGCACGCGATATGTATCTCAGAAACCTGGTTTAACACGGAACTTAAAGACACGTTGTACTTTATGCAAGGTTACAAACTCTTTAGGGCAGACAGATGTGTTCGATGGGAAGGGGTGTTGCAATTTATCTAAAAGACAATTTAATTAGTAAAATAAGATGCTCTTCACCATCTGACTCACCAATGGAATATTTGTTGACCTCACCCACAGATCAAGTTCAGTTTATAAATGAAAACCTAGTAAATATTTTCAATACGCACGTCCCAATTAAAGAAAAGTTTGTCAAAGCATCAAAACCTTTGTTCACACAAACAATTAAAAATTTAATTAACCAACGCGATCAGGTTTACAAATGCTTGGTTCGAACGAGGATTGAAGACTTGCATGTGGCGTATAAAAGTTTACGTAATCAGGTTGAACAAAAAAAATAAAATAGGCCAAAGTGATTTTTTACTCAAACCATTTTAAGTCTCTGATAGTCACAAACTTTGGAAAAATCTTCGGATTTTTGGTATAGGAAAGCAAAAAACATGTCTACAAAACAATATCAACGCTGACGAACTAAATCGGAAGTTCTTATCTTCACTCAGCGCAGCTCCCACAATTAATCGAGAATCTGAGAAAATTCCTTCCGTTTTTCCGTTCCCGTCTTTTAGTTTCTCCTGCGTTGACAGCCAATAAGTTTTAGCAAGTTTGCTGACAATAAAATCTAAGGTATCGGGTGTTGACGAAATAAATCCCACTTTCTTGAAATGTATACTGCCACTATTGCTGCCTTTTTTAACACATGTCATCAACACCACCATAACCACCGGAATTTTTCCGCTTCAATGGAAAATCGCCAAAATAATACCAATTCCTAAAAAAGCCAACTGTGACGAATTTCGACCAATTTCAGTTTTACTTTTCTTATCCAAAGTGTGTGAACGTATAATGCAAAAACAGCTCTATGATTATATAGCGCGACACAACTTTCTGGTAAACATCCAATCCGGTTTCGGTCCAAAGCATAGCTGCACAACACCTCAAGGTCACTGAAGATATAAGGGCTAAACTGGATAATAACTGGGTAACCTTCTTAGTCCTTTTAGATTTCTCTAAAGCCTTTGACATGGTTAACCACTCACTCCTATTGAACAAACTGCAACATAAATTCAACGTCTCTTCAGAAGCAATCAAACTTGTATCCTCCTTTCTGCTAGATAGGAAGCAAGCAGTATGTATCGGAAATCAACTCTCCGAGTTCCTGCCGATCCAACGTGGTGTCCCCCAAGGCTCGATTCTCTCTCCTCTCCTGTTCTCCTTGTACATCAATGAAATAGGTTCCATCCTGAGCAACGTCTCAAAACAATTTTATGCAGATGACATACAAATCTATAAAAGTTGTCCCATTGGCCTTATAGAAAACTGTGTTTGTTCAATAAATGAAGAACTTGATCGAATTAGTGCATGGGCAGATCGTAACACCTTGATGTTAAATCCATCGAAATGCAAATGCTTAATCATATCGAAAAAAGTTTTGGACCTGTCTTAAGTGTTGCAATAAATGGAATCCCCATAGAGTTTACAAACAAATCGAAAAACCTAGGAATGGTTTTCAACAGGACATTAACTTGGAACGATCACGTTAACTCAGTATTTTTATTTATTTATTTGTTTACTTAATATGCTTAACACAGTAAGAATACACTTATAAGTCTGTGAAAGATAAACTTAATGTATAGAATTTAATGCTTTGACAACAATAATTACAATAAGAAGGAAAATAACATACGAATATAAAAGACAGAAAGTATGTTTGAAAGACTACGTTAACATCTATAATATAATAAATATAAATATAATATAAAATATAAAAATGTGTTTGCTTGAAAAGTTGATAAGGCAATTTATATGTGTAGTATGGTAAATGAGAAGTTCCGTGCAGGGACGGGTTAAGAATATCCCTGCAGCGATACCTCTCGCTTGTCGTAAAAGGCGACTAAAACAAAGGTAAACAAAAATCACATCTAGGTAATTTTGAAAACACCAAGGTGAGCCTAGGGACACATATACCACCATTAAACTGCCCCACAAGTATACATGCAAATCAGTGGGCTGACACGACTGGAGATCACCGGTGTTGAAAGAGTAAGATCAAACAAAAAAATCTGGAGCATGCCCGTGTCACAAAAAAAAAAAAAAAACGGTAGGCCGAAAAACAATTGATGCAAAAACACCAGCATTTGATTGGTCTCAGCGATGAAGTAATCCCAAACCGGGAAGCCTGCCGCTACGTTCTGAGGTCAAACCGGCGGACCCCACAAGCGGACCAGTAGGAATGCAGTTAAGTGGGAAGGTTATGGTCCTACACTTCTGACCATAACAACGCCGGAAAAAGGAAAAGAAGAAGTATGGTAAATGAGAAGTCAAATTTAAATTTAATTACAAGTTAGGTTTAATTGTAGTTGCTCTGGTTTGTGAGGAAAACCTGTAACTCTCTACTAAATCGACGTGTGCCATTTAGTTCTCTCAAGGTTCGTTCGTTTAGTTCGCGCGGAAGTGAGTTCCACAAGCGGACAGCTGCAATGAAAAATTGCCTCTCAGATGTTAACAAGAGAAACGCGGTAGAATTAAGCTGACAGATCTGTTGGATGTTGGAAACTGTATTTTATTGAAGAGATATGCCGGTTCTTTTGTATTGATAATATTACACAGAAAAATAACTGTGCGAAACCTTAGGTAACTCTGAAATGACATATTCAATAAACTCTTAGCCAAGTGTGAGGTATGATCATATCTTCTTAGATTATATACATAGCGGATAGTACTATTGAATGCTACTTGCAGTTTGCGTTTACTTTCAAAATCACAATTGCCGTAAATCTCACATCCGTACATAAGCACAGGGATTACCAATGCTGTGGCAAGTATTATTCTTGTTCTGAGGGGTGTATACTTTTGTGTAATCCATAATGATCGGAGAACGCCATAAGCTCTTCTAACTATAAAATTGATGTGGTTGTTCCATGTAAGATTTCTATTGAACACTACCCCCAAATTTTTTGAAGAGTCCACGAATTCGATAGCTGAATTAGTCAACATGATAGACGGAAAAGTGAGTACTAGCTTTGTTTTTGAAATGACCAAACATTTACATTTCTTTGGATTAAGTGACAGGCTATTTTCCACCGACCAGTCTGAGATTCTTCGGAGATCTTCATTTATAATATCGACGCAGTTCTCAATAAGGCCCTGGGGACAGCTCCGAAAAATCTGAAATCTGAAATCAGTAGTGGGTAAAACATACGGAATCCTTAGATCCTTATGGACTTTCCAGCATTTTATACCGCTTAATACAAGAGTGCTCCTTGCAAAGACACTTGTCATTCCAGTTCTTACATACGGGTGTGAAATATACTACAACTGTGACTATGTTAGCAATACAAAACTTATCCGATACATTTATGGTCTAAGAAAATATGACCATACCTCACATCTATCTACAAACCTCCTTAAAATGTCACTTGAAAGTTTCATCAAGTATCGCACTATGAAACTACTATTCGCTATTCTTCAGACTAAACAACCTGCTTATCTCAACGAAATTCTTCGATTCTCGGCATCAAGCAGAACAAATAATTTGATTCTTCCTCGCTTCTCGTGCCTCACATCCGAAAGACTATTCTTTATTGCTGCAGTCCGTTTTTGGAATTCACTCCCTATTCGTGTACGAGAGTCAAACGGCATGAAACAATTTAAAAATAAACTCAAACTCAACGCAACGAACTTCTAACTCTTCTTTTTATAAACCCTCTTACCTTCACCTTTCACTTTATTATTGTCCTTTAACTTTTGTATATAAATAACAATATTAGCAATTACGAATTTATATTAGTTATTAATTTCAATTAATTGTAAAATATATGATATATCTGCATTTATTCATTTGCTATCACTAGCTTATAAGATTTATCTTAATGTGTTAGCGCTTACTACAATTTCAATAAACATAAACTTTGGACAGTGTTTGTAGAAGAAAACTTAATGTTGCTCTAAGTGATTGTATTCGCTATATTTACCGTATCCCTACGCACATAAGTGTATCCCACTTGCGGCACAATATTTTTGGTTTACGTCTTGATGACGTACCCCCCACCACCAACCCCACCCTATCACCCAACTCTTCGTCTGTCCTAGTTCCAACAACTTCTGCCCCATTTACCCAATCCTCTGCTACCCCTCAATCTTTTGTAGATCCTCTTTTGCCCCCTTCAGTTAAACTTACTCAGCTAACTGCTGACCCCAGCCAAAGTCGCTACGCCCTTTCTCGACTAAGAGATAAAAAGACGTATGAAAACATTCGTCTCTTTCTGGCTTACCTCCACGATAAATCAGACTCGGTTTGTTATGAAGGTAAAACAAACACAAGCGTCATGGTATCCATTCAATAGAAAGGTCTCTCCACGGATTTCGCTAGCCTCAAGAGCCTCTTCATAAAATATCATGAATTTTTCAATATCTCGCCCCAAAAAGTGTCAAAGGATCTTGATACATTCCGCCAATACATTCACTCAAAACGTATATCGCACCTTCAGCGTAGTAGAGCTGACCACGACAAGTTTCTTCGTCCCTAATTATCTCTCTCTCCCAGCAAACCGATCACTCTGCCAAAATGTCCCTCTTACCTTCTATTATCAGAATGTAAGAGGTCTTCGTTCAAAAACCCAAGCCGTCTTCCAACAGTCACATGGTCTACCATTTGAGATATTTGCTCTGACCGAAACTAATCTGATCCCCAGCATAAATAACCTCGAACTGTTCCCATCAAATTTTAATGTTTATCGCGATGACGAACTCAGCCGACCCACTGATAGTTGCCCTTGTCGAGGCGTTCTACTAGCCGTCCTTAATACAATTGACTCTTCCCTTATTGCAATATCATCTTCCCCACTTCTCGACTTTGTTTCAATTAAGATTGCTCTACCCCAGAAGTCACTACACATCATTTGTTTCTACATCTTGCCCTCACAACCTATTGAATCGTATCAACTCGCCATTAACACAATCGACCAAATAACCGATTTCAAAAACCCGCAGGATGAAATCCTTGTTTTCGGTGACTTCAACCTTCCTCATCTTAAATGGACCCAATCAGACGATCAATCGTTTTACACTGCCACCAATCCCACTACTGCCAAAGAATGTCTTTTTTTTTTTTGGATCGCCTAACAGATTCAAACCTTAGCCTAAACTACATGGGTAGACAACTCGACCTAATGTATGTATAATGTGTAAATAATCATCTAATGACTTTTCTAACTACCTGGGCAGCTATCTCCACTTTAACTCCCTCTATCAACGCTTTTTAACTGAAACGCAAACCAATCTTATAAACGACCCTAAGTCCTTCTTTAAGTTTGTTAACTACAAAAGAAAATCTGATGGCTATCCTACCTCCCTCTCCTTCCACGATCAAACCTCGAATGACCCCAATATTATTGCCAACTTTTTCGCCACCTTTTTTAAACAGTCTTTCGCCAATGACTCGTTTGCTCCAGACCTCTCATACTTCGATTTTTCCCTACCGAATAACCGAATTTTTCCCTTGGCCCATTTCTTCCACGCACAGTCGATTCTCATGTCATCGAAAACAAATTAAATCTACTTAATGATGAATTCACTCCTGGACCTGACGGTCCCCCTGTCATACTTCTAAAAAAATGCTCCACTCTTCACTCTATCCCTATCCCAAGGTGAATTCCCCGCTCTAAGTTTTCGCTGCAAGTCTTTAATCTCCCCTAGACAACACGGTTTCCTCAAATGCAGATCCACAACCACTAACCTTGTTGAATTTGTGTCCTTTACCCTATCAGCCTTAGAGAACGGCAAAGAAGTCGACGTTATCTCAACCGATTTCAGTAAAGCCTTCGATAAAATCTCCCACAGGCTGATACTCTTCAAATTGTGCTCCCTTGGCTTCGACCCCTTTTCTTTGAAGTGGATATCTTCTTACCTGGAAAACCACTATTACAGTGTTCGTTTTAGATCTGCCTTCTCTAGCCCCTTCTTAGCTTCCTCCGGCGTCCCCCAAGGCAGCCACTTAGGTCCACTTCTTTTCGTTCTTACCATAAACGATCTTGAAATGGTGATCAAACATTCTCACATCTCATTATATGCCGACGACACCAAGTTCTTCAAGACCATTTCCTCCAGTCATGACTTTTGCCTTATTCAATCTGATCTCAATAGTTTTTCCATCTGGTGTTCCAAAAATTGCTTGGAGCTTAACATTTCCAAATGCCAATCAATTACCTTTTCACGTAAACGAATCAAACCTCCTCCTCGTCTCTACTTCCTCAATAACCAACCCATCTCCACGGTTCAAGTCATTCGCGATCTTGGCATATTATGTGACCAGGAGCTAAATTTTCGCGCACACATCGATGAGATAATCCTTAAAGCTAATTCTGCACTCGGTTTCGTGAAGCGATGGTCTAAAGAATTCTCGGACCCTTACGTTACCCGATTTCTTTACGTAACCTTTGTCCGGCCCCTTCTTGAATACGCCTCTCAAGTGTGGTCTCCATACCAACAAACCCACATTTTTAGAATCGAGAGCATCCAACGCCGATTCCTACGTTTTGTTTTTCGAGGTCTCCCCTGGAGCAATCCTTGGATTTTACCACCCTACCAAGACGGCCTTAAACTAATCAAGATGAACACGTTGGAAGAAAGAAGAATTGTATCTGACATTCTTTTCATCCATCGGCTCCTTTCAGGTACCATTGACTGCGCAACCCTCTACAACTCTGTCTCTATCAACACTTCTTCTTCTTCTTCTTTTCCTTTTTCCGGCGTTGTTATGGTCAGAAGTGTAGGACCATAACCTTCCCACTTAACTGCATTCCTACTGGTCCGCTTGTGGGGTCCGCCGGTTTGACCTCAGAAAGTAGCGGCAGGCTTCCCGGTTTGGGATTATTTCATCGCTGAGCCCAATCAAATGCTGGTGTTTTTGCATTTGTTTGCACCAATTGTTTTTCGTCCTGCCTGTTTTTTTTTTTTTTTTGTGACACGGGCATGCTCCAGATTTTTTTTGTTTGATCTTACTCTTACAACACCGGTGATCTCCAGTCGTGTCAACCCACTGATTTGCATGTACACTTGTGGGGCAGTTTAATTGTGGTACATGTGTCCCTAGGCTCACCTTGGTGTTTTCTAAATTGCCTAGATGTGATTTTTGTTTACCTTTGTTTTAGTCGCCTTCTGTTAAGCGAGAGGTATCGCTGCAGGGATATTCTTAACCCGTCCCTTAACCCGTACTGCCTATAACTCCAATGAACCCATTTCTCGTATGGTGGGAAGTGTTAATTCGAATCCTTACTTCGATTTCAACCTCAGCACTCGATGCCTAAAATTCCGCCTTTTTAACCACCCTCCCCTTTCTCCCGTTCTCCCTAGTTAGTAAGTGAGATTAGATTAAGATTAGATTAAGATTAGATTAAGATAGCTTTAATTAAGCCCAATAAATGGGGGCGTTTGCCCCCACGAAAATTGATGACTTCTTAAATTTTAGGCTGCTCTTAAAGCTTGACAATATCATCCATAAAAAAAGTTATACGTACCTCGCAGATACTCTGAACTTTGCTCACTCACAAATAGGTGTAAAATTAACTTTACCGCGCTTTACACACGGTATCGTTGTCACATATAATCTGAAGAGTAGAGTAGTGCGTTTGTTTGCTCTCTGAGTGATCCTCTTTTCTTCAGTAATTTAGTATAACTTTCCACAATTTTATGTGCAAAACGTAACCTTGCTTGCCTCCTGCAACCATCATACTTTTAATTTTTTTTCAAGTGGTAATTTAGAGAGCGCCTTGGCGCAGTGGGTAGTGTGTCGGCCGCTGACGCATGATGAGCGAGTTCGGATCCCGATAACACCAACGCCATCAAATGATTATTTCTGGGCCTCTCTCCTCGGCGGGGTACTGGCAAAACTCCCCGTTGTAAAAAGCTTCTCGGCTCTCGCCGTTCGGAATCGGCATTCAGCAATAGGTTCCGTTCACTTGTGTGGAAAACAAATCGCACACAACATAAGTGAATAAAAGAAGCTTGGCTCTGGCTCTTCATGACCTGTAACGCCATCTAAGGTGTCTGTCTGGCAGTACAATGGACCAGTATTTGTGTCTGAGTGCTCCAACAGATAGCAGAAGCCGCAACAAAAAAAAAAAAAGGGGCAATTTCATTTAATTAGTTCAAATGGCCTCTATTTCAACTCATACTTACGATAATTACGCCTGCTTCTTCTGCTCCGTTACAAAGAATCCCCAAAACATCAACTAGTGGTGAAACAATGGACGGAGGTGTTGAACAATGTTCAAAACAAAGTGAGGTGATAATTAAACACTTGTCTATGATGATACTTGAATCCGAACAACGAATCCGTGAAACTATAAATGCTGAATTATCGCTGATAAACTCTGAAATGGTTAGCATAACTGGTAGAATAACCAAATTGGAATCCAACCAAAGCAACATCGACACTTTATGGAATGAAGTCAAAGAACTAAGGCGAGTCATTGATATTCAAGAAAATCGGGAAATCGCAACTGATGCTTTTCTGTACAAGGTGCCATTTGTACCCAATGAAGGCCTTAAATCAATGTTCAATCACCTTTGTTATTGTTTATCAGTGAAAGCTCCTCCGCTGAATAACATCTATCATACCCGTAGTTATGATAGTGGAGTGGACCCTCCTATCTTGATTAAATTAAATTCAGCGTACGATAAAAATTTTCTGCTGAAATCTATTGCACTTCATTGTAAGAGAAAGCAATGCTCCTCTTCAGTTCGCCTGAGCGATTTGGGTCAGAATTCTGATGCTCCTATTTATTTACATGAAGCACTGACAAAACAAAATCATATGATTTAGTGCTTAAAAAGAAAAAAACGCTTCGCTGCTGTGTTTTCACATAGTGGTCTCGTTTATGTCAAGTGTCAACCAAATGGAGAGGCGGTGGCTGTCAACTCCCTTGAATGCTTGGGTGACAAAGCGCAAACTATGGTGGAGCAGAATGTGGAAAATCTTGGAGTGGGGGTACCTGATGTCGACAACTCGTAATATATTGGACAAACAAATTTATTTTCTCCTTTAATTCTCTTTTTTTTTTTTTCTTTTTTATTGTCTCTTTTCTCTTTATACTCTTTAATATTATATTTGTTATTGCTGCTTTATTTTTCTTACTTTTTATTACCTTTTTAAATAACTTTTGTGATTTATTTTTGCTTGTTTCTTATTTCTCACTTATGGCTGTAAGTTTCACTTGATCTGACAGAGTACTATCTACTAGAGTAATGCTAAACATTTTAACAAAACAACATGATGGTTTTCGAGTGTGTTATTTAAATGCTAGAAGTTTAAATACTTCAAAGCTCGATTATATGCGATAAGACTTTGTGGAGTTGGATATCGATGTTATTTGTGTAAGTGAGACGTGGTTCAAGTCTGATGGGGATGATAGGAAGTATGAGTTATCAAACTATAATCTCTTTCGCATTGACAGGGTAACGATAACAACTGGAGGGGTGTTGCAATTTATTGCAAAGCTTCGCTCCGTTGCAAAGTTCTTGTGAATTCTACTGTTTCCCAAGTTGAATACCTTATTGTCGAAATCTCTGACTGCAACTCGAAATGTTTTTTTTTTTGTAAATTCATTTTTATTTATAGTTTCTTAGATCTATCTTATCCTAGACAAAAATGCTTAAAACTAGCTTAACTATCCTTACAAATTTAGGAATCTTACTGGCCCTAGGCGGACACTCTAAAACAAACTGTATAATTTTAACCTATGCCTTTCGACTACTATATAAATAACCTACAATTAACATTATTATGATTAACTTAAGCTAAGAAAAATTTGTTTTTCAAAAACTTAGCATATGATCATTTTATATATATTTATATAAGACTTAAACCTACCTAAACCTAACTAAACATATCTTATTCTAACTTAACTAATATGTATATATTGTATATATATATATATAAATATATACTTTATATATATACATACATATATATATATTTTTTTTTTTTTAAATTTTTATGTTTATACTTTTTTTTTGGTTTTTATTCTTTTTTTGTTTTATCCTACCCTAACCTACCCTACCCTACCCTAGCCTATGTAAGCCTGCCATTGGTGTTAGGCAAGCCCTGCCTTGAAGAGGCTGAAGCCATTGAAGTGTCCACTGACGCAGCTCCCCCCAGCCACCAAAAGCGTTGATGTTGGCGGACTACGTCTCCTCGATCCCGGCGTGAGACCGATCTACAGAACCTGAGGCGCTCGGGCTCACTGAGCGCGACATCGGGTCCGTAGAGGAATCGCCGTTCCACGGAATTGCGACCCACGTGGAAGATTAGCGGCACCGCCAATCTATCCTGGATCAGCCCACATCTATCTAAATAGAGGAATGCTTCTGGCGGGACAAAGCCGTTAAGACGCACTCTCTCGTGATATAAATCATTGGGGTAGTAAGCCCCAGAGATTAGGCTATTGACCGAAGCCATTGCTCTCGCAACGTGGCCTCGAATGAGTTTGATCAGGTAGTTATCCACCCGTACAATCCTGGCCCTATTGAATAGGACCTCGTTCGGGTAAAATTTCGTGTACTCAGATTCGGGTGTCCTATGTGACGTGTCCCCAGACACGTCCTGAGACATTGTCTCTCAAACACCCGAATCCTTTCCATTAAGCTGGCTCTCACATTGAACCAGACGGGACATCCATAGGCAATCATGGGCCTGATTAAGGCCATGTAGCAGATTACCTTCACCCTGGAATCAAATTGGCTGCAATGAAACAGCCATCTTGTCAGAGCGAAAGCGCCTTGGGCCCTTGTCAGAGCAGCATCTACATGTTTATCGAAATATAGATACTGGTCTAGCCAGATCCCAAGGTATCTGACTACACTTTGTTTCGCCAGTGGGCGCCCGTCCTGTCCAAGAATTGAGAACCCGCGCCAATTTTTTCTAGTGTCTCGAGAGGCCTTAGACAAAGGCGTTCTGAACAAAATAGTTTCTGATTTCTGGCAGTTGATCTTCAACTTCCAGTCATCACAATACTGCTGAATTTTTTCGAAGTCACGGTGCAAGAGGGTGACAATGACGTCGATCGTTGGACCTGATCTGTACGCGATTAGATCGTCCGCATACGCTATTGAATGGTGAAGAGAAGCTATCAAATCACTGAAATAAATGCTGAAAAGGATCGGCGAATTCACCGTACCTTGTTGCAGTCCGTTGTTAATATCAAATGTTTGGGTAGAAGTCACGTTGGCAATTTTCACTACGAACTTTCTACCTGTTAACATGTCAAAAATCATATATAGCAGTGGTTTACTTATGCCCAGCCGACTGAGCTTGTAATAAAGACCTTCTAACCATACGGTGTCGAAGGCTTTTTCCAAGTCAATCAGACAGGTACCCGTGCATTGGTTCTTGCATTTATTCCATTGGATATCCGACACGAGTTTCGACGCGGCATGAATTGTGTCATGCCCCGCTCTGAAACCGAATTGGTTATCCGGGATGATTTTATTGTCCTCAGCCCATTTAGACAGGGCTCTATGGACCACCTTCTCGAAGACCTTGCTGACACTCGGAAGGAGACTTATCGACCGGAGATTTGCCGGGTTAGAGGTGTCCTAACCCCTCTTGGGGATTGGTTGCACCACCGCTGTCTTCCAGTGCACTGGATAATATGCATTATTCAGTGCATTGTTGAACAGGATGGTGTACCTCTCTACAGCCACTGGCGGAAGGTGCCTAAGCACAACATTGGATATACCGTCAATACCCGCGGATTTTTTCCTTTTCAATGACCGAAAGATCATCTGGAGATCTTCCGTCGAAATGAAGAGGGTATTAGCCCCTTCATTGGTGACGGCATTATTTGCCATGAAATCGTCATCGAACCTGGTAAAACCATTTCTAAGGTAGGAGTCATGAAGTAGAACTCTGTTTTCCAATTCGTGGTTTGGGCGAATGGTATCATTCACCTTATACACTTCCTGGAAAACAGCTCCCACTGCCGCCACCTTCTCCTGAGGATCCTCGATCACGAAGAAGTCGTCATCCAGGATGGCGTCCTCTGGATCGATGCTAACTGTTCGTAGCAAACGTTCATTTTCTGACGTTCTCGGAAGCTTTAGATCCTGAATGTCATTCTGATTGTTTCTCCGAAATATTTTATTTATTTGCGGGAACATACTCGCGCTGCTGGAATTTGCAGCACGAATTCTGTTGTTCCAATGCAAACTTACAGATATTCTGTAATTTTTCTTGATTAACTGTTGGATATTTTTAATCAGTGACTTCAGTGTCCTGACCTCCGAGTTTTGTCTGTCGGTAAACCGCCTGTATAAGAGTTTGAGTCTTGTCAGGAGTCTACTTTTTTGTCTGTGCAGTGCGTCGATTGTCGCGTTTCGGTACACGGAATTGGCAAAGCGTGGCCAACGCGTCCTACTGTAATCGTAGGGGTGCGCTTGGACACACTCTGCCATCTCCGCGAACTCGTCAGGTACTGTGATCACGGCACATAGTCCGCAATGGTCACTGTCGTATACAATGGTCCGTAGACAGTTAATAGACCAATCGTCCGTGTCTGCCAGTCTCAGTCGAGAGTCTATTAGCATGAGATCCAGATAGGAGCCGCTACTAGGATACGACGGACTATCCGTTGCGAGCAACTTGACTCTATATTCAATGTTATGAAGAACGCACCAATGACTTAGTAACATCCCTAGTGTTAGGAATGTTATTTCCCCAATCACTATGTTTGGTATTTAAATCGCCAGCCAGAATGTACAAGTTTTCCACCGAGTTTAAGCGCAGAGATCGAAAAAGGGTCTCGAGCTCTGCAATGAAAACATTGGGTTGAGGTGCTTCAGGCGCATAAGCTGATACAATGTACATTCTCTTTCCATTTCGGAGAGGAATGTACACAATATAGTCCTCTAGCACCTGGAACCTCCGCACTTCACCGCTATATATGACCTTATGTTTAAAATTATTTTTAATAAAGATCGCAACTCCCCCGCCTTGAGTAGCGTTGGGTCGGTCCTTTCTAATTATTCTATAAGAACTGTGCTTCTGGTTTAGCTTTGTTTCGCTAACCAAGAGTACATCGGGGCTTTCGTCCTGTAACAGGTTAAAAAGTACGGCTCGTCGCTCAATCCTTATCAGGGAATTTACATTCACCGACAGGATCTTCAAGGGGCTCTCTACCAGCGTACCCATCACGACCTTAGATGCGCTAGGCCCGGCAGAAGCGAGCAGATACTATCTACTCGGATCGCCGTCTCAAGGATCTGTTTTTGGAGCTGCCCAATCTGCCCTTGGATTGCGAGCAAGATCGAACAGACATCCACCTCCGCCTCCGGTGCCTTAGAGACAGGCACTGGGACTTTAGGAACAGCCATGGGCTTTTGTACCGTCTTTCCCAAACCTGCCGCCATTTGGGCGTAGGTCAACTGGGATGTGACGGCTGGTGTTTGGAAGCGACCCGAGGGACGCTTCTCCTCGACCTTCTGCTTACAGGCCAGGTTTTCTTTCTTGATGTCCTGGAACTTAGGACATCCCCGATAGTTTGCAGGGTGTCCTCGGTTCCGACACAAGACACACACGAGCTGCTCTCTGTCCGCCACCTTGTCTTTCCCAAGGTCGCATTCCTCGTTCTTGTGGTTCTTTGCGCACTTAACGCATCGAGGCTGCATTTCGCAGTTCGACGCGGCGTGCCCGAACCTTTGGCAGCGGATACATTGTAAAATGTTTCCGCTCCTGTTTACTGTTTCCCATTTGACAGTCTGGGATGCTATGGAAGTGATAGTCCTTAGCCTCTCCAGCTTGCTGCTGGGTGTGAGCTGCACCAAGAAGAAGGGTATCACTCGCTTCTCCCTTCGGGAGCCCACCGTGGAGAATGGCTTCACCCCCACGAATTTGAGGTCGTCACTCTCGAACTCTTTGAGCTCTGAGAGCATTTCCTCGGGGTCTGCAATCGACTCCACGCCTTTGAGGAGCATCGTCCGCAACCTCTCGGCCTTTGGCGTAAAGGAGAAAAACTCCGTCGTAGACTCTTTCAATAGGCTTTTGATCCGCTTATGCTGTTCCAGTGTCTTGCACTGAACAGCATAGCGTTTCTGACCTAAACATTTAAAATGAAAATTACTTATACCAATGGCATACTTACAGAGATCGATGGTCTCACGTAGGGCCGTGGTATAGGTAAAGATGGGTGGCACCTTCTCCTTTTTAGGGCGTTCTTGTTGCTGCTGCGGCTGTTGTTGTTGCTGCTGCATCTGCTGTAGCGGTTGTTGTTGTTGCTGCTGTTTCTGCTGCTGCGGCTGTTGTTGTTGCCTCTGCTTCTGCTGTTTCTGCTGCTGTGGCTGTTGTTGTTGCTGCTGCTTCCTCTGCGGCTGCTGTTGTTGCTGGCTTTGATGTGCGGCGGCTGTTGCCTGCTCCCTTCCCATCTGCTGCATTTGCTTAAGCCTATTGACTACGGCCTGCAGCTTGGCGCATAGGACCCGTTTTTCCTCTTCAAGTTCGCTACGCTCTTCCTCCATAGCCGAACTTGAAAGGGCGGCGAAGAGGTTGTTGTCCCCCGTGTAGGGGCCATCCCTACCATCTAGGAGGTAGGCAATGTCCGCTTCCCCGGGGATCACTGGGTTTGTTTGTTGTTGATGCTGTCCAGCTGCCTTGGACGTCGATGGTGATGGAGTTGGCGCCCCTTCCCTCGCTTCGACCTGCAGCTTTTCGGTCGAAGTAGTGAGGCAGGGCCGCTTAATCAAATCGGTCTTCGGGTTGACCCTTCTGCGCTTTTTCATGACGGCGGCTGGAGTTGCGAAATCGGATGATAAATCATCCGATTCCGACTCCGTATGACGAACGGGTCTTCGCCCGCCGTCTCCCGACATCTCTTCGTGTACCTGCTACCACTATTGCACTGCACTGGACAAAGTGCGGCCAAACGCGTGTATGAAAATTTATTTGAAATTATTCAAAAATTTTATTTTTCAGTTGATATGATTTTTATTTTTTTATTATTTTTTTATTTTTTGCTTTTTTGCGTTTTTGCTCTTACTCGCACATCCTACTGAGCGAAAATGCAACTCGAAATGTGTCGTTGGTTGTGTGTACAATCCTGATCGCAGCTCTTTTCCAGAACCATTTTTTGACAGTCTTTCTGCGTTCCCCTCGTACTTTGAACATATTCTCCTCTGTGGTGATTTCAACACCGACTTGCTCAAATGTGACTCACGGGCTCGTCAAATATTCGATTTCCGTGCTTGTCTTGGCATGCGAATCGTTAACTCTTACCCCACATGTTTTTCTCCTATCTCTGACCCCGGTCTTCTTGATCTTGTTCTGGCTGCTGATGACTCATCTATATTGTTATTAGACCAATTATCTTTAGATACCATCTCAGATCATGACTTAATTGTTATCTGTTATGACATTAAGTTCTCGAGGAATGTGACACCATCACACTTTAGTTTCAAAGACCTAAAAGCTGTTCAATTCCGTGGGAGAGCTGTTGCCTTTATTCTGATCCCAATGAACAACTTTCCCTTCTTTGTTCAATGATGTCTGAGCTTTATGACAATTTCGTACCTACTAAAACTGTACGCATACGTAATTCAAGTTGCCCTTGGTACACCACGGATGTAGTTTACATTCTTCGTACCAGAAGTAGGCTCTATAACAAGTGAAAACGTACGCCTAGTCAAGCTAATTGGAACTTGTATACGCGCGCACGTAATCTTGGAACTTACATAGTACGTGCATCTTAAAAGGATTATTTCAGCTCAAATCTAGACACAAATCATCCATCTAAGAATCTCTGGCGTAATCTTCATCATTTAGGTGTGGCGAGTATAAATAACAGTTCTGATTGCACTGCTGACGTAGATATCTTAAATGATCACTTTTTTGTTAGCGAGTCACGCAGTTTAAACTTACCCACCATCCCTTCACTTAACACGGCACCTGAGCTGGAATTTCATGCTGTTATCCATACTGATATTATAAATTGACTTGCTTCCGTTAAGTCCAATGCTATTGGTAAGGATGGTATAGCAGTTAGCTCTTTACCTGTGCGGACGTGCCTTTGAGTTTCCCCAGTTCTCCTTTGCAAATCACAGCAAAATAAAAAACCCAAACGTAGAAACAAAGTGACAAAAAAAAAAAATAATAATAATAATAACAATAATTTTGCCTACCCTGCAATTTATCTGTCCGTGCAATCACCCCATCACCCAATTACAGCAAAATAATAAACCAAAACGAAGATACAAAGTGATAAAAAAAAAAAAAAAACATTAACAATAATTCCGCTTAACCTGCAATTCACGTTGCTCTACTGACCCAATAATTAAGTTTACCTATCCGTGCAATCACCCCAGTTGCATAATGCCTTCCAGCGGATCCGCTAATTGTTCGGTGACTGCCCACTCATCAGAAATGATCGATTGTAAGGGGATTTGTGGGAAAGCCTTCCACCCGATCTGCATTGGCCTAAGTAGGAATGCGAAGAACTACCTTCACGAATATGATGGTATATTTACATTCTTCTGTGAAGAATGTAAGTCCACATCGGCTGCACATATTCTGCTTGCCATTAAATGTAACAATGAGCAAATGTGTGCAGTAAATGACTCTCTGGCCGGACTTAAATCCGAACTACGTTCGTATTCGCAAAAAATGTCCCAACTATTCACCGACAACCTTGACTCCATAAACCTTTGTATAGACAACCTCGCAATGAAACAACAGTCAGCTTTCAGAAAATACAACGAGTCAACTAGAAAAAGTGCGGAAAACTATGACCATCTGCTCTCCCTTATATCCCAGCTGAATTGCAAACTGGATAACCGTGAAAACACACCGACCAAACCTGTAAACGCGAACTTCTCTCCCGTTTCCCCGAACCTTAATTCTATTCAGGGGGACATCTCAACGCTTACGTCAGCACTCTCGGAGCATTCAGCAAAGTTAAAGTTCCTGGACGACAAAACATCTGATCAACTTGAATGCCTGAATAAAATCGAAGACAGGCTGCACACGCTCAACATTGATTCCAGCCTCACAAGGTCAGCGGTTAACACTATAATAGAGGAACTGAAATGTACGCCACCCAAATCCCCGGTAACCGCTTGCGATTGCAGGATTACCTACAACGTCTCCCTTATGGAAGAGCTTGATAACGCGACCATCCGTACCACTCCAACGGCTCTTACATCCTCCGTCCAAACGCAGACCAACATGAGTCCTTTGAAGTCCCCATCTACCGCACCTCTTCCCACCTCAGCGCCGACCATTGAACGTTTCGGAGCTGTTTGGACCTTATCTGACTGGAAACAGAGAATCAACAAGCTGCACAAGAATAATGCGACGATACAGGAGCCTTTGTCTACCTACATCTTATGGGACACCCCACGCGACGCTGACGACCGCTGGGTATTTAACTTCTTCCGCAAACGATATGCCATCAACCTCGTTAAGTGCACGAAGCTCACTCCTCACAAATTTCATCGCAGAAACTGCTTTGAAATTACAATCCATCCGCAATATGAATGGCTTTTTCGCAGCCTCCCCAATAAGGAAATCAAAGTCGACAGGATGCGGATTACCATTAGGGATCGTAAGAATAACACTAACATTAAACCTAAAAATAAATCTAAGCTCAACACTCCCAAATCCCCTAACCAACCCAAACCTGGACCCTCGCCTCTTTCTCAAACCCCTCGCAATCTAGGAACTAACTGGGAATTAAAGACTGGAATATTCCCCAATTTCTCCCGACCTCTTCCTCTCTCAATAGCTCCCAAATCAACAACTAACCTCAACATCCCTCCACCCAATAATTCTCCTAACCCACAACCGCGTATCCTTCAACCTTGCGCCCGGCTCCCGACCCTCATCCCCCTCATCGAACATTGTTAATTCAATACCCAATCCCAACACCCAGGCTTCACTTAACAGCCGCACGTATCCTCAGTACCCAAACTTCATACACTCTCACACTCTGAACCCAATTCCCTCCACCTCCTCAGCTTCTAACAACACCCCCCCCCCCAGCCCCTCCACCTCCTCAGCTTCACACAACTCGACCTTCCCTCTCACCTCCCCCTCTTTCTTAGATCCACTTCTCCCTCCCACGGCCAAACTCACCAAACATCTCATCAAACATCAACGCCGAAGACCGCTATGTTATGTCACGTTTAAGAGACACAAGAATCTACGAAAATGTACACCTCTATCTGGCCTACCTCCACGACAAAACTGACTCCATTTGTATCGACGGCAAAACTAAAACCAACGTCCTAGTTTCAATCCACTAAGAAGGCCTACCCACAGACCTCCACGCGTTAAAAAAGACCTTTATACGATTTCACGAAAGCCTTAATATTTCTCCCATTGATGTAAATAACGACCTCTCCACTTTCGCAGCCCACGTCAGTTCAAAGCGCATCGCACACTTGCAAAGTACCCGTTCTAATCTCAAAAACTATTTTAAATCCTAACCTAAATACCTTTACATCTCCCCACCCATCCAATAATAACATATCCCTGTACTATCAGAACGTCAGAGGATTACGCACCAAAACCTCCGCAGTACTCCTTAACTCCCAAAACCTACCCTACGATATATTTGCGTTAACTGAAACGAATTTATGCTCCAGTATTGGAAACAGCGAGTTATTCACATCAGACTTCATTCTGTTTCGGGCCGATGGACGCGACAACTCTGCCGATCCTGACGGTCGCGGAGTTCTCTTAGCAATCCACAGTCGCTATGATCCCTTGCCCTTCAAATCGTCGAATTCCGCTGACTTCAACTTCACTAGTGCCTCAATAAGACTCCCTAAACAGAAACTTTATCTTGCCTGCTGTTACTTAAGACCCTCACAGCCGACACACTGCTACCAACTCGTCGTTGATCTCGTCGACTCCATATTTGACATCACCGAACCCAATGACATCATCATCATCTGTGGCGATTTCAATCTCCCGCACCTGAAATGGGTTCATTCCGATGATGAGACCCACTACATCGCCGCTAACCCCTCCACAGGTAAAGAAATCCTTTTCACGGACCATTTCTCTGACTCCGGCCTTCTGCAACTCAGTAACATCACCAATAACATGGACAGACAACTCGACCTGATTTTCTCATCTGATGCCGTAAACTGCGTTGTTAACCCAAGCAACCATTTTCTCTCCACTTTAGACCCCCTTCATCCACCTCTATCGGTAACTCTTTCACTCGAGACCCAATTCACTATCCTTCCCTCCGAAAATACGTACTGTTTCAATTTCCGCAAAGCTGACTTCGCGAAACTAAATAATCTGCTCAACAATGTTAATTTTAACTTCCTCCTTAACCCTAACTCACACATATCCTTAAACGAAACCCTTGCGCTATTTTACACCAAAATCCTCAGCTGCTTCATTCTATCAGTCCCATACTCACCAAAAAAGAATTACACTTCATCTCCGCCCTGGTATACCAAGGAACTACGCTCTTTGCGCAATATAAGAAACAAAAATTGGCACGCCTATCTTAGATCCTCCTCTGCGTCAGACCTTTCTAATTACATGCAATCCTACACTAAATTTGCACAGCTATGTGAATCACTCTACATCCGATACCTGAACAGAATGCAATCCTCCCTTATCTCTGACCCCAAGTGTTTCTACCACTTCATTAATACAAAAAGAAAAACCGATAGCTACCCCACTACACTTAACTTTCTCAATAACTCTTCCAACGAACCCGAAGTAATCGCCAATTTCTTTGCTCATTTCTTCAGCCAATCATTCACTGACCAAGATCTTCAACCCGATCACGACTATTTTTGATATTTGAAAGACTGCCCCCAGACGTCTCTTGTTTCATTGAACTCCCGACCTAATCGCCGAAAAAATACGCAACTTAGAGGACGACTACTCTCCCAGTCCCGACTGTCTGCCTGCCATAGTATTAAAAAAGTGCGCGAAATATCTTATTTTACCCCTTACCGCTCTATTTCAAAGCTCTATCTCTCAAGGACTCTTTCCTAAGCTTTGGAAACATGCTTATATCATTCCAGTCCACAAAAAAAATGCCTTTCGAAGGTCTTCGAGAAGCTAATAGCTCAGCAAATCCGTGCCCACTTAGAGCGTTACTCCATGTTATATCCTCTACAATCTGGTTTCCAACAAGGCCACAGTTGCTCTACAGCCATGGTTAACTTGATGGAGGAGATGAGACTGAGTTTTGACAAAGACAATCTTGTCATACTTTGCTTGCTTGACTTCTCGAAGGCATTTGATACGGTAAATCATGAGTTACTTTGCTGGAAACGAAGGCATTTCCAGTGTCGTAAGCAGGGTGTCCCACAAGGATCAAACTGCGACCCATTATTATTCTGCATCTTTATCAATGACTTACCCTCTGTTTGTAAAAACGTAATCTTACATCTCTACGCTGATGATGTCCAATTTTCCTTGTCGCGACCTCTAACCAACATGCCTGACTTATCTCGTGTATCAATGACGATTTGTTGGCCATTTTTAAGAGACCCCTGGATTCCAATTCCTTGCCCACTATCTTTCCCAAGGATATCAAGCTTAACTTTATTGAGACTCTGACAAGCCTAGGATATGTAATTAACCGGGGTTTATCCTGTCACGACCATATAAACCTTGTTGTTGGCCGAATTTACAACTGCCTTCGTAAGTTGTGGTCCACTGCGAGTTTTACTCCTGTTGACATCCGTAAGAGGCTAGTTCTCGCTCTGATAGCATCCCTCATAAGCTATTCTGAAGTAGCTTATAGCAACCTTGATTCAGCGTCACTGCATAAACTTCAGGTGGCTTACAACGATTCCCTAAGGTACATCTACGGAAAAAGGAGGTATGAACGGATATCTTATCTATCAGTCAACATCCTGGGATGCTCCTTATCACAATATCTCAAAGCCCGTAATTGTATATTTCTTCATAGAGTCATCTACAGCAAAAATCCAAATACCTCTATAGCAGGTTGGAATTCTCGCGCTCTACTCGGAAAATTAATATCAATATCCCAATATCAATATATATTCGTATCATCAATTGTAATTTACTTTCCTTTTGTTATTATATAAATTTATTCTTTAAATTCTATAATTCTACTGCATGTTAGTACTCTAAAAGACTAGGTCTTATGTACTAATCGTTTAATCGAAATATATTAAATTTAATTGAATTGAATATTGCTGAACGCTCATTTTATGTATCTGCAATTCGTTTGTGAAATTTACTCCCAAACGACGTACTTATACGTTCTTCAAATTAATCCTATCAGAACTTTATTTAGATGCTCTAAAAAAATTTAAATCTTAATGTATCTATGTAATCATTCTATTGGAAAAAAATAAATGAAATGAAAAATTAAAACCCATACAGCCCACTCTCTCTCTGCTGTTCGACCAAATCGTCTAAACTAGTCATTCTTCCACCTTATTTAGTAATTGTCGTATCTCTTTTAGAAGTTGTTTCCACTTTTTATAGATCACAAGCAAGTGACCAATTTTAGGCTGTCATTTCAAAAGTCATGAAACTTCAGACACAAAATCCTCTATACCAGCTTAAGATTAAAAGTAACTTCTGGCAGCCCTCTTTAGCCGGGGTAAACTAACCTACAATTTTAAAGAGGGTAAGACATAAGATTTATTTTAGCCAAAGTATCAGTCATAAAATATTAGGTAATTACTTTCGATAATTCTGTGTTCATGGAATTTTTTGCCATAACATTTGCATCCGCCCTTATTGTTAACAGAACGCTTTAAATATTTATAAAAAAAAAAATGTTATTTTTGTCATGTCTTCAAATTTTAACAAAATAAATAAAATTCCATCACCAGCAATCTGCCAGAGCAGAAAACGTGCCCACATTGTTCTAAATAGAGGAATGACTCTGGTGGGACAGAGCTGCTAAGGCGCACGGTCTCGTGGTACAAGTAGTTGGGATAGTAAGCCCCGAAGATCGGGTTATTGACCGAAGTCATTTCTCTTGCAACGTGGCTTCGAATCAGTTTTATCAAAAAATTGTCCACTCGTAAAATCCTGGCCCTATTGTATACGACCTCGTAGGAGTAAAATTTCGTGTACTCAGATTCAGGCGCCCTATGTAACCCGAGAAACATTGTCTCTCAAACACAGGAATCCTTTCCATTGAGCTGGCTCTCACAATGAACCAGACATCCATAGACTACCATGGGCCTGATTAAGGCCATGTAGCATATTACCTTCACTCTGGAAGAAAGTTGGCTGCTATGAAACAGTCATCTTGCCGAGCGAGAACGTCCCGGGGCCTTGCCAATGCAGCATCTATGTACATGTTTGTCAAAATATAGATACTGATCTAGCAAGATCCCAAGGTGTCTGAATATATTTTATCTCACCAATGGACGCCCGACTGATCTTCAGTTGATCTTCAACGTCCAGTCATCACAATACTGCTGAATTTTTTCGAAGTCATGCTGCAGAAGAGTAACAATGACGTTGACCGTTGGACCCTATCTGTACGCAATTAAATCGTCCGCGTACGCTATTAATGGTGAAGAGAAGCTATCAGATCACTGAGGTAAAGAAGTAAATCCTGAAAAGTATTGGCGAGTTCACCGTACACTGTTGCAGTCCATTGTTAATTCAAATGTTTGAGTTGAAGTCACGTCAGAAATTTTCACAACGAACTTTCTACCGGTTAACATGTCAAAAATCATATATAGTAGTGGTTTGCTTATGCCCAACCGACTGAACTTGTAGTAAAGTCCTTCTAAACATGCGATGTCGAAAGCTTTTACCAAGTCAATCAGACAGGCACCCGTGCATTAGTTCTTGCATTTATTCCATTAAATATCCGACAGGAGCTTCGACGCGGCATAAATAGTGGCATCCCTCGCTCTGAAACCGATTTGGTTGAAATGATTTTAGAGTCCTCAACCCATTTAGACAGAGGTTTATGAGCCACCTACCTTACTCTTACTACTACTCGAAAGGAGGTTTATTGACCGGAGATTTGCCGGGTTAGATGCGTCTTTTCCCCTCTTGGGCATTGGTTGCACAACCGCTTTCTTTCAGTACACTTGATAATATGCATTATTCTTTGCATTGTTGAACAGGATGGTGTACATCTCTCCACAGGTGGGAGGTGCCTGAGCACAACATTAGATATTCCGTCGGTTCTCGCGGATTTTTCTCTTTTAAATGACTCGAAGAACATGTGGAGATCCTTGGTCGAAATGAATACGATGTTAGTCTCTGCACAGGCGACGACATTTTTTGCCTCTCCATTTTCTATTTTAAAAATATGATAAACAATTTTCATTTCAGCTTCCTCGTGAACTCGGCAAGATAATTGTGGACAAACTGTGGACATGACTTTATCATCGATACATTTATAACGATGGCATTCTTTGAAGTTAAGATATTTGATTTTATTACCAATAAACGGCGCCATTTCATCTGTTGCCTAGTGTTGGATGAAAAAATTACTATTGCTTCTTTAAGCTTATTATATCTTAATTCCTTTGTAAAATCAATTGGCCTCTCTTGATTTGCTCTTACAATAGTATATTCTCAGATTTTATGTTCTCTTAATTGTCTTTCATTTTTGTAGATGGTTCGAAGTATTGGTCGAAAACAATATCAATTCTTCTACCTCCAAATTGTGCAGCCATACTTAAAAATCGTTTTGAGATTGTATCATATGTTTTTGGTAGATCTTTCATTGTGTGCAATAAAAAAAATCATCGATAACTATAACACCCATAGAACTTGGCTCATCATGATTGACATAATTTTCTGTAATACTGCAGTATAAAATATTTATTCTGATAGCACAATTAACGCACAGATAAAACTCAAACGCACTCCAAAAATATCCGTACACGACTACTGAGATGTTGAACCGATTGCAACACCGATTGCAATGTGTTAAGACCTTCGAAATGTAAAGTAATGAATAGAAAACTACGTCACAGGTACAGGTAAGAGCAATGGACCTTCCATATATTGTTCCTCCTAAAAGAAAGGAATACCTAGAATAGTATGCGTTTCAGAGTTTCAATATTTTTCACGGTATCCTTGAAAATGGTTCAGAGAATACCTGTGTCGAGGTACAGAAAAATCTTCCTAATGTGATGTTTCAACAAGATTAAGAAAGAGCCATTGCATTATGTCCAATTTTAAATCTACGTCTAATGAAGTCCATAGATGCCCATTTAGCGCTCTCTTTCTAATATGCAGGTGTTCGTATTGCTGTCCCACTTGCACTCGCACGGATAAGTTTTTCGCTTTGGCAGATTGTTAGTGATGGAATTTCGTTCTGGCCCTTTATACATAGTATTTATTGTACATATATTTTATTTATTTTGTTAAAATGTTAAGACTGATAAAATGACAAAAATTAATTTTTTTATAAATATTTATATAAATAAAAATTAATTTTTTTATAAATAATTATAGCAAATGATTTCTTATGTTATACATTATTTTCGCTTACTTGGTGCATTATTATCGTATATTGGATGTACGAGTAGCACACAACAAAATTGAAAATAGATTTATTCGCAATAAATATAAATATAATACAATACAAAAAATCGCTTATGCTAAACTTCATTACCTTCAGAAACATAAATTTGCTTACTCTGCAATAAAGAATAATTGTAAGGTGCAGCGAGTGTGTGAAATACGTGTGTATTGTACATTGCTTCTGTACATAATTTGTACAATTTCTTTATTCAACATAACACTGTCTTCGGTTACTTTTAAATTGACTGAATATATTGCTTCTATTATAGGTGGAATGTTTATTATGTTCTTATTTTTTGCCATAATTGGAATGGTTACTTCGTTTCCATCTATTGTTGTCGTTAGGGTGTATGTCTCATAGTCTATCTTGCACATGTATTCGTATTGTGTGAAAAAAATCTCTTCCAAAGATACAATCTGTTATTATGGGAAAGTTCGTATCAACTATATGAAATTTGTGTTATAGTGTATTGTAGTTTGCAAGTTTGAGAATTAGGTATGTTGTACCTAGCGATTGTATTTCTTCTTCAGATATTCCTGTGTCTACATTTTTCGTTTATTAAGTCATTTGTACCCCTTCGCTCTTCGGGCGCCTTGTCGGGGCGGAGGGGCTTAAGAGGTCAATGACCTCCAACTAAGACCCGGAGAACCGAGTTTATTATGGATGAATGGACAACCTCAAATCATCACATTGTATTCATTCAGGAGCCATGGGTGTGGAATAAACGCCTGTGTGGTCTTGGTGGTATATGTGATGCTACGATCCTTTATGATGAGCGATCCTAAAGGCCCAGAGTCTGCCTCATCATATCGAACACGCTATCGGCAACCAAACTTGGTCAAATCTGTGGTCAAATCTGTGGTCAAGATCTGGTGGCTGCGAAAGTTAGCTGCAAAGCGCACGGAGAAATTGAACACTTCGTCGTGGCGTCTGCTTACTTCCCCTACGACTTGGTACTACCCCCGCCACCTAAGGCGGTTTCCGAACTCGTAGAGTACTGTACTGTAGAGTGAGTACTGTGAAGGCAGCAGCAAATGCAACCGGACAGGAGACCATCTTTTAAACTTCATTCTTTCGTCTGACCTTATCATCAACAATGTTGGCTCTCAACCAACCTTTGTGACGGCGAAACGACAGGAAGTGATTGACCTAACCCTATCTAATAGGCATGTGAAGGCCATCACTAACTGGTGAGTCTTACCAGATGTTACGCTGTCAGACCATAGATACATTGAATTCCAATTGAAGTGTGGGATCTCCCCCTCGCAGCCCAAGCAGAATCCGAGAAAGACGGACTGGGTGCGATTTAGGGAGGAGCTTGAGAAATCCACTCAAGCCCCGCCTAAACTCAAAACAATTCAATTGTTAGAGGATGCCGTTCATAACCTGAACAGCGCCATCACCAACTGTTTTGAACTCGCATGTCCTGTCAAAAAACCTCCCAGCAGGAAGCCGGTTCCCTGGTGGAACGCTGAGTTCCAATGTCTTCGCAGGGAAGCCAGAAGTCTCCTGAACGGATCGCTTAAATCGAACTCGGAAGATGACTGGAATAAATATCGATCGAAGCAGAAGGAATATAAGAAGCTGATTCGTAAATCGAAGAATGATTCCTATAAGTCCTTCTGCGAAGAGATCAAATCCCTGAGCGCGATAAGCAAGTTGGTTAACGTCCTCAAACGAGGAAAATCGACAAAGCTGGATGTACTCAGAAAGTCTGATGGTACCTTCCCCAAGTCTAAAGCAGAAACTAGTTTACTGTTTCAGACCCATTTTCCGGGAAATCAGACTGTCATCGGCTCACTGCACACTCCCTCATTGGAAACTGCGACTGAAACGATGAAAACAACTCGGCGTAGCTGGTATTTTGCGTCACGCGTGGCAACTACTGAAGCCATTGAATTTGCTGCGGCATCCTTCGATGGCTTTAAGTCGCCGGGCACTGATGGGATATACCCCGTTATGCTGCAAAAAGATATAAGACAGCTGCTTCCTGCACTGAAAAGAATTTTCACTGCTAGCCTGGCACTTGCCTATATACCTATTCCTTGACGCGCGGTGAAAGTGGTCTTTATTCCCAAAATAGGGAAAGAGCATTACTCACTAGCCAAGAGTTTTAGACCAATAAGTCTAACATCCTTCTTGCTGAAAAGCATGGAAAGATTAGTAGAGTTGCTCGTGCGCAAAGTTACCCTTCGAATGCATCCTCTGTCGGAAATGCAACATGCTTATCAGCGCGGAAAATCCTGTGAGACTGCGCTTCAAACCCTAGTTGGGAGAATTGAATGCGCCCTCGAAAGGAAAGAGTACGTACTAGGCATTTTCGTCGACATTGACTGAGCTTTTGATAACGCTACTTTCGACAGCATGTGTAATGCTGCTAGACGGTATGGCTTAGATGAAGCACTGGTTTTGTGGATCAAAGCAATACTTGTGCATAGGACATTGATCGCTGATGCAGGCCTCGAACAATGTGTCAAGTATGGAGTAAACAGGGGCTGGCCGCAAGGTGGCGTCTTGTCTCCGCTGTTATGGTGCATGGTGGTCGACTCTCTGCTAGATGCTCTCAATGCCTCTGGAATCTATGCCCAGGCCTATGCGGATGATGTTGCTGTTCTCTCTGCCGGCTCATGTTTAGCGAATGTCTGTCTCAAAGCGCAGGCGGCGCTAGACGTGATCGAAGACTGGTGCCCGAGAAATGGGCTGTCGGTTAATCCTCTTAAGACTGATGTCGTTCTCTCCACGAGAAGGAGGAAACATACTGGCATTACTCAGCTATTGCTAAAAGGCATTCCCATCCCGATATCCAAGGAAGCTAAGTATCTGGGAGTCATTCTAGATAGCAAACTTCTTTGGTCAAAACGTGTTGAGTCCAAAACCACCAAAGCGCTGTCAGCTTTGTGGCAATGCAAAGGTGCCTTTGGCAAAACATGGGGCTTATCGCCGAAGAAGCTCCTTTGGATCTACACGGCAATGATAAGACCGATAATCTCATATGCATCGGTTGTTTGATGGAGCAGTCTAACACGCACACACGCTGTGGCTTCACTCACCAAACTCCAAAGAGCGGTCTGTCTCAGCTGCACGGGGGCTTTCCCCAGCACACTGGGAGCTGCTCTAGATGCTATGATGAATCTTCCACCCCTTAACATATATGTATATCAGAGGGTGTGCACTGAAAACTATTTCTCGCCTAAAGAGGAATGGTCTTTGGTACAACTCGCATTGGAGTGAAAGTGTACTTGCGGGAGAAATATCCTACGACCCCTGTCTCATGGATATGCCTTCTGACGCAATGACACCTGCCATCCTACTGCACTGTTACTTCACAGTCACATTTCCATGGCGTCAGGACTGGCTTTAGCCAGACACTGAACCTGGAATGGAATGTCTTCGCATTTTCAGCGATGGCTCCAGGACTGGGCAGGGATCCGGCGCCGGAGTTTTCTTCGAGCGCGAAAACATTCGACTGCACTTCTCGTTAGGAAAATATGCGTCTGTCTTCCAGGCGGAGATTTACGCACTCCTAATGGCCATGCACTATGTTGTGAAACACAGATGGAGGGGAAAGAGCATATGTGTCTGCAGTGACAGCCAAGCTGCACTCAAAGCTGTATCCAATCCTCTGTCCAACTCCAAACTAGTGCATGAACTCAAGACCTTCTTGAACAAAGTCGGAAGACTAAATTCACTTAGGCTTGTATGGGTCCCAGGTCACTCTGGAATCCCAGGAAACGAGATCTCCGATGAACTCGCTAGAAGAGGCTCAGAGGAGAGTTTCTCAGGACCTGAACCCGCCAACCCGCCTTAGGTCTACCTGCTTCCACGGTCAAATCTGACTTCAATGACTGGGTCTTTAACGTACACAGTCGTAGATGGAAGGAATATCCAGGATGCAGGATGACTAAGCGCGTACGCCCTGATGTCTGCAAAAAGTCCGCAACATTTTTCTTATCCTTAAGGAGAAATTATTGCAGAAGGCTAACAGGCGTCATCACAGGCCATTACAGTTTTGCCAAGCATCTCTACGTGCTTGGCATCAGTGAGATTCCTACCTGTGCTGCATGTTGCGAGGAGGATGAAACAGCAAAACACTTTCTCTGCGAATGTCCCGTCTTCGCTCGCGCACGGTGGCGCACCCTTGGGGCCGACGTGGTGGGTGCCGAACCTCTTAGCTCTACATCACTGAAGCCCCTCCTCACTTTTCTCCGGACAACGGGGAAAATACAATAAAGACAAGGTGTCTGTCTGGTAGTACAATGAACCAGTATTTGTGTCTGAGTGTATCAGATAGTAGTCTGAGTATCAGATAGTAAAAGCCTCCAACAAAAAAAAAAAAAAGTCATTTGTACCTACATATAATGTCCTCTTTGTATATTGATGTGTCTGCGCCAGTATCTATGATGTATTTTAGATTTCTATTAAGCTTATATTTGTACACTGATACATAGTTAATCGGATTATCTGTGATATTTAGTACTACTAGTTTTGGTGTCCCGGAGTAGCGATATCCGGGCCATTTCCGTTTCCTTGATCTTGGATAATATTGACCCTCCTGTTATTTGTCGGTCTATTTAAATTACTTCTTGTATAGGAATTGCTGTCTTGCTCGAGGATTATTATGAGAACTGTTGTTGTTTCGATACCTTGGCTGGTAATTTGCCTGGTAATTATTATGTCTTTGCGTCATGTTGTTGTTTATCGTTGATTCGGATGTTGGTTAGTTCGGAAGTTGGATGTTATGCACCTCTGGTTGTTGTTGTTTCTGTATCCGTTAAATTGATTGAAATTTCCTCTTCTTACGTACATCATAGTTGGAAGCTCTCATTTATTCCATTTTTGAAAACCATAGTTTTGGTAGATTTTTTCTCTTATCTTCTTTTCGGTTTTGCGCGTTTCATTTGGTAGTCTTTCTATCTGCAAGCTATTCAAGTCGGCAATGAGGAACAATATCTTGTCTTTGTATTAGGTTACCGATTGATTTTTCTGATTTATTTGTGATAATCTAGTGTGTAATTGTGATAATGTCGTCATGTTTTGAATTTTTCCTTCAAACTACTTTTTAATGTTGTTAAAACACAGTTTTAACGTTCTGCGCAAGTTTAACGTGGAAAATGAATTCAATGTAAGCTGTTCTTTCCGTCACCCTGTGGAGTAATTCTACCAGAGTTAAAAATGAATCAAGGTCTTTGAAATCTCCTGTGAATGTTGGGATTACTTTGCAGTAATCAATATTTGCAGTTTCAACATTGAAATCTGCATTTTGCTTGAATTTTTTTAATTTCGAATTAATTCGATTTTTGCTATTATATATAAAGTGTTGGATAAAATAATAGAAAGAAAGGCAGACACAATAGTAAACAAACAGCTGCGGGTCATAATTACATCTCACATTGACACTACTTCTGCATACGAATGTCACCTAACAGTAGTTTGAAATGGTGCATTTGCATTTGCTTATCTTTTTTCGATATTTGATTATGCTTGAACGAAAAAAATACAAAGCAGAGTCAAGCCGCTGAAAAAAATAATAGAAACAAAGGATTATGGCATTTCACATTAGTGATTCCTTAAATCCGTGCAGGGACGGGTTAAGAATATCCCTGCAGCGATACCTCTCGCTTGTCGTAAAAGGCGACTAAAACAAAGGTAAACAAAAATCACATCTAGGCAATTTAGAAAACACCAAAGTGAGCCTAGGGACACATATACCACCATTAAACTGCCCCACAAGTGTACATGCAAATCAGTGGGTTGACACGACTGGAGATCACCGGTGTAGTAAGAGTAAGATCAAACAAAAAAATCTGGAGCATGCCCGTGTCAAAAAAAAAAGAAAAAAAGGCAGGCCGAAAAACAATTGGTGCAAACAAATGCAAAAACACCAGCATTTGATTGGCCTCAGCGATGAAGTAATCCCAAACCGGGAAGCCTGCCGCTACTTTCTGAGGTCAAACCGGCGGACCCCACAAGTGGACCAGTAGGAATGCATATAAGTGGGAAGGTTATGGCCCTACACTTCTGACCATAACAACGCCGGAAAAAGGAAAAGAAGAAGAAGACATTAATGATTCCTTAGAGAAAGACGGTTTGTTTTTATTGGAAATAGTGGAAATACGTTTCATCTTTTGTTAAAGTGTTACTAAAAAAAACAAGTCGTCAAATTGAAAGTTAAGTGAAAATGGATCAGGAAGTCCATTGCACTGATTCTGAATGGAAATTAATTAAAAAGTTAAGAATTGACGGTTGTACAATGGAAGGAATAGCGCATATAAGTGTTTTTAAAAAAAAGTTATTTACTGTCCTGCATTTTGACCTCAAAGAAGAAACGAGAGGCAGGAAGCGTCATTATAAGTCTAAGTCATTTTCTTCTTTGGAGGAACTTAAAAAAGAGTCAAAAAAGATCAATTTGTTTGGATCTAATGGAAAACAGCACGTGAGACGACCAAAAAATTTTGAATACGACCCAAAGTATGCAAAGGAGAAAAAGGAGAAAATGTGTGCTGTGGACTATGTTAATATGCTGACTTCGGTAATGCTACCATTTGTTGAAGAGGAAATACCGCTAAAATGGGAGTTTATGCAGGATGATGATCTCAATCATTCCTCAAAACTAACAAAGCAATGGTTCCAAACAAATGAAATTGCTGTTATGGGCGGGCCTTCACAATCCCCTGATCTAAATCCGATATAACACTTGTGCGGCGTTCTAAAACGCAAAATCGGGGAATGTAAAGCCAAAAAAAAGAAGAATTGTGGTTCAAAATACAGGAACATTGTGTTCTATACCTGCTGAAACATGTGCCAACTTAGTTCACTCCATGGGCCAAATATGTGAGGCAGTGATTAAAAACAAAATAGCTACGACCAATCACTAAATGATAACTTTCAATGTAAATAATTTATTACATGAACAAAATAATAATTTTAATTTTTCCAGGCTAAAATCGTTAAAAAAAAATTATATTCGTTTATATTACCATAATCTAAGAAACGAGCTTATATATATTTCATTTATGTTTGCCTTCACATCACATCACCTCTATATAGAAAAGTTCAAAACGAGTTTGTTTATATATTTGTTTATATTATTGTATTTCTAGAGTTGGGGTGTTACCTTTTTCTGTATGTGAAACAATATTTTGTTTGAGGGACTTTATCTCTTCTAACTTCAAACGCCACGTTTGTTCGGTATAACTTATGTTTGAACTCTTTTTAATGTTACTTAATATTTTTTCTAGTTTAAATAGATTATTTTGCTACCTAAAACATAATTTTATTCAACCATTATTAACATTATTTCTTACTACTTGTTTTTTAACACAATTTTTATAATAGTTATTTATTTTAAACATGGTATACATATATTAGGTTGTAACACATGAAATGTCCGATTTATCACTTAGTCCTCAATTTGAAGCTGTCGAGTGAACATCTGTACAACACAATGTTTTTTTTTTTTTATAAGATAAAGTGATAAGTGTGTTTGATTTGTGCGATTTTTAGGATCCGTTGTAATTACAGTCATTTTTGTCTAGAAATTTTTATATCATGCTGTCGGCGCATAATACATAAATGACGCATTTGAGAAAATAGCGATCTAAGGAGATCTATGTCGCGAAAATGAACCGCATGGGAAACCGGTAATTGCGGGGCATTGCACACACCATGGGAGTATCCTCCATGAGGTTAGGTCGATACCTATCTCAAATAGGTAAAGTAAAAAAAAACTCGACAATTGGGTATCCCATGGATTGAACGTTGCCCAAAAACTACGCCGTTTAGAAACCTGTGCATCGCTGAGTCTAAGGCACCGAAATGCACCGTATAATCACATGTGATGAAAAGTGGATTTTGTATGACAACCCTAAACGATCTGGGCAGTGGTTGGATGCAGACGAAAACCCAAAGCACACCCAAAGCTTCACCCGGAAAGATTGTCATTTCTTCAACCAGGGGAACGAAAAATTCAGACAAATATTGTGAGGAAATCGGCATAATGCTACAGTTGGAATTCGAAATTCTTCCACATCCACCGTACTCTCCTGATATTTCTCCAACAGATTATCATCTTTTCCACAATCTGGCGTCAATTTGTCGGGAAAAGGTATTCCGAAACCGAGAAGAGGTAATAGAAGCCTTTGACAACTTTTTAGCGTCAAAAAATCAAGCCTTCTATAAAATTTTATTACGGTATTTTTCTTTTGCCTTGTTCTAAGGTACTTCTTCCTGGAGTTTTAATACCTATATATTCTCGACGTAACCCAACCTCTTACGGTTTTTGTACTTCTTACCTCCCCTCTTCTTGGGCGTTAGTATCTCTTTTCTTTGGATCTTGGTGATCCTTGTTTCCGTTTTCGCAGCTGTCAGCTTCTTGGGGCCTGATGTCTTTGGAGTTGGTGTGTATGTCGGTACACCTAGGACCTCTCCTGGTGTGCATTCTCCCGTCATTAGTAGTAGAAACAGCTTCGCAGGAAAATAATAGGGATTTTGTTTTCTTGATCCTTTTCCGCATGACCACGATATAACTTATCATGGAATTATGCAAACTGGCAGAGTCGCCATGTAAGGAATAGTAGTAGACTTGAAGGGTAGCGCATAAATGCCATATGTGTCTGCAAAAGGAAAAATGTATTCGTAGGGCAGGGCACGAATGCCATAGCGGTCGGTTAAAGAGAAACAAGCCCAGTCGGTGGTCTAATTGAATCTGCCTTTATTTCCAATCGATAGGTCTTTTTATAGTGTTTCCACCACTAGCATTTCCAATGCATATCGATCTCAAATATGTCCCACAAAAGTCACTTCTCAGATGACACATTATTTTTTTTTCTATTGTTGGAAGCTGCTGCTATCGGTTGGAGTAGTCAGACACAAATACTGGTTCATTGTACTGCCAGACAGACACCTTAGAAAGCGTTACAACTCATAAAGAGCCGGAACCAAGCTTGTTTTTATTCACTCATGTTGTGTGCGATTTGTTACTCGTGCAGGGACGGGTTAAGAATATCCCTGCAGCGATACCTATCGCTTGTCGTAAAAGGCGACTAAACAAAGGTAAACAAAACTCACATCTAGGCAATTTAGAAAACACCAAGGTGAGCCTAGGGACACATATACCACCATTAAACTGCCCCACAAGTGTGCATGCAAATCAGTGGGTTGACACGACTGGAGATCACCGGTGTTGTAAGAGTAAGATCAATCAAAAAATAAAAAAATAAAAAATCTGGAGCATGCCCGTGACAAAAAGGAAGGGAAGAATGAAAACGGTCAAACCGTAGCATTATGGAAAAGAACGCTAAAAGGAAAAGCACTACCCCGCCAGGCACTACTAATGGTCGTGATCCTGGGACGAGCAGCAATGCTCGGGTCAGAGCTATAGGATTTCCGGGGGATAGCAAAGTAATGCAACGGCGTAAGCCACATTTAAGAGTCGCGAGTTGGAACGTTGGAAGCATGAGTGGGCGCAGCTATGAGCTTGAAGAAATGATGGTTAGAAGGCGAGTAGACATCCTGTGCGTACAAGAGACGAAATGGCGAAACACCGGTAATCGGGCACGTTTCTTGGACGTTAAAACAAAAGCCTACAAGATGTTTTACTATGGATTGGAACAAGGAAAAAACGGAATCGCCATCATCCTTGCGGCAGAGTTACTTGGCAACGTCTTAACCATTTCAAAGTCCAGTGACCGTTTGATGGCTCTCAAATTGGTGATGCATGGTGAGGTGTGGAACATCGTAAGCGCATATGCCCCTCAAGTAGGATGCGAACAAAAAGAAAAAGATGCATTCTGGCTAGATTTCCACAACCTTGTCAAAATCATCCCAAAGGAAGAGCTTTTGTTTGTTGGGGGAGATTTAAACGGACATGTCGGGAAGACAAGCGAAGACTATGAAGGCTACCACGGAGGGCTGGGATACGGCACCAGGAACTCTTCAGGTGAAGATATCCTAAACATGTGCAAGTCGTACGGTCTTATAGTGCTAAATACCATGTTCGCCAAACAAAGCCGGCACCTGATCACTTATAGCAGCGGCGGAAATGACTCTAATAGACTATCATTTGGTATCCAGTTTCATGAAGCCACGAGCTAAAGATTGCAAAGTAATCCTGGGAGACGCGATCGCCCCTCAACACCGTCTCCTCCTGACTGAATTTTTTATGGATGCGAGAAAGAAGTCAAAGCAGCAAACGAAGGTGTCTGAGAGAATCAAGTGGTATAAGCTGGATAAAGGAAAAGGCGAAGCTTTTATTACCATCATGGAAAACTACCTCTCTTCCATTATCGATGAGGTCGGTAATGAGGAGTGCAGAGCACAAGACATGTGGGATTCCCTACAACAATCTGGCCTGGAGAAAGCCAAATCACTGCTCGGAACATCTAAAGGCCCCTGCCAACACGCAAAAGAAACCTGGTGGTGGACAGACGAAGCCAAAGCAGTGATACACGAAAAGAAAATGGCTTTCCAAGCTTGGTCAAAGTGCTCTTCTACTAATAGAGAGGAAAAAGCTCGCCGTGAAAAGGTATATAGATGTTGCAAAGGTATCGCGAAGAAAAAATGCGCCGAATTCAAAGCGAAAAGCATGGAAGGCCTCTATCAGGAGTTGGAAGAAATATCGTCTTCCGCGTCTGACAGGAACCAGGCTACCCAGGAGCTTCGACAAAACAATTTGAACAAAGGAGCAAATATCTTTAAGATAGCCGCCCAGAGAAGAAGAAATGCTCAGGAGATTCGTTTCCCAAAGTTTATTAACAATGCTGAAGGCCAACTCCTTGTGGAAGACGAAAAAATTCTCCACAGATGGCGACAGTATTGCGAGGAACTTCTGAACGAACAGTTTCCCCGAGTGTACTTTCCAAGAGCCGCCCCGAATCATGCCGAAATACCCGACATCACAGTCGAAGAAGTTCGGTACGCGGTTAAAAACTCCAAGAAAAGAAAAGCTGTTGGGCCGGACGGGATACCCTCTGAGTTCTGGAAAAAGATGGGAGACATCGGGTCTAGATGGCTCATGGTTCTTATCTCTAAACTTATGAGAGGCGACACTATGCCTAATCAATGGAGGGAAAGCTATCTACTTCCATTGCACAAAGGAAAGGGTGATACGCGAAATTGTGATAACTACCGTTCTGTCAAGCTGATGTCGCACACCATGAAGATCGTTGAACGGGTATTAGATAGCCGACTGCGGAAAATAATACGACTATCTGATGACCAGTGCGGGTTTGTCTCGGGTAAATCAACAACAGATGCAATCCAAAGTATAAGGATCATGATGGAAAAGCATCGTGATTCTTCAAAGGACTTGCATATGGTGTTGGTTGATTTCGAGAAGGCCTTTGACCGGCAACCAAGAGATCTTTTATGGGTAGCGCTAAGACAAAAAGGAGTTCCAGAAACCTACGTGCGAGTAATTATGGACATGTACGAGAGAGCAACGACAAGAGTAAGATGCACCGCAGGAGTCACCGAAGAGTTCGCAATCAAAGTCGGTGTACACCAAGGGAGCGTCCTCAGCCCACTGCTTTTTATAGCAGTCCTTGATTGCTTGCTTGAAGGAAAAGTGACGGACCCCAATGTGCACCAGCTATTCTTTGCTGACGATGGGGCCATTATAAGTGATGATCAGGCGTCCCTACAACGAGCACTTGATGTGTGGGTGGACATTTTTGAGGGACACGGGTATCGTATTAGTTCAAAGAAGTAAGAGTATCTGTGCTGCCCGTTCTCTGACCCTCATCAGCCTATTCCAGACATTTACTTGAATGGAAGAGTGCTTCCCAAGTGTGAAAAGTTTAAATATCTGGGATCTATGATTAATAGAGAAGCAACTTGTGATGACGACATCAAACATCGCGTAAGCGTAGGGTGGATGAAGTGGCGGGAAAACTCCGCCATCTTCTGTGATCGAAAAATGCCCCCTAAGCTGAAAGGAAGGCTCTACACTTCAGTTGTACGTCCGGCGCTCACATACGGTTCACAATGCTGGACAATGCACAAAAAGTATGAGAGCAAATTAACGGCAACTGAGATGAAGATGCTTCGCATGACAGCGGGAGTAACAAAGCGTGACAGAATTAGAAGTTCAAAGATCCGAGGAAGCCTCCACGTAAAAGAAACCATCACAAGAAATATAGAGCGCGACCGACTCAGTTGGTATTGCCATGTTCAAAGGAGAGATCCTTTGAACCCCGTCCAAAAGGCGTTATCAATCAACATTCCAATTTCAACACGCAAAAAAGGCAGGCCGAAAAACAATTGGTGCAAACAAATGCAAAAACACCAGCATTTGATTGGCCTCAGCGATGAAGTAATCCCAAGCGGAAGCCTGCCGCTACTTTCTGAGGTCAAACCGGCGGACCCCACAAGCGGACCAGTAGGAATGCAGTTAAGTGGGAAGGTTATGGTCCTACACTTCTGACCATAACGACGCCGGGATAAAAAGGAAAAGAAGAAAGAAGAAGAAGTTGTGTGCGATTTGTTTTTTCACACCAGTGAACAAAACCTAAGACTTAAGGCCGATCCCGAACGGCGAGAGCCGAGAAACTTTTTCAAGGCAAGTGTACAACGGGGGGTTTTGCCAGTACCCCCGAGAAGAGAAACCGCGAAATAATGATTCGATGGCGTTTTTGATTTTGATTTGATTTTGATTTTGGTGAATTTAACTTACAATCTAAGAGACTAAGAAAGATGGCGATTGAGACGGAGTTTTAGACAAGGAGTGCTGATGTTAAGTCGAAACAGTTTTTCGCATTAACATTCCGCAGCCTACGGGAGATAGGTTCATTGGAGCCATAGGAGGTACGAGAGGTGGGTACATAGAAGAGACGTGGATTTCGTGTATTACGAGGGTTAGTGTTAAAAAAGATAGAGTTATAAAGGGACGCGCAGTCGATGGTACCTGAGAGCAGTCGGTGGATAAAAAGGATGTCGGATATCCTTCTTCGTTCTTCCAGCGAGCTCAAATTAATAAGTTTTAGGCGGTCTTGGTAGGGAGGTAGGATTAGAGGATTGTCCCAGGGTAAGCCGCGAAGAGCAAAACGGAGAAAACGACGTTGGACAATCTCAATTCTGAAAATGTGTGAATGATAGTAAGGAGACCACACTTGAGACGCGTATTCGAGAATAGGGCGAACAAAGGTTATGTAAAGAGACCGAGTGACGTAGGGATTGGAAAATTCTTTAGACCATCGTTTCACGAAGCCGAGTGCAGAATTGGCATTAAGAATTGTATCCCTGATATGTGCAAGGAAATTGAGTTCCTGGTCGCATAACACACCAAGATCACGGATCCCCTGAACGGTGGAAAGGGGTTGATTATGGAGAAAGTAGAGGCGGGGAGGAGGTTTGTTACGTTTGCGGGAGAAAGTAATAGATTGACACTTTGAAATGTTAAGGTCGAGGCAGTTCTTGGAGCACCAGGTGGAAAAGCTGTTGAGGTCCGATTGAATAAGGGAAGAGTCATGTTCTGAGGAAATGATCTTAAAGAATTTAGCATCGTCGGCATATAGAGAGATGTGGGAATGTTTGATAACCATTTCAATATATGGTGAGGATAAAAAGAAGCGGGCCTAAATGACTGCCTGGGGGACACCGGAGGAAGCAAGGAAGGGGTTAGAGAGGGCAGATCTAAAACGAACGCTGTAGTTGCGATTTTCCAGGTAAGAGGAAATCCACTTTAATAAGATGGGCTCAAAGCCAAGAGAAGACAGTTTGAAGAGTATTAATCTGTGTGAAATTGTATCGAAGGCTTTACTGAAGTCAGTTGAAATAACATCGACTTCCTTGCCATTTTCTAAGGCTGAAAGGGTGAAGGAAACAAATTCAATAAGGTTTGTGGTTGTAGACATGCCTTTAAGGAAGCCGTGCTGTCTGGGGGAGATTAAAGACTTGCATTGAAAACTGCAATTATCATACAAAATACTTTCGAAAATGTTGGGTATATGAGACAGTTTGGCAATGGGACGGTAGTTGTTAATGTCATTCTTCGGACCCTTTTTGTGTATAGGTGTTATAAAAGAGGTTTTCCATATCCGGGGAAATTCACCTTGGGAAAGGGATAGGCAGAAGATTTTTGAGAGAGGTAGAGAAAGGGAGGAGAAACATTTTTTTAAAAATATAGCTGGAAAGCCGTCGGGGCCAGGAGTGAATTCATCGTTAAGTTGCTTTAATCTTTCTTCGATGATAACGGGGTCAGCACTACGAGGGAGAAATGGTCCAAAGGAGAAGTTTGGTAAATAGTTGAAATAGGTATGATCGGGTGCAAAGGAATCATGGGTAAAAGATTGATTGAAAAATGTGGCAAAAAGGTTGGCGATGTAATGAGGATCATTGGAAGTTTCATTATTGAAGGAGAGTGAGTTTCGGTAGCCATCAGATTTTCTTTTGTGATTAACAAATTGAAAGAAGGACTTGGGATTATTTATAAGGTTGCTTTGCATCTCAACTAAGTAGTGTTGATAGAGAGATTTATAAAGCTCTACAAAATGCAGGTAAGTACCGAAATAGTTCGAGCAGTCATTTGGGGATTGAGTACGAAGGAAAGTTGTCCAGAGCTTGTTCCGTTTGTTTCTCAAAGAACGGAGCCTGCGATTATACCATGGAGGGGAGGTGGAGGAGGTTGACACGACTGGAGATCACCGGTGTAGTAAGAGTAAGATCAAACAAAAAAATCTGGAGCATGCCCGTGTCAAAAAAAAAAGAAAAAAAGGCAGGCCGAAAAACAATTGGTGCAAACAAATGCAAAAACACCAGCATTTGATTGGCCTCAGCGATGAAGTAATCCCAAACCGGGAAGCCTGCCGCTACTTTCTGAGGTCAAACCGGCGGACCCCACAAGTGGACCAGTAGGAATGCATATAAGTGGGAAGGTTATGGCCCTACACTTCTGACCATAACAACGCCGGAAAAAGGAAAAGAAGAAGAAGACATTAATGATTCCTTAGAGAAAGACGGTTTGTTTTTATTGGAAATAGTGGAAATACGTTTCATCTTTTGTTAAAGTGTTACTAAAAAAAACAAGTCGTCAAATTGAAAGTTAAGTGAAAATGGATCAGGAAGTCCATTGCACTGATTCTGAATGGAAATTAATTAAAAAGTTAAGAATTGACGGTTGTACAATGGAAGGAATAGCGCATATAAGTGTTTTTAAAAAAAAGTTATTTACTGTCCTGCATTTTGACCTCAAAGAAGAAACGAGAGGCAGGAAGCGTCATTATAAGTCTAAGTCATTTTCTTCTTTGGAGGAACTTAAAAAAGAGTCAAAAAAGATCAATTTGTTTGGATCTAATGGAAAACAGCACGTGAGACGACCAAAAAATTTTGAATACGACCCAAAGTATGCAAAGGAGAAAAAGGAGAAAATGTGTGCTGTGGACTATGTTAATATGCTGACTTCGGTAATGCTACCATTTGTTGAAGAGGAAATACCGCTAAAATGGGAGTTTATGCAGGATGATGATCTCAATCATTCCTCAAAACTAACAAAGCAATGGTTCCAAACAAATGAAATTGCTGTTATGGGCGGGCCTTCACAATCCCCTGATCTAAATCCGATATAACACTTGTGCGGCGTTCTAAAACGCAAAATCGGGGAATGTAAAGCCAAAAAAAAGAAGAATTGTGGTTCAAAATACAGGAACATTGTGTTCTATACCTGCTGAAACATGTGCCAACTTAGTTCACTCCATGGGCCAAATATGTGAGGCAGTGATTAAAAACAAAATAGCTACGACCAATCACTAAATGATAACTTTCAATGTAAATAATTTATTACATGAACAAAATAATAATTTTAATTTTTCCAGGCTAAAATCGTTAAAAAAAAATTATATTCGTTTATATTACCATAATCTAAGAAACGAGCTTATATATATTTCATTTATGTTTGCCTTCACATCACATCACCTCTATATAGAAAAGTTCAAAACGAGTTTGTTTATATATTTGTTTATATTATTGTATTTCTAGAGTTGGGGTGTTACCTTTTTCTGTATGTGAAACAATATTTTGTTTGAGGGACTTTATCTCTTCTAACTTCAAACGCCACGTTTGTTCGGTATAACTTATGTTTGAACTCTTTTTAATGTTACTTAATATTTTTTCTAGTTTAAATAGATTATTTTGCTACCTAAAACATAATTTTATTCAACCATTATTAACATTATTTCTTACTACTTGTTTTTTAACACAATTTTTATAATAGTTATTTATTTTAAACATGGTATACATATATTAGGTTGTAACACATGAAATGTCCGATTTATCACTTAGTCCTCAATTTGAAGCTGTCGAGTGAACATCTGTACAACACAATGTTTTTTTTTTTTTATAAGATAAAGTGATAAGTGTGTTTGATTTGTGCGATTTTTAGGATCCGTTGTAATTACAGTCATTTTTGTCTAGAAATTTTTATATCATGCTGTCGGCGCATAATACATAAATGACGCATTTGAGAAAATAGCGATCTAAGGAGATCTATGTCGCGAAAATGAACCGCATGGGAAACCGGTAATTGCGGGGCATTGCACACACCATGGGAGTATCCTCCATGAGGTTAGGTCGATACCTATCTCAAATAGGTAAAGTAAAAAAAAACTCGACAATTGGGTATCCCATGGATTGAACGTTGCCCAAAAACTACGCCGTTTAGAAACCTGTGCATCGCTGAGTCTAAGGCACCGAAATGCACCGTATAATCACATGTGATGAAAAGTGGATTTTGTATGACAACCCTAAACGATCTGGGCAGTGGTTGGATGCAGACGAAAACCCAAAGCACACCCAAAGCTTCACCCGGAAAGATTGTCATTTCTTCAACCAGGGGAACGAAAAATTCAGACAAATATTGTGAGGAAATCGGCATAATGCTACAGTTGGAATTCGAAATTCTTCCACATCCACCGTACTCTCCTGATATTTCTCCAACAGATTATCATCTTTTCCACAATCTGGCGTCAATTTGTCGGGAAAAGGTATTCCGAAACCGAGAAGAGGTAATAGAAGCCTTTGACAACTTTTTAGCGTCAAAAAATCAAGCCTTCTATAAAATTTTATTACGGTATTTTTCTTTTGCCTTGTTCTAAGGTACTTCTTCCTGGAGTTTTAATACCTATATATTCTCGACGTAACCCAACCTCTTACGGTTTTTGTACTTCTTACCTCCCCTCTTCTTGGGCGTTAGTATCTCTTTTCTTTGGATCTTGGTGATCCTTGTTTCCGTTTTCGCAGCTGTCAGCTTCTTGGGGCCTGATGTCTTTGGAGTTGGTGTGTATGTCGGTACACCTAGGACCTCTCCTGGTGTGCATTCTCCCGTCATTAGTAGTAGAAACAGCTTCGCAGGAAAATAATAGGGATTTTGTTTTCTTGATCCTTTTCCGCATGACCACGATATAACTTATCATGGAATTATGCAAACTGGCAGAGTCGCCATGTAAGGAATAGTAGTAGACTTGAAGGGTAGCGCATAAATGCCATATGTGTCTGCAAAAGGAAAAATGTATTCGTAGGGCAGGGCACGAATGCCATAGCGGTCGGTTAAAGAGAAACAAGCCCAGTCGGTGGTCTAATTGAATCTGCCTTTATTTCCAATCGATAGGTCTTTTTATAGTGTTTCCACCACTAGCATTTCCAATGCATATCGATCTCAAATATGTCCCACAAAAGTCACTTCTCAGATGACACATTATTTTTTTTTCTATTGTTGGAAGCTGCTGCTATCGGTTGGAGTAGTCAGACACAAATACTGGTTCATTGTACTGCCAGACAGACACCTTAGAAAGCGTTACAACTCATAAAGAGCCGGAACCAAGCTTGTTTTTATTCACTCATGTTGTGTGCGATTTGTTACTCGTGCAGGGACGGGTTAAGAATATCCCTGCAGCGATACCTATCGCTTGTCGTAAAAGGCGACTAAACAAAGGTAAACAAAACTCACATCTAGGCAATTTAGAAAACACCAAGGTGAGCCTAGGGACACATATACCACCATTAAACTGCCCCACAAGTGTGCATGCAAATCAGTGGGTTGACACGACTGGAGATCACCGGTGTTGTAAGAGTAAGATCAATCAAAAAATAAAAAAATAAAAAATCTGGAGCATGCCCGTGACAAAAAGGAAGGGAAGAATGAAAACGGTCAAACCGTAGCATTATGGAAAAGAACGCTAAAAGGAAAAGCACTACCCCGCCAGGCACTACTAATGGTCGTGATCCTGGGACGAGCAGCAATGCTCGGGTCAGAGCTATAGGATTTCCGGGGGATAGCAAAGTAATGCAACGGCGTAAGCCACATTTAAGAGTCGCGAGTTGGAACGTTGGAAGCATGAGTGGGCGCAGCTATGAGCTTGAAGAAATGATGGTTAGAAGGCGAGTAGACATCCTGTGCGTACAAGAGACGAAATGGCGAAACACCGGTAATCGGGCACGTTTCTTGGACGTTAAAACAAAAGCCTACAAGATGTTTTACTATGGATTGGAACAAGGAAAAAACGGAATCGCCATCATCCTTGCGGCAGAGTTACTTGGCAACGTCTTAACCATTTCAAAGTCCAGTGACCGTTTGATGGCTCTCAAATTGGTGATGCATGGTGAGGTGTGGAACATCGTAAGCGCATATGCCCCTCAAGTAGGATGCGAACAAAAAGAAAAAGATGCATTCTGGCTAGATTTCCACAACCTTGTCAAAATCATCCCAAAGGAAGAGCTTTTGTTTGTTGGGGGAGATTTAAACGGACATGTCGGGAAGACAAGCGAAGACTATGAAGGCTACCACGGAGGGCTGGGATACGGCACCAGGAACTCTTCAGGTGAAGATATCCTAAACATGTGCAAGTCGTACGGTCTTATAGTGCTAAATACCATGTTCGCCAAACAAAGCCGGCACCTGATCACTTATAGCAGCGGCGGAAATGACTCTAATAGACTATCATTTGGTATCCAGTTTCATGAAGCCACGAGCTAAAGATTGCAAAGTAATCCTGGGAGACGCGATCGCCCCTCAACACCGTCTCCTCCTGACTGAATTTTTTATGGATGCGAGAAAGAAGTCAAAGCAGCAAACGAAGGTGTCTGAGAGAATCAAGTGGTATAAGCTGGATAAAGGAAAAGGCGAAGCTTTTATTACCATCATGGAAAACTACCTCTCTTCCATTATCGATGAGGTCGGTAATGAGGAGTGCAGAGCACAAGACATGTGGGATTCCCTACAACAATCTGGCCTGGAGAAAGCCAAATCACTGCTCGGAACATCTAAAGGCCCCTGCCAACACGCAAAAGAAACCTGGTGGTGGACAGACGAAGCCAAAGCAGTGATACACGAAAAGAAAATGGCTTTCCAAGCTTGGTCAAAGTGCTCTTCTACTAATAGAGAGGAAAAAGCTCGCCGTGAAAAGGTATATAGATGTTGCAAAGGTATCGCGAAGAAAAAATGCGCCGAATTCAAAGCGAAAAGCATGGAAGGCCTCTATCAGGAGTTGGAAGAAATATCGTCTTCCGCGTCTGACAGGAACCAGGCTACCCAGGAGCTTCGACAAAACAATTTGAACAAAGGAGCAAATATCTTTAAGATAGCCGCCCAGAGAAGAAGAAATGCTCAGGAGATTCGTTTCCCAAAGTTTATTAACAATGCTGAAGGCCAACTCCTTGTGGAAGACGAAAAAATTCTCCACAGATGGCGACAGTATTGCGAGGAACTTCTGAACGAACAGTTTCCCCGAGTGTACTTTCCAAGAGCCGCCCCGAATCATGCCGAAATACCCGACATCACAGTCGAAGAAGTTCGGTACGCGGTTAAAAACTCCAAGAAAAGAAAAGCTGTTGGGCCGGACGGGATACCCTCTGAGTTCTGGAAAAAGATGGGAGACATCGGGTCTAGATGGCTCATGGTTCTTATCTCTAAACTTATGAGAGGCGACACTATGCCTAATCAATGGAGGGAAAGCTATCTACTTCCATTGCACAAAGGAAAGGGTGATACGCGAAATTGTGATAACTACCGTTCTGTCAAGCTGATGTCGCACACCATGAAGATCGTTGAACGGGTATTAGATAGCCGACTGCGGAAAATAATACGACTATCTGATGACCAGTGCGGGTTTGTCTCGGGTAAATCAACAACAGATGCAATCCAAAGTATAAGGATCATGATGGAAAAGCATCGTGATTCTTCAAAGGACTTGCATATGGTGTTGGTTGATTTCGAGAAGGCCTTTGACCGGCAACCAAGAGATCTTTTATGGGTAGCGCTAAGACAAAAAGGAGTTCCAGAAACCTACGTGCGAGTAATTATGGACATGTACGAGAGAGCAACGACAAGAGTAAGATGCACCGCAGGAGTCACCGAAGAGTTCGCAATCAAAGTCGGTGTACACCAAGGGAGCGTCCTCAGCCCACTGCTTTTTATAGCAGTCCTTGATTGCTTGCTTGAAGGAAAAGTGACGGACCCCAATGTGCACCAGCTATTCTTTGCTGACGATGGGGCCATTATAAGTGATGATCAGGCGTCCCTACAACGAGCACTTGATGTGTGGGTGGACATTTTTGAGGGACACGGGTATCGTATTAGTTCAAAGAAGTAAGAGTATCTGTGCTGCCCGTTCTCTGACCCTCATCAGCCTATTCCAGACATTTACTTGAATGGAAGAGTGCTTCCCAAGTGTGAAAAGTTTAAATATCTGGGATCTATGATTAATAGAGAAGCAACTTGTGATGACGACATCAAACATCGCGTAAGCGTAGGGTGGATGAAGTGGCGGGAAAACTCCGCCATCTTCTGTGATCGAAAAATGCCCCCTAAGCTGAAAGGAAGGCTCTACACTTCAGTTGTACGTCCGGCGCTCACATACGGTTCACAATGCTGGACAATGCACAAAAAGTATGAGAGCAAATTAACGGCAACTGAGATGAAGATGCTTCGCATGACAGCGGGAGTAACAAAGCGTGACAGAATTAGAAGTTCAAAGATCCGAGGAAGCCTCCACGTAAAAGAAACCATCACAAGAAATATAGAGCGCGACCGACTCAGTTGGTATTGCCATGTTCAAAGGAGAGATCCTTTGAACCCCGTCCAAAAGGCGTTATCAATCAACATTCCAATTTCAACACGCAAAAAAGGCAGGCCGAAAAACAATTGGTGCAAACAAATGCAAAAACACCAGCATTTGATTGGCCTCAGCGATGAAGTAATCCCAAGCGGAAGCCTGCCGCTACTTTCTGAGGTCAAACCGGCGGACCCCACAAGCGGACCAGTAGGAATGCAGTTAAGTGGGAAGGTTATGGTCCTACACTTCTGACCATAACGACGCCGGGATAAAAAGGAAAAGAAGAAAGAAGAAGAAGTTGTGTGCGATTTGTTTTTTCACACCAGTGAACAAAACCTAAGACTTAAGGCCGATCCCGAACGGCGAGAGCCGAGAAACTTTTTCAAGGCAAGTGTACAACGGGGGGTTTTGCCAGTACCCCCGAGAAGAGAAACCGCGAAATAATGATTCGATGGCGTTTTTGATTTTGATTTGATTTTGATTTTGGTGAATTTAACTTACAATCTAAGAGACTAAGAAAGATGGCGATTGAGACGGAGTTTTAGACAAGGAGTGCTGATGTTAAGTCGAAACAGTTTTTCGCATTAACATTCCGCAGCCTACGGGAGATAGGTTCATTGGAGCCATAGGAGGTACGAGAGGTGGGTACATAGAAGAGACGTGGATTTCGTGTATTACGAGGGTTAGTGTTAAAAAAGATAGAGTTATAAAGGGACGCGCAGTCGATGGTACCTGAGAGCAGTCGGTGGATAAAAAGGATGTCGGATATCCTTCTTCGTTCTTCCAGCGAGCTCAAATTAATAAGTTTTAGGCGGTCTTGGTAGGGAGGTAGGATTAGAGGATTGTCCCAGGGTAAGCCGCGAAGAGCAAAACGGAGAAAACGACGTTGGACAATCTCAATTCTGAAAATGTGTGAATGATAGTAAGGAGACCACACTTGAGACGCGTATTCGAGAATAGGGCGAACAAAGGTTATGTAAAGAGACCGAGTGACGTAGGGATTGGAAAATTCTTTAGACCATCGTTTCACGAAGCCGAGTGCAGAATTGGCATTAAGAATTGTATCCCTGATATGTGCAAGGAAATTGAGTTCCTGGTCGCATAACACACCAAGATCACGGATCCCCTGAACGGTGGAAAGGGGTTGATTATGGAGAAAGTAGAGGCGGGGAGGAGGTTTGTTACGTTTGCGGGAGAAAGTAATAGATTGACACTTTGAAATGTTAAGGTCGAGGCAGTTCTTGGAGCACCAGGTGGAAAAGCTGTTGAGGTCCGATTGAATAAGGGAAGAGTCATGTTCTGAGGAAATGATCTTAAAGAATTTAGCATCGTCGGCATATAGAGAGATGTGGGAATGTTTGATAACCATTTCAATATATGGTGAGGATAAAAAGAAGCGGGCCTAAATGACTGCCTGGGGGACACCGGAGGAAGCAAGGAAGGGGTTAGAGAGGGCAGATCTAAAACGAACGCTGTAGTTGCGATTTTCCAGGTAAGAGGAAATCCACTTTAATAAGATGGGCTCAAAGCCAAGAGAAGACAGTTTGAAGAGTATTAATCTGTGTGAAATTGTATCGAAGGCTTTACTGAAGTCAGTTGAAATAACATCGACTTCCTTGCCATTTTCTAAGGCTGAAAGGGTGAAGGAAACAAATTCAATAAGGTTTGTGGTTGTAGACATGCCTTTAAGGAAGCCGTGCTGTCTGGGGGAGATTAAAGACTTGCATTGAAAACTGCAATTATCATACAAAATACTTTCGAAAATGTTGGGTATATGAGACAGTTTGGCAATGGGACGGTAGTTGTTAATGTCATTCTTCGGACCCTTTTTGTGTATAGGTGTTATAAAAGAGGTTTTCCATATCCGGGGAAATTCACCTTGGGAAAGGGATAGGCAGAAGATTTTTGAGAGAGGTAGAGAAAGGGAGGAGAAACATTTTTTTAAAAATATAGCTGGAAAGCCGTCGGGGCCAGGAGTGAATTCATCGTTAAGTTGCTTTAATCTTTCTTCGATGATAACGGGGTCAGCACTACGAGGGAGAAATGGTCCAAAGGAGAAGTTTGGTAAATAGTTGAAATAGGTATGATCGGGTGCAAAGGAATCATGGGTAAAAGATTGATTGAAAAATGTGGCAAAAAGGTTGGCGATGTAATGAGGATCATTGGAAGTTTCATTATTGAAGGAGAGTGAGTTTCGGTAGCCATCAGATTTTCTTTTGTGATTAACAAATTGAAAGAAGGACTTGGGATTATTTATAAGGTTGCTTTGCATCTCAACTAAGTAGTGTTGATAGAGAGATTTATAAAGCTCTACAAAATGCAGGTAAGTACCGAAATAGTTCGAGCAGTCATTTGGGGATTGAGTACGAAGGAAAGTTGTCCAGAGCTTGTTCCGTTTGTTTCTCAAAGAACGGAGCCTGCGATTATACCATGGAGGGGAGGTGGAGGAGGTTTTATGTCGAGAAAAGGGTACATAAAGGGAGAAGGAATTAAATATTTCTTTGTAGAATATAGATATGGCATCATTTACGGTAAGGTTGTTGAAATTAAAAGGGGCATTATTGAGATATTCATTGATTTGACGGAAGTTGGCTTTGTGAAAATCGTGAGAGAATCGAACAGTGGGGGGAAAGTTCTGTATGGGGGAGTTGTGAAAGAACGAGAGAAGAAGGGGAGGGTGGTAGTTGTCGACGGTTGATAGGGACAGCGGAGAAGCTGAAACTGAGGAGTTGAAGGGGTCACTTGTGAAAATGAGGTCGAGTTGTCTGCCCATGCCGCTAACTTGGTTAAGACAGGAATCAGCTAGGCGGTCAGAGAGGAGGCATTCTTTGGCTGCAGTGGGATTAGAGTCAATGTAAAACGATTGGTCGTCTGAAGGGATCCATTTAAGGTGAGGAAGGTTGAAATCACCGAAAACTAGGATCTCGTCTTGGGAGATCCCCAATTTTCAATTGGGTAATTCAATTAAATTATCGATTGTATCAATGGCCAAGTTATATGTTTCAATAGGTTGTGATGGCAAAATGTAAAACCAGATGACGTAGAGCGATATCCGGGGTAATACAATCTTAATGGAAACAAAGTCGAGACATGGCGAAGATGAAGTTGCTATGAGAGAGGAGTCAATTGAGTTTCGGACAACTAGAAAAACACCGCGGCATGGACAACCATCAGTAGGTTGGTTAACATCATCGTGGTAAACGTTAAAGTTGGATGGGAATAGTTCAAGGTTGTTTATACTAGGGATAAGGTTCGTTTCGGTTAAGGCAAAGATTTCAAAAGGTAACGCATGAGATTGCTGCAGGACTGCCTGAGTTTTAGAGCACAGACCTCTTACATTCTGATAATAAAAGGTAAGAGGAAGGTTTTCGGGGGGCGTTAGAGTGGCAGGGAGGGTGAGATTTTTAGGGCCGAAAAAACCTATCATGGTCAGCTTTGCTACGCTGAAGGTGCGATATGCGCTTTGAGTGTATATATTGTCTGAAGGTATCAAGATCGTTTGATACTTTTTTGGGTGAGATATTGAAAAACTCGTGATATTTAATGAAAAGCTTCTTGAGGGTAGTGAAATCGGTGGGGAGACCTTCCTGTTGAATTGAGACCATTACGCTGGTGTTTGTTTTACCTTCATAGCAAACCGAGTCTGATTTGTCATGAAGATAAGCCAAGAAGAGTCGAATGTTCTCATAGATTTTTTTGTCTCTTAACCTGGAGAGTGCGTATCGAGATTCGTTGGGGTCAATAGATTGCTGAGTAAGTTTGACTGAGGGTGGCAGTAGGGGATCAACGAAAGATTTGGAGGGGACTGATATTTAAGGAAATTGGTTTAAGTTGGTGAGAGAGATGAGGATCTGGCTGTAGCAGAGGTGTTAGATAGTGCGGGTGTAGAGGGATTAAGGATGTGGGAGCTGCGAAAATTAGGATACTTAGCTCCGGTCTTAAGGTCGAAATTTGGGAATGAGTTTGGATCCGGGTCGTGTGCTAGGGTTGAAGGTGATACGGTTGTATTGGCAGAAGAACCAGTTGGGTTCAGATTAAAGCTGACCCGTTGGTTTTGAGGTTTTGGTGGTACTGAGGGAGAAGACTGTAAATGGGAAATTGATGGGTGGTTAAAAATTGGGAAGAGTTTGGTTTTGCAGCTCCAGTTATCGTGGGGGTTGGATGGGGGCTTAGAGTGCTTTTTACTTATAGGTATATTATTGTTCTTATTACTAAGTTTATGTTTAGGCTTAGTAGTAGATTTAGGGTGGGAATCAAACTTTTCATTCCATTTGGTAAATGTTGTTCTACCAAGAGTGAGTGGGCGGCCGGAATTGAGAAATAGCCAAGCATATTTCGTTGCGATGGAAAGCTTTAGTTGCTTCGGTCCGAGATGTTGAAGCATTTGGCAGCTGAGTGTTGGGATTTTGTAGTGCTTCGTAAATTTTTGTATCCATTGTTCCTTAGCGATTGGGTCCTTTCCTTCAACCAAAAAAGTAGTGGTATCCTCGTTGCTACTGGAGGCGCTGATTCCATTCTCGTATACTCCAAACTTCTTCGATACTGGTTTCCTCGGCTGACTCTTCTACTTCAGGGAGTTGGTTTGTTTGGGTGTAGACAGATGATGTTGTTTGACGTGGTTGTGGGGAGGCACGAATTAACGGGGTGGAAAGATTGGCTTCAAGTAGTTCGTCGCGTTAAGAGGCGTTACCAAATGACGGATTATTATGATACTGGCCGGGGAAGTGGATTTCGTCAATTTTGTGAGCCGCTGTTCTTAATTCCTCGACTAGGTCATTTAAGGTGAACCTAGTAGAGGTAAGCTCACTGTTAACATCGTTCAATTTGTTAGCCATAGCTTCAAGCAGAGTGTCAGGTTATATGGGGGAGATATACTTTTTTTGATGAGTGACTGAAATGTATGTCAATATCGGATCGGAGGGAATTTAGGTTTTCATTTATTTTCTTGAACAGAACAGGGTTAAGGTGCGTGTTGAGAGTGGAAACCAACGTTTTAGTTCGGCGCTGCGGGTATTAGGGGAGTTAGGTTCGGAGATATCATTGACGAGTTTTATTAGGGTAGATAATTGTTTTTCGAAAGAGTTGAGTTTGGAAAGGATCGAGCACCAAACAAGGTTGTTTAGGTCTTCAACACATTTAGGAATTAGGTCAAACTTCGCCGATAAGTTTTTAACACCAGGTTGTTGTTGTTGAAGGCAATGTTTTTATTATCCTTATTACATTTGATAGCGAACAGGACATCGGCGAGGGATATCTTTTTGCATTCCTCACAATAGAAGAAGAAATACTCCGAAAATTCTTTAAAATACGTGATAGATCTTTTACCAAGCCCGATGCAGGGGAGATGGAACGATTTGCCGCAAATACCTCGGTACATAACTCGATCAGCATTTTTGTTGTCCGTGACACAGTGGGCTAAATCGCAATGATCCATATTTGGTTATTTTGGGCTAATAACACAGATTAAGAAAGGGGCAGAAGGGTCACTCGCGTACGGATTTTGAAGTGGGTCAGTAAATAATGCAACTGGCGACGGAAAATGGGAAGTGGCGAGAAAGAATTTCACGTAATAATTTTCGCAGTGAACAAAAAAAATGGGCAAGAGACAATTAATGTTGGGAGCGAAATATCACAGCGACTGCACACGATGGGGGTTGTCGAAGAACCCACTATCTCGACCGATAGCGCCACCTAAAGACCCGTTCGCCCTCGCGAAGGTGTACGATCGGTCGACTTTTCAGTCGAGAGGAACGAAAGAACCACAAGAGATTTCCAGTGGGAGGGCCTTCCGAAATAGGTAAGCAAAAAGGAAAAGAGGAGAATGAGAGTCAAAAAAAAAAAAACAAACGCACGATCCCAAGATCTGCACGCGGCACCAGAACTTCACTGGGTAGTGGGCCTCCCGCTGTTGTTTTACCCTATGGTTCGCCAAGATGGCTAAGCGAAAACCTTTACCTGGGTTTCAATACAATAAAGACCCTGTCATTGATGTCAGATTTGAGCGTGGAAGCAGGTGGACCTAAGGCGGGTTCAGGTCCTGAGAAACTCTCCACTGAACCCCTTCTAGCGAGTTCATCGAAGATCTCGTTGGATTAATCTCCTGGGATTAAAGAGTGACCTGGGACCCATACAAGCCTAGGTGAATTTAGTCTTCCGACTTTGTTCAAGTGAGTTCATGCACTAATTTGGAGTTGGATAGAGGGTTGGACACAGCTAAGAGTGCAGCTTGGCTGTCACTGCAGACGCATATGCTTTTTCCGCTCCACCTGTGTTTCACAACATAGTGCATGGCAATTAGGATTGCATAAATCTCCGATTGAAAAACAGACGCATATTTTCCTGAGAAGTGAGAGAGAAGTGAGAGAGAAGTGCAGTCGAATGTTTTCGCGCTCAAAGAAAACTCCAGCGCCGGAGCCCTGCCCAGTCCTGGAGCCATCTGTGAAAATGCGAAGACATTCCATTCCAGGTTCAGTGTCTGGCCAAAGCCAGTCCTGACGCCTTGGAAATGTGACTGTGAAGATGCAGCGCAGTAGGATGGCAGGTGTCATTGCGTCAGAAGGCATATCCATTCTCGTGAAGAGAAGGAGCCCATTTCTCGTGCACCAGTCTTCGATCACATTTAGCGCCGCCTGCGCTTTGATACATACATTCGCTAAACATGAGCCGACAGAGAGATCATCCGCATAGGCCTTCGAGGCCTGCATCAGCGATCAATGTCCTGTGCACGAGCATTGCTTTGATCCACAAAACCAGTGCTTCATCTAGGCCATGCCGTCTAGCAGCGTTACACATGCTGTCGAAAGTAGCGTTATCAAAAGCTCCTTCAATGTCGACAAAAAAGCCTAGTACGTACTCTTTCCTTTCGAGAGCGCATTCAATTCTTCCAACTAGGTTATGAAGCGCAGTCTCACAGGATTTTCCGCGCTGATAAGCATGTTACATGTCCGAGAGAGGATGCATTCGAAGGGCAATTTGCGCACGTGCAACTCTACTAATCTTTACATGTTTTCAGCAAGAAGGATGTTAAACTGATTGGTCTAAAACTCTTGGCGAGTGAGTAATCTTCTTTCCCTATTTTGGGAATAAGGACCACTTTCACCGCGCGCCGAGAAATATGTATGTAGGCAAGTGCCAGGCTAGCAGTGAAAATTCTTTTCAGAGTAGGAAGTAGATGTCTTATACCTTTTTGCAGCATAACAGGGTATATCCCATCAGTGCCCCGCTACTTAAAGCCATCGAAAGATGCCACAGCAAATTCAATAGCCTCAGTAGTTGCCACGCGTGACGCAACATACCAGCTACGCTGAGTTGTTTTCATCGTTTCAATCGCAGTATCCAATGAGGGAGTATGCAACGAGCCGATGACAGTCTGATTTCCCGGGAAATGGGTCTGCAACAGTAAACTAAGAGTTTCTGCTCTCGGTGAAGGTACCATCAAACTTTCTGAGTACATCCAGCTTTGTCGATTTTCCTCGTTGGAGAACGTTAACCAACTTGCTGGTCCCGCACAGGGATTTTATCTCTTCGCAGAAGGACTTATAGGAATCATTCTTCGATTTACGAAATAAGCGAAATACGAATAGGCATGTTATATTCTTTCTGCTTCGATCGATATTAATTCCAGTCATCTTCTGAGTTCGATTTAAGCGATCTATTCAGGAGACTTCTGGCTTCCCTGCGAAGGCATTGGAGCTCAGCGTTCCACCAGAGACTAGACTTACTACAAGTGTATATTGCCAAATAGCGCAAAGTTTATATGAGTCTTGATAAACACTACTAACACCTGATAAACAATGTCCGTAACCGCAAATTGCTATTCCTTTAAAATCTATTCGCATTATTTTTGGTTGACTACAATTGCTGCGCGGTCCGCATGCGGGTAGATCGGTAGATTTTAGTATTGGCAGTGGATCACTCCAAACGCCTTTTACTTCAAACTTTCTGTCTCAAGGCTTGTTTGTGGCTTAATGTGTAGAAGATTTTCTTAAAGTCGATAAATTAAACTACTGTTTATATCTAAAGTATCCAAGCAATCTGTACACTTCTTCTATAGTTTTATAAACATTAATCTGTAATTCCGAATTTGTACAATATCTTTTCCCACCCCTGTACTCGTATTTCGGTCTTATAATTTACTTTTTGTGTGGGTTAGCGATTGACTCCTGATCCTCTCTTATTCTAATGAGCGTCCTTGTCACTGGGAGTGAAAACGTGATATTTGTGTATTAATCATCAGCTGTCGTATTTAGTGCTCCACTTGTCGGCTTCACTGCAGGTCATCATCAATGGCTTTTAATAGATTCTCGTCTGGTGGTATGAACTTTCTGTCCGTGAGATCGATGATTAAAATACTATCTAACGCATGTGAAGGGTTTAAAATTTGTCATTTTAATGCGCGTAGCTTAAATGCTTCTAAACTAAATTACGTGAGTAAAATTTTTGTTGGTTCGGGTGTTGATGTAATTTGTGTCTCGGAAACTTGATTCAGGCCTGATATGCCAAATCATCTTTATCAAATCCACGGGTATACTCTGATTCGAAATGACAGAATCACGGAAACGACAGGTGGTGGGTTGCCAATCTATTGCAATATCTCGCTTGACTGCAAAATCATTGGAAAGTCCGAAGGTGGAGGCATTGAATTCCTTCTTATTGAAGTTTCTGATGGTTGTATTAAAAGCATCATAGGAACTGCTTACAATCCAAATCGAAATCACTCTCCAGAACCTTTTTTTTTGGTTATTCAACATTTTTCATCATCCTATGAACATATTACTTCCGGAGTTTTCAATGTTGATCTTCTAAAGAGTGACTCTCGAGCTCTCCATCTTTTAGATTGTATTGCTACAACTGGTTTGACTGTATACAATAGGTTTGCTACCCGTTTCGCTCCGAATTGTACTCCTAGCCTTCTTGATTTGTGCATAGTGTCTGATCGTTCGAACGTCCTACTCCAAGACTAACTATCATTTGAGGGTGTGTCTGACCACGCTCTTATTTTTTGTACGTACAACATAGACTTTGCTTGCTCATCCAAACCTCTGTATTTTCAATTCAGGGATTTTTCATCAATAGATTATAACTCTCTGCAAAGTGAGTTAAATCTCTTACCTTGGCAATATGTGTATAGCATGTCCAGTGCTAATGATAAAGTGGAGCATGCAATCCTTATTAATTGATCTTCTTAATAGGCATGTTCCGCTTAAAAGTGTTGTAGCGCGCAATAAGAATTGTCCATGGCTTACCACGGATGTACATACATAATGCTATAAAGTTACGCAGGAAGAATTATTCGAAGTGGAAAACTAACCCAACTGATTTGAATTGGGAAGCGTTTCGCCAGTCTCGTAATCTAGCACCCGCGATTACCCGTAGGGCTAAAAAAAGATACTATTTCTCGAAACTAAGTTCTAACTTGCCAACCAAGAGATTATGGAACAACTTGCGTTTGCTTGGTATTGGGAAAAATATTTCTTCTTCTACTACACCTGATTTAAATGAACTTAATAAGACCTTTTCTATTGTTTATGTCGAAAACACAAACTTTGTTCCTAATACTCAGTTAGTTTCTCAGAATTTAAATAGTTTTAACTTTCAGACGGTTTCGGAGATTGAAGTCATCGAAAATATCCGTTCGCTAAAGTCGGAAGCGATTGGGGAAGATGGACTACCGCTTCGTTTTATCAGGATGATTCTTATCCCTATCATAGCTCCACTTATATTCAACTTTTGTATATACTCCTGCACCTTTCCTAATAGTTGGAAAATAGCAAAAGTTATTCATGTGCCTAAAAAACCTTATCCGGTATCTGCATCAGATTTTCGCCCAATTAGCATTTTACCATGCCTGTCAAAAGTTCTTGAGAAAATAATGGCTAAACAAATTTCGAAACACCTTGTGGATCATGCCCTGTTGTCATACAGTCGGGTTTCCGTGAGCATCACAGTTGCTCAACGGCAATTGTTAAGGTTCTTGATGACATTAGAACCCAATTCCATCAGGACTTTGTTACAGTTTTATGTTTGCTTGATTTTTCCAAAGCTTTTGATAAGGTAAATCACATCAAATTGTGTCATAGATCCTATTTTGACTTCAGTGAAGCATCGGTCTGTCTGATAAAAAATTATTTAAATAACAGAAAGCAAAGAGTCACCATTGGGGGTAGCTCCTCTCAATATTCCAACTTGTCAGCTGGAGTTAGGCAAGGATCGATCTTGCGCCCAATTTTATTGTTTGTATATCGACGACCTTCCTAAAGTGTGTAAAAATGTATCACTGCATCTCTATGCAGATGACGCTCAAGTCTACTTGTCCAGACCAGTCGGCCTGATTGAAGACTTGATCTATAGACTCAACGAAGATCTGTCAAACATTCACAATTGGTCAGTGAACAATGGTTTCACTCTTAATCCAAGTAAATCTCAGTGTATTGCAATTTCGAAACAATATTATGACACTGAAATGTTACCACAACCGTCAACTATTTAAATGGCTTTTGGGTGACTCAGGATATCCATTCGAGCCTTGAATAATGACTCCAGTAAATGGTCCTTCTTCGCAAGCTGAGCTTTTGTATAATCAGTTGCACATCAAAGCCCGAAATACCATCGAACGAGCTTTTGGCGTCTTGAAGTCTCGCTTCAGATGCTTGTTGAAGGATAGAGTTCTGCATTACTCGCACGAAAGGGCAGGGCATATAATTTATGCATGTGCAATCTTGCATAATATTATGCAATCGACTCGATTTGATGTAAGAAGGAGAAAATCAAACACCCGAACTTCTTGCTAAGACGCAAATAAGTGAGGAAAATCAAAATAGTGGAAGAAGCCAATATTACGACCAAGGAAAAAGAATGCGGCTAAGCTATTGAATGGTAACGAACCAATCAACCAATTTGAACCAAAATGACTACTTCCTTTACGTTATAATTTTAATTTATTACTTTGCTTCTGCTCTCGCTAGTGGTTGAATTCAAAAAGAAAAAGGCGAGAGGAAAGACAACCCCAGAGCCCCAATAGGATCGTTCCAATTCCATTGACGATGAATTCCAGTTGGGGAAGCGCTGGTACGATCTCTCGTCTATTACAAACATAATGCATTCAGTCAATAAATTACAATAATACAATTCAATGATAGTTAATAACAAATAGAATAATATTAGTTATTTAAATAAATAAAATAATTCGGTAAGAATAAATGGTTCTTCAACATCCCGCCCCGGCTGAAGGAATTTCAGGGCTGGGTAAAAGCGCTAGTTTCGTAATTGGACGTTTAAAAAAATCTCCCTTTGTTCGTAGGGTGACGACGCGTACGTGACCATCTGCACCAGGATGAACCTCTTGATCCCTCCCTAAGCTCCATTGTGAAGGTGGCAAATTGGCCTCCTTTAAAAGCACGATATCTCCGACTTGAAAATTTCGCTGAACTGCGCTCCACTTAGGCCGCTGCTGCAGGGTAGTGAGGTAATCTTGATGCCATCTTCGCCAAAACCCTTGCATCATATTCTGCACCAATTCCCATCGTCTAAGGCGGTTAATAGGCGTCTCCAGATAGCTAGGTTCCGGTATTGCAGTATAAGGTCTACCTATGAGAAAATGAGAAGGGGTTAATGGATCGAGTTCTGAATCGGACGAAACACAGAGTGGTCTGGAATTTAGAAGGGCCTCGATTTGACTCAATAAGGTGCTCATTTCCTCGAAAGTAAGAACATTGCTGCCAACAACGCGCCTAATATGTGTCTTCACAAGTTTAACGCCCGCCTCCCATAACCCACCAAAATGAGGGCTGTGCGGGGGTATAAATTGCCACGCAATGCCCTCTGTAGATAGAAAGTCAGCGACCTGTTGGTTATATGCCTCCGATTGAACTAACTGGCACACTCCAGCTAAGAGACGGGCGGCTCCTTGAAAGTTTGTCCCGTTGTCCGAGTATATAACGCTGGGTTTCCCTCGCCGCGCTATGAACCTTTTCAGCGCAGCCAAAAATGCTTCGGTTGTGAGGTCGGAAACCAACTCTAAGTGTAGCGCCTTGGTAGCCATGCATACGAAGAGACAGATGTATCCCTTTACTTCTGCAGCCTTCCTCCTTCGAGAAGATCGAAGAGTTATTGGACCGGCATAATCACATCCTGTGTGGGCAAAGGGAAAGGTAGGGTTAACACGAGACTCAGGCAAATTCCCCATTAGTTGCGAGCATGTTGATCGCCGAAGACGAAAGCAAGTAACGCAGTCATGCACTATTCGGCGAATCAAATTTCTGCTACCAACGATCCAATATTGCTGCCGTACTACCGCGAATAATCCCGATACACCAATATGTAGATAATTCCGATGGGCATCTAGTAGAACGAGATGAGTGATACGATGAATTTTGGGTAGAATAATTGGATGTCTAACGCTATAAGGTACAATTTTTGCGTTCGTAATTCGACCACCCACGCGTAATAGACCGACCTCATCGATGAATGGCGACAAAAAACGTAATTTGGAAGTCTTGAAAACACAACCACTTGCTCGGAGCGCATTGTTTTCAGCAGCAAACTCTCCTTGGGCCCATAAGAGGCAGATCTCCTTGGCCCTACGAAGCTCGATCAGTGAAAGATATATATATTCTGGGCCTTCCCTGGGTAGTTGACATTTCCTAATGAAACGAAGCATATACGCTACGATACGTACAAGTTTCCTCCACGACGATATGTTGAGGGCAAGCGTTTCAAGAAAATGATCCTTAAGAACGGAAACATTAATTGCCACAGATTTGGTTCTTTCCTCAGGTATGACGTCGGGTGACACTGCAGCGTTTATTGGCCACTCAACCTTGTCCAAAGACAACCAATTCGGTCCCCTCCACCACATCTCGTGGCTCATTAGTGATTTTGGATCCATCCCCCTGGAAGCGCAATCAGCCGGGTTTTCACTGGAAGCAACATGATTCCAAACAGAACGAGATAAACGGGATAATACCTCCGAAGTCCTATTGGCCACAAAGGTGTTCCACCTTCGGGGAGGGGAAGAGAGCCAAGCCAAAACTATTTGGGAGTCGCAAAAGGCCGTTATCTGTGCAGGTATGGCAGGAAACGACGACCGAATAAGCTCCAACAACCGACATAACAGAAGAGCCCCACAGAGTTCCAAACGAGGTATCGACATCTGCTTTACTGGCGCTACGCGAGTTTTAGCTGCAACTAACTGAACTTGGATTTCACCATTTTCAGAACGACTGCGACAATAGACCACAGCAGCATACGCCTTTTCAGAAGCGTCCGAAAATCCGACCAACTCTAAGCATGTAGAATTCAGAGTAAACCTTCGTGGAATTCGAAAGTTTTCAAAGTAGAACAAATTATCTCTATACCGTTTCCATTTTTCCGTTACGATAGGGTTCAACGGATCATCCCAATCTATCTTCGTTTCAGACATCCATAGTTCCTGGAATAGGATTTTCAATAAAATAGTCGACGGAGCTAAAAATCCGAGGGGGTCAAAAATCTGGGCTACTTCCGATAATAGTTTTCGCTTGGTGGGCAAAAAATGCGATGATAATTTAATCTTGTAAGTAAATATGTCGCTGTGCGGATTCCAAACAAGGCCAAGCACCTTGGTGTGTTGCGATGGCAAGTCCAAAGAAACAGGCTCGGAACAATCAACTTCTTGTAAAATCTCCCAACAATTGGAGCTCCATTTACTGAGTCCGAAGCCTCCACAAGACAACATGTCCACAACCTGCTTCCTTAGATTTAGTACCTCTGATAACGAATCCGCCCCTGTCATCAGATCATCGACATACCTATCATGCAAGACGGCCTCAGAGGCTAAGGGAAACTGGTTTCTATAATCCAATGCCAGCTGATGGAGAACCTTCATTGATAAATACGGTGCGGGGGAGGTACCATAGGTAACCGTACACAACCGAAAGTGCGCAATCGGATTCTCTCCATACGATACGCTGATAGTCCCGATGCTTTGGATGGACCCATATTTGACGGAACATTTTGATGATATCCGCGCAAAAAACAAACCGATGAACGCGAAACCGTAAACACACGTTAATTAAATTTCTTTGAAGCGGAGTTCCTATATGGAGAGTATCGTTGAGACTGCACCCTCTACTGTCCTTATGTGAACCATCGAAAACAACGCGAAGTTTATTTGTTACGACCGCATGATAAGGCAAATAAAATACCTTCCCGGACGTAGGTTCCACTTGGTCGTCGGGTATTTGTTCCATGTGCCCTAACTCCAAGTAGGTTTTCATGAAACTTATGTACTCCAGTTTTAGACCCTCATCTCTGGAAAACCTGCGTTCCATTGCGCGGAGCCTAGACAACGCGCCAGAAAGAGTATTACCGAAGTTAACTTCAGAATTCCGAAAGGGAAGTTCAACCATGTATTTCTTATCCGCGGTGCGTGTAAATGTTTTCCCGAAATGAGTATCTTCTACTGTAGGCAGTGAAACCTGGTTTGAAACCTCCTCAATCTCCCAAAAAGATTTCAGTATAATGTCAAGATCCATACCGGCATGTAGAGAGATGAATGGTTTTTCCAAACAACAACCAGTAATCACCCATCCAAATAGAGTTTCATGGGCTACCAGCTTTCCTTCATCATCTGAACGATGACCACCTTGTAAAATACTCCATGCCTTATCAGCTCCTAATAATATATCGACGTTCCCGGCCTTATGAAACCCTTCATCAGCTAACTGGAGATCCTTAACCAACGAAAACCCGGAACCGTTAAATGAACGCGACGGAGATTGTGAAGTGATAGTGTTCAAAATGTAGGCTTTGACCTCAATAGAAAATTGACTGAACCGCGATTTTAAGGTTAACATTACCGAGCCCTGGGTTACACCAGCGTCAACCGCCGAAATCCCTGTTATGGGCAAACGAGCATGAGAACGACGAAGACCGAGCCTTTTCACCAAACTCTTGGTTACAAATGAGACCTGCGAGCCAGTATCTAAGAGTACACGAGCACACTGATCTCCTCGGCGATTATCCAACACCTTATTTACCGCCGTCGGTAAAATACTCGAGGAGCACGAATCATTTTTTATGTGACCACTAAACGCTGGTATGACCGTTCCTTGGGGTTTCATGGGAACACTGTTTACGTTTGAGGGGACGGGAGGCGCATCTGAGGATTGTAGGTGCACTAAACTATGATGACGAGCATTACAAAACGAACAACGCGTTTTAACCCGACATCGCAGCGAGGAATGTTTAGTCCCAAGACAACTATAACACAACCGTTGATCACGAGCGAAGGCGCGACGCGAGCTAACCGACATAGATACAAATTCCGGACACTGAGGGAGGTAATGATCACCGTTGCATTTTGGGCATGAAGGGTTCACTGCGGTTAGACATTTAGCATTCGAAATGTTCAACGCACGAGAGTTCTTTGAAGTACGGATAGGCTTCGGATCACTAGCTTCCAACGCATTCGCGCGTTCCTCCAAAAATTCGAGTAGCTGACCGATGGTACATTCTTCAGAGTTTTTGCTTGTAATTGCCCAAGCCTTTCTTGTTTCCGAGTCAGTTTTATTCACTAGTAAATATATGAGCCATGGATCTCGACCTACCGCTTTAACTGCTTCCAACCCTCGCACAACCTCATCCGCCTTATCTAGCAGTTTACGTAACTGAGAACCATCCCCAACACCGACGTTTTGGCAATTTAAGGAATTGTTCAATGTAGGAATTTATTATACACAGGGGTTTGTCGTACCGACGTTCAAGTTTTTCCCAAGCCAATGGATAGTTATCATCGGAAACCTGCAGACCACACAACAACTTAAAAGCATCGTCTCGCAAAACCGATTTTAAATATCTCAACTTTTGAGCGCCGGAAAGTTTGGTATTGGTGTCCACCGATTGCAGAAAAATATCTCGAAACCCGGGCCACTCGCGATAATCACCGGAGAAGGGTACTATTTGCATTGGCTGCAACTCAATGCACGTGGCTTCCTTCTTATTCGAGTTCACAGGGACCTTTTGCCCTAATTGGTCTAGGAGTTTGGTTTGCGACGCTACCAATTCCTTAAGCGTAGGTTCATTATTTTCACTAGCTTTAACACTAGCGGTCGCTATAAGGGACAAACGCTTAGCAAGTTCACATTTGGCCGTAAGGTACCTCGACTCCATAACCTCAAAATCGGACTCGGGGTCACCATAACCCTCCTCCGTAAGAAACTCAAAGATTTCGAATTGATTTTCACACAAATCCTTCCATGCCTTCTCGAGTCTTTCCGACCGCGCTTCTAACTCAATGGAATGTACATTGTCTGGAATCGATAAGGCATAATTATACACGCGCGTTATAGCACCTTTAAAATGTCCGCGAGCTTGCTTTAATACCTCCATAATACCTTGCACCCGAATGCGCAAACCGATAGGAACCGAAAGTCTGAACAAACACTATTTCGACGATTAGCAGCAACCAAATTCTCAGCAATTTCAGGGCAAGATGATCAACAATAGCAGCAGATTCCGCAATCACAGACAAAGAGAATCCACTAGCAGTACAAGCAGCAAATCAAAAGCAACAGCACTTCGACCAGCACACCAATAAAAAATATGTACATATATTATACTTATCTGGTCTAGATGCCAATCCAAAAAAAATCTTGTGAACCAAAAACAGCCAAATTATAAATTATATTGTAAATTTACACAGTTTCCATCTCCGACAACAAATATCCGGTTTGAAGGACCACATTGAATGGTAACGAACCAATCAACCAATTTGAACCAAAATGACTACTTCCTTTACGTTATAATTTTAATTTATTACTTTGCTTCTGCTCTCGCTCGTGGTTGAATTCAAAAAGAAAAAGGCGAGAGGAAAGACAACCCCAGAGCCCCAATAGGATCGTTCCAATTCCATTGACGATGAATTCCAGTTGGGGAAGCTCTGGTACGATCTCTCGTCTATTACAAACATAATGCATTCAGTCAATAAATTACAATAACACAATTCAATGATAGTTAATAACAAATAGAATAATATTAGTTATTTAAATAAATAAAATAATTCGGTAAGAATAAATGGTTCTTCAACAGCTATATTAACTCACTTAATTAAATTCAATTTACTAACACAAATACAAGACCTGTGCAGGGACGGGCTAAGAATATCCCTGCAGCGATACCTCTCGCTTGTCGTAAAAGGCGACTAAACAAAGGTAAACAAAAATCACATCTAGGCAATTTAGAAAACACCAAGATGAGCCTAGGGACACATATACCACCATTATGTCCCACAAGTGTGCATGCAAATCAGTGGGTTGACACGACTGGATCACCGGTGTTGTAAGAGTAAGATCAAACAAAAAAAAATAAAAACCTGGAGCATGCCCGTGTCAAAAAAAGGAGGGGAAGAAAGAAAACGGTCAAACCGTAGCATTATTTACAAGAACGCTAAAAGGAAAAGCACTACCCCGCCAGGCACTACTAATGGTCGTGATCCTGGGACGAGCAGCAATGCTCGGGTCAGAGCTATAGGATTTCTGGGGGATAGCAAAGTAATGCAACGGCGTACGCCACACTTAAGAGTCGCGTGTTGGAACGTTGGAAGCATGAGTGGTCGCAGCTATCAAGAAATGATGGTTAGAAGGCGAGTAGACATCCTGTGCGTACAAGAGACGAAATGGCGAAACACCGGTAATCGGGCACGTTTCTTGGACGTTAAAACAAAAGCCTACAAGATGTTTTACTATGGACTGGAACAAGGAAAAAACGGAATCGCCATCATCCTTGCGGCAGAGCTACTTGGCAACGTCTTAACTATTTCAAAATCCAGTGACCGTTTGATGACTCTGAAATTGGTGATGCATGGTGAGGTGTGGAACATCGTAAGCGCATATGCCCCTCAAGTAGGATGCGAACAAAAAGAAGAAGATGCATTCTGGCTAGATTTCCACAACCTTGTCAAAATCATCCCAAAGGAAGAGCTTTGTTTGTTGGGGGAGATTTAAACGGACATGTCGGGAAGACAAGCGAAGATTATGAAGACTACCACGGAGGGCTGGGATACGGCACCAGGAACTCTTCAGGTGAAGATATCCTAAACATGTGCAAGTCGTACGGTCTTATAGTGCTAAATACCATGTTCGTCAAACAAAGCCGGCACCTGATCACTTATAGTAGCGGCGGAAATGAAATTCAAATAGACTATCATTTGGTATCCAGTTTCATGAAGCCACGAGTTAAAGATTGCAAAGTGATCCTGGGAGACGCGATCGCCCCTCAACACCATCTCCTCCTGACTGAATTTTTTATGGAGGCGAGTAAGAAGTCAAAGCAGCAAACGAAGGTGTCTGAGAGAATCAAGTGGTATAAGCTGGATAAAGCAAAAGGCGAAGCTTTAATTACCAAAATGAAAAACTACCTCTTTTCCATTACCGATGAGGTCGGTAATGAGGAGTGCAGAGCACAAGACATGTGGGATTCCCTACAACAATCTGGCCTGGAGAAAGCCAAATCACTGCTCGGAACATCTAAAGGCCCCTGCCAACACGCAAAAGAAACCTGGTGGTGGACAGACGAAGCCAAAGCAGTGATACACGAAAAAAAAATGGCTTTCCAAGCTTGCTCAAAGTGCTCTTCAACTAATAGAGAGGAAAAAGCTCGCCGTGAAAAGGTATATAGATATTGCAAAGGCATCGCGAAGAAAAAGTGCGCCGAATTCAAAGCGAAAACCATGAAAATCTTCTATCAGGAGTTGGAAGAAATATCGTCTTCCGCGTCTGACAGGAACCAGGTTACCCAGGAGCTTCGACAAAGCAATTTGAACAAAGGAGCAAATACCTTTAAGATAGCCGCCCAGAGAAGAAGAAATGCTCAGGAGATTCGTTTCCCAAAGTTTATTAACAATGCTGAAGGTCAACTCCTTGTGGAAGACGAAAAAATTCTCGACAGATGGCGACAGTATTGCGAGGAACTTGTGAATGAACAGTTTCCCCGAGTGTACTTTCCAAGAGCCGCCCCGAATCATGCCGAAATATCCGATATCACAGTCGAAGAAGTTCGGTACGCGGTTAAAAACTCCAAGAAAAGAAAAGCTGTTGGGCCGGACGGAATACCCTCTGAGTTCTGGAAAAAGATGGGAGACATCGGGTCTAGATGGCTCATGGTTCTTATCTCCAAACTTATGAGAGGCAACACTATGCCTAATCAATGGAGGGAAAGCTATCTTCTTCCTTTGCACAAAGGAAAGGGTGATACCCGAAATTGTGATAACTACCGTTCTGTCAAGCTGATGTCGCACACCATGAAGATCGTTGAACGGGTATTAGATAGCCGACTGCGGAAAATAATACGACTATCTGATGACCAGTGCGGGTTTGTCTCGGGTAAATCAACAACAGATGCAATCCAAAGTATAAGGGTCATGATGGAAAAGCATCGTGATTGTTCAAAGGACTTGCATATGGTGTTGGTTGATTTCGAGAAGGCCTTTGACCGGCAACCAAGAGATCTTTTATGGGTAGCGCTAAGACAAAAAGGAGTTCCAGAAACCTACGTGCGAGTGATCATGGACATGTAAAAGAGAGCAACCACAAGAGTAAGATGCACCGCGGGAGTCACCTAAGAGTTCGCAATCAAAGTCGGTGTACACCAAGGGAGTGTCCTCAGCCCACTGCTCTTTATAGCAGTCCTTGATTGCTTGGTTGAAGGAAAGGTGACGGACCCCAATGTGCACCAGCTATTCTTTGCTGACGATGGAGCCATTATAAGTTATGATCAGGCGTCCCTACAACGAGCACTTGATGTGTGGGTGGGCATTTTTGAGGGACACGGGTATCGTATTAGTTCAAAGAAGACATAGTATATGTGCTGTCCGTTCTCTGACCCTCATCAGCCTATTCCAGACATTTACTTGAATGGAAGAGTGCTTCCCAAGTGTGAAAAGTTTAAATATCTGGGATATATGATTAATAAAGAAGCAACTTGTGATGACGACATCAACCATCGCGTAAGCGTAGGGTGGTTAGGGTTTTTTCTGTGATCGAAAAAAGGCCCCCTAAACTGAAAGGAAGACTCTACACTTCAGTTGTACGTCCGGCGCTCACATACGGTTCACAATGCTGAACAATGCACAAAAAGTATGAGAGCAAATTAACGGCAGCTGAGATGAAGATGCTTCGCATGACAGCGGAAGTAACAAAGCGTGACAGAATTAGAAGTTCAAAGATCCGAGGAAGCCTCCACGTAAAAGAAACCATCACAAGAATGATAGAGCGCGACCGACTCAGTTGGTATTGCCATGTTCAAAGGAGAGATCCTTTGAACCCCGTCCAAAAGGCGATATCAATCAACGTTCCAATTTCAACACGCAAAAAAGGCAGGCCGAAAAACAATTGGTGCAAACAAATGCAAAAACACCAGCATTTGATTGGCCTCAGTGATGAAGTAATCCCAAACCGGGAAGCCTGCCGCTACTTTCTGAGGTCAAACCGGCGGACGCCACAAGCGGACCAGTAGGAATGCAGTTAAGTGGGAAGGTTATGGTCCTACACTTCTGACCATAACGACGCCGGAAAAAAGGAAAAGAAGAAGAAGAAAGTCCAATGACCAACTTTGAAAAGGGTTAAAAAGACGGATTTTTAGGCATGAAGTGCTGAGGTTGAAATCGAGGCAAGAATTCGAGAAATGGGTTAATTGCAGCCATATGCAGTACGGGGTTGGGTAGATAAAAGAGACGGGGATTTCGTACATTGCGGGGGTTAGAGTTGATAGTGACAGAGTTGTAGAGGGTCGTGTAGTCAATGGTACCTGAAATGAGTCGATGGATGGAAATAATGTCAGATAAAATTCTTCTTTCCTCCAACGTGTTCATGTTGATTAGTCTAGACGGTCTTGGTAGGGTGATGAAATCAAAGGATTGTACCAGGGGAGACTTCGAAGAACAGAACATAGGAACTGGCGTTGGATACTCTCGATTCTAGAAATGTGGGTTTGTTGGTAAGGAGACCACACTTGAGAGGCGTATTCAAGAAGGGGCCGGACAAAGGTTATGTACAGAGATCGGGTAACGTAAGGGTTCGAGAATTCTTTAGACCATCGCTTCACGAAACCGAGTGCAGAATTAGCTTTAAGGATTATCTAATCAATATGTGCGCGAAAATTTAGCTCATGGTCACATAATATGCTAAGATTGCAAGGGGCCTGAACGGTGGAGATGGGTTGATTATTGAGGAAGTAGAGACGAGGAGGAGGTTTGATTTGCATTTGGAAATGTTCAGCTCCAAACAATTTTTGGAACACCAGATGAAAAAACTATTGAGATCAGATGCAATAAGGGAAGAGTCATGACTGGAGGAAATGGTCTTGAAGAATTTGGTGTCGTCTGCATATAGTGATATGTGAGAATGTTTAATCACCATTTCAATATCGTTAATGGTAAGAAAGAAAAGAAGTGAACATTAGTGGCTACCTTGGGGAACGCCGGAGGAAGTTAACAAAGGGTTAGACAAGGCAGATCGGAAATGAACACTTTAATAGCGATTTTCCATAAGAAGGTATCCACTTCAAAGAAATTGGGTCGAAGCAAGGGAAGACAATTTGAAGAGTATCCGTCTGTGGGAGATTATTTCAAAAGCTTTACTGAAATCGCTTGAAATAACGTCGACTTCTTTACCGTTCTCTAAGGTTGATAGGGTAAAGGACACAAATTCAACAAGGTTAGTGGTTGTAGATCTGCATTTAAGGACACATTGTTGTCTAGGGGAGATCAAGACTTGCAGCGAAAACTTAGAATTTCGTACAAAATACTCTGGAAGAGTTTGGGTATATGTGATAGTTGGGCAATGGACGATAGTTGTTAACAACGCTCCCCGGACCTTTTTTCTGTATAGGGGTGATAAATGAGGTTTTCCATAAACGGGGAAATTCACCTAAGGATAGGGGTAGACTGAAGAATCTCGAAAGAGGGACAGAGAGGGTTGAGGAGCATTTTTTTTAGAAATATGGCAGGAGTAAGGTCCAGGAGTCAATTCATCATTAAGCAGATTTAATTTGTTTTCGATGACATGGGAATCGACTGTGCGAGGAAGAAATGGTCCAACGTAAATAATCGAAGTAAACGAAGTCTGAAGCAAAGGAGTCTTTGGCGAAAGATTGTTTGGTGGCGAAAATATTGGAGTCATTCAAGTTTTAATCATGGAAGGAGAGTGAGGTACTTAAAGAAGAACTTAAGATCACTTATAAGATTGGCTTGCATTTCAGTTAAATAGCATTGATAGAGGGAGTTGTAAAATGGAGATAGCTGCCAGGGTAGTTAGAAAAGTCATTAGGGGATTTAGTACGAACGAAGATTGTCCACTTCTTATTTCTTTTGTTTCTTAGAGAACGGAGCCTGCGACTGTACCAGTGGTTGGGAGGTGGGCAAAATTTTGCGTTGTGAAATGGGAACATAAAGATAATAGAATTATAGGTAAATATTTCCCTGTAGAATATGGATATTGCATAATTTACGGTTAGGTTATCAAAATTGAGAGGTGTTTTTTTAAGGTATTCATTGATTACGTGAAATTTTGTTTTGTGGGAATCGTGAGAGGCTAGAACTGTAAGGAGATTTTTCTGTAATGGAGAATCGTGAAAAAAAGAAAGGAGGAGGGGAAGATGGAAGTTATCGATCGATAAAAGGGAAAGGGGACGAAGTGAAACAGACGAGTTAAGGGGATCAGTAGTGAATATGAGGTATAGTTGTCTACCCATGTAGTTTAAGACGCAACTAACTCGTCTGAGGTTTGATTCTGCTAGGCGATCCAAGAAGAGACATTCTTTGGCACTAGTGGGATTGGTGGCAATTGATCGTCTGATTGAGCCCATTTAAGATGTGGAAGGTCATCAGGACCCAAGTCATCAGATTTCATTCTGAGGGTATCTTAAATCAATTATTTGGTCAACTATGTTAATGGCGCGTTGATAGGATTCAATAGGTTGAGAGAGCAAGATGTAGAAACAAATGATGTATTATATAATATTGCCATAAGGGACGAGTCAATTGTATTAAGGACGGCTAGAAGGACGCCTCGACAAGGGCGGCTGAGTTCGTCATCACGATAAACATTAAAATTTGATGGGAATAGTAATAGAATAGAAATATTGAAGAATTCATGGTATTTGATGAAGAGGCTCTTGAAGCTAGCGAAATTCGTGGGGAAGCATTCCTGTTGAATGGAGACCATGACGCTTGCGTTTGTTTTATCTTCATAACAAATCGAGTCTGATTTATGTAAACCAGAAACAGACGAATGCTCTCATAAGTCTTTTTATCTCTTAGTCGAGAAAGAGCGTAGCAAGTCTAGAGATCTGCATGAATGCATTCAAAGTAGCACATGAAACATTCATTCTCAAAACACATGTATGTTTCGCGGTTCCCTTTTAAGTGAGTGCGTATGGATTATGTACTTGTTTCTGTTTAAGAGAATAGTGTCCCTATTCACATATTCCTATGCACATGAATTATTGGTTGAATGCTGAATAGTGTACAGTAAATTAAGAGTATAGTGTTTACTGCACACTTTACTTACTGTGCAGTAAATGAAATGGTTTGGTCAGTTTTTTTATAAATATGTATGTTTATTATAGATGTGGTATTTGTCTTTATTTTGAGATTAAATGTTTATTGAATTATAAGATTTGTTTCAATTACAATTTGTATTATATTTCGCGACAACAATCCGATCGACAATCCGCGCGTGCTATGGCCCTCAGTGCTTGAATGCTACTGTGCTGTATTCTACTCTAAAAGGGATAGGGAAAAACGGTTCGGACCGTATGTTCGCGTGCGTGTGTGTGGTATCGTCATGTCGTCTGCCAGTGGCGTGATCGTCTGCTGTCGTTAGTCCCGTACGTCTGTTATATTCGTACTGTAGGGTGTCTCGTCGTTGTTTGGCTCAATCCCACATTCGGCTATCCTGACGCGTCATTCGCCCCGAATGACAGGGCCCCATTTTTTCATGTGTTCGGCCAGCGTGTTCGTGACATTAGGTCCTTCATGACTACCGACTTTCTCGACTTCGTATCTTCCGTGGTTGAGTTTTTTCGTCACTTTGTAGGGTCCTAAGAATTTCGGTCTCAGCTTCATACCACTGCCAAATTGGGTGCGCTTAATGGCGACTAATTCATTGGGTAGGTACTGCAACTCCGGCTTCCTATTTCTGTCGAACGTTTTCCTATTCTCCATCTGCATAGCCGCGATATTCCGTCGAACTTCCTCTCGCGTGGTGTCTCGTTCGGAGTCCAACTCCTCGATCGCATCTTCGGTGAGCAACTCTCTTAAATCCGGAATGAAGAAAGTCTTCGCCAACAATTCGGCCGTCCTCTTAATGGAGAAATGTCCTTGGCGGTGGGCAACGCCGATGATTTCCTGTTCCATTGGCGTAGGTACTACTATCAGTTCCTGTACCGGGTCTTTATACAGTACTCCATTTTTCAAGTAGAAATCCTCGTACTCATCTTTCTCCAACACCTTCCTTACCGCTCTGATCCAGCTATCCTTTAACTGTGCCTCCTTAATCCTATGATTAACGAGTCTTCAATTAACAGGCAATATATCCGACTCAACGCATCCTCATGACGCATTTTGGAACCGGCCCGATGTTCTATTTCGTACTGGAACTCCTGCAGAAACATGGCCCATCTCGACACTCTTAGCGGAACGTCTCTTTTCTTCATAGTCATAGCGAACGCGTTACAATCCGTGACTATAGTGAATTTCAATCCGGCCACATACACCCTCCATTTCTTCACCGCTTCTATAATCGCGAGCACTTCGAGCTCGTAAGAGTGGTACTTCTGCTCCGTCGCCGTCGTCTTCCGGCTCATGTACTGGACAGGGTGGAATAACCGGTCTTCCTCGTCCTTCTGCAACAAAACAGCTCCATAGCCGTACTTGCTGGCATCCGCGTGTATCTCCGTAGCGGCCTTGGGGTTAAACAACTTGAGTACCGGTGCTTCTGTTAAGGCCGCCTTCAAATGCCTGAACGCTATCATCTGCTCATCCTCCCAGATAAATTTCGCTTCCTTCCGGAGCAAATCCGACAAAGGTTTTGCAATCAAAGCAAACCCTTCCACAAACCTTCTAAAATAAGAAGTCAGCCCAAGGAAACGTTGAAGCGCTTTCTTGTCCGTTGGTACTGGGTACTCCTTAATAACTCTGGTCTTTTCAGTTGATGGCTGTACTGTATTGTTCTCGATTATGTACCCGAGGAATTCTATTCGCCGTTTTAAGAATTGGCATTTCTTCCAGTTAAAACGTAACCCATGTCTAGCCGCAACTTCCAGGACTGCTGTCAATTTCTCTACCCCCTCGTCCTCATCCTGCGACGGCACTATCAGATCATCCATATACACCTCCACTATACGTGCCTGGATTAAAGTCCGGAATATGGCACTGATGTATCTCGCGAAAACTGCGGGTGAGTTCGAGATCCCGAATGGTACGTACAAGAATTCGTATTGCTGTTCTTGTGTCACAAACGCCGTATATTTTCGGGAACCAGGATCCATCGGAACATGGAAGAAACCGTTCTTCAGATCTAGTGTCGAAAATACCTTCTGTCCTTGCAGGCGTTCTATGACCTCATCTATCAGCACCATGGGGAAATTATCTCTCGTGATCTTCTCGTTGAGTTTCCGGTAATCGCAACACAGCCTTTTCGTCCCATCCTTCTTTGTCACCAACACGATCGGCGATGCATACTCGGATTTACTTGGTTGTACGATTTTCTCTTCTAGCCAGTTGTCTATTTGCTTACGTACCACCACTTGATCTGCGTAAGACATACGTCTCGGCCTTTGAAACACTGGGATGTCATCCTTCAGCACCAGCTTCATGACTACAGGCGACGGTTCCTGCCCAACGGGGTCGTACTTCCTAACGATTGTCATCAACTTTTCTCGGTAGTCCCAACGCAAATGGTCAAGTTTCAAATCCATCTTCTCATTGAACTCTCCCTCTTCCACGGCTAACCACAGTTGTCCAAGTTCCTCACTCAGCGCTCTTACTTCCAGCTCCTCTTGACCTTGGCCGATGGTATGCTCCGGGCCTTCGCCCAACTCAGGACCCCCTGTGTCCTCACGTACCCTGATGGCACTATCACGACGATCATCCACGTCCACGCTTACTTTCACATTCCCATCGTCAATCGACCTATCTCGTTTACTCCTAAACTGTACATCTCCGTCTGAGATTACCAAATCGACCAATTCCAAAACGTCGTTTCCTATAATCGCCGAATATTGCATGTCGTTTTCACGAACAACATGGAATACGAGCTCCAACGGAATACCGTCCACTTCAAGTTGCAACTTAACGCTACCGAGTGTTGTTGTTCTATTCAGCCCCAGCCCTAACAGGTTCCTTTTCTTCGCGTCCATCTCCAAAGGACCCATCAGGAGCAAACTGTCGTGCCGCAATAGGCACAGGTCACTACCCGTATCCACCAATGCGCTCAGTAAAATGCCTCCCACCGAGATATCTTTAAATATTCGGTTCGTTCCGACCGTTAGATTAACCGCAGCCTCCTGCCACGAGACGTTTTGGCCACTTGTTGTTGCAGAGTGACCGCTCCGTTCCTTTGATTGTTGCGACGTCGATGGCATTTTCGTCTTACAATCCCGAACTCGATGCCCTGGTTGACCGCACCGAAAACATTTGATCACCTGTCGCTGGCACTCTCTAGCTAAATGAGTGGTTTCGCCACACCTGAAGCACGATCTTTCCCTCTTCTCCACCTTAACGACTTCCTGTGTACGGCCTGGGATTGGGGTCCGAAAATTTGCTCTCGAGTATGATGACTGCATAAAAGAACCCCGGATCCTTTCGTACACTTTCATCTGTGCCTTGAGTTCTCCGATCGTTTTCGCCTGATAAAGGACCGTCTTATTCTGTCTGGAGTCTGGAATCCCATCCGCGAAGTATTCGATAAGGCTCTCATCATCCAGCGCGATCGACTTGCCCAACTCCATTAGCGTGTACAGATATTCCAGCAGGGACTTAGACCGCATCATTTTCCGATCCCTAAGCTGCCGGTGCACCTCCGCCGAAGAAAGTTTTGCACCAAACTCTTTAGTGAGAGCTGCTTTCAACTGACTCCAGTTCTTAATTCCCGTCTGGCTTCTCAGGAACAGTTTAGCAGCACCTTTCAACAGCTGCTTCCCGTAGATGAACTTTTGGACTTCGTTCCACCTAACCGCCAACGCATTCTCTTCAAATTCCTGTATCCACAGATTGACGTCTGTGGAACCGGCTCCGTCGAACTGGACCAACGACTCCTCGATATCGCGGAGTGTAAAGGATACTGATGGGGACGGTGCGCCTCGACCGGACCCCGGATCGCTTGCCGCTTCTTCGAACCCTTCCTCCTCTTCTTCATCTTCAACCGACCGACGAGGTAGCCCGTAGTAGTCAAGAAGCCTTTCACGCAGAGTAGCCTTAAGCCCCGTGGTTGCCAAATTCAACTGTGTCAGTCTGTCCTTCAAACCCTCTACCGTTAATCCCAATATCTCCGCAGTATTCATTATTATGATAATTAATGTTATACTCTAATATATGTATGTAATACCTTCCAGTAATCTTATACGCTAACAATTTCCAAATACCTCTTTCAAAAGAAATCAAACTAACAATCTTGTTTTAATAATAATACTCAGAAAATCTAATAAAGCAGCACAATAACAATTTAGCAAAGAGGTAATTACCCGAAACGGTTTTTCCACGTCCTTGCTGCTGTTGTTGTTTTGCCGCTGCTGCTGATCCGCTGCTGCTGACGATTTTCCGCTACCGCTGCACCGCACACTGTCTTCTCGTTGATGCCTCTTCCCTCTCGTCTGGACGCGACGCACGCTGCCTTTCGGTTGATGGCTCTTTTCTCGACACACGAACTCACAATAATATCGTACTACGTACGTTCGATGCAGCTGGGTTTATGGCACACACATACACGGGAGTAGTGTCGCCGTTTTATCGTTTTCCCCTTGTGGGTTTTTTTCACTTTTGCTTTCACTTTTGTCTGTTTCCTTTGTCTTTGTGTTTTTTTTTCGCCTTTCTACTTTTTGTCTCTGTTTTTTCTTCCTCTTTTTTTTTCACGCACAACTCACATTCGATTACGCCGGGTACAGTGTATTGAAACTATCCCGGTTGAGGATCTTAGTGAATCCCGGACGAGGATTTTAGTGAATCCCGGTTGAGCCCCCAAATGTGGTATTTGTCTTTATTTTGAGATTAAATGTTTATTGAATTATAAGATTTGTTTCAATTACAATTTGTATTATATTTCGCGACAACAATCCGATCGACAATCCGCGCGTGCTATCGCCCTCAGTGCTTGAATGCTACTGTGCTGTATTCTACTCTAAAAGGGATAGGGAAAAACGGTTCGGACCGTATGTTCGTGTGCGTGTGTGTGGTATCGTCATGTCGTCTGCCAGTGGCGTGATCGTCTGCTGTCGTTAGTCCCGTACGTCTGTTATATTCGTACTGTAGGGTGTCTCGTCGTTGTTTGGCTCAATCCCACATAGATTATAAAATAGATTTATTACAGACCTAAAACGAAGTAAATAACATCAAAATAAATATATGTACATGTTTTTTTATTATTCTAAGACATTTTCAATATTTTTAATCAATATAAATAATATTCCCCACTTATAAGTTTAGCTTTAATAAGTGCGTTTTCGTACTTCGGAGGAGACGCTTTGTTCGTTATATCCAATGTTGAAATCTAATTTGAACACGATTTTTATTTATTAATATAAGAAAAGACTGTGCCAAAGACAGGTGCCCAGATGTGCCTGACGTCATACATGTGGGCCTGTTGTTTGCACAACACGTGCCATACAGTTTATTCAAGCTTGTGCAACTTCTGACCGGCCTACATGTAGGACGTCAGGTACATCTGGGTTAACACTAAACTTATGTATAATCATGCAAAAAGACAATTCACACACAAACAGACAGAACAATCAATTCACTTCAACAATAATACTTAAATTTTCCAAAAAAAACTTATTTTTCGGCTTTAATTCGATTTCTTGTTTTTTAAATTAGATTTTCGCAACATATGTATGTATTTTTTTGTTGTGTCCGCTTTCTTCACTTTGTACACTACTGATCTTGTTGCATTGGTTCCATTATCACTATACACATCCTTTTATCTTGTGTACACCATTGTATACAAAGAGCATATATAGCATTCATTTAGCCTGAGTATAGCAAAACGTTGAACCCTTTCTCCCTCGCTTGCATACACAGTACAACGCGAATAGTGTTCAGTAAATTTGAGTACAGCATAGTACTGTACATACTGCAGTGGAACAAATGAATGTATTCATGCAGATCTCTAGTAGCGACTTTGGGTGGGGTCAGCAGTTAGCTGAGTAAGTTTAACTGTAGGGAACAAAAGAGGATCTACGAAAGATTGAGGGGTGACAGAGGATTGGGTAAATGGGGCAGAAGATGTTGGTATTGGGACAGACGAAGAGTTGGGTGAAACGAATTCGGAGCAGGTCGTTGGGATGGCGGCGTCGGGACTGAAGGGAAACATAGCACAAATACTGGATATGATCATGAAAGGTCATCGGTTAACTGTGACAGATTTAGTGAAAACTCTAGGCATCTCATTAAGCAGTGTGAGCAATACTTTAGCTGAAGTTTTGGGTTACTGTAAGATGTGTGCAAAATAGGTGCCAATTCACAGTGGAGCAAAAACAAAAATGTTTTAGAAAAGATAGGATTATGTGCGACGTTTTATCGCTGTAGATGAGACTTGGGTCTACCTTTACGTTCCTGAAACAAAACAGGAAGCTTGGAAATGGTTGAAACTCGGTTCTTCGGCTCCAAAGAGTATTAAGGTCCAGGAATAAGCCAAGAAAGTTTAAGCATCAGTCTTTCGGATGCAAAAGGTATTTTTTTTGTGGATTACCTCCAAGCTATTAAAACAATAAACGCAGATTATTATTGTAACCTTTGGAAATCAACCTTTGGAATCTTGGACTGGATGTAAAAATCCGTGAGAAAAGACCTGCTTTATAAAAGAAAAAAGTTATTTATAACATATCTCAAAAAACCATTGAGCAAATCAGTGAACTATTGCAACATTCACCCTATTTGAAAGACTGTCCTAATACCTAACTGTTTTCACACATACGATTTTCATCAAAAGATGATACTGTTATTTTAAACACCCACACTATAATATAGAAATACAACTGACTTTAAGTTATCTTAAGAATATTACCAAGTGGTTATACGAATATAACGAGAATATTCAAATAAAGGAGAACAAAATAGTGCAAGTATAATAGTTTTCACAGGGTTGAACTACATACCAACACATTCAAATATAAATGACAAACAACCGTGGTTAGAATATATACATGAAGTACATGAAGTATTTGGGTAGATAGCACATTTTAATTTTAGGCAGGTGGTGCGTTATCTTAGAGCGAGGTTACTACAAATTATGTGTTTGGCACTTGTTGCAATTTAGCTTGTAAACAGAACCGTTCAATAGATACAGAAAGAAGACTTTCTTCTTTCTTTGGTCTTGGGTAAAAGTTGATGACGAGTTGATGGCAAGTGTCCACAGAAGATTTGGCGGGATTATATGATAGGAAATAATTTGAGTTAATAATTAAAATAAATGTGCGAAGACAAACAATTAATTTAATTTGAAAATAAAAACAAAAGGCTTAAGTTCAGCCTATAGTTATAAATATGAAGTCATTGCAATTAAATTAAAAAACAAAAAACATCACAAAACAATTTTTTTCAAGGCAAACAATATTGCACATTTAATTGGTATTCATATCGTCTAAATACTTTTATGTAAAACCAAAAGAAAAACGGAAAAAAATATGTTTACCTTTTAAATTATATGTAAGTCAGGTGTACATACATATATGTATATACCATTCAAAAGAAAACTGCCACAAATGGCATGCTTCACGCGTCTTCTGATAAAAAGCATGGTGTTATCTTGCGTTCATTTCATTGACTAAACATTAAAATAAATCGTTCGACCAGGCAACAGTAACTAACAATTATTGATATCTTCACCATAAAATTCACATATCATTTCACTTGGTTTCATCTTCCTTTCATTGTCGTAATAAAATGTTATTCATATTAATTCAAATTTTGATATAACGTTTTATTCCCGATAGTCTTCAATCTTCAATGATTAGATCATTTGTCAACCCTCAAAAATTCTCAGATACAACTAACAATTTAAAAATTATGATACCCCAAAACTAAGAAAACCAAAATAGAAACCAACTTTCACCTCATTCTTGTAAAGGTATTTCAATGAACTGTTTAAAATTAAATAATAAAATAGGTACAATCGTTAGTTGACAGGAAGATGTAAATATAAATAACAAATATTAATAAACAAAATGATTGAAGTTGCTCACCAACTATTGGATAATCACTTAAGAGAAATCTTATATTCTGCAAATGAATCTTTCCACTATCACCATCATCAAATTCAACATTAACAAGGCTTAGATTAAAATCATCTATTCCGGTCTCCAAAGACTTTCCAGGGTACAGACATCGATATTGTTGACTCCAATAAGCACAAAGTCTTGTTCCAACCGGAATATTTTTGACATCTTTTGGAGCAATTTCTAAGATCTATAGTATTAGCATATTAGTATTTATAATTTGTGATATAATTAATGTGACAAAAATATTTACCGTGTCTTTAAAAATTTCTTCCCTGGACATTATATGGGATTTGTTTCCTCTTTCTCCATCGAATGTGATAGAGTAAACATCTGGCGGCTGTAAAGGTTTTAGTACTCCTGCGTAGAATAAGCCACCCATATCAGTTAATACCCTAGTTTCCTTCTGATATAAATGTATATTTGATAAAAGCAATGTGCTGTCAATTTCCGTTGGAATTGCAAATTTTGTGTGTATTTCCGAGCAATTTTCTTCAGGTTTCAACGTCAATAAATTGGTAACGATTTCAGTTTTCTCTTTTTTTCGATGTTGATTCAGTTTTATTTTCTTATTTGCATTGTTGAACAAAAATTTATGGTAGCTGTGTTTTTGTAAGAAGTCAGGATTTACATTTGGGTTTTTAATAACTTTTTCGGTTTGGCAACTTATGTTTTTAGCTACTATTTTTTGTGAACCGTGAAAGCTCTTAAGAGAATGAGGGAAATTAAAAGATTTTGTTTCACATTTATCAAGAAAGCAAATAAAGTTCGGATTTTTGCATGATATATTCGCGATTTTGAATTCGGAAGCGGATCTTTTTCGTAAGTTGATTTCATCTAATTGTCTTTTTTTTTTTTTGTATTTTCTGGTAATATCAACTAAACGCGTTCGAATGTCAGATTCCATTGTTTTAAAAATATTTTTTGAATAGGTCCATTTATTTAGTTTGAAAGAGTGACTTTTTTGGTCTATAATGTGTTCTTTTTTCTTCTTTTTTTTCTTAGAACTGAAAGGATTGGGTGGATTATGTTGTTCTTTAAATGTTTGTTTTTTACTTTTCTTTAAACATTTTTCTTTGCTGTTATATTTAGATCTTGAACCTGTACGGGCTTTTGCCTTTGCTTTAATGTCTCTTTCTTTAGTAATACCTCTGTGTATATTGCTTTCGACTTCTTCTTGTATTCTCTGTTCAGCTAGAGCACACAATAAATTAAGACCTCCCAATGCAGGTCTACCGCTTTGTGGCAGGGAAGAACAAATATTGAGCATCTCTCTTTTATCTGCACCAGTGATGTTTTGTTGTGTGTGTTCAAAATTATTCTTATTATATATATCATTATTTTGGAAATCAGGTTTTGTTATTTCCTCAAGCTGTTCCTGAGGTTTACGAACTGTTTTATGCAGATCATGATCTCCGAATGATGCAGTACTAATATTGGATAGTAATTCGAGTCCCGACATGTCAGCATGTGATGGTAAAGTGCATAATATTTTTATACTATCAGAAATTAAACCAGAACCGCAGTCATTTTTTTGATTTAATCCGTATGATATAAAATTCTCATTTGGTTTTAATAATTGTTGATTTAATGTCCTATTGTGGGAATACTCTTTTTGATCAAACGTAGTAATTGATTTTGTGCTTTCTATTTTATTTCCAAGCTGTGATATATTACAAGAAGGTTGATTGTTCAGACTATCCACTTCATTGAAAGATATAACATCTGTTTGAATATTTACATCCCGCATTTCAACCATTTTTTGGCTGGAATTCCTAAAAGAAGTTTTCATGCCACAAATTGGTTTATCATTAGTTGTCTGCTGTATTATATCAAAAGAATTCGCTGGTTCCATGTTATGCTCACATTCGTTTTTAAATAAATCGCTGTCCTTTTTTGAGGATAATTTAAAGGAATTAGGAAAGGGACTGCACTGATTAATTTCGCTAAGTGTTTCATTGTTAATTTCATCTTTACAAAATCCGTACCTTTGTATAATATTGGTTTTTATGCAATTTCCGTCTTGATTATTACCTTCGCCACTACAACCCCCTATGTTTATATTAAAGTTCTGGGTTTCGAACGTTTTCTTCGAATCGAATAAAAGGGCATTAACATAATCATTATTTACTTGATGATGATGACGAATAGAAGAAACTGAACTCGTCGGAGAGAAGGTAAAACAATTAGATCCCCAAAACTGAAGCTGAGCTGCAGATGATTGTAGTTCACATTGTAAGCGGGGTTGTTCATTTAAATATGGAAATATAAAATTTTCTGATGTGTATTGAGAATGTTGGGTCATGTTTGATTGTGGCCATAAAACAGAGTCTTGTTGAAGTGTATCTGTAATAAAAAATATAGCACATACAAAATAGTTTTTTAATAATATGATATATTGATTTTCAAGTTATCAAGAGAGAAGAGTCCCAGCTGCGACCGAGACCCGGCTTCATGTACGGGACAAAATCAGGAGAATTCCTAAGATGGAGTCAATGACGACGTCCTTGGTTCGAGTGGGAAGAACTACTCGGTGAACGCCTTATTCGGCCTACTACAATTTTTTTTTAGCTTAGACCGATAAGTTGGCACATAACGTTCTTATTCTTGGGTAATTCTTCTTCGAATTGGGGATTGGGTTAAAATCATTTCTAGTTTAGAGAAAACCAAAAATCTCGAATACGGACAGATAACGTGTTGATGATCCCTGTAAACGTTTAAAAGATAAAGAACCTTTCTTTGGTGCTTGGATAATAGTTCCTCTCTAGCAGACCGGTTGCAACCAATTAGAAAAAGCTGTAAAGCAGTAATTACCGTTGTCCAAAGAAGCTAACATCAACTCAGGTCATTACCTTATTGCAGCTAAGGTAAAAAGCAAAGACCGCCAAGATCCCTTTTGATCATATTTCCTTTAAGATCTCGTGTCTTAACCGATGTGAACTCTACAAGTCATATCGCATTTAAACCACTACCTTAAAGAAACCTGTGGCATAGGGGAAAAATTTCACCCCGTGGCTTAAGGATTTCGGAGATATAGCCAACGTCTGTAAATGGAATGCTATTCAGAAATCTTTAGAAACACTTATTAAAAGGTGCTGCGAAATTGGCTGTCGAATCCGCAACCGAGATTTGCAGTTGGGACAGTCGAAGGAATTTTTGAAAGCCCCTTCGTTTTTTAGTCTTCATAAAACCCTTCAATTTTGGAAAAAGAAACAGTGCGAGCGAAACCCTTCTTGAGTATATTTATTTATTTATTTACATCAAGCAGATTTCTCTTATATACTACAAAATACATACAATTTGTACAAATTAGCCATTAAGATCGGAGAGATGCAAGAAAATTTTTGCTTAAACACTTCTCTAGAACAATTTTCAAAGAAATCCAAATAATTACAAGCTAAATTAACATCTTGAATACAGCGTGATATTGGTTAATTTTTCCCATAATTAGTGCGATGGAGATTAATTCTAAAAGAACACGAGTGCGTGGATTGGTCTGGGGTACATGGAAATTCAACTGGCTTAAGATAGAAGAGCAGTCAATTCTGAAAGTTAGGATGTATCGTATGAACATTATTGAAAAATATCTACGACGTAGGTGAAGAGGGATAGTATTAAATAAAAGTCATCTCGTATTCTAGGATGGTCTAACTATATTCCAATTAAGTTTACAGAACATAAATCTAGTGAAATTATGTTGAATTTTTCGATCCTTTCAACAGTATTGGTATAAAAGGGGTTCCGAACGACAGAGCAATATTCAAGAGTTGATCTAACTAAAGCAATATATAGGCATTTTAGTGCCTGTCCGAATGTCCGAAAATTCTTTTGTGTTTCGTTTTATAAAACCAAGCATCAAATTCACTTTTGTAACAATGTAGTCAAAGTTAGGAGCGAAATTCAATCTAAAGTCTAATACAACGCCTAGATCCTTTATTTGAGTGACTGTTTTCAGATTAACACCATTCAAGTTGTGTGGGAATCGTATATGATCTCTGCTTCTATAACAAGAAAACAGAACGCATTTGGAAATATTTAGATGCAACGAATTAGAATGACGCCAGTAGGATAGGCGAGTGAGATCATCTTGTAAATGCAGACAATCCGATTTAGATGAAATTTTTTTATACATCTTAAGATCATCAGCATATAGCAAGCAATATGAAGACTTGAACTTTGAAGGGTTATCATTTATAAATAAAAGAAATAGCAATGGACCTAAATGGCTTCCTTGCGGGACCCCTGAGGGTACGGAAATACTTTCAGACAAATAATTATTAATTTTTACAATCTGCGTTCGGTTTGTTAGATAGGATTCAATCCATTTTAAAAGATAGGAATGAATTCCGAGCTAAGCTAATTTTAGAATAAGAATTTTGTGGTTTACGGTATCAAAGGCTTTGGCAAAGTCCGTATATATAATGTCGGTTTGACAATTTTTCTCCAGATTGGAGTTAAGATAATTTACAGTAATAGACAAATTTGTGGCAGTAGACCTGTCGGATATTAATCCATGCTGAAGGGATGAGATATGCCTGAAAGTATGAAAAAACAGTTTATTGTACACAATTTTCTCGAAAATTTTGGGTATGAGTGAAAGTTTGCAGATAGGCCTATAATTGTTGATTTCCATTTTAGATCCTGATTTAAAAACCGGAGTTAAAAATGATAGCTTCCACTCGTCTAGAAAATAACCCGTCTTAAGAGACAAATTGAATATATGAGCCAATGGTTCAGCCAATGAGGCTGCGCGGTTTTAAAGGAGATACTCCATAGTAAAGGAGATACTCCATCTGGACCAGTAGATGTTGCACTATCTATTTGGGATAAAGACTTGAGAACATCGGATGTGTCTATATGAAGTGAGCCAATTTGAAATAATTCGGAGATCCGAGGTACTTCATGCGATAGAGAGTCATGAGAATATACAGATTTGAAAAAATCGGCAAACATTTGACAAATCGTTACCATATTATCAGATGTTTCACCTAAATAGGTCATATAATTAGGAATCCCATTTGAATTTCTTTTCGAATTAATGTAATTCCAAATTTTTTGCTGTTTCTTCATATATGAATGTTAAAACGGAAACTGAAACATTTGTAATAGATTTTTATAGCCTTTATAATTTGATTCATATCATATTGATCATATTGAAAATTTATTATAATAAAACTCCGAATTTTTTTAAAAATAATAAAAAAGAGGTCAATGTTTCATACATTAATTTGCCTACAAGTCCAGCCTCGTTAAAACCAAAAAAAAAGGTTTTTCTTAGAAAAAAGTGGTTCGGGTTTTTTTTTAATTTCTCAAAAACTACAAGACATTTTTGCATCCGGATTTCTGTTTTTAACTAAAAACTAATAAGAGAATTGAATTTTTGAAAAAAAATTAGTACTTAATTACATACAATTTTGAAAAAAAATAGTTCGAAAATTTTGGGTTTGAAAATTTATTTTTCAAAAACTATTCCTTAAAACAGCTTCGTTTAAAAACAAGATGAAAGAAGGGGTTTCTGGCTTTACAAAAAAGTATATCACGGCATTGTGGATGTAACTGGATTTTTAATAATTTTTTCCAAATTAAGTCAATTTTTTAGAAAATTGCCCCTCCTGGCTAAAAGGGGGGGGGGAATAGACCCCCCCCTCCCATACGATTCTTTTTCTTGTCTTGACCAGACCTACACGCTCTAGCTTTTTGGCACACTGCTCAGGGACACCCTGTATACCGAAATGGTGAACGGAATTCCGAAACATCGGTGGCTCAGATTTTTCCAGAGCCAAAGTAAATTCTTTATCCCTTCGCGTGGCTGCACACCTTGTCTCAGTAATTGTCAATGACTCTTGAGAATTCACTTTCCATGCTGGGCATGAATTCTCTATGACGAGACATGAAGCTAAGCTGCAGCCATCACCTCCTCCTTCCTTCCCCGGGTATCCCCCCCGTCCCCTGGGCTGGACTAAGGTGTTAACCGTACCGTGCCGAGAGTCAGCCAGGCTGGGGGCCCAGTCTAAATAATAGCCCAGTCGCTAACGGTGTATCCAGGATACCTTACCTGGCGCCCTCCTGGATCAATTAGCCTTGCCTGAATGCTTCGAGGCTCTGTACAGGTCGACCACCCATTCCTGCGCGACTCGTGGGAACACACATGGAAGAAGAAAACAAAAATAAAAAAATGCATCCTCTGAAGAGGCAAACAGCGCAGGTTGCCACCGCCGAAGGCGCGATCGATGCAGACAGCTTAACCGGGGCTCTCCTTCAGAGACTACAGATTGGTACCGCTACCGACGATGAATCCTTGGCTTCATCACAGGTAAGCAACACCATGCAAGTGGACTCTGATACTGAGGCCCAGCTGCTGGAAGAAAAGGTCGCCCCCAAGGCCACAGGCAGTCCTGTAGTAAAGAGCAAAGTAAAAACACCGGCCCAAAAAGCAAAGAGTAGCTATAAGAGGTCGGTGCAGTATATCAGGAAAATGAACGCAAGAGAACCCTCAACGCTCTCTGAGCGCGAAAAAGTCCTGATCAAGAAGCACAAGAAAGAGGTAGTCAAATTCGAGAAGAAATCGGCTCCCACCTCCACTCACGCTTCGAAAAAGGACACAGGGCGAGATAAGAGGCCATCGAACACGGCCCCTATCAAACCCAACGTCCCAAAAGTGACTCGACAACTGCCAACACAACCGGCCACTGTCGAAAAGAGCACACAGCAACCGGGCACCTCCATGGGACACACTGCCTCAGGATCGAAGCAGAACGTCAAGAGGGGGCGCTCGGGAGAAGAAACTCTTAGGGAAGCGAAAAAGGCAAAAACATCAGCCAGCTTCAATCTTCCCTTGAGTCTACAAGTGGCTATTGTCGATCGTCCCAACCCGGATGGGAAGATTACATCCGACAATTGGCTAACGGTCGAAGCCAAAATTTTGGAAGCGATGCTTGTCGCGGATAGCTTGACAAGCAGAATAAAGAGCTTGATACTCCCAGCTGGAGAATAGTTTCTTCAGCCAAGAGTAAGAACGGAGTGGGAAAGGACTTCATGGTTACCATTGACCAAAAGTCACTCGACCACATCCGCAGCAGATCTGGCAGCATCAAGTTCGGGCTGGGAACCCTAAAGGTAAGGCTCCCCAATGAACGCGGCAAGTCAAAGGAGGCTGCTAGTGGTGCAAATTAATTTACACCACTGCAAAGCAGCCACCGACGACTTGATGATGTACATGCTGCAGGAAGAAGTGGATATAGCCTTAATCCAAGAACCTTGGCTCCTTAAGAACAAAATTCAGGGATTAAGGTGTAAAGAGTATAATTTATACTATCCACACACCGAAGGTAAGCTAAGAACCTGTATAGTCGCCAAGAGATACTTAAACATGTTTCTCCTAGGTACGTACAGCAACGGAGACCTCACGGTGGTAACGTACGAACAACAGGACAAATCAATTTTGCTCCTATCGTCCGCTTACTTACCATATGATGAGGAGGATCCACCTTCAAACGCAGTCCGAACATTCGTGCGACACGCCCAGTCACGCGGACTGTGCCTATTGATAGGCTACGACGCCAATGGACACCACACTCAATGCGGAAGCAGCGACATCAATAAAAGGGGTGAGTCCATTTTCGATTTCATTATCTCCACCAACCTCAATATTTGCAACAAAGGTAACACACCCACGTTTCGCAATCGGGTTAGGGAAGAGGTAATTGACCTCACTTTACTAAGTGAGTCCGACTCCATCCGAGTAGAGGATTGGAGAGTGTCCACTAACTGTTCCTTTTCGGACCACAGCCGGATACTCTTCAACCTTAACGTCATTAAAGAAAAACCGAAACCCATCAGAAACCCTCAGAGGACAGACTGGAATCTTTTCTCAAACCTAGTTGCCAACAGGTTAGAACCGCCACAACACACCACTAATCCTGATCCAACTTACATTGAGAATTCAGTCGAAAATCTTGTGAGAATTCTGAAAGCGGCTTTCAACAAATCCTGTCCGTTGCAGCGTGCTCGCAGGAAGACCAGCGCAGTCTGGTGGACCACAGAGCTAAAGCAACTCAGGACCAGGACCCGAACTCTATTCAACAGAGCAAAGATATCAAACAGAACCGAAGACTGGGATAATTACAAATCCAGCTTCAACGAATACAAGAGCAAAACAAGAGCAGCAAAATCTAAATCCTGGCGGGAGTTCTGCGAATCAATTGAGGATCTCAACGAAGCCGCAAGGCTCAGGAAGATCCTATCCAAGGACTCCTGCGTCCCGGGATTCATCCTTAAACCAGATGGTTCTTGGACAGAATCCAATCAGGAATCCCTAGAACTGCTGACTGAAACCCACTTCCCAGGCTGTAAAAACCCTGAAACCACAGTCTCCTTCGAGACGACGGTTCCTACGGTTCACACAACCGAAGAAGTGATAAACAAGATTATCACAGCGGATAAAGTATCATGGGCAATAAATTCGTCCAAACCCTTTAAATCCCCGGGCCCGGGCGATATCTTGCCAGCGATGCTTCAAAAAACACAGATCCACACTGTACTCCATCTCATAAGCATTGCCTGCGCACGGGGTACATCCCAACACAGTGGAAAGAAATAAAGGTAATCTTCATACCTAAGGCAGGTAAACCATCCCATACTGCCGCAAAGGACTATAGGCCAACTAGTCTCTCGTCATTTCTATTAAAAACCTTGGAGAGACTCCTTGACCTATACATCAGAGGACTCACAAATTCACGAAACTTATGCAACACTCAACACGCCTACCTCAAAGGCAGATCAGTGGAAAGTGCTCTGCATTGTGAAATTGAGGGCTCGCTGAACTTAAAAGAGTTTACGATGGCAGCCTTCCTCGACATAAAGGGGGCCTTCAACAATGTAAACACAGAGGCCATAACAACAGCTCTTGAGGACATAAAAGTAGACAAATCCATTGTAATCTGGATTGAGAATATGTTGAAGAACAGAATTATCAATGCGGACATTGGACACAGCTCTATAAGGAAAGTGACAACTAGAGGCACACCACTGGGGGGAGTTCTCTCCCCCCTACTGTGGCTTCTTACAGTTAACAAAATCCTCAAATTCTTTATGGAGAAAGACACAAAGATCATAGCGTACGCGGATGACCTACCAACTATCAGTGAACTAATGGAATCTGCGCTTAGTGAACTCTCCTCGTGGGCAAGACAGAACGGTCTGAGAATAAACCCCCAGAAAACCGAGCTGGTCTTGTTCACCAGGAAAAGGAAAATTCCGATATTTGCTCCCCCAAAGTTAGAGGGTACTCCACTCAAACTCAAAGCGGAAGCAAAATATCTAGGCATCATTCTTGACTCCAAACTCTCCTGGAAAAGGAACCTGGAGGAAAGGATGAAAAAAGGATTGAACGCTTTTTATGCATGCAAAAAGACCTTCGGAAAAAGATGGGGCTTGCAACCGTACATCATTCATTGGATGTACACAGCAATCATCAGACCCATTTTAACTTATGGGGCCCTAGTCTGGTGGACTGCTAGCAGCACAAAAAGCTATATGAACATGCTCAACAAAGTACAAAGGTTAGCAGCTGTTTGTACAACGGGAGCCATAAGAAGCACGCCGCAGGCAGGGTTGGACATGATTCTTCATCTCCTCCCCTTGGATCTTTTCATAAAAGGCTACGCTGCAAAGAGCGCTCTCAGACTAAGAGAGTCCTCTCTGTGGAAGCAAGCCAACTATGGACATGCGGCCATACTTAAGATAATAGACGACCTGGGAAGGAAACATGGTTTTAGTAGCCTCGCAGCTACGAGCGACTATATTCCTCCCCAAAATGACTTCTCTCTCAGTATACCTATCCTTTTCCCCGACAGATAAGAGTGGCTATCAAACGCCGTAATCAACGACCATGAGATCACCCTTTTCACCGACGGATCGAAAATGGACACAGGCACTGGGGCCGGGTTTTACTCTGATACCCTACACAAACAGGAATCATTTAGACTTCCTGATCTGTGTAGCGTGTTCCAAGCAGAAATCCTGGCAATAGAGAAAGCAGCTAAACACCTACAGGTAGCCGATATCCCACCATCTGATATCACCATCTTCGTAGATAGCCAGGCTGCACTGAAGTCAATAGAATCCTGTATAACGAGATCAAAGGCTGTCAAGAAATGTCGCGACTCACTGAAGTCCATCAGACACCATAAAGTTAAACTCTGCTGGGTCCCGGGCCACAGCTCAATCGCAGGGAACGAAAGAGCAGACGAACTGGCAAGGCAAGGTTCTGAAATGGACATCAGCGAAGCGGACACGTCATTGCAACCACCGATTAGCGCATTATACCGGATCATAAACGACACAATTATCAAAGAGGCCAAGTCGTTTTGGCTTACAAGAAACGACAGCTACACGACAAGATCATCGTGGTCAGAGCTCAACGTCGGAAAAACAAAGAAGCTCCTGGCGCTGGACCGTAACTCGATCCGTATGCTCGTCGGGATGATCACAGGACACTGTCCCATTGGAGCAATGCTCCGGAAATGGGACTCGGGATCCAGCGATCTCTGCCGGAGCTGCGGCGATGAGAGAAGAAGCTGAGACGATCCAACATCTGCTCTGCCACTATCCAGCTCTCCAGAATCGACGCCTAGTGCCGCTAGGCCAAAGATTCTTTACAGAGAATGCGGACGTGGCAATTGTTTTTCGGCTTGCCTTTTTTTTTTTTTTTTTTTTTTTTTTTGTGACACGGGCATGCTCCAGATTTTTTTGTTTGATCTTACTTTTACAACACCGGTGATCTCCAGTCGTGTCAACCCACTGATTTGCATGTACACTTGTGGGACAGTTTAATGGTGGTATATGTGTCCCTAGGCTCACCTTGGTGTTTTCTAAATTGCCTAGATGTGATTTTTGTTTACCTTTGTTTTAGTCGCCTTTTACGACAAGCGAGAGGTATCACTGCAGGGATATTCTTAATCCGTAACTGCACGGAATGTGGAATTGCGGACGTGGCTAATGCAGATATATCGGATCTTCTAAGATTCATCAAGAGCACGGGGTGGTTTCAGCCACCACGTGATAGGACAAGTTAATTTTATGTGTACCCACACAAACGAAGGGAACCACAATGGGCCTCTTGGCCTCCGAGTGGAAGTGATGTCCAACCATCACACTCCCCTTCTCTAACCTAACCTAACCTAAATTCTTTATCCAATAATATGAGATCAAGTATGCGATTAAAATCATTAGGAACATAAGTACAATGAATCAAATTATAAAGGCTAAAAAAATCTATTACAAATGTTTCAGTTTCCATTCAGTATCCATTCATCCATCCATCCATTCATAGGGATAAGGCACTCGTCATCGGAGTCAAATTTTCATTTTAAATTGAAATCACCAGCATACAACACATGTTGAGCGGTAGATAGGTTTTCAAAAACATGAAAGCAGTTGTTACAATGTAATTTATATAAGTCAATATGGCTTCTAGGGGGAATATAGCTACAAATAACAAATAATTCAATCTTCTTCTTCTTCTTTTCCTTTTTCCGGCGTTGTTATGGTCAGAAGTGTAGGACCATAACCTGCCCACTTAACTGCATTCCTACTGGTCCGCTTGTGGGATCCGCCGGTTTGACCTCAGAAAGTAGCGGCAGGCTTCCCGGTTTGGGATTACTTCATCGCTGAGTCAAATGCTGGTGTTTTTGCATTTGTTTGCCCCAATTGTTTTTCGGCCTGCCTTTTTTTTTTTTGTAACACGGGCATGCTCCATATTTTTTTGTTTGATCTTACTCTTACAACACCGGTGATCTCCAGTCGTGTCAACCCACTGATTTGCATGTACACTTGTGGGGCAGTTTAATGGTGGTATATGTGTCCCTAGGCTCACCTTGGTGTTTTCTAAATTGCCTAGATGTGATTTTTGTTTACCTTTGCTTTAGTCGCCTTTTACGACAAGCGAGGTATCGCTGCAGGGATATTCTTAACCCGTCCCTGCACGGAAAAAATAACAAATAATTCAATATAATTAAAAAGGTTTATCTTAATAATTAATTGATCGACATACCAGTTAGAGGAAGGCGGTAATGTATCAGAAAAAAATATCTATTAGAACAGCATGAAATGTAGATTTGCCAGCAATTAAACACCACCGCCTTTCTCACACCCGGATAAATATCTGCATCTGTCTTTTCTGAATATTGAATAGTTACACCTATTAGCGAATTCGGAAGTTAAAATATTTGAGTTCAACCAAGATTCAGTTAATATTATAATATCGTATAAATCATTACTAAGAGCAAAACGTAGAGAATCTAATTCGGTTCTTAGACCGCCCACATTTTGATAATACAAATGCAAACTTTAGAATTAACTAGCGATTTTAAACTATCACAGGATTCACCGCTTCTTCTTCGTTTTTTTCGACGAGATATAAACGGCATTATCTGAACAGCAAGAGGCCACAAATTACCATCATATGCGCAATCATATACGCATGCCAGAAGTCCGAGTTTAAAGTTGACAAAACGCATTTCATTCACATCAGCATCCTTTTTCACCAACCTTTGGCAGCGGAAAGCACTTTCGGGGAGGTTTAATTTTCGAGCGACGAAAGAAATAATGTTTTCTTCGCGAACAGTTTTATCAAATCGTGATAGATGTAGAAAGCGAAGTCTTGGAACAGTTTTGAATGCTTCAACAGCGGCGACGTTAACGGCGGAACCAAAAATACGTTGAGGTTGCCAAATGGAACGATTAATATTACGGTTTGTATATCGATTGTTAGTACTTTCGTTAGTAACTTTATTCGTCACATCGGCAATACCAACACCATCGACGGCAGTGGTAACTCCTGTTGTCATTGTCGGCACTTGTGCATTGGACGATAGAGAAGAGTTTGATGGAATCACTTTCTCAGTAGAGAAAAACCCATAACATTTTTCATGGGTGTATTCTAGTGAGAGAATCTTAGCTTCCAGGGGCCTATACCACGAAACAACAATTTAACAATTTAACCGACACTTGTTAAAAAAGTAGATTTAACAAGTAAAGTTAATTACTGTACCACAAAAAAACATCCGTTGTACTTGTTAAAACGAAAATTTCCCTAGATTTGTTAAGTCAGTTTAACAAGTGATTGTGTCGCAGCTTCACCTGCACAATGCGGAGGAAAATAAGTGCCACAGGCAAAATATCAGTGTTAATAAAAATTCGTGACAACAAAATAATTCTTTTCGGTGCTTTAGCCAACAACATCACAAAAGAAAGTAAAATTGAAATTTGGACAGATATTCTAAAAGTTGCGCAAAGTTTAGGTGTAGTACCAGAAAAGAATATCAAGAAGAGTACCAAGAATTGGACATACATGAGAGACGTTTTCTGGCAAAATTGCCGGAAATATGCTTTGGTAAGAGGTTGAGTAGGTGGCAAAAATGCGTCCATAGGGTACTGTTTCTGAACTGTTTTGTTCGTTTTCTGATACAAAATGTTGAAAGTTCGTATTGAAGCGAGCAATATTGCACAGTGTTGCACAGCATTTGAAAATATTGGCTGCATAGACAGGCTTAACGCGTAAATGATTCAAACATGGAAACTTTTCTTTGAGTAATCCATGAATAAAACCATAAAACCATGCGAATTCTATTACACGTCTTGTTCGCTTATGAGCTCTGTTGTACCGGTCAATAGATGCACTATTTGACGATAAGGCTGCCGGAGGCATAACCCATGTTTTCAAAGGATATGCGCTGTCCCCCAATATGACAGCATCAGGAAAAGGCCTCCATCCACTTTCCATTTTCTCGAAAAGAGCGCTGTTGCGCAACACTCTCGCATCGTGCACACTTCCGGGCCAGACTCCGCTATGAGTTTAACGTGGACTCCTGCCTTGACGGCTTAATTCCACGGCGGGCCTCCCCGCAAGGGGTTGATTTTATGGACGACAACCAACGTCCTTATTTGCATAGTTCATGTTCATAAGTACCAATTCGGAGCCATGCGCAGGGACATGGCTTCCCTCTTGGTATGGGGCGAGGCCTAACTAAAACCTCTTACCGATATTAAGGGTATCGGCACCCTTCGAACAACTGAGTAAAATTACAAGTAAAATTACTGTTGTTCGTTATTGCGTTCAAAATTTCCCGCATTTGGGATAACCACAGCCCCCACGATACTCCCACAAGGGGGCCTACCGCAAGACAGGCCAGGTCTGTCATTCCAATATCTGACATTACTGCCATTTATCAGTCTGACATTATTGTCCTGGGGGCACCTGCCTCCCGTGGTTCCAGAATTAGGCTTCTGGTCAAGCCGTTACTCCCAGAAGGGTTACCCTACACCCAACTGGGAGCCTTATATTTGCTAATATGGCCGAATGGCAAGCCAAAATAGCAAATGTCTGCCTTTCCAATCGATTATCTGTCACAACGACAGCATAACCAATTAGTTATCGGCATTTTGCATTCAAATTAGCTAAATAACTATATAGCTAAAAATAGCCATACAGCTAAATAGCTATGTAGGCCATGCACCACTTGGCCCTTTAATGTTGCCCCCCAGGTACATGAATCGCATATTGAGGATGCGACCCGTTGTTACCCAGAGGGCGTAGACTTTCGGGCCAGTTGGCACTTATGTAATAGAATTTAAGATCTGGCCCACATACTGCCATGCAATTTAACGAATGATTTCCTTGGCGATCCAAGAACGCCGGTTCATTGTTTGACGGAGCATCGATATTAATAAGTATACCGTCTACAGCACCACATACTCCCGGCATTCCTCCTTTTTCAAAAAATTCCTGAATTACTTCACCGACATTGCCCGGCCAACACACTTGAACTCGAAATTCTACATCATTAATAGCGGATGTCACCTCGGCAACACTTCGACATACAGCCATTTTACTAACCCCGTGCATGTCACCTATTGTGTAGTACTGAGCACCAGAGCCGAACCAATGCAGGGCTATAAGAATTTTTTGTTTCACACTCAATGCTTGGCTTCTGTTTGTAGGTGCCTTCAATTTATAATTTAGTTTGCCAGTGAGATAGTCTACTGAATCACTAGGAACACGAAACCTTTCTATAAATAAATGTTCTTCGACTTCGAAATTAATTCGAGGTTTATAAATTCGCGAGTTATTTGATTCCTCACTATCACTATCACTTTCATCTGAATCGAAAAAAAAACATTTTGGTTATTTTTATTTTGTTAAGATATGTACGTGGACCGATATATTGCGACCGTTGGCTACGACTGACAAGTGCAACAATAACTTTTGACATGCATATACATATGTATATAGTATTTGTCGCTCTCTAAAATCCGAGTGGATTTACATGTGAAAGCCTAGCTTGATTTTGAAAAAGTATTTGTGCAAATATCTGTTCCTAGAAATTTATCTAATCATTTATGAAGTTTCTCTCTAAGATAACACAGCATAATAGGAAATTCGAAAGCAATATATTGTACGTGATATGATGATATATCCTTCAAAAGCAATATTATTTCATTTAACAATTTTAAATTCATTGGTTCTATTTAGCCAACAATTTAACAATTATTAATAACAATTGTTGTTCTGAGTTACAGAAACAGGGAAATTCACAAATTTCCCATTTGTTAAAGACAGTTTTAACAATTGTTATATTTCATTATTAACTTGTTGTTTTGAGGTACGGAAACCCTAGTTATAAGTTAAAAATTATTTCTTGTACAATGCTTGTTGTTTTGTGGTACAGGGCCCAGGTCGGTAACTCTTTTCGAGAGAATGACATTATTCTTATTCAATGTTTTTATTTTTGAGAGAGCGTTACAGTTTAAATGTTGTAATTTAATGATTTCTTCGTATAGTGACGAAAGAGTTATAACAGTTGGGGTTGATGAAACATTTATGGATAGCTGCTTCGTTAATGAATTTGAAGATGTGTCACTGGGGGAGACATTGTTATGCACTCAAGTCAATAACTTATCCGAGGGGATTAGACTTTGATCTACACGGACAGACCTACGTCGGGAAGCGGAACAGCTATCACAGCGAAAACACTGTTTAGATTTGTCCAGATAGTCAATGTCAACTTTTTTCAGTTTAGCACACTTTCCATGATAGAACTGATCACACTCCGAACACTGAATTTTAAGATCAGATCGATCAATTTTATTGTTACATAGATTGCACTTCATAATTTTTGACTATATGATTTTATTGAATTGATGTTTGATTTTGATTATGAATTTTGGATTGGCGTTTAACGTAGGCTACACAAAAATTAAAGTAGATGAAAAGATGAGAAGAAAGTTCCAAAATGAATTAAGTTTATAGGAGATATGGGTAAAGTCATTGTCTTTAAAATTGTTTATAAAATTTAATGAAAGGAAAGAACAATGATTTACAAAGGGACTAATAAGCACACAAAGAAAAAAATCAGTTGAATGATAACGATCTGTACCGCGGGAATGCTCAAACTGAACTGAGAGGACATTTTGATGATGAACCCACAAAGCTTATGTTATACAGGTTAATAGCCCGGCTAATAAATCAGTTATATATGAGGCTATTACTCTCGCCGAGCTGAAAAAAAAATAGTTTACGGGATAATAAAAGTCAGTCTAGTTACAATTGCGATCGTAATTTTAACAATTCACAAGTGGCTAGCTCATCTTCATCATTTTCAGTTAATTATTTAGGCAACCAGAAACGATGTGCAACCTGGTGCTCAATTTCTCATCATCAGAATAGCTGCTCAAATAAAAGCAAGGGTCCTAGATGTTTCTCGTTTAGTGAGTTTGGGCATATAGCTGCAGATTGTCCTAAAAAAAAGGTATTAAAAATTCAAGTAGTAGTCAGGCAAACATAAGGCGAATAAATAAATTGGATTATTGTGTAAAAGTCGTTATTGATGGAGAGCACCATGATGCCTTAATCGATACCGGAGCGGAGGTTTCTTTGACGAAGGAAAGCACTTGGAGAAGATTTAGGTCTGCGAAAATGGATAGCCTAGGAGAATATTTATTCAGTTTTGGTGGTAAAGAAGCAAATATGACATATGAATCTTGTATCATTAAAGTCTTGATCGAAAATGATTTACATGAAATCAGATTTCATATTGTTCCGGATAAATGTATGACGGATATCATAATAATACCATTCAGAAATAACTTTTTGAAAAACTCCACCATAACTATAAAAAAAAAGGAAATTACATAAGCGCAAATTTGATGCAAGTTAATTTAGAAGAAAATGATGTTGCAAGAATTGATGTTGTACAAGTGATAGAAGTGATAGAAAAGGATGTAATTGATAAAGTAAATCGAATTAGTGACCCGAACATTCAAAGCGAGATTACAGAGTTAATCCACTACTAAAAACCCAAAAAAAAAGGAGAAGTTTTGCGTAGAAATGCAAACAGTGCTGACAGATGAGCAGCATATCAAAAGGCTAGATAGTTGGCGCTGAGAGAAAGAGAAGCCGTGAATATATAAAAAGAGGATTGGCTGCGAGAAGGAATTATTCAGCACAATAAATCAGATTTCGCCAGTCCCATAGTTCTAGTCAAGAAAAAGGATTGATCTAATCGTTTATGCATCGATTACCGGAAGCTTAATTGCAAAATAATAAAAGACCGCTTTCAGTCATTGAAGATATATTATAGGAGTTACGTAAAACACGTATATTCACAACTTTAGACTTCAAAAATGGTTTCTTTCATGTCGGAATTCACGAAGATAGTCGTGAATATACTTCTTTTGTATGTCCAGATGGAAGCGAGATTACAGAGTTAATCCACTACTAAAAACCCAAAAAAAAAAAAGAGAAGTTTTGCGTAGAAATGCAAACAGTGCTGACAGATGAGCAGCATATCAAAAGGCTAGATAGTTGGCGCTGAGAGATAGAGAAGCCGTGAATATATAAAAAGAGGATTGGCTGCGAGAAGGAATTATTCAGCACAATAAATCAGATTTCGCCAGTCCCATAGTTCTAGTCAAGAAAAAGGATTGATCTAATCGTTTATGCATCGATTACCGGAAGCTTAATTGCAAAATAATAAAAGACCGCTTTCAGTCATTGAAGATATATTATAGGAGTTATGTAAAACACGTATATTCACAACTTTAGACTTCAAAAATGGTTTCTTTCATGTCGGAATTCACGAAGACAGTCGTGAATATACTTCTTTTGTATCTCCAGATGGACAGTATGAGTTTCTAAAAGTCCCATTCGGATTATGTAACTCTCCGTCGGTATTTCAGAGGTATATCAAACTGTTTTTCAGCCGTTAGATCGAAAAGGATTCCTTTTAGTCTATATGGACGATGTCGTCTGCTGCTCACAGTGAAGAAAATCTAGGAAGGCTTAAAATAGTGTTCAATGTTGTTGCGAAAAATGATCTTATTATCAACTGGAAAAAATGTGATTTCGTAATTCAATCTATACGGTTCTTGGTGGAAATTTCCAAAACCAGATGCAATGAAAAAGATAGACATTTGATGATCTGCTTGGGGATCCTCCTACGACACAAACACTCTTTGGCTCAGAACCCATCACCGCCATCAACAGGCCAACAATATCAAATACATCCTTCATCAACTCTATTGTTTCTTCCGTAAAAGATACAGGTGAGAAACTTAGAGATGAAACAGTACTCAATGACCTTAAAAGAACCAGACCATCTCCAGAACAACCTATGAACAAAAGCAACAATAACAAAAAACAAAGAACAGCGACACAGACAAAACTAACGACATACTGGCTCAACGAGCCGACTAACACATCCCAAAACAGGTTTTCCCTCCTCTCCCCCGACGAAAACGTTGAAGACCGACCCCTTACTCCAACCAAGCCTGCTGCTGAAAAAGCTCCAAAAGCCTCAAAACCTCCACCTATATATATCCAAGGAGTAAAAGTTATAGGTATCCTCGCGAATGCACTTAATGAAATTGCGCAGGACAACTACTACATGCAAGTGCTACCAAACGAGAAAGTAAAAGTCCAACCAAAGGAATCCCAACATTATACAAATATTTTAAAAATGCTGCAACAAAAAACACCAGGTACTATACAAACCGAAAGACCAAAGGGCTTCAAAGTAATCCTAAAAAACATGCACCCCTCAGCCGATAAGGATGAAATTCGAAGAGAACTCGCTGAGAAGGGACACAGAGTGACTAACATCTACAACATGACAAAAAGACACACTAAAGAAACTCTCTCGATGTTCTCAATTGAAATAGAAACCAACAAAAACAACAAAGAGATCTATGACATACATACACTCTTACACTGTAAAATCACTTTTGAGCTTCCTCATATAAAGCGAGATATACCGCAATGTAATAACTGTCAAAAGTACGGCCACACACGAAACTACTGCACAGACTTGCCGGTATATGTTAAATGTGCAAATAATCATAAGACAATTGACAGTCCATTAAAAGAAAGTACTAAAGATATAAAATGTGCCCTCTGTGGAAATAACCACACGACTAACTACAAAGGCTGTGATATATATAAGACCCTAAAACTACAAAGATTCCCACCTCTAAGAAATAAACAAATCTCAAACGTCCCAGAACCAACTACCTCAACGACTACTATGAATGCGATCACTGGTACCAAAACAATTGCCTCACACGCTGAAGCTGCAAAAGCCTCTCAGCTAACAAAAGCACAAAAACAACGCACAGTTGCCCCAACAACCACCCCTCCTATTATTATCCCAGCATCCATTCCCGATCTTCCGATAATCACAACGACACCTCAACCTCCGATAATCACAACGACACCACAGGAACCCCAGCAAACACAATCCCCAAATGACCTCTTGGAACTAAAATCCATGATACAACAACTTATGACACAAATAGCAAATATGATGAATGTGCTCACAATACTGATAACAAAAATTAGCAAGTAAACATGAAAGTAATGAAAATTGTTATATGGAACGCAAATGGCCTACAAAAACAATCTAACGAACTAAGATACTTTACCAGGACTAACTCTATAGATATTTTACTGATTTCAGAAACACACTTTACTGACAAAAATTACTTCACGATACCTGAATATAATGTGTATCATACAAACAACCCCAACAACAAGGCCCACGGCGGGTCGGCAATCTTAATAAGACAAAAAATTAAATCCATTAAACTCGAAAACTACAAGACTGAACACATTCAAGCAACGACAATACAAATTGGAGACGATTACGGGCCACTCACAATCTCAGCACTTTACTGTCCTCCAAAACACAACATATCGACAGAACAATACAAAAAGTACCACAGTACACTAAGTACAAGATTTATCGCAGGAGGCGACTTTAACGCAAAAAATACAGACTGGGGCTCTAGAATAACAAACAAAAAAGGGCTCTACACTACTAGGGGTACTTAATTCGCTTAATGTGAATTTTCTAAGCACTGGAGAACCAACATACTGGCCCACAGACATGAACAAAAGGCCTGACCTAATAGACTTCTGTATTTATAAAAATATACCCAGAAAAAACTTAACAGCAAAAACATGCCTCGAGCTTTCATCTGACCATTCCCCCATTATTATTACTTACGAAAGCAAAGCAACTCTTACTGACTTTGCAATAAAAAAACTGATTGGTCGACCTTCAAAGATATTATCATCTCAGATCTCCAACTCAACATCCCCCTCAAATCCCCTGACAACAAAGAAAGTGCAATAATGCACCTAAACGACACTATTCTTAATGCAGCGTATAGATCCACATCCAAATTAAACCCCAAGGAAAGCTCATACCCTACTCCCCAATACATTTTAAAGAAAATGAAAAATAAACGAAAATTTAGAAAACTGTGGCAAGCTAACAGATGTACAGAATTAAAAGCCAAACTAAACAAGACTACAAAAGAATTAAAAGAACTACTACAAGATCATAAAAATAAATGCCTTAACAACTACCTAGAAAAACTAACCCCAACTTTACAAACGAATTACTCCCTATGGAAAGCCACAAAAAATATAAAAACAACAATCTTACACCAACCACCCATTCTAAACGAGAACAATAGGTGGTCTAGAACAAATCTAGAAAAAGCCACAACACTAGCAAACTTTTTTGCCAAAAGCTTTACAAACAAAAAAGATGAATACCCCCCCACCTAAACTTTGATAATTCAAACGCGAATTCAGAAATAAAACCAACCACTAAAGAAGAAATTAAGTACATAATAAAATACAAAACAAAACCGAAGAAAAGTCCTGGTTATGACCTAATACGTATAACAGGACAAATTCTTAAAGAACTACCTGACCATGGATTGGTATTTATTAGAAATATTTTCAACGCCATCTTCCGACACAAGTACTTTCCAAAGATTTGGAAAGTCGCTGAAGTGAAAGCCATACCCAAGCCTGGCAAGGACGCAACAAAAAATTATCGACCTATTTGTTTACTACCAATTATATCAAAACTACTAGAAAAAGTTATCCAAGCACGACTACAACCAATACTTGACCAAAATAGAATTATACCTAACCACCAATTCGGGTTTAGACAACAACACTCAACAATAGAGCAAACACACAGGGTTATAAATAAAATTTCGAATGATTTAGAAAATAAAAGATATTGTTCGGCAATTTTTCTTAACGTATCTAAAGCTTTCGACAAGGTATGGCACACGGGACTACTATATAAGCTAAACAAAACACTACCACTAGACTTCTACTTACTTCTAAAAGCTATCTCGAGCAGCGACTTTTTTATGTTAGATACAAGGACGAATGCTCCAAGCTACTTACAGTCCTAGCAGGCGTTCCCCAGGGAAGTGTCCTTGGCCCTCTACTCTACCTACTGTACACTTCGGATATACCAAACCCAATTTCTCAACATACCATGCTAGCTACATTCGCTGATGATACCATTATTCTTCAAGCCAGTAAGAACCTAACAAACGCAAATTATAAACTTCAAGGACATCTCAACAATACTATTGACTGGTTTACAAAATGGGGCATCCAAATAAACGAAGAGAAGACTGTACAGGTGATCTATACTACAAAAAGGATTAACAACATACCCGCTTTAACAATCAATGGTAAACCCATACAAACTAGTGACTGCGCTAAATATCTCGGAATGTTTATTGACAGTAAATTGACGTGGAAACAGCACATAATACAAAAAAGAAACCAAATAAAAGATAAATTCCGCAAATGTTTCTGGATGCTCGGCAGAAATTCGAGACTATCAATGGATAACAAGCTACTTATATACAAGACAATGATAAAACCAATATGGACATACGGAATGCAACTATGGGGTACAGCCAAGATCTCTAACATCCAAATAATACAACGTACACAGAACAAAATACTACGGACTATCGTTGACGCTGCGTGGTATGTACCAAATGACGAAATTCACAAAGACCTTCGCCTAGCAACCGTTACAGAAGAAGCAAAAAATTGTTGCAAAAAAAACCGACTCAAAATCCTACAACACACAAACGATGAAATACGAACAATCCCAAGTGACGAACAAACACAGACCAGACGATTAAAACGATTTCGACCAACTGACTTAGTTCATAGATTTTCCTAAATTCTGGGGATACTGGTAATCTAAAGTAATATAAATATGCTTAATGCAAAAGCGAAACAAAATAGGCGACAACAATGAGCGACAAGGGGCGCTCGGAGTCAATATAACCCCCAACGCTCCGGGTGGATTAAAACCAGTGATGGGCACGTAAACAATTTACATTATTTACATGAATTCTTTACATGTAAACAAAACATTGTTTACTTCTATCATTGCAAGTGTAAACTATATAAACAACGTAAACATTGTAAACATACTGAACAAATTTAGTTTTATATATCCAATCAATGATATAATACATCCATATTGAAAAGAACAATGAATAACTGTTGAAACACTTTATTAACACACCAATAAACTGTAAAGTCAACATGCAGTCAATTTAATCATTATAAGCTTTAATGAGATACTTAGCTTAGTACTCTTCAGACTTATTAGTATCAGTGATTTTAAGGCTATGATATATATGAACCAATTTTTTTGAACGGTCGAAGGTAAGTCTGTTTCTCACATCTGAATGTACGTAGGACCAATTGGAGAAAACCCTTTCAATTTGGGCTGACGACGCCGGGATACTTAACAATCGCATTGCTAGTTTCGAAAGCTTTGGATGTTTCAAGTTTGCCATTCGCCAAAATAGATATGCATCATTGAGTTGTTTTGAATAGAGTAGTTGGAAATGTCCTTGCCTTCTGTTGTAAAAATCCCAATCAGCAATTCCATCAGCATCCAATATTTCTAGGAGAAAGTCATTTACTGCATTTACTTGTTCCAAATTTAGCTTCTCATTTGAGTAAAACGGATGTAAGTAATATGCACTAAGGGCATAAATGTTAAGTGCCATAGATTTCCTTTTTCTGTACGCATCTTGATGATGTTGAAAATTATCTGGTGGTTCCAATGAAAGCCAAAAGTTGGCGGCATCAGCTATAGAGCATTTTGATTTTTGTGACTCATTTATAAGCGTGCATATTGGGTCCAGAATTTTAATATGTGTTCTGACATTTTCAATGAAGTCGTCATCGAATATTATTTGCTTAATGTTTTGTTTGATTTTGTTGTATTTGGGATCAGCTACGGTCTGCCTCATATAATTTAAGTTCTTTATCAAACATAAGAAGGAGTCTCTGTGAGAACACCAACGGGTTTCTACAGGAATTTTTATCTTAGTTCCTCCTTTTTCCAAAATAGAACTTTCAAGATCCGGATGTCGAAATTCTTTCAAAACGGTAATAACTGCAGAGGAAAGATCTTTATCTAAAATGTCTTTAGCTAACAAATTCGCTGTATGACTGCTACAATTACTGTGCCAGATGCTCACAGTTTTTCCCATTTTTATCATTGTCGACGCGTTATCTGATACAACGGCATAAACAGAGGTGTTGTACAAAGTTTTCGCCTGATCGATCGATTCTACAACAATTTCTGCTAAACGCTCTGAGGTCTCTGACTCGCCGGACAAATTCCATGCATTTAGAAATATTTGCTCTCCGGTTGAATTATGTAGCATAGTAACCACATTTTTGCTATTACTTGCAGTATTTTTCCATCCATCTATCAGAAGGACAGATTCAAGTCCAATCAAGGATTTTCCTTTTTTGATCTGTTTTTGATGTTCACTTTCCAGCAGAGTTGTAGATAAAGCTTTTCTAGAAGGTATTTTGTCTCTATACGCAGGCCTCAGCTTTTTAATTAGATTTTTAAAGTGGTCCCATTCAGCTACACTAAAGGGTATATTGCACCCATAGAAAAACCTTGCCAGAAATTCAGTAATTTCATTTTCTTCAATTTTAGAAAGTGTGTCTACATAATTCTTTATAAATAATTTGTTCCGGCTTCCTTTCGTTCTCTCTTGCTGGTTCTTTATTGACACCTCAGTTCGCATTTTTGGCACTTTAAAAACTTGTGATCCTAAATCTTTTAAAACAGGTGATGGTGATGATGAAGACGATAGTGCTATTGCTTGCCAATTTTCTTCTGATGAAGATTCTAAAGTTATGCCTAGTCCAGATCTAGATGGTGATATTATTGGGTCCAGTTTTGATGAATCGGTTCCTATCATAGTAGCAGTTATTGACTCTGCAAAATTGTTCGAAGTTTGATTTTGTGAGTCTTTTTCAGCTTGATGTGTACTGGTTTCTTCAACTGGTAAAATCGATGAAACAGAAGTCATTGACGTGTCCAGGTCGATAATAAATTCTGTATAAGAGTCGTTTAATATTAACTGTGAAGCAATACATTTGTTATTACCATTTTCATCGTTTGCAGGCTTAGGATCTATAAAGACAATCTGCACATTTTCATCAGAGCCTTTTTGGTGACATACATTTCTGTTGAGAGAAAATATTTTAGGAAAAACTTACGGAACAGATTTGAACAGAAATACGTGATTTTTATATGTGTAAAACTTATTAAACACACCTGTGAGCTTTCAATCTTTGAGAAGCAACGTTAGTCAATGTTGTATTACAAAATAAACACAAAGCTGCGTATTTTCTCCCGTCTTTCTTCAACTCGTAGCTTAGTTCTAGATATATATCACGCTTATTTCTACCACTCATTATAACCACTTTTTAAAGAAAACTGTCGAATTCACTGAAAATAATTGATAAAATTTAATTCCTGAAGTGATCACTCCAACACCATATGAAGAATGCGATTGCGAATGCGAATACGACGACTAATCACCAAACGAGAGAAATGAAAAACTAACGGAAATTATCTGCGCATTCGATATCCAATTCTGCAAAAGTAACATGTAACGACTTGCAAGTTGCAATGTTTACGTTTGTTTACAGTGTTTACTCTTGTTTACATTGTTTACCATTCTTTACATTGTTTACGATTGTTTACACTATTAACGTAAACTATTGCTGTTTACGCGTAAATGCCCATCCCTGATTAAAACCCACCTGTGCCAAAACACAAACAAAAAACTGAAATAAAAATAAAATGTTAAACAACAAACAATTGTAAAGGACATTGGTCCTACATTGTACATACTACCTAATATATTGTTAAAACATTAACTAGATGTCAAAAAAAGGCAAATGTTAAATAAATGGTATAAAAAAAAAAAGTTTTTTTAGACGAGTTATTCCAAACTACGCTGTTATTGCTAAACCACTATCAGATCTTCTTCGTAAAGATACATCGTATTGTTTTGGGGCTGATCAAGATGTAGCTTTCAACACCTTAAAAGAAGCACTTTGTAAGGAACCAGTATTAAAACTTTTCAATCCACTGTTATACACGGAATTGCATATGTATGGCTTTGGAGGAGTCCTTCTGCAAAGACATGAACACCATGAACTTTATCCTGTTTTCTACATTTGCTAGAAAACATCACCAGCTGAAGCCAATTTCACAAGCAGGTGACCTTCAAGACTTCGACTGCGAGGTTCTTCAAAGATCTAGTTCAATGCTGAGGCATGCGGGTGCACTAAATCTTTTTCCTGTAGTTATGAGGATCCAAGATGGTATCGTATTAGGGTTGAGTTTCGTCAACTGATAAATTTGAATTTCGTGGGGGCTAACACCCCCATTTATTGGGCTTAATTCAAGCTATCTTATTCTAATCTTAATCTAATCTAACTTATTAGCTAGGGAGAACGGGAAAAAGGGGAGGGTGGTTAAAAAGGCGGATTTTTAGGCTTGGAGTGCTGAGGTTGAAATCGAAGTAAGGGTTCGAATTAAAACTTCCCAGCATGCGAGAAATGGGTTCATTGGAGCCATAGGCAGTACGGGGTGTGAGTAGATAGAAGAGACGGGGATTTCGAACATTGCGGGGGTTAGTGTTGATAGAGACAGAGTTGTAGAGGGTCGCGCAGTCAATGGTACCTGAAAGGAGCCGAAGGATGAAAAGAATGTCAGATACAATTCTTCCTTCTTCCAACGTGTTCATGTTGATTAGTTTAAGGCGGTTTTGTTAGGGTGGTAAAATCAAAGGATTGCACCAGGGGAGACCTCGAAGAGCAAAACGTAGGAATCGGCGTTGGATGCTCTCGATTCTAGAATTTTGGGTTTGTTGGTAAGGAGACCACACTTGAGAGGCGTATTCAAGAAGGGGCCGGACAAAGGTTATGTACAGAGATCGGGTAACGTAAGGGTTCGAGAATTTTTTAGACCATCGCTTCACGAAACTGAGTGCAGAATTAAGTTTTGGATTCTCTCATCGATTTGTGCGCGAAAATTTAGCTCCTGGTCACATAATATGCCAAGGTCGCGAATGACTTGAACAGTGGAAATGGGTTAATTACTGAGGAAGTAGAGACGAAGAGGAGATTTGATTCGTTTACGTGAAAAGGTAATTGATTGGCATTAGGAAATATAAACTCCAAGCAATTTTTAGAGCACCAGATGGAAAAACTATTGAGATCAGATTGAATAAGGGAAGAGTCATGACTGGAGGAAATGGTCTTGAAGAACTTGGTGTAGTCGACATATAGTGAGATGAGGGAATGTTTAATCACCATTTCAAGATCGTTTATGGTAAGAACGAAAAGAAGTGGACCTAAATGGCTGCATTGGGGGACGCCGGAGGAAGATAAAAGGGGTTGGAGAAGGCAGATCTAAAACGAACACTTTAATAGCGATTTTTCAGTTAATAAGATATCCACTTCAAAGAAATGGGGTCGAAGCCATGGGAGGATAATTTGAAGAGTATCAGTCTGTGGGAGATTTTATCGAAAGCTTTACTGAAATCGGTTGAGATAACGTCGACTTCTTTACCGTTCTCTAAGACTGATAGGGTAAAGTACACAAATTCAACCAGGTTAGTGGTTGTGGATCTGCATTTGAGGAAATCGTGTTGTTCAGGGGAGATTAAAGACTTGCAGCGAAAACTTAGAGTTTCGTACAGAATACTCTCGAAGAGTTTGGGTATATGTATGTGACAGTTTGGCAACGTGACGATAGTTGTTAACAACGTTCTTCGGAACTTTTTTGTGTATAGGGGTGATAATTGAGGTTTTCCATAAGCGGGGAAATTCACCAAAGGATAGGGATAGACTGAGGATTTTCGAGAGAGGGAGAGAGGGTTGAGGAGCATTTTTTTTAGAAATATGGCAGGGAGACCGTCAGGTCCAGGAGTGAATTCATCATTAAGTAGATTTAATTTGTTTTCGATGACATTTTCCGTGCAGGGACGGGTTAAGAATATCCCTGCAGCGATACCTCTCGCTTGTCGTAAAAGGCGACTAAAACAAAGGTAAACAAAAATCACATCTAGGCAATTTAGAAAACACCAAAGTGAGCCCAGGGACACATATACCACCATTAAACTGCCCCACAAGTGTACATGCAAATCAGTGGGTTGACACGACTGGAGATCACCGGTGTTGTAAGAGTAAGATCAAACAAAAAAATCTGGAGCATGCCCGTGTCACAAAAAAAAAAAGGCAGGCCGAAAAGCAATTGGTGCAAACAAATGCAAAAACACCAGCATTTGATTGGCCTCAGCGATGAAGTAATCCCAAACTGGGAAGCCTGCCGCTACTTTCTGAGGTCAAACCGGCGGACCCCACAAGCGGACCAGTAGGAATGCAGTTAAGTGGGAAGGTTATGGTCCTACACTTCTGACCATAACAACGCCGGAAAAAGGAAAAGAAGAAGGGGTTTTATTGTCTTAAGGTCCTAGCGGGTAGAACCCATCGGCGGCGGGCGGACCCAGACGAAATTGGCAGGTCAGTTTTCAGGCGTTATCAATGAAAAGAAAGGATTAATCCAGGGTTATTCCAATACTGTGTCACTTTATTGTATCCTCATAAAACTCCGAATTTTTTAAAAATAATAAAAACGAGGTCAATGTTTCATACATTAATTTGCCTACAAGTCCACCCGCGTTAAAACCAAGACACGCTGTATATACTCTAAGCTATATTTTGAAATAAGAAAAATAAAAATAAAATTGGTCGAAGTTTCCAAAATGTTGTTTCGAAATGTTTACTTCCGGTTTTGAACATTAAAATTTTTTTTTTTTTCAAAATTGATTTCTTTTTTAAAAAGAGCAGGAAACTTTTGATGCAAATCGGGTAATTTGAAAATTTATTGTAATTTTTTTCAATACGAAAAAATTCTTCCAAAATATACGAATTTTGATATAGACGATTCTTTAGAAGCCCATAACTTGACAAATACACATCACATAAAAAAAATATTATGTGTTCGTATTCATATCTACTAGAAGTACAACTGGACCTAATATGAACAAATTTCAGAACCTCACTTTTTTTCTAATTGCCCGCTTGACGTGAAATGCCCCTATAGTGAACATCTGTTCCACAGTTTTATCAGAAAGTACTTGTTCCCAATTAACGGACGAAAGGAAAAGGAAAGACATAAAGTCCGCCTTCTTAAAGTTAAAACAATAAGAGTTATTTATACTAACAGATTGAAATTCATAAAATTCAAATATTACATCAATAGCTTTGTGATGAACTTGATTCTTTACTAAAGGAAAGACTGACTCTGAGACCATATATTTAAGATCTTTAAGAATAAAAATAAAATCAAGAATCCTATTCAAAACATTTTTTATATTATTGATTTGAATTAATCCTAAATCCGCAACTGTGATGGATGTAAAGAAGATGATATAGCGCTTTTCAATCTGTTTGTACTTCGTTTGCGGGACTCCCGTTTTTTTACTTTAAATGTCGATTAAATTTCTTAATTTTAATACCCAATGGCCAAATAGAAGCGTTTAAAGCCTTCTCAATTGCATAATCTGGAATTCCAAGTTTAAAGTTAACGAAATGAAGAGTTTGAATTTCAGTATTGCTTTTCACTAATTTCTTGCAAACAAACACATTTCTTGGAAGATCAAGTTTCTCTGCTGCAAATGAAATTATGTTTTCCTCGGTGACGTTCATATTCAATCGAGAAAGATGAAGAAACCTCAACCTAGGTACTGATGACAATGATACATCAGCTGCGTCATCCGTAGCAGTACCAACCAGTTTGAAGGTGCGTTGACCTTGCCTCCTTTTTTGCTGCTGCACTTGCATCAGCAGAATTATCAAAAACCTTGCTGGGTCTATAACCTTGGGATGGTGTCGTATGGGATAGGACAGATGAAGAGTCCGTAAACGTTGAATGTGTTGCTGTAGGTGCAGCGGGAGATTGCAAAACAGCTGGTTCACTGGGCTGATGAATTGTTATTATTTTGGTAGCCTTTTGAGATGATGACGAAGGCGGAGTAGGTGTAGGCGCTGAGAATGATGGTAAAACAGCAGCTCGGTTGGTGTTATCTGTCACATCTTTGGAACCAATTCGCATTTCAACCGAATTATTAGAGTCTATAAATGACACTTTCCGATGGACTTTGTGATGTTTTTTGGTGTTAGACTCGTTTCCTGGAGCATCACAATTATGAAGTTTAGATTTAATTTCTGCAACATCGTTTTTAAGTTGGACAATTAATGAAAGGAGAGAGCCACTAACACAAGTGCAACTATTACATCGCCAAACAAGATTACGATCCGATTGAAGGGCTATGGAAGATTCTTCGCGAAATTGTGCAGATTTTTTGTGAAAAATTAAACCACAAAAACCTTCACACTTGATAAAATTATCGCGAAGCAATCTAGGACCACAAACGGAGCAATTGTATGGCATTTCACTAATAATTAAAAATACTTGTTACGAAAAAAAGTGTGAAGTTCGAAGAACTATAATAGAACACGTCCGTCACACGACTTATGTTTTCAATGGTTTTTACGTTAAAATAAGAAACGACTTTCCTGTATGGCGGTTGCTTCAGTACAAGTAAATCGGGTGGCAGATTCACAGTGCCAACTGACACTTTTGCACTCCATCACGTACATGTGCCAACGATCAACACGACAACGTGATTCCCTCACCAAAAAGTGCTTTGTTGCACTTTTTCTTCGGTGTCATGCCGATCGCTAGCATCATGCTCGTGGGAATGGGTATGGTATGTAAATCTTTATTTTAATTAAGAGTTCCTAGTAACAACCGATGCTAATGACCTAGCGGTTGGAGACGTCTTGTCTCAAGGACCAATTCAATTCACTTTATTTAATCTTGGACTGTACATTAAGATATGATCTTTTTTGTACTAGGTATTACAATCGTAGTTTAATAAACTTAATAAATCAACAAAATACTTAAAGTAAAATATAAAAAACAAAATAACAAGTATAATGTAGTAAGCAAGTGTATCTTGTACGAAAGATACCGTGCATTCCCTGTCAGGGAGAAGAGTATCTCACGGAGAGTAAAACACGTTTATTTGTATATTTTGTATTTTGGGCTTTACTGCCACACTGCTTTACTGTTGTAATGTTTTTCTCTGACCCTTCCTTTCAATCCTTTCCTTTTATACAGTTTGTCGCAGGGAATCTATCCCCTCTATTACGTACATGCCTTACGAAATTCCCATAACCATAGATCAGCTATTTTGAATATTTAATCCAATGCATTGTGCAACCGGTCAAAGGCGCACAATACATTGGGCAACCGGTCAAAGGCACAAGCGCATTGTCAGCATTGCACCCATTCAACCGACTCGGTTTGTTTACGTTTGGTTTCACCGTTTGTTTACATCGCATTTGCTTTGCTTTTAAGGGCACGTTATTTAAAGTGTCACTGCTAAGCAAAGTGATGAGTAACATATGTAGGTCAAGGTTGAACCAAGTGGTAAAGCGCTGATCGTAGTGCTGAGCGTAGACATTTAACTTGATCGTGGTCATGGATTGGCTAATCGTGGTATTGGTACGTGATAGTGGGTGCATGTAGCGTATTCACTACATGTGGTTAAAGAGATTAGAAATTACCAATACACTAAATTACCAACTACCGAAATTACCAGTACGTTAAATTCTGCTGAAACACGGTACACTACTACCGAAAAGGAGCTACTGGCTGTCGTTTTTGCGCTTAGACAATTTCGACCTTATATCAATGGGAGAAAATTCACTATTGCTACTGACGACAGCTCTCTACAGTGGCTAATTGGGCGAAAAGATCCCACGTCTAGGCTCATGCGTTGGAGGATCCTAATGGAAGAATATGAATATACAATTGTCCACAAAAAGGGTAAATATAACACCCAAGCCGACGCACTTAGCCGAGTGCAAATCGATAGAGAAAACACAACTCAAGTTTTAGTTACCATTAGAAACTAAGAACGGACACTCGAAAGAAAAACTCCAGAAAAGATATGACACAGAAATACATCATAAACTCCCCAGACGATATAGAAGTTTCCTCTAGCTTCAACTTATTCGAGAAAAACGGGTCTATCTACGACTCCAAGCAAATAGACCTTAAAATTATAATTGATTAATAACACGAGAGAGTTGTAGATGCTGCTGAGTTCAAAATCCAAGTGGACGACATCGATTTATTTTATTTGCAATAAAAACACAACGAACACCCGCACAAAAGTGAATGCAAAAAAAAAGGGTTACTTAGTTTAGGCAATGTTGTGTCCGACTTGCATTTTCAAACATATTACAGATACAGTGCGGCAAAAGGTTTGTTTCGTCAAGGCATCCAAAAATTATAAAAGCAAAAAAATATATAAATGAATTATTATTGTGAATTATACATTAAGTAATTGAATTCCTATAATTTTTGAATTTGCCGCCAAGCGGCCATCTTTATTTGTACCCATTTGTACTAAACTTACAATTGATTAAAACAAAGAAGTAGAGGTACTCACTTTTAAACCGAACCTTTAACCCTCGCGGTCGCATTTTCATTGTCTTAACGTTAAACTTTTTTAAATTAAAGTATTTTTTAAAGTATTGTATATGCACAAAATAGTGCATTTTTTTCATGGTGCCCGAGCAAGGACAGTAATAAAATTAATAATTTATTATTGTTTTTTTAATAAAAACCGCGAATCGGTGAAGTCCGCGCATAAAATATATTGAAATATAATATATTATATACTGGAAGAGCTGCCGCATCGTTAACAAGAGCTGCCGCATCAACTGTTCCAGGAAAACATCTTCTCCACATAACCCATGTCAGGCGGAGACCAAAAAAGGGAAGTTGCTCTGAACGAGGTAAAAAAACAAAAATTGAAAGTGTAATTGATGTTGAGTGCTCAAATAAATATATACAATTAGCACTATACCACTTTCAATTCTTGTCGCTTTGCATATTAAATTATATTCAATATTAAAATATATATAAGTACATATATATACATTTATATACATATAAACACATATAAATGAAGTGCGCGTTTTAACACATATATATTTAATTCTTATAAAGTGTTATAATAAAGTGACATATTATTACAATTACAACAATTGAAATAAATAAACAAAGTTGCTGTGCTCGTTCTTGTTGCATCACCGCCACATGTTCGAAATTCAATTTGAAGCACTACGCGTCCACACTTAATCGAAATTAAATTTATACATTTCAAATTAAATTAATTTTAAGAAAAATTCGAGATTACTTGTGCAACAAATTTGTTTGTAAACAAAGTGCGAATTTGACAGTTGACGATTGTCTTTTACACATACGCATTTGACAAGTGTAGTAAGTGCATTCAGTTAACAAATTTAATTTCTGAAAGGTATTGCGCCAAGTGTGTTTAGACGGGTGCTTTAAAATTCGTGGTGACGAAATAAATATTTTTTATTTCAAAAATTACTCTGCCATTTGTCTTCTTCCACAAGTTGCATATAATTCGGTGAAATTTTAATTTAAAAATAAACTAATTTTCCCCCAATTGCGATAATTTCAATTTATAGCCGGTGTAACTTAGCGAATTGTGAATAAACTAATTTCACAAAAGTAAAGACTTTTTTCTCTAGTAAATCCTTTCAATTATTTAAAATGGCAACCAAGAAGAGACAATTATCTCCGAGCAAAAATGTGAGCCTTGATCAATAAAAAAATCAAAGATCGCTCATAACAGCAAACATTAATAGAATTAAAACGGCATTAGAACAAAAAACTATGTCACAAAATCCGATAGAGTTGGAATGTCGGCTAGAGTTATTAAACTCATATATTGATCAAGCTATGGTTTGTCAATCGGACATTGAACTAGCTGATCCAAGTGACACATTTCGTGGGGAATTAGAAGACATTTGCGTTTGTGCGAAGTCATTAATAATGTCAGTGTTGAGTAAAAGGCGTAAATCTAGAGCAATAGAATGCTCTTTTAGTGGCGCTCATCACTCACGACTTCCAAAGATGTCTCTTCCCAAATTTAGTGGCAAATACGCTGATTATAAAAATTTTATCAGCCTTTTCGAAAATTTAGTGGACAATGATCCTAGCCTTCCAGATATTGAGAAATTCAATCATCTAATTTCATGTTTATCTGGTGAAGCTTTGGGAACGGTTAAAGCTTTTCAAATAACCGAACAAAATTATCCAAAAGCGCTGGCTGGTTTAAAAAAGGTATACGACAACAATTGTCTAATATTTTTCGACAATATTTCAACGTTGTTTGATTTACCAGAAATCGCAAAGCCATCGGCTGCTGCTTTACGTAACATGATAGACACAGTTTCTGCGATTTATGACTCCCTATTGTCATTGGGTGACGAAAAGAACATCACAAATGCTATAATAATACATTTAGTGATGTCCAAAGTCGACGCAGTCACGAGGTCAAAGTGGGAGGAGCAGCTAGATTATAGCACCCTTCCTCTATGGAGCGACTGTGAAGCAGCACTCAATAAAAGATATCAGCACATATCGGCTGAAGAAGCGTCGACTTCAAGGTCTAAACCCAGTGACAAGCAATCTAAACCGAAACAGGATGTCGGTCGTCAGAAGAATCAAAGATCTTCTTTTGCGTGTGTTAAGCCGCAACCACCAAGACAACAAATAAAATTAAAATGTTTGTTTTGTAAGTCAGATGATCATTATATAACAGCGTGTCAATCATTTACTGCTCTGCCTGTCTTACAAAGATTCGAATTTGCAAAAAGTGTCCCGATATGCATCAACTGCCTTCGAAAAGGACATTCAGTATCGAAATGCAAATTGAGTCGTTGCAGTGTGTGCAATCGTTCGCATCACTCGTTGCTCCATCAGTACGGAACAACATTCAACAATGCACCCCAATCTTTGACCTCCCAAGCCATGCATGCCTCAGCTCCGACTGACCAAGTAATTCTTGCCACTGCCATCGTGCAAATAAAGGGCAAGAATGGTGAATATTTACCAGCCCGAGCTCTGCTCGACTCCGGTTCTCAAATAAATTTCATAACTGAAGAGCTTACGCAAAGGTTAAAACTTCGCAAAGAGGACAAATCCCTAAATCTGCTTGGCATTGGTAAAGCGAACACAACAGTTAGCAAAAAGGTGCATGCAGTTGTCAAATCAAGATTGAATGATCATTCCTTTGATGCAGACTATTGGGTCATGAACACCATATCAGCTTATCAACCTGATAGCGCTATAAATACTGCGAACTGGAACATTCCTCGCAATATTGAATTGGCTGACCCATATTTCCATAAGCCACAAAAAATAGATCTGCTACTGGGCGCAGAAACGTTCTACGAATTATTGTCCGTAGGCCAAATAAAACAAGGTCCTAAATTTCCAACCATCCAAAAGACATTACTCTAATGGATAGTATCTGGAAAATGTTCCATATCCTCAAGTTCAAACACAAAATTGTGTAACTTGATATGCCACGATGATTTGCCATCATTAGACAAAATAGTCCAAAAATTCTGGTCATTGGAAGAAATTCCTGGTGAATTAACTAAAATTCTCACACCGGAACAACAATTGTGTGAAGATCATTTTGTTAAAAACACACAAATCTTGCCGATAGGTCGTTTTGAGGTCAAGTTGCCTTTTAAAGAACCGCCAAGCTCACTCGGTACATCGTTTGAAACTGCCAAACGACGTTTTTTCGCACTTGAGCGAAAACTATTAAAAAATGACGAGTTAAGAGCAATGTATATGGATTTCATGAATGAATATCTCATTTTGGGACATATGTCACCGACGAATAATGAAATTCCAAAAAGCCCGCACTACTTCATTCCACATCAGTGTGTCCTAAGACCACAAAGCACAAGCACGAAGTTGCGTGTTGTTTTTGATGCGTCGAGCCGGACATCAACTCAGAAATCATTGAATGACATCTTGATGGTTGGGCCAACCATTCAAGAGGAGCTGTTTTCGACGTTGCTCCGTTTTCGCACGCATAAATTTGCAATGACTGCGGACATCGCGAAAATGTACCGGCAAGTTCTTGTTGCCAAAGAGCACTCGATTTACCAGCTCGTAGTAAGGAGACAGCATCCAGAACAACCACTTCAATATTTTCGGTTAAACACTGTCACATATGGCACTGCGCCAGCACCATTTTTAGCCATACGGTGTTTAAAAATGTTGAGCGATGTTCACGAAAATTCTTACCCATTAGGGTCAAGGATTATTCGATCAGATTTTTACGTCGATGACCTTCTAACCGGAGCCAACGAACTTGGAATTTTAAAAGAAATTCAAGTACAGGTTCAACAAGTCCTTCAAAAGGGTGGATTTCAGCTGGCAAAATGGTTTTCTAACCATCCAGCGTTTTACAATGCGGAGAATTCCGAAAAGGAAATCAGATTTAATGATTCTGATTCCACGAAAACGCTTGGAATCCAATGGCTACCGAAAAAAGATATTTTTACATTTTCATTACAACAGAACTTCCATGATCTACGAGCGACGAAAAGAAACATTTTATCTCGTCTGTTCGATCCTCATGGTTTATTATGCCCCATAGTTACCAGAGCAAAAATCTTACTACAAGAGCTTTGGATTGCAAAACTAGATTGGGATGAGTCGATTCCGTTGCGCCTTGATACCAGTTGGCAGAACTTTAAAACAAATCTGACTCAACTTCGCGAAATAGAAATACCACGGTTTGTGGAAACACATTCCAAGGCGAGAATACAGATCCATGGGTTCGCCGACGCTTCTATAAGAGCATATGGTTGCTGTATATATATTCGAAGCCAATCCGCAGACGGTATCAAGTCGACGCTACTAACAGCAAAGTCCAAGGTGGCCCCTTTGAAAACCAAATCGCTTCCGCGATTGGAACTTTGCGCAGCGCATACTCTCTCCAAATTATGGATGAGAGTATCGGCAATGTTGAATCTAGACGCCGAAAAGGTTGTATTTTGAACCGATTCCGAAATAACCTTACATTGGATCAGGACACACCCATCAAGCTTAACAACCTTTGTAGTAAATCGTGTGTCAGAAATCCAAGAGTGGACACAAAACATATCATGGAGACATGTCCCCACAAAGTCAAATCCTGCAGATATAGTGTCAAGAGGTTGTAACGTGGATGAATTAAATAGTTCAATCTGGTTTAGTGGTCCACACTTCCTCTTGGAAGATCCTACTGCTTGGCCGATAAATACTCATTTTGAGTTGTCACCGAATGATGATGCCTTGGAAAAGCGCAAAACTAATGTCGCTCTCATAGCAATCGAAGCTCCACAAAATTATTTGATGGACTTCATTGAGAGGTTTTCATCATATACAAAATTCGCAAATACATTTGCATATATGATGCGGTTTATTCGTAGACTGAAAAATAAAACCGAGACATTCGAAATAGTACCTACGGCAAAAGAATTACAATTGGCATTTTTAAAACTAATAGAAATTGTTCAATGTCACGAATTTTCCGGAGAAATTCAAAAGTTAAAACGAAAAGCCGCACTCCCTTCAAATATGCAAAGACTTAATCCCTTTGTGCATGAATTTCAAGACAGTGGTCACACATTTTCGCTACTTCGAGTAGGCGGGCGTCTTGTACATGCACCGATCGAATACGATGCGAAGTTTCCGCTGTTAGTTGGTAAAATTTCCAACTTTATTAAAACCTATTTACGATACCTACACGTTAGAAATTACCATGCTGGTCCCAAGGCATTGGTAGCTCTGCTGCGCGAAAAGTTGTGGCTAATTAATGCCCAAGAAACGTGCCGGAAAATTGTACGAAGCTGTATACATTGCTTCAAGTACAGACCGAAGTTGCTGACGCAAATTATGGGAAATTTACCAGCCGATCGTCTTAGAGCACAAAGACCCTTTCTTGTATGTGGCGTTGATTTTTGTGGTCCCGTGTATACCTCGTTAAAAATTCGCGGTCGACCCCCTGTCAAATCGTCCATAGCTGTGTTTGTTTGTTTCACATCAAAAGCTGTACATTTAGAATCAGCAACTGATTTATCTTCTGACTGTTTCATTCTCGCCCTTAAAAGGTTCATCGCTCGGAGAGGCACTCCCCAGAAGATACATTGCGACAACGGGACGAACTTCGTGGGAGCTCAGAGGAAACTCCAGGAGGCTCGCACCCAATTCGACGCAGGGAGAGCAGCAGTTCACCAGTACGCGGCCGAGGAGGGATTCAGCTTCGTCTTCATACCACCAAGAGCACCACATTTCGGCGGTCTGTGGGAAGCAGCGGTGAAGTCAGCAAAGGGACTCCTTCATCGAACCGTGGGGAACGCGCTGCTGACAATGGAGGAGCTTCAGACCGTACTAGCCGAGGTCGAAGCTCCTCAACTCAAGGCCCATTGCACCCCTAAGCGCAGACCCCAACGACGGCGAGGCGCTCACGCCCGCGCATTTACTAATAGGCGGCCCACTGCGAGCATTACCCCCGGAACAAGTGCCAGACAAGCAAATGCACTGCTTAAGAAGATGGCAGCTTGTATGCTTTCTCAAGCAGCAGTTCTGGCAGAGGTGGTCCAGGGATTACCTGCTGAGCCTGCAAACACGAAACAAGTGGGCACGAGAGCAACCCAATCTCGTCGTCGGCCAAATCGTCATGGTCCACGAAGACAACGCACCCCCCCAGCAGTGGACAACAGGAAGAGTCGTCGCAGTCATCGCAGGAGAGGACGGAAAGGTCAGAGTAGCCGACGTCAAGACCAGAGGAGGGTTGATTAGGCGACCAATCACCAAGCTGGCGGCCCTGCCTGATGAGTCTTGAAGCCTTGCAGGCCTTCAACGCGGCCGGTGTTTCGTCAAGGCATCCAAAAATTATAAAAGCAAAAAAATATATAAATGAATTATTATTGTGAATTATACATTAAGTAATTGAATTGCTATAATTTTTGAATTTGCCGCCAATTTGCCGGCCATCTTTATTTGTACCCATTTGTACTAAACTTACAATTGATTAAAACAAAGAAGTAGAGGTACTCACTTTTGAACCGAACCTTTAACCCTCGCGGTCGCATTTTCATTGTCTTAACGTTAAACTTTTTTAAATTAAAGTATTTTTTAAAGTATTGTATATGCACAAAATAGTGCATTTTTTTCAAGTAAAAAAATTATTTTAAGAAGTTAACAAAAGTAAAGAACATGATTATTTTTTAACATCCAAACTAATTAAAGACCATAAATGTTTTCTAAACATCCCGGCCCTCCTGGAACGAGTTTCAGGAATAAGGAAGTAGTGCTATTTTGGCGGACAATTGAACCCTGATTCGTCTTGATTGTAGCAACTCGAACGTGACCATCCGCACCTGGTGTGACAGCTTCAATTTTGCCAAGAAGCCATTTCGTTGGAGGAAGATTGGGCTCCTTCAGCACACTACGTCGCCAGGTTTCAAACTCGTCTTTGTTTGTTGCCACTTCGATCGTGTTTGAAGTGTGGTGAGATACTCCACATTCCACCTTTTCCAAAATCCTTGGACCATGCTCTGTAGGTGATTCCAATGTTGCAATCGGTTTGTAGGTGTGATCAACAGGTTTGGTTCTGACACCGCCGTATAAGGTTCACCTATAAGGAAATGGGCAGGTGTAAGAGGATTTAAATCTTCATCAGATATATAACACAATTCAATATACACTCAATTTGTGTAAGCACTGTGTACAAGTCTTCGAATGTCAGGATGGAAGACCCAAGAACTCGACGTAAATGCAACTTGACTGATCTAACACCAGCCTCCCATAAAGCACCGAAATCTGGCGTAGAGGGCGGAATGAAATGCCAAGCGATATTGTCCTTGGCTAGCGATGCAGTGATTGCGTCATTGAAGGCTTCTGACATAACCAACTTGTGCATATCAGTGAGGCAGCGACGAGCACCTTGAAAGTTAGTTCCGTTGTCGCTGTAGATATTGGTTCACAGTCCTCGGCGGGACTAGAATCGCCGTAAAGCTGCGAGAAAGGCATCAGTAGTGAGGTCGCTTACTAACTCAAGGTGTATCGCCTTAGTAGATAAGCACACATAGAGCGCTATCACTTCGAGAATTTGGGATTACGTCCCCGAGAAAGCCTTATAGTTATCGGTCCAGCGTAGTCGCACCCGGTGTTGGTGAATGGGCGACTCAGTTGAATTCGTGTGGCTGGTAGATTACCCATCAGCTGCTGGCTCGTCAGCTTACGTTGCATAAAACAAACCTTGCAATTCCGAACGATTTTCCGGATTAGATTTCGGCTTCCCAAGATTCAATATCGCTGCCTTACTATGGCGAATGTTTCAGATACTCCTGTATGTAAGTGGTTGTTGTGGATATCGGACAATGCGAGAAGAGAGTTTATTATTGTTGAGAAGAAGAATGGAATGTTTAAGTTAAAGGAAACAACTGCATTTTTTCGAAAGCAGTCCCTCGTTGTCCACAAAGGGCGAGTATCGGAAGAGTTTAGATTTGGATGGAAGTTTATGATTTTTAATTAGGTACCGAATATCCGCACTGAATGAATTTTGTTGGATGTTTTTAATGATAAGGGCTTTTGCATGTTGTATCTCACATAAGTTTAGACCAGAGGAACGTCGAGTAAGTGATGTTGCACGACAATTGAAGGAAAACCGAGGGCAATACGCGACTATTTGTATTTGATACCACGAGGATATATTCTCGACGAGTTCCTCAACGACATCGATTTCAGTGGATATTACAAGCGCTTGTTTTGATTGTTAAAATCCGAATTTTGTGATAATAGGTGTGATTTTGGCCAGCATTCGTCACAGGAGATAGCCTGTCCACCAAAGATTGTGGGCAGCAAGGTTGGATGGGGTTATACCCCTTGAAGTACAGTCGGCAGGGTTTGATTCCGACGCGATGTGATGCCATGAATGGCGTGGAATCGTTTCGAGTCTGGCAGCTGTGCGGTTTGCCACAAATATGGTCCAACGTCGAGGTGGGGAAGAGAGCCAATGTAGTACAATTTCCGAGTCGCACCACGCATAAATTGTTGAGATTTCAGTTGCTATAGATGATTTGATACGGCTTAGTAAACGAGTTAAAAGTAACGCACCACAGAGTTCCCATCGGGGAATCGAAATTGGCTTAAATGGCGCCACCTTTGTTTTTGCCGATAGTAGGGTGACTTGGAATGTCCCATCCTTCTTTCTGCAACGAGTATAAACCACGGCGGAGTAAGCTGAAGACGATAAATCCGAAAATCCATGTAGTTCGATTCCTTCCGTTGATGTCAACACATTTCGCGGAATCCGAAGTAGCTCAAAAGTTCCTGTCGATAGGTGTTCCATCGTTGAGCCAAAGGGGTAGGTAGTGGATCATCCCAGCCGAGGTTTAACTTCGACGACCAAAGTTCTTGGAAGAGCATTTTAAATAAAATTACCGAAGGAGCTAACAATCCTTATGGGTCGAAAATTCGCGAAACTTCCGAAAGTAGAGTCCGTTTTGTAGATGATGAAGCCAAGGGTGGCTTTGACAGCTGATACGACAAATCGTCACTGATAGGATTCCAGTACATGCCAAGAACTTTGATAAAAGGATTTGTGCGTTCAGTATCGAAAATAGAATATTCGCGTTGATCGCTTGAGATACCAGCGAGCAGAGGCCAGCAATTGAGCTCCATTTCCAGTTTAGCCATCGATAAGAGGGTCACAAGCTCAGATTTCAGCGCGATTAAATCCTCGATGCTGTTTGATCCAGTCATGATGTCATCCACGTATACATCATTCACGTGGATATCAGAAGCGTTTGGGAACTGGGCCTTGTAGTCAACTCCTAACTGCTTCAAGATTCGAACTGATAAAAACGGAGCTAACGCAGTACCATACGTAACGGTACATAACCGGTAATGTTGGACGGATTCTGAGAGATTATCGCGCCAAACAATGTGTTGATAATCGGTGTGTAACTCATCCACCCAGATCTGACGAATTATTTTTACAACATGCTGCCGATGCTGCCGAAAACGCAAGGTTACACCAATCAAATCTCGCTGAATTGGAGGGCCTACCAACAGCGTACTGTTTAAGGACTGACCGTCCGAATCTTTTACAGATCCATCAAACACAACGCGTAATTTCGTAGATGAGCTGTCGGGTTTCAAGCCTGCATGATGGGGTAAATAGAACTTTTTACCCAGGGCTGAATTTGCTTCATCCGACGGAAACCTTTCCATGTGACCAAGTTATAGGTATTCCCTCATGAAATCCGAATACAACTGATGCAACTGAGGATTGTTTTGAAATCGTCGTTCGATGGAGTGTAAGCGCGAAATTGCTGATGGTAGTGTGTTTCCGAAAGTGGGTTGCGGGGTTTTGAAAGGTAATGCAACAACATATTTACCATCCGAAAGCGAAAGTTTGACGAAAGTTTTGCTTAGCAGGGTCATTGATGAAAGTTTCGTCCTTAAGAGGTGCGACTTCTTCAACCTCCCAAAAATGTTGAAGTAACGCGTCCACATCGACTGCAGAGTGAAATGAGGACAATCTGGTTTTAGTTAATGTCCTGTCAAAAAGTTCCCCATTTATTATCCAATCAAATGATGCTTTGAGCGAGTGGAACATCGTCCGGACCAGATATTTGCTCTCCTTTCAAAATGCTCCAAAGTCGATCAGCACCTAGTAGGACATCAATAGGAGCAATTCGATTAAAGTGAGGATCAGCCAGCTCCAACTTCACACAATGAAGCGTCAAAGGAATGGGTAGGCAAGTTCGAAGTGAGCTTATTCAAAACGAATGCATCGATGCACAAGGAATTTGTGTTGACTCGAGAACAAAGTTGAAACGAGATGCATCCCTTTGTGTAACCAACTTCCATAGAGGATAGACCGGAGACGGGAATTCGAGCATGCTTGCGAGGATATCTGAGTCTTTGTGCGAATGATTCCACAACAACAGATTTAACAGAGGCTAATATTGTTGGCAAAATGGTTTGCTTTCGATGATGTATTTGAACCGAATGATTATTGACGGCTGAAGAAGTGGATGTATGCGAAGGCGCCGAAGAAGAAGTGGATTCATGTTGATTGATGTCGAACGATTAGATTTAGAGATAGAAGAGGGTTCTGAAGACGACGAGATATTATTCCTTGAATCTTCGGGATGGACCAACGAATGATGACGCAATTTGCAAACGCGACACCGAAAGGTAGATCGACATTGATTCGACGAATGCCCAGCCCGAAGGTAATTAAAACAGAGAGAGTTTGTCTTTACTAAGTCCCAACGAGAAAAATTGTCTAATCCAGTGCATCACACCTTGATTGTAAGAACTCTAACAATTCACTAATATCACAATCGTGCCGAGCACCGACCTTCTCTGCCCAAGCCTGGTTAGTGTCCGAATCCAGCTTGTGCAATAACAGAAAAATGAGCCATGGATCACGATCATTCTTTTTTAAAGCATTAAGTCCGCGCACTTCATCTGCACGGTCTGTGATTTTTCGAAGAATCTGAACGTTATTGACACTGATTGCGGGAAGCGATACAAATGATTGTATGAAAGATTTCACGATCAAATGCACCCGATCGTATCGCGCCGCTAAGCGATCCCACGCTTCCAGATAATTTTATAAGATTCGTCACATCATCCCGAAGGAATGATTTCAGGTACTGAAATTTTTGTGTTGCAGTCAGATTACTTCGACTGTCAACTGACCCCGCGAAAAGATCACGAAAAGTTGGCCAATCCTTGTGAGTTCCCGAAAAAGGCGGAATAACGATAGGTGGTAACACAACCGAACTGGAATTAAGCTTCGATGAAGAATTTAATTTGTCAAGAAACGTGGATTGCTGATTTACAAGTCGTTCTATTATCGAACTGTCACTAACCTTTTGAGGCGCATCCTGTATACCGCCAATAGATTTAACAATTTCAGCATGAGTATAAAAATATTTGTTCTCGTATTCCGCAAACACCCTCAACGTCCATGAGGTCACTGCCTTTAACATGCGGCAGATAGTCATTATGAAACGACGCAAACTCTTGCCACGATTCCTAAACCTCTAAAATTTCGATTGATGTGGATTGATTTATTTTGTCCGCAAATAAAGCAGCTCGATTTAAGCGTGCTTGCGCATTTTCCCGCTGCAATCTAATTTTTTGCGCGCTCATTTTCAACTGCAAAATTCTCACAACGGATACACAAAAAAAGAAAAACCGAAGAGAAGGGAAATTAAATAAAATAAATGTGCGAACGATTACTTTATTAGAACCTATACGAAACACGTGTAAGAAAAAGAAAATCTGCAATCAAAGTTTCTGAATGCAATGTTTCACACGTGGAAATTCCAAAAGGTTTTTGTCTTTTCGCGTTTCACTTTATTAATTCGGCAACGAAGGACCAATTTTTGATTAATAACACGAGAGAGTTGTTGATGCTGCTGAGTTCAAAATTCAAGTGGACGACATCGATTTATTTTATTTGCAATAAAAAAACAACGAACAACCGCACAAAAGTGAATGCCAATAAAAGGGTTAGTTTAAGCAATGTTATGTCCCACTTGCATTTTCAAACATATTACAGATACAGTACGGCAAAAGGTTTTTCAAGTAAACAAATTATTTTAAGAAGTTAGCAAAAGTAAAGAACATGATTATTTTTTAACATCTAACCAAATTGAAGACCATAAATGATTTCTAAACAATAATACTACCCCTGAGGGAGTCAATAGAGGAAGAAAGCCTAAAGAAGAGGGTCCTTACTTTATTTAACCATACCTAGGAAATATTCCACTTTCCAACCAGATAACAAATCTAATCTTGGTAGGGTTGTACTACCCATCCCATTTAGAGTACCAAGAGATCGACAAATCTCGGAATATTGTCTAAACGACATTAAAGTAAAACTCGCGGAACATAAGTCAATAGTTCGGCCTGGCAGCAACTGACAACGATTCAAAGAATATTTAAAAAAAAAACTCCTTGAAAAGACCTTCCAAATGCATGACATAGTCATACACCTCTTTACCGACGAAAGACTCTTCCTGACTAACACTAATGATAAGTTAAAGGCTTTACATGAAAACCACGAGTCACCATTCGGTGGACATCAAGGTATCACCAGAACCATCAAACGAATTAAAAGACACTACTACTGGCCTACAATTACAAAAGACACTACTGAATACATCCGTAAATGTGAATTATGCTAAAAGAACAAATTATCTAGAAGTAGTAAAACCCCTATGAAAATAACTACTACAAGTAAAACACCATTTGAGCGTATAGCCTTGGATATAATAGGTCCACTTCCCGATAGTCATGATAGCAACAAATACATCGGTTGACTGAGAAACGATAAATCAAGTTTTCATTCACTCCAGTTATTTCAGTGAATTCATTTAATTAATTTATGAATAATTAAAAAAAAAAAATAAAGCTATTTGAACAACTGATTTTCAAAAGGCTCAATTTCGCGGTGAAAGAAACTTTAAGTTCTCACCAGCATGGATTTATTAGTGGTCGTTCCACAACAACGAATTTATGTCTTTCTCTCACTTTTGTGTTTCTGCCTTGGAAAAAGGATTGCAGGTTGATGTTTTGTACACAGATTTCGTAAAAGCTTACAATAGAATTCATCATGGGCTTTTAATAAATAAGCTTAAAAGAGTGTGATTCAAGTTCCGTTTTCTTGAATGGTTGAAATCATATTTGTCAAATCGGTAACAGATAGTTAAAATCGAAAGTTTTCAATCTTCTTTCGTAGAGGTACAATCGGGTCTGCCTCAAGGCAGTCATTTGGGACCACTCCTTTTTAATCTCTTTGTCAACGACATTCCGGACTGTTTTCAGTTCTCTAATTGTTTAATGTTTGCAGATGATGTGAAATTATTTTCATCTATTTCTAAAATTGATGATTGCTTGAACTTTCAAAAAGATATAAACAAATTTTTCGAATGGTGTGTATACAACCACCTGAAGCTGAATATTTCAAAGTGCAAAGTTTTTAGTGCTTTTCGCTTATTACAACGCACGTCATTTAATTACAGTCTTGGTAATGAAAGTCTCTTATCAGCCACTGAAGTTAAAGACATTGGTGTTATATTTGATTCCAAATTGTCTTTTTCAGCTCATATGGATTATGAAATGTCTAAGGCCAATTCTTTGCTAGGCTTTTTAAAACGCAACTCGGTGACATTTAAGGATGTTTATACTTTAAAGACCCTATATTTATCCTTAGTAATACCCATTTTGGAATATTGCTGCGTTATTTTGTCTCCTTTTTACCAAAATTCCTCTGATAGAATTGAAAACATTCAGAAAAGATTCACTCGCCTTAAGAAATTTAAGGTGGTCCGAAGGTCTGCCTAGTTATAGTTCTAGATGCGCGTTAATTGATTTAAAATATTTAAAAATCGTAGACAAACTCTGAGTGTTCTTTTCATTAAGGATACACTCGATGGCAGAATTAATTCTCCGGATTTAATTACACTTATGTCTCTTTATGTTCCTGAGAGAAACCTAAGAAATAGGAATCTTCTCTGTTTTATTCCTAGTCTCAGGACAAATTATGGACTAAACGAAACCGTAACTCGCCGTTATTCTTATTTAATTTATTTTTTTAATTTATCATGAAGTCGACCTTCATAGAAATATGTTTAAAACAATTGTACTGATTCTTTTTAAAAATGTTATTTCTAATTAGCTATAGTCAACAGATTATATATCCATTGATGAATAATAAATAATAAATAAATTGGGATATGACAAAATGGGTGGATTGATAATTTTTTCTTTCAAGATTCTGAAGGACTCGTTGCAGAAAGCATCCCATATGAAATCGATATTTTTTCTTAGTAATCGTGTTAATAGTTTCGACAATTCTGCAAAGTTAGGAATAAATCTTCGGGAATAGTCTACAAAATCGAGGAAGGACTTGATGTCTTTGGCTTTCTTAGGTACTGGGAATGTTTTTACGGGCTAAATCTCGGGATCACCTTTTATTCCCTGTTCCGAAATTATGTGTAAAATGAGATTTTTCAGGTTGGAGTTTCAGATTATGATCACGGTTAAGAACCGTAATTAGTTTTTTTTTGTTGTGATCGTCTAGATCGTACCCACAGATGACAATATCATCCATGTAAACAAAGCATTCTATACCTTGTAATCCCATCAGAACGCTATTCATTTATCGTTGAAATGTGGCTGGTGCATTTTTGAGACCGAATGACATGCGATTATATTCATAATGCCCATATGGTGTGCTTAACGCTGTTTTATATTTATCCTTCTCGTCCATTAGAATTTGGTAGAAGCCTTTGGCAAGGTCCATAGTAGTAAAGTACTTAGCTCTTCCTAGTTGGTCCAAGATGAACGTAATGTTAGGTTGAGCGTAAGCGTCTCCAACAGTCAGCTCGTTCAGCTTCCTGAAATCGACCACTCTCCAACGTTTGGTACCATATTCTCCCGGCTTTTTCGGTGCTTCTTCGAATAGCCTGCTCGTTTTAGATGATTTTTAAACGATTGATGTTTAGTACCTCCACTTATTTCCTGACAGCTCCTGTGCCGGTCTTGCTCCATCAGCTCAAAATCTCATGGACTTTTTCAGTGACAGGCCGAACAGTGCGAGGTGCATCTTTTACATCGAAATTTCCGGAACGGAATTGAACAAACTACTCCTGGGTCTGCCATTCACTCACAGCATTCTCACCGTAAAGTGCAGAAATGTTTCGGGTTTTTGCAGCGTTTTTACCTTTTTTATAGAAAAAAAGCGTCACATAGCGTATCTTTTTAGATATCTCACTCATATTCAAATTCGTGTAACTTTTAATACGAGCAACGAATTACAATTACGTTTGACACAATCAGATTAGTGTTTCCAGATATATGGACACTAACACCATCTAGTGACAAAAAACCGCGGAGACTTTTTGTATAACCTATTACTTAAGTATTTTAGCAGAAAAGACTGGTACTTGCCTAAAATCAAGTACCAGTACAAGGTACTGAAATACATGTACAAGTACCTGTACAAATACTGGTACTAGTACTTGTATTTTATTTTATACAGCCCTGGTCCCAGACCGGTAAGGACGATTATTCTATTCGTCGTCGTGGAGACGTTTATAACGGCTTAAATATTAATTAAGATTAAGATTGGCAACAAATGGAATATTGTCACTCCATGTAAAGCCAAAAGGTAAATGCACTGTCTCAAAACATTGTCTGTACACTACAATATAGCGTCAATAGCGTGTAAGTACTTAACCGATTTCAATAATCTATACAACAAATGAAAGGAAATTTGTCATACAATACTTATTCCTATACTTTAATTTTTAAAGAACTCAATATAAGCAGAACGCCAACAAGCCCTTTTCATAAACTCAGAAAATTATCTGTACACAGTATAAAATTTAAATTACTTTTAGATACATAATATCGATATGCATCATGTTAGGTTATAATATTGCCTTCGAAAATTTGCTGAAGGATGTTAGAATTAAATATTTATTATATTTTAAGATGGCGTTACAGCTCATGAAGAGCCCAAGCTCTCTCATTCACTTATGTTTTGGACCCTATACTGCCGGTTTCAAACAGCAAAAGCCGAGAAGCTTTTTCAAGGCAAGTGTATTGCGGGGGATTTGGCCAGTACCCGCCGAGGAGAGAAGCCGCGAAATGAACATTCGATAGCGTTGGTGTTATCGGGATCCGAACTCGCTCATCGCGCGTCAGCAGCCGACACACTACCCACTGCGCCACGGCGTTCTCAAATATTTATTATATTGGGGGAACAAATATGTAAGTTCGGTCCGTTTCCAAAAAATGGCTCTGGCTATTATAAACGTAGGTGTTTCATAATGACACCTGATCTCGGTGAATTCGCAGGGGTTAGATAACTATCAACAACATTCAGTATATATCACTTTGAGTTTTATAAAAAAAACTTGTTTTTTATTGTGTTGAAAATGTCAAATTTTGTGTTTAGTTAACACAACGCTTGAAGGTTTTAATTTTTTGCTTAAGTGAAACTGAAATGCGTCAAATGCTTGTGAAAATTTATATGACAATGATCCAACTGATAAAGTATATAGGGAGTACTGATTTCAGCGTTGAAGATAAGCCTCGTTCTGGACAACCAAAAAAATTCAAAGACAAAGAAATTGAGGCATTACTTGATGAAGATCTGAGTCATATGGAACTATGGTTTGCAGATTTATTGGAAGTATTTAAGAAGCAGTTTCTGTACGATTAAAATCCATGGGAATAATTCAGATGCAAGGCGATTTGGTCCCTCATAAATTAAAACCGAGACATGTTGAAAGACGATTTTTCACTTGCGAATATCTGATTCAAAGGCAAAAAAGAAAGGGTATTTTACATCGGATTGTGACTGGGGACAAAATATGGATATTCTGCGATAATCTCAAGAAAAAAAAAAAATACTGCGCTAAGCGTGGTGAATCGTTACCATTGACCTTAACACCAACACCAAAGTAAAATTTGAGTTTGGCGGTCATGCTGTCATAAACAGTATATACCGTTGTATAGAGCTCCTACAATCGGGCAAATCCATTACGGGCGATCGGTATAGACTACATCAAACAACATGACAAAGTTATAAAAATCGATAGAATTAATTTGTACGCCAATATATTAATTTGGCCCTCCTGTGGGATAAGGGTTCAAAATGACAGTCGTAAAAGGTGACTAAATTCCCAATGGATCCTTGGCTCATGATGGCTTTGAACTTCACACACTCACATCACTATAACAATACACCATTACAACACCACATTCAAAACAATATAAAAACTTCGGCCCACTTTGAACTTAAATATGGCTGGTCTTCCTTATTTAAAATACTCCAACTATGGAAGGAAAAGCATCCATTTCAAAAAATGCACAAAAGTCGCCTGAAGTTTTATATATCTAAAAAAGGCAGGTAGTACATTGACTGCACTTGAAAAGAAAGGAAAAGTGCAACAACGTCTACCGCGACCGATGAATGTCTTCGGAATAGAATTCAGTCGGCTAAACGCAATCATGAGATTTTTACCACAAAGCGCTTATAAAATAAAATCACGGAAAAATGACACATGGACCATACATCTGTCGGACGCTGAAAGTCTGGTGTCACTAATGTTAACCACTGAAAAAAATCAGTGGTATACTTACGAAAACAAGAGGCCCACACGCGTCATATCCAAAGGAAAAAGTTATCGCTGATCGGCGCTGAAGAAACCAACGTCTGGTGGTCTGCCATTGTTTTTGTTAACATTCGGCAAAAGCCATTACGTGAAAAAAAATTTACCCAATTAAGACGATACTCAATATTATTGTCAAAATAGAACTGTACCGCACAACAACAAGGCTTGTGCTCCAATGCAAACGTTGCCGGGGATACAATCATATATAGGCTTATTGCAAGAAAGACCCACGTTGCGTCGAGTGCGCTGGACCTCACAGAAAATGTCGGCATATCAAAATAATCCCCCGCAGTTTGCGCGAACTGCAAGGGAAAACATCCGGCAAACTACCGAGATCGTAAAGTAGATAAAACGCTACAAAAACGGTGGGAAAAAATAAATTAACCCCAAAATAAAAATCTAAAATTGGACCCAGCCGCTAAAAAGCCAACAGTTGAGGCGAACGTATTAAAAAGCAAACGAAGCACTAAGATATATGCCGAAGTTGCGGTACTAATAACAAGAATCAACAATACTCGCACGAATACACAACCTGATTCTAAAGGGTCCGCCATCTAACGTTTTTTTTTTCAAGTAGTGCTGATTTCGTGAATGGTAACACTTAGCTCATGTCTGATTTGACAGATAATTAGTTTTATCCTTCCGCTGAACGAATATGGTTGTGTATACGCTTGAACAACGCTGGGAAATATTGCGACATTACTTTGAAAATCATGGTAATGTTGCAGAATGTGTGCGAAAATTGCGTACGGATTTTGGAAGAAAAGAAGCACCGTCAGCTCCGTATGTTCGTTATCTTGTGAAAAAAATGAAAGAAACTGGCATCCTCATCGATAAACCAAAGCGTGAAAAGCCAAAAACAGTGCGTACACCCGAGAATATTGCTGCTGCGGCAGAAAGTGTGCGTGAAGCGCCATCAACATCAATTCACCGTCGTTCTCAACAATTGAACATTTCGGAGACATCATTGAGACGAATTTTGCATAAAGACCTTGGTATGACGCCATACAAAGTCCAATTGGTTCAGGAGTTGAAGCCAACTGACCATCCAATGCGTTTTCGCTTCGCTAAGTGGGCCTGCGATCGACTTACAGAAGATGCCGATTTTGCCAAAAAAATCATCTTTTCAGATGAAGCTCATTTTGATCTTGGCGGGTATGTAAACAAGCAAAATTGTCGCATTTGGGGCACAGAAAACCCGCACGCATACATTGAAAAGCCGGTGCACCCAAAACGAGCCAATGTTTGGTGCGGATTTTGGTCCAGAGGCATAATTGGGCCATTTTTCTTCGAAAATGAGCAAGGAGTGGCCGTTACAGTCAATGGCGATCGTTATCGGGCCATGTTGAACGAATTTTTGTTCACAAAAATTGAAGAGGAGGATATTGGCAACATTTGGTTTCAACAGGACGGCGCTACGTGCCACACAGCCGAAGCTACACTCGATGTTTTGCGCCCTGTTTTTGAAGATCGCATTATCAGCCGCAGAGCTGATGTCGTTTGGCCACCTCGGAGCTGCGATTTGACACCGTTGGACTATTATTTGTGGGGTGCCGTCAAAGATAAGTGTTACGCCGACAAGCCAGAGACAATTGACGCTTTAAAGGACAATATTCGTGAAGCCATTGGTGAAATACAGCTGCACACAATCGATAATGTGCTTAAAAATTGGACCGATCGTGTAGGCTACTGCACGAGGCAGCCATTTGAATGAAATTATTTTCCATTATTAACCGGAAGGATTGTACTTTCAAATAAAAAAAGAAATTTGAGAAAATATTCAGTAGTTTTTTTTTATAGCATTTTCAAAAAAAAAAAAATTATTTGGCGGACCCTTTATAATGAATATCTTGTCTGCTATCCTTGAAAAGCTTGAAGAACAGGGCAGGACAAACCAATTTATATTCGAGAGAGTAAGTACTATCGAAAATAGGTCCCTTCAACATATGAATTATGAAACTGCTGAAAATTTTATTGTAACTTGAAACCCCAATGAGCTATCGCAAAAACTTTGCTAACTGGAAATACTTCTAAATCAGTAAAGTATCGACATATGCTTGGTCTCTGAAACCCACCTGACATTGCAATCGCATGCTAAACTAAAGGGTTTTCATGACTACCATGCTTGCCACCCGTCGGAAAGGGCACGGGGAGGATCAGTATTTTATTAGAGATGGTATTGGACACTCCGCAAATAAAGGTAATCCCCGAGTCAATGCAAATAGTACAGTTCGCGTTAAAAACAAAAATTGTTGTTTCAGTATCTCATCAATATTTTCTACACCGCGCAGCTCATTCGAAAAGAATGGACTTACCAGCCAATTTAATTCCCTTGCTATACAATTTCTCATTGGTGGTGACTTTAACGCTAAACATACGTTTTGGGGTTAAAGATGTATTTCATAAAGAGGCAAAACGCTTTACGAAGCTTGTAAGGAATGCGCTGAATTACTGGCCGTCGGATTTCGCAAAAATAACTGATCTTATCGATTTCTTTATTGTTAAGTGTATTTCTGATAGCGACATCAGCGTCGAAGAAAGCTTTGACTTTTCCTTAGACCGCTCACCGCTATTAAACTATACTCTTATAAAAAACCTTGACCCACCTTTGTAAGAATGAGGTTGCAGAAGGTATTCGACAGGTTCGTCAGATAGTACGCAGCGTGGATTAATACTTCCTATCATAAAAAAGGGCCGCAGCTAGCTTCTCAGTAAATTATCCACCTCGAATTAGAGGTCTAGTTAAGGAGAAGCTGAAAACGCGTAAACGAAGGCAACAAAGTCGAGCACCACAGCATAAAACTCATTTGAATCGATTATGGACTGTGTTCAAAAAATCAATTAGGGGTTTTAAAAACCCAACGGCGGGCTTATCCTCTAGGTTAAACTATCAGATGTCTCAAAAAGCATCAAATGGAAGAATCACCAATAAGAAAGTCTAAATGAATGGGCAAAGGGAGATAAAGAAAAAGGGGGCTGAATATATTGAGGACATTTTTGAACCATCCACAGGTCAATAGCTTACAGAATTTGTTTATCCGACGGACGAAACATCGGAACATTTTTTTAAACCATGCACAGGTCAATAGCTTACAGAATTTGTTTATCCGACGGACGAAACATCGGAATATACAATCACACGTTCACTGAACCAAAGGCTATTGTCGAATCGTTTAAAACAAACAAGGCTCCTGGTTATCTAGTTACAGAAGAAGTTCTCAACCAAGTTCTCTACCAAGAAAGGCTTTACTACAACTCCTATTTCGTATTAATGCCGCAATTAAATAAGAATATGTTCCGAGCCAGTGGAATGTCGCAGAAGTCATAAGCCGTTTAAAGCACTAACGGACAAGAAATGTTACTAATAATTTCAAAAATTTTAAGCGAATTTTACTTAATCGCTTAAAATCGATTAATGAAAAAAAAAAAAGACCAAGTATATCGAATAACTGATGTAATAGTAAAAGCACTCGAACACAAACTGATATGTTCAAGTGTATTTCTTGACGTTTCTCAAACCTTTGTGGCATTGAGAACAATCTTACGAGAAAAGCTGGTAAGCGAATAGAGTATTTTACTTTAAAGTGATTTCGGCTGGCGTTCCCCAAGGAAGACTCCGGTCACTTCTGTATTTACTTTATGCTGTATATACTTATGCTCAAACCTTTGTGGCACTGAGAACAATCTTACGAGAGAAGCTGGTAAGCGAATAGACTATTTTACTTTAAAGTGATTTCGGCTGGCGTTCCCCAAGGAACTGTACTCCGGTCACTTCTGTATTTACTTTATGCTTTTGATATACCGCAAATGCAAGATTTCATCCTAGCCACATTCGCCAATGATACAACTACATATTATTGCAAAAAGGAGATCGGTTGAGGAATCAACTATGAAACTGCAACTACCCTTGACCGTGTAAATGACTGGACAAAGACTTGGCGAATAGCGTTTAAAAAAAGTTTGAACGAATGGCATATATCTTTAGGGCTGCATCAAGAAAAGTAATTATAAGGTTATCGTCAATGCACCGTCATCTGACTATCGTAATTGTGAAAAGTGAAACAAAAAAAATTGCAGTGAAACATAAACGTCGACTTGGGGATCACGTAAATAGCACTGCTTTCCAATTACTCGACAAACAAAATGTATTGCGCCGTCTTCAAAGGACAAAACCTCGCGATAAACTTTAACCGCACGAATATAGCAGAAATTGCGGGAATCTTCATTGGATTGTCGCCTGCCAAATGCGAATACATCGAGAACGCAATATTGCTAGATAAGTAGAATGACTTATTTGCAGCATAAACTGGGTTCGAAGGGAGGTGGTTTTAGTGAGTTGGAATGGAATACTACTATGAGCATGAGTTTACGATCCTCAAAGACTTTTTAAGACTTCCACATGTGAAAACTACGATATAATATTCAAACACAATCTACTTGGATATCACCAAATGGGGTCATGCGCAGTACACCATACCAACGTACTGCGATTCTGACCACATTCTAATCATCGCTAATTTAAAAGGCGAATCTAAAAAGCCTAATTCACATAAACTTCTTCTTTTCCTTTTTTCTGTCGTCGTTATGGTCAGAAGTGTAGGACCATAACCTTCCCACTTAACTGCATTCCTACTGGTCCGCTTGTGGGGTCCGCCGGTTTGACCTCAGAAAGTAGCGGCAGGCTTCCCGGTTTGGGATTACTTCATCGCTGAGGCCAATCAAATGCTGGTGTTTTTGCATTTGTTTGCACCAATTGTTTTTCGGCCTGCCTTTTTTGTGTGTTGAAATTGGAACGTTGATTGATATGGCCGGGGTTCAAAGGATCTCTCCTTTGAACATGGCAATACCAACTGAGTCGGTCGCGCTCTATCTTTCTTGTGATGGTTTCTTTTACGTCGAGGCTTCCTCGGATCTTTGAACTTCTAATTCTGTCACGCTTTGTTACTCCCGCTGTCATGCGAAGCATCTTCATCTCAGCTGCCGTTAATTTGCTCTCATACTTTTTGTGCATTGTCCAGTATTGTGAACCGTATGTGAGCGCCGGACGTACAACTGAAGTGTAGAGCCTTCCTTTCAGCTTAGGGGGCATTTTTCGATCACAGAAGATGGCGGAGTTTTCCCGCCACTTCATCCACCCTACGCTTACGCGATGGTTGATGTCGTCATCACAAGTTGCTTCTTTATTAATCATATATCCCAGATATTTAAACTTTTCACACTTGGGAAGCACTCTTCCATTCAAGTAAATGTCTGGAATAGGCTGATGAGGGTCAGAGAACGGGAAGCACAGATACTCTGTCTTCTTTGAACTAATACGATACCCGTGTCCCTCAAAAATGTCCACCCACACATCAAGTGCTCGTTATAGGGACGCCTGATCATCACTTATAATGGCTCCATCGTCAGCAAAGAATAGCTGGTGCACATTGGGGTCCGTCACCTTTCCTTCAAGCAAGCAATCAAGGACTGCTATAAAGAGCAGTGGGCTGAGGACACTCCCTTGGTGTACACCGACTTTGATTGCGAACTCTTCGGTGACTCCTGCGGTGCATCTTACTCTTGTCGTTGCTCTCTTGTACATGTCCATGATCACTCGCACGTAGGTTTCTGGAACTCCTTTTTGTCTTAGCGCTACCCATAAAAGATCTCTTGGTTGCCAGTCAAAGGCCTTCTCGAAATCAACCAACACCATATGCAAGTTCTTTGAACAATCACGATGCTTTTCCATCATGACCCTTATACTTTGGATTGCATCTGTTGTTGATTTACCCGAGACAAACCCGCACTGGTCATCAGATAGTCGTATTATTTTCCGCAGTCGGCTATCTAATACCCGTTCAACGATCTTCATGGTGTGCGACATCAGCTTGACAGAACGGTAGTTATCACAATTTCGGGTATCACCCTTTCCTTTGTGCAAAGGAAGAAGATAGCTTTCCCTCCATTGATTAGGCATAGTGTCGCCTCTCATAAGTTTGGAGATAAGAACCATGAGCCATCTAGACCCGATGTCTCCCATCTTTTTCCAGAACTCAGAGGATATCCCGTCCGGCCCAACAGCTTTTCTTTTCTTGGAGTTTTTAACCGCGTACCGAACTTCTTCGACTGTGATGTCGGATATTTCGGCATGATTCGGGGCGGCTCTTGGAAAGTACATTCGGGGAAACTGTTCGTTCAGAAGTTCCTCGAAATACTGTCGCCATCTGTGGAGAATTTTTTCGTCTTCCACAAGGAGTTGACCTTCAGCATTGTTAATAAACTTTGGAAAACGAATCTCCTGAGCATTTTTTCTTCTCTGGGCGGCTATCTTAAAGATATTTGCTCCTTTGTTCAAATTACTTTGTCGCAGCTCCTGGGTAGCCTGGTTCCTGTCAGACGCGGAAGACGATATTTCTTCCAACTCCTGATAGAGGCCTTCCATGTTTTTCGCTTTGAATTCGGCGCGATTTTTCTTCGCGATACCTTTGCAATATCTATATACCTTTTCACGGCGAGCTTTTTCCTCTCTATTAGTAGAAGAGCACTTTGACCAAGCTTGGAAAGCCATTTTCTTTTCGTGTATCACTGCTTTGGCTTCGTCTGTCCACCACCAGGTTTCTTTTGCGTGTTGGCAGGGGCCTTTAGACGTTCTGAAGAGTGATTTGGCTTTCTCCAGGCCAGATTGTTGTAGAGAATCCCACATGTCTTGTGCTCTGCACTCCTCATTACCGACCTCATCGATAATGGAAAAGAGGTAGTTTTTCATGCTGGTAATAAAAGCTTCGCCTTTTCTTTTATCCAGCTTATACCACTTGATTCTCTCAGACACCTTCGTTTGCTGCTTTGACTTCTTACACGCCTCCATAAAAAAATCAGTCAGGAGGAGACGGTGTTGAGGGGCGATCGCGTCTCCCAGGATCACTTTGCAATCTTTAACTCGTGGCTTCATGAAACTGGATACCAAATGATAGTCTATTTGAGTTTCATTTCCGCCGCTGCTATAAGTGATCAGGTGCCGGCTTTGTTTGACGAACATGGTATTTAGCACTATAAGACCGTACGACTTGCACATGTTTAGGATATCTTCACCTAAAGAGTTCCTGGTGCCGTATCCCAGCCTTCCGTGGTAGTCTTCATAGTCTTCGCTTGTCTTCCCGACATGTCCGTTTAAATCTCCCCCAACAAACAAAAGCTCTTCCTTTGGGATGATTTTGACAAGGTTGTGGAAATCTAGCCAGAATGCATCTTTTTCTTTTTGTTCACATCCTACTTGAGGGGCATATGCGCTTACGATATTCCACACCTCACCATGCATCACCAATTTGAGAGCCATCAAACGGTCACTGGACTTGCGATGGCGATTCCGTTTTTTCCTTGTTCCAATCCATAGTAAAACATCTTGTAGGCTTTTGTTTTAACGTCCAAGAATCGTGCCCGATTACCGGTGTTTCGCCATTTCGTCTCTTGTACGCACAGGATGTCTACTCGCCTTCTAACCATCGTTTCTTCAAGCTCATAGCTGCGACCACTCATGCTTCCAACGTTCCAACTCGCGACTCTAAAGTGTGGCTTACGCCGTTGCATTACTTTGCTATCCCCCGGAGATCCTATAGCTCTGACCCGAGCATTGCTGCTCGTCCCAGGATCACGACCATTAGTAGTGCCTGGCGGGGTAGTGCTTTTCCTTTTAGCGTTCTTTTCCATAATGCTACGGTTTGACCGTTTTCTTTCTTCTCCTCCTTTTTTTGACACGGGCATGCTCCAGATTTTTTTTTTTTTTGTTTGATCTTACTCTTACAACACCGGTGATCTCCAGTCGTGTCAACCCACTGATTTGCATGCACACTTGTGGGGCAGTTTAATGGTGGTATATGTGTCCCTAGGCTCACCTTGGTGTTTTCTAAATTGCCTAGATGTGATTTTTGTTTACCTTTGTTTTAGTCACATAAACTAAACAGGCAAAAAGACCTTGAAAAGTTAAAGAACTTTCGCATTCAGCGTCAGTATCAGGACGAAATTAATAACCGATTGTCCTGCTATATGGCACAGAAACTAATAAGGAAGCTAGACCGGTAGATGCAGTATGGTCAACAACGAAAAGTGTTGTAAAGGAAGCAGAGGAAAATATTATAAGCCAGGGATCAAGCATTTGCAAAATTGAAACAAAATATTATTATTTTCTTGATATCTTAAATTTGTTACCGACCACTTGATTGTTGTTAAGTTAAATATACATACCTATATATCTCATAATATCGGCAACTTGTTTAAACATGCAATGCTATGTTCGTTGAGGCACACGTTAAAAACTGTTATGTTCACGCGCGTTGCACTGTAAACACAAGCAATCACAGCTGCTCGAGTGATGATGCTCATAATCAGTTCAACTAGCAAGCAGTAAACATAATATGTGTTAGTTTGTCTGCGACCCGCCAAAAATGTCAAAATTTTGTTTGGCCCATTGATGAAAAAAGCTGCTCAGCCGTGCTCTAAGCTATTGGAAAGCCCCCAAAGGAAAGCCTTGGTTCGGTGAAGAATGCGAGGAAAAGTAAAAGCTCGTAATGTTGTAAGACTTCGAGCCCGAGTCGTTTCCTTCTGGGTAAGGAAAAAGAAAATGGCAGAGGAAAATATTTACTAACATTTAAGAAGAATGTGAGATTAAGAACACGGGAGCGACGTATGCAGGGATAAACGCTGTACGAAAAGGTTACCAAGTCAAATCAAGATTTATACGCAGTGATAATGGGAAGCTCGTTTCCATTAGGGTTGTAGCCCAATGGAATGGATATTTCGATTAACTGCTTTATGTATATGAAGAGCAAGCAGCAATGGAAAACGATGTTACAGCAGAGATTTAAGCAGCATTGCCAACAATCGAGGAAATGAAGGAAGCTTTCCAACGACTTAAGATAACAAGGACGTGGGATTCGATCTATTACCATCTAAAATATTAAAATATACTTGAGAGGAATTAACAAAGTATATGGAATAATAAATCTGTTCCCGTCATCATTCCCGTACTTAAAAAGCCTCGGATACGGACGGACACAAGATAAACTGGAAAATCTACATCTGGAATGTGTGGTCCCTAACAAACCAGGTGCAGACAGCCAACTGGAAAAAACCCTCGACTGCTACAAAGCAGATATAACCGCACTCCAAGGAGTATGATGGGATGGACCAGGCAAAAAAAGGATGAGAAACTGTGATATTTATTACGGTAACTGCTACAAGGAATTGTTGTTCGAGGAAGACTCCAACAAAAAGTCTTAAGCTTCCGGCATGTAAGCGAAAGCCTCATAACAATTCACATCAAAGGCATCCTCGGGAATATAAGCCTTATATGCGTTCATGCCCTTACGGAAAGAAAATATGATCAACTCAAGGATGACCTCTATGATCTGTTGGATCGAATGTATGTACAATGCCCCAGTTATGAGAACTTAATTGACACCATAACCTCCTTGTAGCAAGTATACGATTCCCGACATCGGCCTAGTACGACGTCTCCGGATCCAACGTCTTAGATGGCTAGACCATGTAGAGCGAATGGATAGCACAGCTCCGGCCCGAAGAGTCTTAGAATCGAACCCTGAGGGACGACCGAAGCTAAGGTGGTGCACACAGATGGAAGGAGACCTTAACCAACTGGGAGTGCGATACTGGAAACAACTGGCAAAAGATTGTGCCAGCTGGAGACGCTTGTTGGTTGAGGCCCAGGGTCACACCGGACTGTAGCGCCATTTAGGAAGAAGAAGAAGTTATAGTATCAACAATGGAGAAACAGTAGGTACTTCCCAGTTGATCACAGTTCAGAGAAGCAGAAAAGTGTTTCGGCTAAAGCCAAATTAGAGCAGTGGTACAGTGCCCGACCCGTAATCAGAAGGTCACCGGTTCGAATCCCCAGTAGGGAGAGGAAGTTTTTCGTGTGCGTTTTTTGTTTTCCGTTTTCTTACTGCTGCTTCTGAAGTAAGCTAAAAGTAGCAGGAGGAGATGTGCGGGGAAAGTCCCGTGCCTCGTACAGAGTTGGAATCGGATGATTCCGGCCGCCGTCATTAAAAGCTGCAAGGCCCAACAAAATCAAGCGCCCCTCCCTCACCCCTATGACTGAAAAGCTGCTAAGCTGCTAGTCGAAGCGAGGAAAGGGCGCTATCGCCGTCACCACCAACATCAAAGACAGCTCAGCAACAACAACATAAACAGCAAAAATCAGTATCCTCCCTGGAAGTGGAAATTACCTATCTATCTGAGGGTAGGAAAGGTCGCTACACGGGGGACAACAACCCCTTCGCCTTCCTTTCAAGTTCGACTACGGAGGAAGAGCTATGTGAACTCGAGGAGGAAGAGCGCGTACTTCGTACCATTTTAAAGGCCGTAATAGATAGACACTCGGAGATGCGGCAGGTGGAGAGGGAGCAAGCAACAACCTCCCAACCGCAACCGCATCAAGAACAATCAAATCAGCCTCAGCAACAGCCGCATGAAAAGACCAGCAACAACAACAGCAGCAGAAGCGGCAAAAACAACAACCCCAGCTACAGAAGCAGAAACAGAAGCAGCCGCAGCAACAAAAGCAACCGCAAAAACAAAAGCAGCCACAACAACAGCTGCAGCAGAAACAACAACAAGGTCAGCAGCAACAACGGACGAAACAACAGCCGTAACAACAGAAGCAGCAGCAACGTCCCAAAAGAGAAGGTGCCACCCATCCTTACTCACACCACGGCCTTGTGCGAGACAATAGACTTATGTAAGTACGTTATTGGTGTTGGCAATTTTGTGTTTTAAGGCATAGGCGAGAACCGTTATGCTATTCAATGTAACACACTGGAGCTGCCTAAGCAGGTCAAGGACCAATTAAAAGAGTCCACAACTGAGTTATATTCAGTTACCCCCAAGACCCAGAGCCTGCAGACATTGCTCCTCAAAGGCGTGTACTCAATTACTGACCCCGAGGAAATGCTCTCAGAGCTCAAAGAGTTCGAGAGCAATGACCTCAAATTCGCGGGAGTCAAGTTGTTCACCACGGCGCGGGCCAAACGAGAGACGCGTGTGCTACCCTTCTTCCTGGTCCAGTAAGCAAACTGGAGAGACTAAGGACCATCATTTCCTTAGCTTCCTAGTCTGTAAAATGGGAAAAATTAAGAAGACAGGGAAACATTTTACAATGTATCCGCTGTCAAATGTTCGGTCACGCCGCGTCGAAATGTGAGATAAAGCCTCGATGCGTTAAGTGTGCAAAGATTCACATGAACGCGAACTGACCCAAGACAAGGTCGCGCATAGGAAGCAGCTCGAGTGCGTGCTCTGTAGGAACCGGGAACTCCCTGCAAATTATCGGGGATGTCCTAAGTTCCATGACATCAAGTCAAATCTGGCTTGTAAGCAGAGGTCCGTGGATAAACGTTCCTCGGTTGGCTTATAGACACCAGCCGTTACACCCAAAATGACCTACAAAAGCCCATGGCTGTTCCCAAAACCTCAGTGCCTGTTACTAAGGCACCGGAGGCCGAGGTGGACCTGCGCTCGATCTTGCTCGCTATTCAGGTTCTTACAAAATAATTCGAAGAGACCGACCCAACGCCACACGAGGCGGGGGAGTCGCGATCTTTATCAAAAACAGTTTCGAACATAAAATTATATATAGCGGTTAAGTGGGGAAGTTCCAGGTGGTAGAGGCCTGTATTGTGTGCATTCCTCGCCGAAATGGAAAGAGAATGTGCATTGTATCAGCATATGCACCTGAAGCACCTCAACCCAACGTTTTCATTGCAGAGTTCGAGACGCTTTTTCGATCACTGCGCTTAAACTCGGTAGAAAACTTTTATATTCTGGCCGGCGCACAGTGGTCGATTTATAGTTACTAGCTGGACTTAATTCGGATTTTTTTTTTGCTATTATGTATTAGCATTGTGTTTAATAATTCATTTAAAATCATTTCCATGACTTCAGGGATTGGTAATTGGTGTTTTCGGGTTGGAAGATGTCGCAATTCACTTATTTGTGGATCAGAAGATATCAACATCGAATGGACAACATCGGTATTTGTTGCGATTCGGGACATCTTTCTTGAAAACCCGGTTCGAAAGATTTTATAATCTTTTTGACGGGCTTATAAAACATCTTCCGAAAGCTGTCCGATAGGAATTGGAAAACTGTCAATGATATCAGCAGCATGTATCAGAATTTTGTGGACGCTAACAGGCATTTTGTACCAATTATATTTGGAAACAAATAATTTAGCTGTGTCCAAACAGTAAGTGCGGAATGTGTTTGCATCTATTTTCAGACCTGATGTTAATGTCTTTAAAACAATTGCAAATCGTTCTACCAGATTTGGGTCTAAGCCTAGTATATCAGCGGTTTTTGCTGGATTCTTAAAGAACTTTCGGGCCGTATTGCCGTCATTAGTATTTCCTCCACCTTGTTTTGGAAAACCTATTGTACTAAGATTCCCAACTCAGATCTTAATACATTTTGTAGGAATTCTTTTCTATTCTTAACTGATAATTTCTCTTTGACCTGTGCAGGGACACTACAGCTTACGGGCTAGAAACTGGCTGGATGATCATTTTAGTGACCGTTGGATCGGAAGAAGGGGCCCCACGGAATGGCCACCTAGATCACCAGATTTAACTCCTCTAGATTTTTATGTGTGGGGTTTCACGAAGAATTATGTTTACGAAGTGGAAATAGTATCTTTGGAACAACTGAAAGAACGGATTGAAGTCGCTGGAGTCAAATTGCAGGAAAATTTGTCAAGCATAGACTTATGTGCAGCCATTAGAAGGAGATATAATCTTTGAAAATTTATTATAATAAAATTCCGAATTTTTTAAAAATAATAAAAAAGAGGTCAATGTTTCATACATTAATTTGCCTACAAGTCCAGCCGCGTTAAAACCAAAAAAAAAGGTTTTTCTTAGAAAAAAAATGGTTCGGGTTTTTTTTTTAATTTCTCAAAAACTGCAAGACATTTTTGCATCCGGTTTTCTGTTTATAACTAAAAACTAATAAGAGAATTGAATTTTTGAAAAAAAAATTAGTACTTAATTACATACAATTTTGAAAAAAAATAAATTTTTTTTTTCATTTTTTTTTTGTTCAAAATTTTGAGTTTGAAAATTAATTTCTCAAATACTATTTCTTAAAACAGCTTCGTTTAAAAACAAGATGAAAGACGAGGTTTCTGGCTTTACAAAAAAGTATATCACGGCATTGTGGATGTAACTGTTGATTTTTAATAATTTTTTTTCCAAATTAAGTCAATTTTTTAGAAAATTGCCCCTCCCGGCTGAACAGGGGAGAATAGACCCCTCCCCCCTCCCATACGATTTTTTTCTTGTCTTAACCAGACCTACACGCTCTAGCTTTTTGGCACACTGCTTGGGGGGCACCCTGTCCCATATCTACCGAATTCCATACCTGTTCATGAAGTTATATAAATATAAATATAGTTGGAGCATTAAAATAAAATTAAAACATCAGTAAATAAATTGTTCTTTTTCGTTATCTTCATCCAAAAAGCTGGATGAACGTACCCTGGTGACCCCGACGTGATTTTGTCGTATAAATATAATCTACATATATAGCTTGCCTTTTATTTGCACGTGACCATGTCGGTGGAGAGAACGAAAAAAGAAGTCCAACTTCTCGAAACCCTACGAAATAGACGCTCTGTAGTTTGCAGACAATTAGAAAGAGCACGAGACTTCATCACCAGTGTGGGACAAGATGCAACTATCCAGCAAATAGAGTTACGAACAACAGCCTTCGATGAAAGCTTTCATCAGTTCGAGGAGTTGCAAGGAAAAATCGAGGACTTGGGCCCGGGTGAAATAGAAACAATTGACGATGATGACATCCGTGCAAAATACGAAGAACTCTTCTACAAAGTGCGACCTCAGCTCACACTCCTCTTGCACGATCTCAACGCAGAGAAGGAAGCCAGGGAAGTACCGATTAAAATGTCTACAGAACAATTAAGACTGCCCAAAATTAATCTCCCCTCCTTTTAAGGTGAAATGACCGAATGGTTGAACTTTCACGAAACATTCAATTCCCTTATACATCTCAATCAATCCCTACCAAATACTGCGAAATTTCACCATCTAAAATCCTCTTTGTCTGGAAGCGCAGCACGTGCCATCGAATCCTTGGAAGTAAACGATAACAACTACGAAATCGCACTCAAAATATTGCAAGGTCGCTATGAAAATAAACGCAAGGGACGTCCAGTGGAAACTTGGGACGACATAATAGTGCACTCAGTCGAGGAACGAAGACGTTTGCGAACAGTTATTCCAGTTAAATAACTTACGCCTTAGCACTGGAAGGTATCAAGTTAGACTGCCATTTAAGCGTGATTACAAAGAATTAGGAAATTCTTATCAAATGGCTCTGAGACGATTTTTAGCGTTGGAGAAGAAAATTCATCGCGATTCCAGTATAGCCCTCGAATATGGCAAATTCATGCATGAGTACTCATCGCTATCCAATATGGATCTTGCGCAAAATATCAAATTCGATAAACCACATTACATCCTACCACATCACTGCATTGTTAAGCCGGAAAGCTCAACCACAAAATTACGCGTAGTTTTCGACGCTTCGGCCAAAACTGATACTGGGCTAAGCTTGAACGATATTTTGCATGTCGGACCTGTAATTCAGCATGACTTATTTTCAATTGCGCTTAAATTTCGCTACCATAAATATGTCTTCACAGCTGATATAAGTAAAATGTACAGGCAGATCCGTGTACACAATGATGATACTAGGTTCCAGTACGTTCTTTGGAGAAGCTCTCCTGAGCAAGACATTCAATTTTACAAATTAAACACTGTCACCTATGGGACTAGCCCAGCTTCGTATTTAGCCACGCGAGTTCTACATCAATTGGCCGATGATGAGGCTAAACATTTTCCTCTTGCGGCTGAAGTTCTCAAAACGGATTTTTACGTAGATGACGTACTTACTGGTGCAAGCAGTGTTGAACGAACGCAAAGAATAAAACGAGAGCTTAGCCTAATTTTGAAGAGTGGCGGATTTCAGCTACGGAAGTGGTGTGCTAATAATGACAAAATCATAGAAGATGTCCCGGCTGAAGATAGGGAACAACTCTTTCAATTAAAACATGATAACGTCATTAAAACCTTAGGAATGATTTGGGAGCCCACCAAAGACACGTTTCAAATTAGAGTAAGGTTAAGTTTCACAGCTAAAGTGACAAAAAGAGCGATTCTTGCTGACATAGCGCGACTTTATGATCCACTAGGGCTGGTAATTCCAGTGATCGTAAAAGCTAAGTTGCTCATGCAAGCACTGTGGAAATGCAAGTTACATTGGGACGAGGCATTGCCCCAAGATTTATACCACTCTTGGCTGATATTTCGTGAGGCTTTACCGGATTTAGAAGGCATTATCATTAAAAGACACGTCTTATCTGGAGAAACACCGGATGCAGAAGTCCATGGATTCGCCGACAGCTCTGAAGTTGCTTATGGTACCTGCATTTATGTCCGCTCATTAAATGGAGACGGTTCAGTATCTACAAATCTTCTCTGCGCTAAATCTAAATTAGCTCCTATAAACAAGAACCGGATAACATTACCACGATTAGAATTGTGCGCTGCTGTGATGTTGGTCAAATTTGTAGAGAAGGTAAAGTCATTTAGCCTCAACGGTTTTCGAAGGTATTACTACTGGACGGACTCAAGTGTTGTTCTTTGCTGGTTATCTTCAGAAATTCATTCTTGGTCAACCTTCGTAGCTAACAGAGTCGCCGTTATTCAAAGAACCACAGAAGCCAATCAGTGGTATCATATCAGCAGTCAACACAATCCAGCAGACGTACTCTCCAGGGGAGCTATGCCCCGTGACCTACTGGCATCACACATCTGGTTAAACGGACCATCGTTTTTGCAACTCAGCGTAAATCAGTGGCCTAGCTATGAGAGGGAAACAAATCTGTCCGATGAGATAATGGAGCGTAAAGAAAAAAAGCTTAAGACATTAATTGCTTTTGAACAGAAAGATATATTATCAAGAATCAAATTCCAAAACAGCTATCTGAAGTGTGTGAGAACGATGGCCTTCGTTCTGAGATTCATTTCTACTCTGCGCTGTAATAAAGGATCTGCCGATAGACAATTAGATGAGTTAAAGCCTAAGGAGGTTGAGCTAGCGCAGATCAGCATAATTAAGATTGTGCAAAGCAATGCATTCCAAAGGGAACTTTACGTTTTAAAAAACGACAAGCAACTAGACTCAAGGTCCCATATCCGCTCATTAATCATCGATGAGCTAGGAATACTTCGCGTTGGTGGTCGCCTAAGTCACGCTAGAATCCCGTATGAATTCAAGCATCCCATTTTGCTGCCAAAGGAGAGTTTCTTTACTCGTTGTCTCATGGCACACTATCACGAAAGATCTCATCATCTGGGAGCTCAAGGACTTTTAGCAATTGTGCGGCAGAAATTTTGGCCCGTCCACGGAAAAGTCATAGCCAAAAGGATTGTAAGGGAATGCATTTTATGTTTCAAAAGCAAACCAAGAACCATCTATCCCATCATGGCTGATCTTCCGCCCGAACGTGTTAATCCTTCTCGCCCGTTTGCAGTTGTCGGAACGGACTTTTGAGGTCCATTTCTCATCCATTTTAAGAGCAGAAAGAGTATTCCGGTGAAAGCATATGTTGCTATCTTTGTGTGTTTAAGTACCAAGGCTGTACATTTACAGGTGGTTGACGACTTAACTACAGATTCATGCATGGCAGCCTTGAAACGTTTTTTTTCAGCAGAAGAGGTCTAAGTAAAATCATTTATAGTGACAATGGAACTAACTACGTGGGGGCGAAAAATGACATAAGAGAAACATACTCCCTTATTAATGCTACAGAATTTCAGAAGCTGGTGACGAACATATATGGCGAAGATGGCGTAGAATGGCGGACGATACCACCCAAATCTCCACACTTTGAGGGCCTCTGGGAAGCTGCGGTAAAGATGGCCAAATATCATATGAAACGGCTATTGCACTTAGCATCACTTACCTATGAAGAGTTGAACACTTTGGTAGTACAAATTGAAGCTATTCTGAATTCCCGCCCAATTTCCTCCCTTTCCGAAGATCCTTCCGATCCGCAACCTTTGACACCAGGACATTTTTTAATCGGTAGTTCCTTGCTGGTTTGTCAGATTTTGATTTATCTGATAAAAAGATTACTTATTTGAGTAGATGGCAGCGAGTTCAATGGCTGATGCAACAGTTCTGGATACGATGGAGCAACGACTATCTTCACGATCTTCAACAAAGAATTAAATGGCACAAGAATAAAGGAAGGTTTCAACAAGGCGATTTAGTTATCCTTAAAGAAGAAGGCGTTAGCCCACTAAAATGGAAGCTGGGTCGCATAATTCAACTTCACCCAGGCAAGGATGGTGTCGCTCGTGTTGCAGAACTACAGTTGGCAAATAGGCGTACAACATGGGCGCTGGCTAAAGTTTGTCCATTACCAAAGGTTGAAGAGCCTGATGTCCTTCAAGGTGGGGAGGATGTTTGCACAAAATAACACCGAATTCCACAATTGGGGACATCCCTGTGATGTTTGCACAAAATAATTCCATATCTACCGAATTCCATACCTACGGTGATCCCTGTTCTTTTGTTGTCATATGAAGTTATATAAATATAAGCGGATGTAGAAGGAACAAGCTGAAGCAGATATTATTATATTTCCGGTGCCTGCGGTAGTTGGAGCATTAAAATAAAATTAAAACATCAGTAAATAAATTGTTCCATTTCGTTATCTTCATCCAAAAAGCTGAAATTGAAAATTTATTATAATAAAACTCCGAATTTTAATAAAAAAGAGGTCAATGAGGTCATACATTAATTTGCCTACAAGTCCAGCCGCGTTAAAACCAAAAAAAAAGGTTTTTCTAAGAAAAAAATGGTTCGGGTTTTTTTTTAATTTCTCAAAAACTACAAGACATTTTTGCATCCGGTTTTCTGTTTTTAACTAAAAACTAATAAGAGAATTGAATTTTTGAAAAAAGATTAGTACTTAATTACATACAATTTTGAAAAAAAATAGTTCGAACATTTTTTTTTCAAAATTTTGAGTTTGAAAATTAATTTCTCAGAAACTATTCCTTAACCCTTTGATGCCTACTGTTGCCATATGGCAACAAGACTTTCAACGAAATGTCTCTTAAACAGAAGTAAAGAAAAACCGTTATTCATATTCTCCTTCTCTTCTGCTAACATTTCGCCTTGCATAAAAATCAGTTGCGGCATGTGATTTGACAGATTAACATTGTTTTTGGCGTCAGTTGGAAGTCGATAATTGCAGTTGTATATTCGCTAGAGGAAGTGAAATAGAAAAAATCAAATAAGCAATAAAGAGTGCCAGTGACATACACAAAATTTGATCATTTTGAAAGTCAAAGGTTAGTATGATCCGTGGACAAGATAAAATATATATTATTTTATGGTTAGTAGCGTCCAGAAAATTCTGAAAACCTACGTTGCCATATGGCAACAATGGGCATATCTGTGAAAAAATACATATGCGATCATTTTCTTTTTTTTATTCTTGTTTAGAATATAAAATGACGAAAGAAAGAGGACTTACTAATAAAGAGATTGATTATTTTCTGGAACACGATTGGGATAATTCGAATGATGATATGCTAGAGAACGATGATGAGGAAATTTTAGGTAGAGATATTGAACTTTCAGATCTGCCTCAAGCAGTTATGAACGTCTTCGGAGAACTTGTCATACCGGATATCGAAAAAATTGTCGTTGAATCAGATGCTTCGACGAGTACACCGAAGAAAACCGTTGATACTCGCACTTCGGAGTTTGTATGGCGGAAAAAAAATTTCAATGCATGAGTTCTGAGTGGAAGCATAAAGTTGTCTACGCAGAAAAAAAGTGTCCTTCGGAGTATTTCTTAAATTTTTTTAATGATTCGATCATCAATAAAATAGTAGAAGAAAAGAATAAATACGCCTTACAACAAAATGGGGAGGAAAATAAAGTTAAAGCTGAGGAAATATATCAATTCATTTGTATACTCTTATATATGGGAGTTATTCGAATGCCAGATTATATGTATGTACATATGTATATGCTTTTGGAATGATGATTTACGATATAATGCAATAGCAAATGTCATGAGAATGACTAAAAATCGTTTTGAAAAAATTAAACAATCTCTCCACATAAATGATAATTTAAAAGCCAAACCGAAAGATAGTCCCGAATACGACAAATTGCATAAAATCCGACCGCTACTAGACCATTTAAAATTAAAATTTAATGAAATACCTAATGACGATGAGCACCAGTCTGTGGACGAACAAATTATACCATTCAAAGGTTAATCAATATTGAAACAATATCTACCGAAAAAGCCACACAAATGGGGATATAAAGTTTTTACAAGAGCTGGGTCATCAGGTATAATTTATGATTTCACTCTAAATACAGGAAAAGGAACTTGTCCAGACTATGGCTTAGGAATATCATCGGATATTGTTCTGTATGTGTTCTACGATACCTAAAAACGGATATTTAAAAGTTTACTTCGATAACTTCCAACACCTGGCCAATGATAACTAAACCTATAAACTCACCCAAATGTTTAATAAAATTATATCTTATATTCTTGTAACTATTTAGGTAATTTAAATTCATTAAAATCAGAAATGTATACATGTAACAAATGGAACAATTTATTATTTTAAAAAATGTCCTATTTATTATTTACGGACAGACTCAACTCCTAAAACCGATTTTATAGCGGCTACTGAATGAGATAGGCGGTAGTGTACCTCCGTACCTCTGTAGTACTTCCGATCGGTTCAGAAGTGAATCCAGAAGTGGCTTTACACCAATTGTGGCGTTGCTTATATACTCGTCAGGAGCTTTTGTTAATACTAAGGTTTACCGTTACAAATATGATATTAGCTCAGAAAAGCTTTTGTGAAAGTTTTGTTAAAGCTTTCCTATTCACAGGGACTGACAAAATACATTCTAAAGCTTTACAGTGGCTGACAAAATACATTTTCTCTAAAGCCTTACAGTGGCTACCAAAATTAATATTCTTTTCAATTTATTGATAAAATTAGAGGCCAAAACAATTCAAAATAAAAGAAAAATAAACAATAATTCAAAATAAGGTAAACAATTCAAAAATGGTAAAAATGCAAATATGCAGTTGTTACATACATGTATTAAGCGTTTCACCCATAAGATACGAATCTTGCTGTGAAACATTACTCAAATAAATAAATACAAAATAAATAAATAACTGGTTCACCTCTATCAAACTAGCAATCGTTTTGCGAGACATGGGAATATGGTGCATTATTAAAGGCCTTAGGACGAGGAAGTCTTGATTATAGAGTGGAGAACAACCACAATATAGCATTGGTAAGATGGTATGATAATTGAGCAGTTGAACTTCTTTCTACCTATTGCTGTGTAGAGCCGATGGACACATGCCGCAGATGGGATAGAAATGCTAGGACATACACCGAAATTAAAAGGCCGAATATTGTAGAACAATACAATCGTTTTATGGGTGGTGTGGACTTTGCGGATATGTTGATTGAATTATATCGTATTAATCACAAAACCAAAAAGTATTACTTCCGAATTGTATACTGGTGTATCAACGAACCCTTGTAAATTCTTGGTTACTGTATCGTAGACACTTTGTTGCAGTAAGCCAAAATCAAAAACATATGCGTCTAATGGACTTTCAATTAATTGTTGCAAAAACTCTGACCACAAGACGTGCACACCTTGGAAGTAGAAAGAGAGGAAGACCTTCATGCTTGAGCAAGCTGCAATCTGTTAAATTCTCTCCTTCAAATGAATAAATTGTAAAGCCATCACCAACAACATCATCATATACTTTAACCCCTACAACACCAAAACTAAGGTGACCAAATCCACCTAATGATACAAGATATGACAATTATGGTCATTTTCCAGTTTACTCAGAACAAAAGGGAAGATGTCGTCTATGCAAAACTGGCTATAGTCGTATGCGATGTACCAAATGCGATGTTCTTCTTTGCTTCAACCAACAAAAAAATTGCTTTATGTCATACCACACATAATTGTTTTTTACTATACATACGAGTATGTACATACATACCTGTATATCTTGTTTTCTTATTCTTTTCAATAATATTTTTATAAAACTAAAAAAAAAATAACCTAATGTACAATGTATGCATCATTATGTACAATACATACCCCTCACTGTTGCCATATAGCAACATATCCTCACGCCTACACCACCCACCTAACAATTTTTTTTTCACTTTTTGTATCCGCCTATTACCCATTCCATCACTCTCAATAGAAATATTTTTCATCTCTACTAAAACATAATTCGGGCATCAAAGGATTAAAACAGCTTCGTTTAAAAACAGATGAAAGAAGAGGTTTCTTCTTCTTCTTCTTCTTCTTCTTTTCCTTTTTCCGGCGTTGTTATGGTCAGAAGTGTAGGACCATAACCTTCCCACTTAACTGCATTCCTACTGGTCCGCTTGTGGGGTCCGCCGAAAGAAGAGGTTTCTGGCTTTACAAAAAAGTATATCACGGCATTGTGGATGTAACTGTTGATTTTTAATAATTTTTTTTCCAAATGAAGTCAATTTTTTAGAAAATTGCCCCTCCCGGCTAAACGGGGGGGTCGTGTTTCACCTTCGAAGTCCTCGCGGTGCTCAATCCGAAGCCGGCAGAAGCGTTGTTCAATCCCCAAGTGGGGAAATTGGTGGTTTTCTCTATTGTTTTCTTTCTCTTGGGTTAAAAGATTTGGCCGCAATTTAAAATAATACGGCTAGCAGCTCCTCGACAGCTCTAATTTTTCTATCAAAAAAAAATTGTCAAAAATTCCATTTAAATAAAAGTATGTTGCCGTGTGGGAGGAATCATCTGTCGAAGGAGAAGAAGAGGAATTCTCTGAAGTCGAAGCTGCCTACTGCGAAGCCATTAGGAAACTCATTGAATGTACTGAGTCGTCGTTAAAACAGGGGCAAGAGCAGTCTGACACTCTTTCGAGCCCCCATGTACCAGACATCATTCACTTAGACTTTCAGCAATAGAGCTTCTAAAATTCTCTAGATCATTCCTTGAATGGATTCCATTCACGAACATCTTCAACACCAAGACGAATCACTGTCTAACATTCAGCGACTGTACTATTTAAAAAGTTGTTTACGAGGAGAAGCAGACGTTTTGATCGGTAACAGAGAATAATTTTTAGATTGACTGGGACACCTTACGTTAGTAATATGGCAGCAACGCAAATTTATCAAATACTACCTGAGAGAAATCGTCAGGCTCCCACCAATGGCTGCAGAATCCATCCTTGTATTTCGAAGAGTTCTAGATGGAACTACCGAAGCAGTTTGATGGTTACCACAACGAGAACGTCCTGCTGCACAATGGAACCAATGGCTTGTATTCCTGGTAGCAGAAAAGTTGGATTCTGTTCTCGTGAACGACTGAGGAATGTAATTAAGACTCACCACACAAACGTCAACGTCAAAGGTGTTTGTTGCGGTGAAAAACATGTTCTCATGTTTTGCTCAAAATTTGGACAGATGTCAACAGCACGTCGCACAGTGCGGCATTTGTATGGAAATTTGGGCAAAAATCCTTAATTCAAATTCATATGTACAGATTTTATTTTTTCAGTTTAAATATTATAATTTATTGATTTTTCCTTAAATATAAAATATAAATTAAATAAAAAAATCTTCTTTGTAGGTTTACCTCTACAGATATTTAACTTACAGGTATAATTAGTTAAAAAAATTTCCAGCTTGATTCAGAGTCTTGACGGATAGAAAATAGTTCTTAGATTGCTTATTCATAAAACTGCGGAGAATATTATGTGACCGCGTCCGAGAAAAGGGACCTAGTGTGTCAAAAAAAGGTGTTTTGAGTTAAAAGTGGATTCTGGTACCTAAAACTGTGTAGAATAACATGAAATGGGTTAGATTCATGACAAAAATTTATTTATACCATAAAAATGTAAAAAACTAACTTATGAACATTCACACTAAGAATGCGTTGCGAAACTTTAAACGCCCTTATCGCGGAACTACGTTTTCGCACACTAGGTCCCTTTTCTCGGACGCGGTTACATATGTTCTTTCAGAAAGGTCAAGGTCAAGATATAAAGCAAACATTTGATGAGGACTTAAAGTCGGCTGATGTTGACTTGTCGATCTTCTTGAGATATCGCATGCAAAGCTAAGTTCTTCACCGGAGCGTACATTTATCAGATCTTGAACTCTACGTTTTTTGTCGTTATTGATGCTTCCTCAAACCTTACTAAAAGTCTCCCGCAACTCTCCAGTTGATCTTGATGGTGTTGGTTGTAGATCAACAGTTCTTTTTGTAACCACTTCGATTATATAAATATATATAAATATTTTCGGTTTCTAGAGCAATCTTTCCACTTTCTGCTCATCGCTAAGCAATAAGCTTCTTCCTGCGTGTCTAATCTTGGCATTTAAACTATCGGAACAGTCATTTAAATTTAAACGAGATTTCAGTTTATGGATAACTTTATACAGTTTCTCTGAATTTGGATTGGAAATCCAATCGTCGACCAAATCACAATTTCGAATCGTTGGGTATTGTACCGGAAAAAAATTCACTGTTATTAGGGTAGCAATTTGTAGCAAAAAAAAAAAAATAATACAAGAACAAAGTCTGATATATGACTTATACATACATAACACACTTATACATACATAAAAATGCACAGAATATTTCACGCCGAATTTTTTTAAAACTTATATAAAATTAAGAAATATATATAAGCGCAAAGTCGGATTCATGGCTAACATAGTTAACTGTTATCGACAGATAGGAGTAGAGCAAGAGGATACTGATTTGCAGCGAATCATCTGGAAAAAACAAAGAAGGTAATCCCACTACTTTCCGCTTGCAAACAGTGACTTATGGCTTGAATTGTGCACCGTATTTCACCATTAAAATGTTACAGACACTTGCTAACGAAGAAGAAGCACATTCTTCTAAAGCCGCAAAAAATACTCAGAGAGTTATTTTACATGGACTGCCTGCACGGAGCGTATACTGTTGGAACTTAAAGAACAATTACAGCAACTTCTGTTCAGAGGCGGTTTCATCCATCGTAAATGGACTTCGAATTCACTTGAATTCTTAGAGAATCTCAGCATCGATGTAGAGCGCGGAGAGAACATACGACATCTTAGGCGTTCTGACACTCCCGCACCGGGTATGTATTAGCGTTGCAAGACGGATTCACTGCGATCAGGTCCAATCACAAAATGACAGCAATTTTCTGATTTCGCTATGATTTATGATCCCCTTGGCTTGCTTGCACCAGTTGTGATTGTCGGGAAATTAATCAGTCAACCTTTGTAGTTATTAGGTTGCCACTGGGATGACCCATTGCCTGATCCACACCGACGAAATTGGCACAAGTTTCTGGAGGAATCTCCGGCGGTCGAGAAGGTGGATATGCGCAGATGGATTTCTTCATCACCAGATGTACGTTTCACTCATTTGTACGTCTTTTCGGATGCATCATCCGAACGGAATTTGCAGCCGTTGTCTATTTAACTAAAGTCGCACCTTTGAAGAATACAACGATTCTTCGTCTCGAGCTCAACAGAACCTTACTGGCTGGGAAAGTCTGTGCCAAGGTCGGAGCAGCTTTACAAGCAGCTTTACAACTGCCAGTACTGGAACTTTTCTGTTGGTCTGATTCCAAGACTGTCTTGAGTTGGATTCGTTCGCACCCTGGTGGACAAAAACAATGTTGCCAATCGAATTTTGAAAATTCAAGCTGACGTTGATCAGTTGGAAATATGTTCATAATTCAAGTAACCCAGCCGATGTCGCTATCCGTAGTGTTTATCCGTCTCAACTTGAGAATCTAGAAATGTGGTGGGCGGCCCCTACCTGGTTGATGAAACCAGACGCAGAATAGCCAGGACCAGCTGAAGATCAAAACGAGTCCGTAGCCGTACAATACCACATTGGTTTAGAAAAACCGAAACACGTCAGAGACATAGAACTGTTATATAAATTTTCTAATATCCATACTCTGGTATCTGTCACAACATGATGCCTGCGGTTCTATGATGCTCTAAGAAGTAATGCTCCTGCAGGAACTCCATGGGTCACTACAAACGAACGTAGTTTGATATTAAAAGCCCTGACCTGGTACGCTCAACATTTATATTTTAGTTACGAAATTTCTTGTCTTTCTCGAGGTAAGCCTCTACCCTCCAAGAGCAAGTTAAGGAATTTGAATCCCCTCATCGACAAGAACAGTGTATTACGCCTTGACGGCAGATTCAAGAACTCAAAAATACCAGAGCCAGAAAGGTTTTCCATTATACTGCCCAAGGAGTGTCTTTTGTGCTCTGTTAATTGCCGACGTTCATACGTTTACTCTTTATGGTGGGCGATATTGGATTTTAGATGCCTGGGCAATAAGGAGGTTTTCAAAGGTCCACCAAGTGCATTTGACAGAAAACACGGCGACCTTCACAGATCATGAGTAATCTCCCACAGCACCGCTGCATTCCATCATTGCCCTTCACGCATTGTAGACTGGATTACGCGAGCTCATATAATATTCGAATTTCGAAAGGACGAGTTATTCGTAGTAGCAAAGGACATATTGCATTGTTTGTTGCGGTCGCGAACGGCTCACCTTGAGTTGTCCGATTTTTTTAAAAATAATAAAAAAGATGTCAATGTTTCATACATTAATTCGCCTAGAAGTCCAGCCGCGTTAAAACAAAAAAAAAGGTTTTTCTTAGAAAAAAGTGGTTCGGGTTTTTTTTTTAATTTCTCAAAAACTACAAGACATTTTTGCATCCGGTTTTCTGTTTTTAACTAAAAACTAATAAGAGAATTGAATTTTTGAAAAAACAAAATTAGTACTTAATTACATACAATTTTGAAAAAAAATAGTTCGAAATTTTTTTTTCAAAGTTTTGAGTTTGAAAATTAATTTCTGAAAAAAACTATTCCTTAAAACAGCTTCGTTTAAAAACAGGATGAAAGAAGAGGTTTCTGGCTTTACAAAAAAGTATATCACGGCATTGTGGATGTAACTGTTGATTTTTAATATTTTTTTTTCCAAATTAAGTCAATTTTATAGAAAATTTCCCCTCCCGGCTAAACGGGGGGGAATAGACCCCCCCCTCCCATACGATTTTTTTCTTGTCGTGACCAGACTTACACGCTCTAGCTTTTTGGCACGTGGGACACCCTGTATATGGCTGTTTCCAAAGCCCAAGTGCTTGTTTCCAAGGCAGTGGAGGCCAACTTGGACCCGCGTTCGATCCTGCACGCCATCCAAGTGCTGACCTACAATACTAGCTACAACGCAAGATCCATGACCAGGCGACTGAGTGAATTCCCTTCCGCCGGGTCTAGCACACCTGTAATATTGGATACACCGGTACACGGTACAAAAAAAGCTAGTGTTAACAGATAGTATAGAGCACTGTGACCAGAGTTCGTCTGCTTTTTTAATAAAGCTGTGGATGTCCCTCATGGGAGCTGAGCTAATACCCTCCGGAGGTAGTTTCTGTTCGGGAGATCTAAGCCTCGAAAACGAACCGCGTGGGAGACCGGAAACGGTAATTTAAGACGCAATTTTACGAAAAACGGTGGATGCAGACCTAACAAAAACGGTACGGGAAATTGCATACAACATGGGAGTATCCCCTATGACAATAAATCGACACCTACCTCAAATAGCAAAAGTGAAAAAACTCGACAAATGGGTACCCCATGAATTGAACGAGGTCTAAAAATTAAACCTGGACATCGCTGAGTCTAAGGCACCGAAATGCTTCGTGTCTGCACTTTATAATCACATGTGATGAAAAATGGATTTTGTATGACAACCGTAAAAGATCTGGGCAGTGGTTGGATGTAGACGAAAATCCAAAGCACACCCCCAAATTTGGTCTTCACCCAGAAAAGGTTATGGTGACAGTCTGGTGGACATTGAAAGAACCAACCCACTTTTCATTTCTTCAACAAGAGGAAACGATAAATGCAGCCAAATATTGGCCCATATGCATAAAAACTAGTAAATGCTTTTACTAGACGATTTTTAAGTAAGTACTTGATTTTCATATGCATAAAACTTAAGTAAGTGCTGGAGAACAAGCATTTACTAGGGGACAAAGCACTTACTAGTTTCGGATGAATTTCAGTAGTAAATACAGTAGTAAAAACCTAGTAAGTACTTATACTTCTGTAGTATTTACTTGACTTTTTTCAAGTCGGTGAATAGCAACTTGAAAATTCGCTAGTATATACTTTTCTGCTTCTGCAGCTATAATAAATAGGATTATAGTCGTGAGTTTCACTTTGAAACAGTCAGGTCGCTATATTAATCGAAATGGCTGAATTTTTACGAATAATTTCCGAAAAAGTTTACAAGAAGCGAAGAGTTATAGAGTCTAATTTTAAACTGCTTTTCCGTTTTGAGAACGAAAACGTAGAGTGGTTAAGTGAATACTTTATTGGTAAGTAATAAGTGTATGACTTTACTCGAATGTTTCGTAAATCCATATATTTTAAAGCATTCAAACTGAAACAATAGGAGGGGCAGTATTACCTCAAGAAAAGATGAGGATCTTTTTAAGATACGTTGGGGATCCTGGGTTTCAAGTTGGCGTTGGTCTCAATTTAGAAAATATTCCGAATATAATTGTGGCATATTTCGTTTTCCACAATGATGCAAAGCATTTAAACTTTATTGAATATACGAGGGTGGTCCGATAAGTACTTAGCCTCACCGCCAGTATCGCAAGAGCAACTTACTATCGTGTAGTACATTCTAGTAGACGGCTACTATCGAAATTTCAGGCGGATCGGACTCGTAGTTTTGTTTTGACCGCGCGTGGAGGCGGGAGTGTCCGCGGATTTTAGAAAAATGGAAAAAGAGCAATATCGGTCGGTGATTCGATTCTTGTTTTTGGAAGGGAAATCGCGCAGCGAAATCAAAGAGCGTTTGGATGCTGTGTACGGTGATCCTTCGATGGCGACCATCAAAAATTGGTTTAACGAGTTTCAACGTGGTCGCACGTCGGTTTTTGATGAGCCACGTCCAGGTGCCCCGAAAACGGCTACCACGGAGGATAACTTGACAAAAATCCACGATCTCGTATTGCCAGACCGCCGATTGAAGGTGCGCGAGATAGCTGGACAGTAGGCATTTCAAAAGATCGCGTGGGTCATATCCTGCATGAAATTTTGGGCATGAGAAAGCTGTCGGCGCGATGGGTGCCGCGTTTCTGGGCCATTTCGTGGCAATCGACGAAACATGGACCCGCTGGTACAAACCAGGGACCAAGGAACAGTCGAAACAGTGGACTTCACCCGGCGAACGTGCTCCGAAGAAGGCGAAGACTGTCCCATCGGCCGGAAAGGTGATGGCCACCGTTTTCTGGGATTCACAAGGTGTGATCCACATCGACTACTTGGAGAAGGGCAAAACGGTCACAGGGCTGTACTATGCCAAATTATTGGGCCGATTCGACGCCGAATTGAAGAAAAAACTGTCCCACTTGGCGAAGAAAAAAGTGCTCTTCCTCCATGATAACGCACCGGCTCACACCTCCGTTCTCGCCACGGCCAAATTGGTCGAATTTGGCTACGAACTGCTGCCCCATCCACCGTATTCTCCAGATTTGGCCCGTGCGACTTCTTTTTGTTTCCAAACTTGAAAAAGTCACTCGCCGGGCAGAAATTTCAGTCGAATGAGGAGGTTTGCAGACCTCGAGAAAACGTATTTTCAGACGGGTTAAAGAAGTTGCAGCATCGCTGGGTCAAGTGTATCGAGCTAAAAGAAGACTATATTGAAAAATAAATCGCCATTTCTCCAAAATGTTTGTTTTTCTTTTGTAGGCTTCTTTTGTACTTATCGGACCACCCTCGTATGTATTATCTTTTGCATCCGAATGGGATTAGCTGCTCCCACAGAAAAACCACCTTTATGTAAACGTTAGTAAAAGTGTAATAATTAGTTTTGTAAAGCAATACGTAACAGGAATGCAAAAAATAGATGGGTTTTCATCAGCATTTAAGAGCTCTTAAAAAAATTAATTATCATTCCTTGAGCTTTATGGGCTTATTTCCCGTTTTGTTAAGGTCTGCCTTCTTCTTAACCTCTGTCTTGCAATTATTTAGCCTCTTTCTAATCTGCTCTTCCGTTACTTGAACATATAGTCATAGAATGAAGTCATAGCCTTATATTCACTTATAAATAATTTTATAGCTTCGGACATCTCTTTTTTAATGCACGCTTGTTGTGACTTAGTCAAAAGAACGGTATGCTCTTTTAAAATTCGCACAAAAGCTAGTTGCAATGGAGGAGCTTCGCTTGTCATGACTGTTTCTTTTGAATATGCTTTACGAACTGAACATTCCAATGAGATCGTTTACAAAGCAAACATTAAAGAAACAATAAATGACAATAAGAGCTAACGGTACAGTTCTCAAAACCAATTTTTTGCAAAGCAATTGGGAAATAATACAAAATAAGTATATACTACCAATTATTCGATGAACTGATAGTATTTACTTGAATGAATTCAGTATTTACCAGAAGTATTTGCTGGTAAGTCAAAACTCATGTTTATGCATACCAAATCTAGTAAATACTTAAAATATAAGTTTCTACTAGTAGTACTAGTACTTACTTAGACGTTGTACTACTAGTAAATACTTAAATTTTATGCATACGGCCCATTGTGAGGAAATCGACATAAAGCATACGAAATTGGTTGAAAAGCAACCTGCATTGGTCAATAGGCATGGTCCGATCCTGTTGCATGACAATACTAGACCCCATACCTCACACGTAACGATGCAAAATCTGCTACAGCTGGGCTTCGAAATTCTTCCACATCCACCGTACTCTCTTGATATTTCTCCAACGGATTATCACTTTTTTCGCAGTCTGACGTCATTTTGTCGACAAAAGGTGTTCCGAAACTGAGCAGAAGTCATAGAAGCCTTTGAACTCTTTTTAGCGTCAAAAAATCAAGCCTTCTACAAAAAAGGAATAATGAACTTTGAATCACGATGGCACAAGGTTATGGTTGATATTTTGACTAAATCAAATTTTATAAAAAAGAAATGACTTTTAATTTTTTACAAAAAAATCGGACATTTCATGTGGTACAACCTAATATCTCAGACTGCAGTGTCCCAGCTGACCAGTTTTCTGCCCTTGTGACCTGGCACCCACCAAAGTTTGACCTTATTTCGAGGCCTTGGTCTTGCAGGGCATCGTGACATACCTTGGTGGATTTTGGGTTCGTACTATACGGGCCCAACGCTTTGAGCGCTGCCTGACTGTCTGTGAATATATTGAGGTCATACCTCTTATGCTAGTGTCTAAGTTTAGGTTAACGCACCGTACAGTTCAGCGGTAGGGACACCCACCATCTTGGAATAGGTTTCCTCATCAGCAACATAATTGACGGTGGCCAAAATCGGGGGTCTCAGCTATAATTAAGTACTTCTGAACATTCACTATCCTACGGCAGATAAGGACGAAGAGGTAAAGGACCAGTTTTATGAAACAATCAATTAATATGCGACAATTTCACGACGTGGAAATCGTACTCGGAGATTTCAAAGCAACAATAAAAAAATTAGCGATGCCAACAATATGTTAGAAGAAAGCCTCCATGGTTCATCGAACAATAATGGTCTTAGGAAAATAAGTTTAACCAACCAAAAAAATAAGAACGCGAAACCTGGATATAACCGGATGGAGTAAATATCAATTTGCATGACACTATGGTGTCATTGCATGGTTTTAGTGGTGCAATAAGGCTTAACTATTAATAGGGAATATTAACTGGGTCAAGCGTCACTTGCGTAAAGATATTAGCTAAAAAAAAAGTGGAAATTGTGATGAGACAAGTCTTTGTTTTGGCATCGCGATAATGTTGCTGACAATTTGGTCAAAAACTCGACCAATAGCTCCACAACCACGTCTTCGCTTTGTGTGATCTCTATTTAAGAATAGTTCCCAATATTAGAAAGAAATGCCAGCATCAATGTATTTTTTCTAATAAGATTTTTCAGAGTAAATGAAGATATTAAAATTTACAAACAAGGTCAACTTCAAATTTTATAACAGTGGTACATTGTTTATAAATACTTACTTCTCACGAATTTATCAGAAATTGAAATTTTCACAATAAAATGAAAAAAAATTTCCACACAAATGTTGTATTTGAAGCAAAAACAAAGTTTCCAGTTTTACCCAAATTTTGAAGAAAATAAACAATATGGCATGCAAACTAAGGGCATACGTACAGCAAACCATAGAGCTTGTGTTCTCGTACAACAGTCGGATCCAACTTTTATTTATAATGGTGTTTATGTACAGACTAGATCGTATTGTGGCCTTTTTTTCAGGAGCATTATACATAGATCATTTTATTTCGTATAATGGAATGTACTGTAATTGTTACGGCACAGTATAATTTAGAGATATGATATTACAAAATGTTTCTTCTAAAGCATTGTACACATGTGAGGAAAAGTAGACAGAAACAATAAACAATTAACCCTTCTGTCAATGAGTAGGTCTGGCCAGACCTTTTCCATTTTCGAGACCATTTCTTCATAATTGTTTGTGTAGCTATCTTTGCCAAATATCCTGATTTTGTCAGACTATGTATTCTTAATGCTTGTGGGCAATAAATTTAAAATCTAAGTGGAGGAGAAAAAAAAAACAGTATTTCTACAACAACCCCTGGATGGAATAGGTCCGGCCAGACCTTGCTACGGAAAAAGCTATTTTTTTCACATTTTATCCGAAAAAAAAAAAACTTTTATTACCATCGGCGCCAGAGACCAACACACTATCTACTCTTATGTTTAAGGTTAGTTTATTTTAAAGTCATTAGTTTTGCTCAGTTCACGGTTATATAAGAGAGTGAAAGTATCATTGTTGTCAATCAGTAATCATTACTTAAGCGAATTAGAAGCATATTGGTAAAACATACTTATACGAAGGTAAACTATTATGGGTGACGAAATAAATGCATTCAACTGGAGCTGCATGAGCGAAGAAGAACGGGAGCAATACACTTTAAGGCTTTCCGAAGAAGTACGGGAAAATGGGTCTGAAGTTGAAGATTTTAGTGGCGATGGCGATGAGGACTATGTTCCTCATGTAGATGATTGTGATGCGGAGACGGATTTAGTAGTAGGGGGAATATCAGATATAGAAGAATGGGTCTGAAGTTGAAGATTTTAGTGGCGATGGCGATGAGGACTATGTTCCTCATGTAGATGATTGTGATGCGGAGACGGATTTAGTAGTAGGGGGAATATCAGATATAGAAGATACTGATGATGACGAGATGCTAGAAGAGTTGCAGGCAGAAAATGATCAATCGCAAGAAAGACAATTCTCCGAGGAATACTATTTGGCCCGTGATGGAACAAAATGGTGCCAACAACCACCAGCAACAGCTCGTCTAAAAGCACACAATGTCATTCGAGAAGTCGGTGGCTACTCAAGACGAGTGTTGCGAAATCGCAGTCTTGCTTATCTGCAACGCTTAGGTTTAATTTTTTAACTTTATTTACAAATTAAATGTATTAAACAGTTACAAAATGTTAGTTTGTTTTCCTCGTGGCTCCTTCTTCGCTCGCTCTCAGCTTCGAAACCAAAAAAAATCCGGAAACCAGCTTGCCTTCAATCCTGTCAGGCGGCGGAGATCAAGATGGCGGCGTAGTGAGTATTTGTCAGCAGTAGTTATATGTCACTCCCGTCGCTTGGGTTGTGTTCAGTCGCAACACCCCCTCTGGTACTCGTATGTCCACTAATGGACCTACCTCCTTTCTTGGCCTTACATCCAAGCGGGCTAGCTTCACTGCGGGCTTCTGGTAAATCCTCGACTGTGTCACAATCGTAGCGCTTCACCTGTCCATCCTGACTCAGCTTGGTATTAATCACTCGTCCTTTAGGCCAACTATTACGGTGGCTGGCGGGATCTACGATCACAACTATGTCGTCTTTCTTGAGCGATTCGGCCCTAGCGAACCATTTTGTCGGCAGATACTCTGAAACCCAGCGTCTCCTAAAATGCTGAGCAAACCTTTGCGATATCAGTCAGTTTCGACGTAGCACCTCCTTGTCGTCGCTAAAGGCTGCCCATGGCTTTGAACCCCCAGACGAAAATGGTTGGGCGTTATGACCTCCTCGTTTTCATTCTCAATTGGTATGTATGTTAGAGGCCGAGAATTTACGATGTTTTCTACCTCTAGCAACATACTTTGAAGCAGCTCGTCCGATGGATGACGGTCCGGTTTGATCTGATAGAGCACCTATTTGATGGAGCGAACCAGGCGCTCCCAGCTTCCACCCATGTGAGGCGATCCGGGCGGGAATAACGTCCATTTGGTGTCCACACTAGTAAATGTCTGCATGAGTTTGTTGCTATCGATATTGCTTAGTGCCTTCTTGAGTTCGCTTTCAACACCCTTGAAGTTTGTTCCATTGTCACTAAAGAATTCTAGCGGCGTTCCTCGACGAGCCATGAAGTTCCGGATTGCAAGTATACAGGAGTCGGTTGTCATGGAATGTGCGACTTCATGTGGATGACCCGTGTGGTCAAGAACGTCAATGGGGCATATTTCTATACCCGCCGGGGGGAACATTTCGTACGTTCGCATTTCTATACCCGTCGGGGGGAATAAATAACGTCAGTGAAATTAACTTCCTAATCGACGTGAATCGTTCACGTTCGGTAATGTAAATTGGGATTCCAGTAGTCGTTCGAATCGAATTTAACTGTCATATTCTGTCCGCTGCTATTCAATCGCGCCAACATTTTTTTTTAAGCATGTAAGTAATATTTAAATGGATTGGTGGTTTTTTCAGGGATTCCATTTTTTTACAGGAAAAAAACAGTAACCGGGAGCAGTTTTCATGCTCAATTATACTGTTTTCATGTACATTGTGTACTAACAGGCGAAATGTTCCACATTCATTAAGGCGTCATGTATACTTCCTAACGCGCATCTACAAAACGAATCGCTTGTTTATGGTCACAAATCTAAATCCACATAAACTCAAATAAAATTCCGGTAATTTCAAATTTAATACGAAATTAATGTCAAATAAGGAAAGGGAGTTCGAACGATTCGGGAACGATAAAGTAGTGCTCCCGGCGGATATAGGAATGGCAAGGGAGTGCGAAAGTGAATCGAATGTGTGGATCGAACGTTCGATTCGAACGACTATAGAAATATGCCCCAATAATACTCCATACCTTTTGCCGTCCTACGAAGATTTACCACAGTCATATGACCGAAGTAGTCGATGCCGGTATATGAGAAAGGGCGACAAAATGCGGCGAGCCTGGCTGCTGGAAGTTGGGCCATCCTAGGAGGGCGTGGCTTCGCTGCGGCAGAGAACAGTTCTCATACTGGGAATGTGGAACTTCTGTCGTAACTGGTTGATCAACGTTTCATGGTTCCCATGATGGTAGAAGCTATGATAGTCATGAACGATGAGCATTGTTATAGGATGCGGCTTTGGAAGAATTATCGGCCTCCTGAAATCGTCCTCGTAGATTTTCATGTACCTCTCGATTCTAGTACTTGCCCGGAGAATTCCGTTTTCGTCTAGAAGAGGGCAAAGTGAGATCAACGAACTTGACTTGGAGACACATCCAGAAGAAGTTAGGCTGAGCACTTCTTCGGCATACACATCCCATTGTGCCTGTTTAACCAGTTGACATTTGGCGTTTTGGAGTTCACGGCGAGTAAACGGGCCAATTTTGCAAGCCTTCAAACGCAGGCGAGCTAACATGTTGCCAGTAAAACGAAGAACTCGTGCAGCACATCGCAGCAGTCGAAACCATTCATGAAATCTTTCGGGAGAAAAAACAGTTCTACTAACCTCGTTATATACGCCGACGAATTGTGCCTTCAGTTCGTACTCCGTGGGTTTTTCATAAAGCTCTTAGATAGGCCATAGCTCCGAGCCTTCGCGGAGGAACTCAGGAGCTCTCATCCACGGGCTTGAAGCCTCGAAGTTTGGAGTTTTTTGCCATTTCGTTCCTTTGTCGAGACTGAAGTATGTTGCTGTATTCCAAAATTTCACTGACACGACAAGCAACGAATTGTCGGTAGCGACGGTGATCGGACCGTAATCAACTAAGCACCGTTTTGGAGTCCGACCAGAAGAAACGTCACCGAAACTGTATAGAGTGGGACTCGATCATTCGGGTGGCAAGACGAACACCCAGGACGGCTGCTTGGAGCTCCAACCGTGGAATTGTAAGTGGCTTCAGAGGGGCAACCTTCGTTTTAGCTCCTATAAGAGCGCACTCGACCATATCGCCCAAGCTGTATCCCACATATGCTACGGCTGCGAATCCATTTTCGCTGGCGTCCACAAAAACGTGCAAAGGCATTCGAGATGTAGCATCTAGGAATCCGGATGTAACCTAGTTGCGGCAAAAGGCGAATCCAGTGTAACATTTTAGTGCGTTCGATTTCCAGAATTGGATCATTCCAGCCAATTCCCTCCTGCAGCAATATTTTTATGTACATGAGAAAATTCGCCAAAAGTCCCAGCGGATCGAAGATCCTCATGAGGATGCTCAGCATTTCACGTTTTGTGGGAACCCTCGTATCTATGAGTACGTCTTGATGTTTCAATTTCGGCGAAATTCTAAAAGTGAAGTAGTCATCATGAGTACACCACCACATTCTCAGTTTCCAGTCCAGTTTTGGTGCTAAATTTGACTTCATCAGAAGATGAAGATGAATCACTGCCTTCGAGTTGGACATCCAATTGCGAATGTGGAATCCTCCTTGCTGATGGATATACGCTATTTCCTGTGACAACTGAACTGCCTCCTGTTCGGAATTCACGCTATCCATTAGATCGTCTACATAGTGGTTTTCACGAATAGACTTGACGGCACGGGGAAACTCGGCTTCGAAATCTTCTGCACGGGAAAACTCGGCTTCGAAAACTTCTGCGTTCTTATCTTTTATGTACTGCGCGCAGCTAGGTGAACAGGTGGCACCGAAAGTCGGACCATACAAAACGTTGATAGTCCTGATCTTCTTCACGAATCCGAATTTGATGGAACATTTCTTGTATATCGGCGCAGATCGCAAATCGCCTCTCTCGGAATTTGTATATGACTGTTGTCAAAAGCGTAAGTAGGTCGCGACCTTTCAAAAGGACTGAGTTCAAGCATACTCCTTCAACCTTCGCAGCTGCGTCCCAAACCAGGCGTACTTTACCTGACTTATTTGGATTCTTAACAGGAAACTTTAGAAGATACCATGATTTTGTTCTACCTTCTGAGAGTTCTGAGGGCGAAAGTTTTCGGGCATAACCTTTTGCAATGTAACTTTCCATTTTTTTATGGAGCTCCTTTGAGAGGTCGTGGACGCGGCGCATGCGGTGCTGGAGACATTGAAGTCACCTCATTGCCGTCGGAAAGCTATCCGGAAGATTAATTTGATCATATCTCCAAAGCAATCCTGTCTCGAACCTACCATCCTTACGCTTTGTATGTTTTTGCAAGAGCTCCATAGCTCGTTCGTCATCTACACATCGGATAAGGTTGTATAAATTAGTAGCTCCAAAAACTTCGGTGCTAAGAAATTCTTTCACCATCCCTTCCAACTTGAAATAATTGCCTCGATTACATTTATGAAAGTTGGTATATGCAGTGGTACTGATCGATCTTTGACGTTGCTTTGAGTGTGGGTTACAGCCATGTACTATCCACCCCAATCGTGTTTTAGTAGCAATTGGTTCATCCATTTTACCTTCCCGACATTGAAGCGGGAGACCCAATCTCCACTTTTTTAGCCCGATAAGCAGGCGAGGGGCAGCGTTGGTGTACGATTCGATTGGCAGATCTCTGAAATATCTATGCTGGCTTCGAAGATAATCGGCCGGATACTCGTGCCGGATATGTGAAGGTTTAGCACATGGGAGTCATCCTTGTATCGATGGGTGTTAGCTGTCCACTGTAGGCACAAGGGTTCACATTCACCGTCGACTTTAAAGCAGGGTAGCGATCTCCTCATCCATCAAAGTCAATGAGGAGCCGTCGTCAAGAAAGGCATACATTTTCACCTCTACGTTTCGACCATATAGGGTGACTGGAACTATCCGGAACATCACCGCGTTTGTTTTGTCGCAATGTGCATTTTTTGGCTGCGATAGTGGCGGAACTGGAAGGTGTACATCTGGTTGTGGATTTATAATGTTCGTTTCGCTATTATGAAGAAGTCGGTGGTGCTTGAATACGCAGCCATCCGTACCGCAGATAACTGCCGATTTGCATGTATATCTTTCATGCCTTTTTAAGCACCGATGATAGAGCCTGCCATCTCGTACCATCATCCACTTGGCTGAGTGGCTCAGCTGTAGGAACTTCTTGCATTTTTCGATTAAAGGAAACTAGTTGGTTTAGGTACTGCGTCTTCTGAAACAGACGCCGGTGTTGTTGGCGTAGTGTGCGAGTGAAGAAATCCTTTCTCCTTTCTGCTGTTTATCGTTGGTCTAGCTGCTCCCGTTTTAGTTGATACATAGATCTGGGACTATTACGCAGTTTACGGCCTCCGCGAGTTGATACAGCCAGTCGCCGAACTCAGAAAGAGTGCAAGAATGGATGGAGTGTCTGCCTATGTAGAGCCCAGTTTAACCGAGTAGAAGGCGGGAGCTTATCAATCAGCTCATTGTTGTTGTTTAGGTGGTTTACCAACCCGGATGCCTCTAGGGTTGCACAAAGATTTTGCACTGCGATGGCCAAGTTTACCAACGTTTCCAATTTTTCGACCTTTGGTGATGAACTGGCCTGGATTTTCTGAATTAGTGAATTCAAAATTAGCTCCGGTCGTCCGAACATAATGCGTAATGTAGAAATTATTTGTGGGACGCATCTGGGGTGAAGCTTTGAACGGAATTAAAAGCCTTATCTTTGAGAGCCCTTTGAAGCCGGACTAAATTCTCCTTGTTAGAAAATCCACAAAGCTCTGTGGTACGTTCGAGGGTGGAGAGGAACAGTGGCCAGGTTTCAGGATTACCATCGAAATTGGGGAGTTCTTTGAGAAAGGACTGGCGCGCGGCGAGATGATTCCCGGTCAGCGCTAGAATCGTTAACGTTTGATGGCGTGTTGAATCTAGTTCCCGAACAAAAGTCCTTTCGTCAAACCGTAGATGATGCTAATTTAACGCTGGTATTCCAGGATCGCCAGGCACTGGATGCTGTGGGGTGCCTTTCCGGAGATGGTGTGCAAAGACTACTTGCTCTGTAGCCGGTGGTCCACAAAGGAGAGACTGTCGAGTAATTGGTCGCTTCAGGTGGGTTTGGTCACCTAGAGGCTGATGCTGTAGCGTAGAAGAATGCGCAACTGGATGGTGCACAGTGGGAACCTGTTGTTTGGCGAATCGCAGTGGTCTTGAATGTGGCTGTCCTTGGACATACACGTTGGCTCCCGTCGGCGCTGTTGCTGCATTCGCCCCCAGTGCTCTGGAGTCCGTTAAGACGGGCTTTGATGTACCATCAACGCTTGTGGACACTGGCGGTAAGTTTCTAGTTTGCTGTATCCACTCCCGAACTTTACAACCTCCATCCACAGAGACGCTGTCATCACAACTCGAACTTTCGTCGGCGTACTCATCGAGAAGTTGATACTTTTTGGTAATGTAGCTTTTGTTGAGTTGGTGCTCTTCTTCCAATTTCGCAAGCTCGAGTTCCAATCTTTTTGAAGAACGATTAGAGCATTTGGAGGATGTAGTCCGCCTAGCACCAGAACTTATTGTAGCAATTGGACGTTCCGTGACAATGTGTAGATGGTCGATGTCTTCGGATATCCCAGAAATTTGCCGCTTTTGCTTAACAGCTGTAAGCTGGTCATGGTCGAAAGATTAGCACGAACGAATTAGTCTCCTGCGGTTGATTTAGAACTTCGATGAGTTGCGGTACTTGGGTGGTAGTGTTTCGACGGTGTGGGTTTTCTTGGTTAGTGCTCGGTGAAGCTAGCTGCTGTCCGGTAGGTGTAGATTTGTTGTTAGAATCCACACAAGAACTGCATATGAACTCCTGGTTCTCAATGGTAGCATCAACTCGACCACACATGAAGTGGAACCATAAGCCGCATGTGTCACAGGCCACTATATTATCCGCTGAATCGTTTGCATTGCACAATTGGCAATTAGACTCCGTTTGTGTATGCTCATCCGCCAGTATCGAAGTGATAGCGAGTATAAAACTTTGTAAGATGTTGCGAAATCGCAGTCTTGCTTATCTGCAACGCTTAGGTTTAATTTTTATTTACAGTTTAAATGTAAATCGCTCGCTGTCATCTTCGAAACAAAAAAACCCGGAAACCAGCTCGCCTTCAACCCTGTCAGCCGGCGGAGATCAAGATGGTGGCGTAGTGAGTATTTGTCAGCAGTAGTTAGATGTCACTCCCGTCACTTGGGTTGTGTTCAGTCGCAACAACCAGGAATGCTTCGTAGTCATATTGCTATCTTCAAGACAATGATATCAGAAGAAATTATCATTATCATTATGCGAAAAACTAACAGAAGGGCTCCACAGGAAATTGTGAAGTACAACGAAAACAACCCGACGAAGCAAATAGTTCGGAAATCTGTTACTGAGGAATAACTATATGCCTATTTTGGTCTTTGTCTAGCTGCTGGTGTAAATCACGCCAACATGGTGCATACAGTAGAGTTGTGTATATATTGACCCGTATTCAGAGCAACGATGTCGCTAAACCGAATATGGGCTATAAATCGTTTTATAAGGTTTGACGATCAAAGGACTCGTGTCGAACGGCAAAGTTCAGATAAAGCGGCTCCCATTCGGGACATGTGGACAATGCTAAATCATCATTTGGAAACTGCGTATACACCGACAGAAGTTATAACCGTTGACGAACAACTATTCCCATACAGAGGAAACATACGATTTACACAATACATACCATCGAATAAAAGTATGGTGGTGGAAAAGAAGATGTTAACGACTAAGTACCAATCCAGCGGGAGAACTGTTGTTGCTGACAACTTCTTTACAAGTTTTGAAGGTGTGGAAAAAACTTCGAAAATCTGGGCTGGCCTTTGTTGGAACTATTCGACGGAATAAAAAGTGCATTCCTAAAGAAATGCTTCCGGATCGTAGTCGCTTAACACATTCCACAATCTTTGGATTTACGGATAATGTCGCAGCAGTGTCTTACGTGCCGAAAAAATCTAAAGCAATTATTTTATTGTCAACAGTTCACTATGACACCGAATTGATTGGAACAGCAAGAAAGCCACAAGCAGTTCTGTTTGACAACAAACCTAAAGATAGCGTTGACGTCATGGATCAAATGTTGGGAGAATAAACGTGTAAACGACAGACGAAGGGATGGCCATTGACTTTTTTCTACAACATGTTGGATGTCGCAGCATTAGCATCTTTTATAATTTACAAAAAATTAAATTATATGAGTACGACGAACAAAACCAATGCACGTAGACAATTTTTGCATTCGTTGATTAAGCAGTTAGTGACTCTTCAGATGGAAGCAAGGATGAACGATCCAAGGATAATAGGAGTGTTTTCCGTTCGAAATGGCATCGAATCTTTCCTCGGAGCACAATTGCAAAATAGGATTCCACAGCCCACCGGTAGTCAGACATCAACGGGCCAGAGAAAGTCGTGCAGAATTCGCAGATTTGCATGCACAACCTGCGAAGAGCCTGTTTGTTTACAACATAGCATTCAGCTACATAAATGCCATAAATGTGCACATACTTCATAATTTCGATGCTATGTAAAAAAAAAACTTTATATTAATAATAAAAATAATAACATATCTAAAAAAAAACAAAAAAAAATTCAATTATTTCAAAGAATTCCTTTAATTTTCATGCAAAATATATGAAAGTCTAGCTGGACTTATTCCATTGATGGGAAGGTTTTAAAACACCCATTGACAGAAGGGTTAAGGTGATTACAGTAATTTTGAGGAAAATACGAAGAAAAACCTCCAATGAAAGAGAGCATTTTACATTATAAAATAAGAGTTTATTATCCGATTTCTGTTGTTATAATTTGCTTTTATGTTTAAATGGCCTTACACACGATCAATGTTTTTTTTTTTTTTATAATTCGTGCAGGCTCAAGAGTGTACGCTCTTATGATGTTTGTCACACAACCTGGACGGGGTGCAGATGGTTTGTGTCGGAGATGTTCGTTCAATACTCTCCGGGGGTGGTTGTCTTGGGTTTCGAGAGATTCGACTGAATTTGTCGCATTGTTTGTAGTTTTACAGTTATTTTATTCCATGCCATTAAGATGTTATATATTATGCACACGCAGAGTATGAATTTTGAAGTGATCTTATACTGCGAGTGTTATGCCTTCGTCAGCATTTTTTGATCATCTCTCATTCACAACTGGTGTTGCATCAGTTTTTTTTTTCCGTATAGGAATTGTTCTTGGCTATGGTCAGTCTTGAACTACAGACCTGCCGCTTAACAGTCGATGATGATGATCATTGCACAACTCCCACCCCCAACATTAATTAACAACTATAATTGACGTCTCTTTTTGTCAAGTAAAACCCTAAATCTACCACTAAGCCTAAACCTAAACTTAGTAATAAGAATAATAATATTAGTAAAAAGCATTCTAAGCAAAATTTGCAAATTTCGACCTTAAGTCCGGAGCCATGTATCCTAATTTTCGAAGCTCCCACATCCTTAATGCCTGAACATCCGCCCTATCTAATACCTCAGTTAGAGCCAGATCCTCATCTCTCCCACCATCTACAAACCAAATTTCTTCAACACCTGTCCCCTCCAAATCTTTCGCCACCTTCAGTCAAATTTACCCAGCAATCTGTTGACCCCAACGAATGTCGATACGCTCTCTCCAGGTTAAGAGATAAAAATATCTGTAAGAACATTCGTCTTTCTTGGCTTATCTTCATGACAAATCAGATTCGGTTTGCTATGAAGGTAAAACAAACACCAGCGTAATGGTGTCAATACAACAGGAAGGTCTCCCCACCGATTTCACTACCCTCAAGAACCTTTTCATTAAATATCACGAGTTTTTCAATATCCCACCCATAAAAATATCAAACGATCTTGATACCTTCAGACAATATGTTACGTGCAAAATACGCACGAAACCTTTTCCTCTTCATCCCTCCATTCTTAAATTTTTGTCCCGCCATCTCCTAAGGAGGGAAGAACTTACCGGTGTTCCTATGGTGAATTTAGAGCTATGGCGCGGTTTATTCAAACCACCTTAAGGAGGCATCACCATCAACAGGAAACATGTTGAACGGACGGTCCACAGAGTTTGGACGGACGGTCCAAAGAGTGTGGACGGACGGTCCAAAGAGTGTGGACGGACGGTCCAAAGCGAAGGCCGGACGGCTCCAACCGACCGAGACGTTCTCGCAACAATGGGCGGACAGCCCCAACAGGGTGAAAGGGACGGACGGTAACCAACAAATCAAAAGGCCTCGTGCCCAACCTAAAATATATATTGTTTGATAAAAAGAAAAAGAAAATTTTAATGTGGAGGCGTTGGAACTCTGGAGGTGATTCCCTTTGGTCCAACGACCAAAGTTGTGTCAGTGTATGTATGTGTTCCCGGTTGGACAGGGCCAGACGGACACTGACCAATTCAATTCGAGACCAACTCTGAGTGAAGCTGGACGGACAGTGGCCGCCAGCGGAGAACAATAAGGGAAAAATACAAGAGACAAAGAAAGAAAGAGAGAAACGAGAGCCTTATACATACATATACATATACGAGGATACGTGCTCAACATCGGAGGGACCCAAACCCGAGGAAAATAAACTAAAGGACGAAGCAGACGATTTACGAAACGTACCAACTACGAAGGACGTTCCACACTTAAGTATCTTTTTATTTTAAATAATCTTTTTATTACGCCTCATCATCCCCCGGTTATTTTCAGCCGTTAGGCAACCGTGTTGTCCACGCTGACACCAGCTGTTGTGTTTTGACACAACAAAATTTGGTGCCCAACGTGAGGCTCTCTGCAGTGTCGTGCAAGGGAAATAGAATAAAATAAAAATAATAAAGTAAAATAAAGTAATAAAGAATAAAAACAACGAACAGCGAACAACGGACAGCGGACAAAGAACAGCGGACAACGGACACCGGTACCAACAAAGGCAACGAACAACAATCACACAAAACATACAAACATATTGTATAAGTATAAAACATCAGTAAAAGAATAAAAAGAAGAAACAAAAATAAAATAATATTGTACACTCAAGAACAAATCAACGACCGGAATACAGTGAGTCTATTATTTTTCTTCTTTTCCTTTTTCCGGCGTTGTTATGGTCAGAAGTGTAGGACCATAACCTTCCCACTTAACTGCATTGCTACTGGTCCGCTTGTGAGGTCCTCCGGTTTGACCTCAGAAAGTAGCGGCAGGGTTCCCGGTTTGGGATTACTTCATCGCTGAGGCCAATCAAATGCTGGTGTTTTTGCATTTGTTTACACCAATTGTTTTTCGGCCTGCCTTTTTTTTTTGTGACACGAGCATGCTCCAGATTTTTTTGTTTGATCTTACTCTTACAACACCGGTGATCTCCAGTCGTGTCAACCCACTGATTTGCATGTACACTTGTGGGGCAGTTTAATGGTCGTATATGTGTCCCTAGGCTCACCTTTGTGTTTTCTAAATTGCCTAGATGTGATTTTTGTTTACCTTTGTTTTAGTCGCCTTTTACGACAAGCGAGAGGTATCGCTGCAGGGATATTCTTAACCCGTCCCTGCACGGAAAGGTATTGTTTTTCTTCTTTCTCTATATATGTGGTGGTCACATAATTAAGGACAACATTCTCTAATCAGTGAAGAATTTTTTTTTTTGCGGTTTTTATCCATGTTATTTTCTTAAGCATGCACTGTAAGCTATAACGGTACAACCATAGTCAAGCAGTAAACACGTGTTTGGTTTGTTATTCATTTCATTAGGTAGCAAAAAAAATCTTTTTAGTTTGGAAGTTGCAGACGATTGATTGTTTGAGTTGGTCACATAATTAAGGACAGCTATTATTTTGCCTCATTTAGTTGTAAAAAAATTTAAGAATTGTGGTAAGTGGATAAGTGGTATTTTCAATACCATGAGATAAAAGAATAGAAGGTTCATTTATTCCAGAAATGGGACGCCAAAAAAGTTGCACCCCTGAATTGCGCAGAATTATCGTCACAAAATACTGCAAAGAAAAAAAGGCAATTCGGGCGATAGATAGGGATCTTTTGTCAAATCAAAAACGATGGTGCACAATGCGATTAAGCATTATATAGAGCATGGAAACATAGAGAATAAGGAAAGAAAGCCAAGACCAAGGAAGACCACTAAGAGAAAATATCGCATTATCTGCAACGTGAGCAAAGCCAACCCTTTTCTGACATCTACAGAGATTAACATCGAAGTCGCGGCACATTTAAAGGAAGAAGTATCAGCAAGAACCATAAGAAGGCGATTACTTGAAAATGGATTGCGTGGATGCATTGCAAGAAAAAAGCCGCTCGTTTCCAAAAAGAACTTAAAACGCAGAATACAATTCTCAAGAGAACACGGCGAAAAACCTCTTGATTTTTGGAAACAAGTGCTTTGGAGCGATGAGTCAAAGTTCAACATGTTGGGCTCAGATGGTAAAAAATATGTTAGACGTCCGCCAAACAAGGAACTGAATCCCCGCTACACCTTAAATACCGTAAAGCATGGCGGAGGAAATGTTGTGGTTTGGGCTGCCTTGTCCTGGTTTGGTGTTGGCCCGATATGTCGTGTAAATGGACGAATGGATCAGCACTTGTATAGAGGCATATTGCACAATACAATGAAGCCATATGCCGTGCAGAACATGCCTGATTCATTTATTTTTATGCAGGACAACGATCCAAAGCACACTACTCGGAGCGTTAAGCAGTGGTTTTCCTCAGAAAACATTTATGTTTTGGATTGGCCAGCGCAGAGCCCCGACTTAAACCTCATCGAAAACCTTTAGGCAGATGTGGAAAGGGCTCTGGAGAAAAAAAAAAAGTAAAAATGCTGATGAACTCTTCCAAAACATAAAGGAAATATTGCAGAGTATTCCAATCGAACGATGTCAGCTTTTAGTGGCCAGCCTTCCGAAAAGGTGCAAAGCTGTGCTTGAAGCGAAAGGTTATCCTACAAAATATTAAATATAAAATGACACCTGACGTGAATTTACCTATTTTGAGTTTTTATAATTAAAAAAATGGCATATTTGAAAGTGTCCTTAATTATGTGTCCAAGCAGAAACAGTGAATTTTATGTCATTTTGTATATAGTTAATTTAATTTATTTTAATATTTTCATTTTATTTTTGTAAGTTACTACTTCCTACAAGAAAGAAGAAAACTGCATTTGTTTAACGAAGAAAACATGTAAAATACCAGAATTATACGAAGTTAAAAAGTGAAAATTGACTGTCCTTAATTACGTGGCCACCACTGTATATATATTATATAAACACACATACATAAAGTTTGAACATCTTTAAAAGACTATGCTTGTCTTATCTGTACATTATGCCATTAATAAATGATCAAATTAAATTTAAAAAAATATATATGTATATATATATACATATATATATTCACATATTTCTATATACATATGTATATACTATACTTCTACAATATATTCAAATATTTCTATGTATACCACATATATGTATATATATTTCGGGTGTTACGGGTTTACTTATTTCTATATATAAATTTTTCTTATCTCTGTATATAAATCTAATATAATAATTTTTAAATACTTTTAGTATTGTTAACCAACAACATCAACATAAAAAAACAACTGAACCACTTCCACTTAATCTGACTTTGCCGCAAATTACACCTTCAAAAGCATCAAGTTATTACCCTGGAAATGATATATGCTGAAATACTAGTAGTAAAGGAAATCCAAAGATTGCAGATAGAAGAACTGCGCACCAAAAACAAAGAATGCGAGCATAAAATTAACCTGCTTGAAGATAGAGTAAATCAACTAGAAGAACAATTGAGTGCCAACACAGTTGAAATTTACAATGTTCCTCCCAACAACTGCAATGCCTCTCCCATCGATTTGGCACTAAGAGTTTTCCGTGATGGTATGCATGTTGATGTCACAGAAAAGGACATTGACCTCTGCTACACAAAAAAAATTACAAATCATCATGATAAACAAAACAATGACTCATCAAGCTTTGCTAATATTCTTTATGTAAAGTTTACATCTCGTCACTGCAAAAACAAAATAATGTCAGCTAAAAGGGAGAAGAAGAAGCCGTTAACAACTACTCTGCTCAACTCGGAAACAAGCGAACAGAAGATGTACATGAATGATTGCTTTACTTATCGGACACGTCAGCTGTTTAAAAAGGCCAATTGCTGAAGAAATCTAAAAATTATAAATATGCATGGACCAGAAATGGCGTGGTAAATATGCGCAGGAAGGAGGGTGACAATCTATTGTAGTAAGAATTACTTGTGATGCTGATCTTCATAAATTATGAATTCTGTTTGTTCTGTCTCTCCCTTAAATCTTAAAGCTGTTTTTATTGAAGAGTTAAATGATGTTCTTGATATGTTGAGAGGAAAAAATTTAATTATTTTGGGCGACATAAACGTTGACATTTTAAATGATTCCGAGAAAGACACAGAAAATTATTTATTTCTCATGTCATCATATGGTCTAAAAAGTATTATAGATGTTTCAACCCAGATTTCTCTTAGGGTTGCATTGACCATATTTTTATTAGAGTGCAAAAAAATAATAGAATATATTTTAGTGGTGCAGTTTATGATTTCAAGCTCACAGATCATCATATGGTTGTCCTCAATTCATTCACGAATCCTGACCCTATCAATAATTTTAATCCTCTTAGACAGAAACACCAAATATATTAACACAATGTTAACAGAGAGTTTGAAAAATGAACTTTGGGAAGAGATCTATTCGGAGAGTAATCCTTCTGTTGCTTTTGATCTGTTTTCTTCGATTTTGTACAATCTGATAAAGTCTTGTTCTAAGGTCTCCTTGCAAAATTCTAACAATAGAAGACATTTAAAGCCGTGGATGAATAATACACTTCTAAGTCAAATAAAAAGAAAAACAGAAAACTAAAAAAGTACTATGCCAAATTATGTAAAAACATCCATAAAAAGATTACAGAAACGCGTAATAACTATTATTTTAATTGTTTCAAAAGGCTAAAGGAAATAGTGAAGAACAGTAGAGAGTTGTTGATAGCATTTTGGGGAAGCATAAACAACCTCTAGACATTGATGATCTAGAAGGTAATGGTGTACATATTTGCGATGCCACCAGCATCTCTAACAAATTCAATGAATACTTCACTGAAATCGCACAAAAATTAAAGCCGTCAGTTGAACCTTGTAAATATAGCTGTTCTCTATCCTCAGATGTAATCCCTGATAGCATGCAAGCGAACAGTTTTGTTTTTAATGCGGTCACATCGGTTGAGCTTTACAAATAATAATGTCGTTAAAAAACATAAATTCGTGCACTAGCGACAGCATAACAAGCATTTTACTGAAAAAAATTGCCTGGTATGTGGTGTTAAGTTGTTAAACTAAGTTATTTGTTTAATCCAGAAACCAGAATGAGACGTGCGTCTTTCGTACGTCTTCCCCCGTGACACCCTGAAATTTTGACGAGATTCTGACAGAGGTTCAAGTGCGTAGCGACAAAACCCGTTACAAACGAGCTTATATCCGTGAATACGTGTGAGTTCATTTCATTTTACCGCAGTGTACTCCCGCCACACACACTCTTGGAATTATAACAATGTGAGTGATTGTTTACAAAATTTTGACAGCACTTGAGGTACCCACGTGCTCTTTTGACAGCACTTGAGGTACCCACGTGCTCGCCCGAGCTTGTAGTCAAACGTCGGCGGCCATTTTGAGTGGGACGTCTCATTGGTGGTTTCTGGTTTAATCTAATAGGGCCCATACACCACACATGCCTGCATGCACAATCAGAAGAATGCACAATCACGCTTCCCCCATACACTATTCATGCAAACTGTACAATATTCAGTCGTGTGTTCATTGCAGAACAGACAACATCTAAAATGTCAAGCTCCGACAACGCTGCTGCGGCAATTTTGATTGCATTGGCAATAAAAAGTAAAAATAGAAAGAAAAAGAAACGAATGTGGTGTAAAGAATGGCTGAAACGAAGAAACGAACTAGGGCATGTTAAATTATTAAAAGCGCTGGAGCAATCATCAATGTGCGATTTTACTAATTTTTTGAAAATGAATAAACAAAATTATATTGAATTATTGGATAAAGTAACTCCATCGATAATTAAAAAAAGAACCGTACTACGAGACCCTATTTCTCCTCATGAGCGATTGTCATTGACACTTCGTTTTCTGGCAAGTGGACAAACGTTTGAGGATCTCAAATTTTCAACGCTGATTGCACCTCAAACTATTGGGAAAATCGTAATAGAAACCTGTGAAGCGATTATACATGTATTAAAAGACAATATTAAGGTGAGTTTTAAATAATTTAATTTTGTTTCATATAGTCTGAATTTAATATACAAATATTATATGTATGTACATGTTTACTCTCCATCTTGAGAAAAAGTGTCAAATAACTGCTGGACGCTGGTATATTCTTGACTTCCACTTGATATATTTGCGTATCCGATAGACTGATGTTGAGGGTAAACTATTGCTGATTGTTGTCCATCGGCTGGTGATTGAACAAAACATACTTGTTGCTGTTGCGGCAATGAGGATGTACTTGCATCACTCCACAAAGGGGTCGATGACCTACCATTCCCATCTAAAGCGGACTGAATACCACGTCTAGTGTCTTCATTCAAGCGTCCCAAACAGCCGTAGAAAAAAACATCCGATATAATTTTTCGGGTGAATGTTTTTTGCTTTGATGATAGCTGGTTGTATTGCGTACTCCATCCTTTCGCCAATACAGTAGCATCGTCGTTGGCTTCTTTTAAATGTTCACAAGCCATTTTTATTAAAGCATCTTCTTTCGACAATGCTTTTTTCTTCTTGGGTGGCTCTTTATTGTCTGGACATTCAGCACTCTGAAAAGAAAACAATAATTTAAAAACAAACAATTAAAAGAATAAGGTTGTTATGATAATTAATTCATTAAATATTTTTCTAGCTCCCCATGAATGAAATGGAATGGAAAAGAGAGGCCAAACAATTTAAGGAACTTTGGAATTTTCCTCATTGCATCGGATCCATGGACGGAAAGCACATTAATATAACGAAGCCTCCTGGGCACTAGTAAACGCAAATTACGAATTGCTGATGGTTGATGTTGGCGTCAATGGCAGAGCATCAGATGCTGGCGTTTTTAAGCAAACAAAGTTCTATGAAAAAATGGAAAACAAATCTCTGGGAATCCCAGATCCTGACATTTTATCAGAAGCTTGTGGCCGGATGCCATTTGTTTTCGTTGCTGATGACGGTTTTCCTTTAACTGGGAATATTATGAAACCTTACAATCCCAACACCTTAAGGAAAGACGAGATCATTTTTAATTACAGACTATCGCGTGCGAGGCGAATTGTAGAAAATGTATTCGGTATATTAGCATCACGCTTTAGAATTTTGTTGAAAACAATAAATTTAAGCCCGAATAAAGTTTCAACCATTGTATTGGCCTGTTGCCATTTGCACAATTTTTTGAGACAGAAGAAAAAAATGATCTACTTGCAGAACAGTTTTGACATAGAGGACACAAATTTGGTTCAAATGAATTATGCCGATTGGCGAATCATCATCTGGACGGTCTTCCGTGTACCCAAGCACGCAATCCGAGCAATGATGCAAAAGATATACGAAATAAATTTTGTGAATATTTTAACTCTTCTTCAGGAGCAGTGTCGTGGCAAAACAAATTGTACGAAAAACTATCTAATAATTAAAAAAAAATGTTCTTATATCCTATGCCTATGAATGAATTAAATATATATGTAAATTAACTTACCAAATCTGTTGTTTGGGTATCATTTGTCAGAGTGGTTCTTCTTTCCAGGCAATCTTCTTGATTTTCGAGGAATCCCAGCCAGCTGATCGAAGTACCACAACGAAGACTGAAAAATATCCTCTGCTCCCGCACCGGATTTTTGGCTTTGTTTTATTCTTTTCAAATCCCGGCGATAGTTGCATCGAAAAGAATTAATTTTTCGCGTCACTTTTTCGCGGTCGGCAGCCGGATCGATTTCTTTCAATTTATTGATCATTTTTTCGTAGACACTTGCTTTTAAGACCCGGTTGCTATAATCGTCACTTTTGACCCGCTATAAAACCGGAAGGCTTTCGTATAGCTCAAAAATTCAGCCCAAAACTTTTTATTAACTGCCGAAATTTTTAAAACAATAAAATTCAACGTAAAACAACACAACAAGCAGCCCAAAGTAATTTCAATTGAATCTTCACGTCCGCTTCCTTCAATAAAAACCGCTTGACTGAGCAAATGTAGAACACACACCACACATGCTTGCATGCCCAAACAAGAAAATATCAAAAATTTCTGAAATTGCTCATGCCGCATGCCCAAACACACAGTCAACACCATACACTCGCAGTTTGCATGCGCAATCACTGTATTGCGCATGCAGGCATGTTTGGTGTATGGATCCTATAATTCCCTTAAATGTGCGGAGGTGATTCCTCTTTTTAAAAAAGGCAATAGGAAAAACTTATCTAGTTATAGACCTATATCTCTGCTTCCAACTTTTGCTAAACTATTTGAGAAACTGATTAAAGTCTGCATCCTATCGTTTTCGGATCATAACCATTTCTTTTCAGATAATCAATTTGGCTTTAGGAGTGGTATGTCAACAGAAGATGCTATCTTTAGGTTGTGTAGTCAGTTGTATAAAGGTGCAAACAACAAAAATTCAACTATGGCGCTGCTTATTGACATGACGAAAGCATTTGACATGGTTGACCATGAGCTATTACTAAACAAGCCATATAAGGTTGGTTTTAGAGGAGTAATATTTGAATGGTTTAAAACATATTTAAAAGATAGGACACAAATAGTTAAAATCAATAGAACCTTCAGTAATTCTCGTGTGTTAAGAAATGGCGTCCCACAGGGCTCGGTACTTGGCCCTCTTCTTTTCCTAATTTACATCAATTGTATTCAGGAAATTTAATGGTATATACACTGCATTGGCTGATGATATAGCTTTTACATACCAATATCGAACAATTTTTGAATGCATAGTACAGATCGGAGCAGACTTAGAAAAATTGAGACTTTGGTTTGCTGTTCACAAGTTAGTTATCAGTGAGAAAAGCTGATTTCTGTAAAAATATCGGGAAATGCATTGAATGATTTCAATCTATGTTTGAAGATTCAGATTACCTATACACAAATGTGGTATTGATAATTTTTCTGATTTCAGCCAATGTTCTACTAGTTGCTTTGTGATCGAGTCAGTGAAAAATGTTAAATATCTTGGAGTCATAATCGATCATAACTTGAGCTGGAAGGAACATATTCGAGCAGTTAAATCCCATATGATGCTGGTGACTCGTAAACTATACCTCATCAAACCATATTGCTCTGAGAAAGTTTTGTCTCAAATCTATTATGGCCTCCCACACTCAAAATTGTAATATGGAATCACCTGCTCGGGAGGTTCATACTCAACTAGGTTGGGACCTTTATTGGTGGCACAAAAACACTTAATTCTAATTGTAATCGTTTCACTCAGAGCTGGCCCTTATTCAAAAAACTAAGAATTTTACCACTACGGCACCTGTACGTCTTTAAAGTACTTAGGGAGTTTTTCAAACGAAGTGGTAACATTCCCAGTAGAAATTCGCAAATTTATAACTTACGCGTAAATAACTTGGCTCTTGTCAACATACCAGCTGCATATAGAACTCATTTTACTCATTTTTACTCCGTTACAGCTCCAACTTATTTCAACAAACTACCATATTTTATTAGAGTAACTCATAACCTTCGCTTATTCTTAATAAAAGTGAAAGACTGGCTATTTACAATTACGTGTGCAAGCATTGAATCTCTCTTAAGAATCATATCTTAATCTTCGGTATGAATAATACTGTTTAAGTTAAAAAATTATCTTAGAGGCTATATTTTTGAATTGTTTTTCTTTTCTGGATAAACTGTTTTTCTTATTCTGAATTTGTTTCTTTTATTAATTATATTACTGTATTTTGGTTTTTATCTATTTGAATTAATTATTTACTTTTATACATTTCTTAAGTAGTACTGATTGTCACCCCACATCAGTACCGAAATATATTATTTAAATAAAATATAAGTATCATTCAACACTAACTCAGGACATAGTGTTCTAATAGTTATAGAATGATCACTATGTATTAATCTGTTCCAATTATTATTAGTTACTACTATTGTTGTTTGATTTAGTTGTAAGTTGGAATGAATAAAACTTATATATATCTATCTATATCTATACTACATATATACATTTATACTACATATATACATATATACATATATACCACATATATATTTAATTTCGCGAGTGATCGTAGTTTTGCGTAGTTTTCTCTTTTCTCCCCTTTCCCCCGCGGGAAATTGTTCAACGGAATTTGGCTCCCTTCTACCAGACGCAACTAAGACTTGCAGAGCCGAAGACTCTACAGGAACTAGTGGAGTTAAGCCAGAAGGCTGGAATCGGTGAGGGCAAACGTGGAATCGTGGACGGAATAATAGAAAAGTCTAACAGCCCGTGGGCCTCGCCTATAGTGATGATTAAGAAGAAGGATGGATCCTATAGGTTTTGTGTCGATTATCGGAAATTAAATAAGGTTACCGAGAAGGATGCTTATCCACTTCCATATATTTCCTCAACTCTAGATAAACTTAGGGATGCCAAGTACTATCTTCTCTGGATATCAAGTCAGCCTATTGGCAGATTCCAGTTGAAGAGAAGTCACGGCAATACACTGCTTTCACCGTTCCGAACAGAGGACTCTACCAATTTAAACGAATGACATTTGGGTTGCATAACGCACCAGCGACCTGGCAGAGATTCATCGATAACGTACACGGGGCTGATTTGGAACCACACGTTTTCGTATACCTGGACGATATTATAATCGTAACCAACAACTTTGAAAAACATCTTCAAATATTGGCAGAGGTATTCAAACGGACAAAAGGAATGTTTGATAACAGCGCCAATCCTGACGTGTCCGGATTTCGATTTCCGTTTGTTATTCAGACAGATGCATCGGATAGAGGTATAGGTGCCGTGTTAAGCCAAACATTCGAGGACGGTGGGAAAGTCATTTGCTACCTTAGTAGGGCTCTAAACACGAATGAGAGGAACTATTCCATAACGGAGAAAGAATGCTTAGCGATGTTGAATGATCCAGAATGGAAAAGGGTAGTAGGAAAAGGAGAGAGAATCGCGATGTTAAAAGAGTACCATGATAGCCCATTAGGTGGACACATGGGTATCAAGAAAACTTTTGCTAAGATTGCTTTGAGATATTATTGGCCCAAGATGAGGGCCGATATAATCAAATATGTCAGGAATAGTACAGTTTGTCAGAGTGTGAAACCGACTAACGAGAAACCCGCTGGTTTAATGGTTGAGAGAAGAGGAACGTCGAATCCATGGGAGACGATCTGCGTGGACATAGTGGGTCCATTGCCTAGATCGAGTAGGGGCTTCGTTTATATTCTAACGGATTATTTCACTAAATTCCCAATGTTGTTTCCGCTTAGGTCTGCCACTGCGAAAGCAGTTTGCAAAGAACTAGAAGACAATATCTTTCTGTTGTTTGGAGTCCCGAAGTGGATTATCTGTGACAATGGGCCTAAATTCCGTAGTCGGGAACTAAGGCGCTTTGTCAACAAAACCAAATCATGGTGAACCAAATCATCAAACGGGTGTTGAGAGCATACGTTTCTGAGAATCATAAGGCGTGGGATTCTCACCTTTCGAAAATCGCGTGTTGCATTCGTTCAACGCAACACGAAGTATTAGGCGTTTCACCATACTACGCCAACGTTGGTAAAGAGATGATAACCTGTGAGCAAAAAGGGCTGCTCAAGGAGAGCAACACCGACTCTAGGGATGAAGACCAGCGAGAGGAAGGCGAGTCCGAATTAGAATTTAGCCCTTGCAACATGACGGAGTTAGGGCGAAAGTTTAGGATATTAAGGGAAGATATTCAACGGAAACTAAGAGGGGCAACGAAGCAAGCGGCGAAAACGTACAACCTCAGGAGAAGAGACGTGCAGTATTTCCCCAATGGGCTAGTGTGCCGCCACTCTACGCCACACTTACGCCATTACAACTACAAACTTGCACCGAAGTACGTCGGACCTTTTATAATACACAAAAGAGTCTCACCATGGACGTACATACGTTTTAAAAGACGATGCCGGGAAAGAGAAAGGCACCTGGCACGTCAAAGACTTAAAGCCTCACCACAACAGCCGGGAGCAATAAAAGCCGGCCAGGAGTCGGAAACCCAAAGTCAAGAGGGCAGGTTTCCGACATGGTGTTTGTTGTGACCAATCGTCCCAACTCGCCTCGAAGGTTCAGTCTTGAAATGTGCAGGCACATTTCCTTGGAGGTGAGGGTGGGGTTTGTTACGTGCAAAATACGCACGAAACCTTTTCCTCTCCATCCCTAAATTTTTATCCCGCCATTTTTCTCCGCCATCTATGGCGAATTTAGAGCTATGGCCCGGTTTGGTCAAACCACCTAGATTGCCCAAGGAAGTCATTTTGACTGCTTTTTAACTTCAATTAGACAATTGACACAATTTCTTCGAATTTTGTGACTTTTTATACAACATATAAATGCGTTTATTAAAGATTATAATTACCTCCCTATTCCTTCGTTTTCGGTATACTATATATGTGTGATATGTATATAGTGTATGTATGTATATAGTCAAAATGACTGCTTTTGGGCAAGAAAGGTATATACTAATTTCGGTCTTTCTAGTGTTAAGGAGGTCGCATCATCAACAGGTAACATGTTGCACGAACGGTCCAAAGAGTGTGGACGGACGGTCCAAAGGGTGTGGACGGACGGTCCAAAGCGAAAGGCCCCAACCGACCGAGACGGACGGTCTCGCAACAATGGGCGGACAGCCCCAACAAGGTGAAAGGACGGACAGTCCCCAACAAATCAAAAGGCCGCGTGCCCAACCTAAAATGTATATGGTTTGATAAAAAGAAAAAGAACATTGTGACCCCAAACAGTAAAGTGTCGTCCCCAAGCCATGTGTTAACATATACATATATACTAATTGTAAACTCCCCAATCTATGTAAACGGGTAGCCCAATAACCCCTAGAGACTTTAAGAGAATAGAAATAGAAATAATTATTATTATAACTGAGGGATGTTTAGTTAGGCTTAAAAATTAACGTAAGATACTGTGGTAAACGCGCCCACCTCAGCCAAGACAACAACCCCTTCCAACCGGACGAATGTCCGAAGGTCCGAAAATTTTAATATGGAGGCGTTGGAACTCTGGAGGTGATTCCCTTTGGTAAAACGACCAAAGTTGTGTGAGTGTATGTATGTGTTCCCGGTTGGACATGGCCAGACGGACAATGACCAATTCAATTCGAAACCAACTCTGAGTGAAGCTGGACGGACAGTGGCCGCCAGCGGAGAACAATAAGGGAAAAGTACAAGAGACAAAGAGAGAAACGAGTGCCTTATACATACATATATACGAGGATACGTGCTCAACATCGGAGGGGCACAAATCCGAGGAAAATAAATTAAAGGACGAAGCATACAATTTACGAAACGTACCAACGACGAAGGACGTTCCACACTTAAGTATCTTTTTATTTTTAATAATCTTTTCATTACGCCTCATCATCCCCCGGTTATTTAGACCGTCCCGTAATTTTCAGCCGTTGGGCAACCGTGTTGTCCACGTAGTGGATATTGGGCAACCCGTTGTCCCGACAGCAAAACAATAAATCGATATTATACATTATAAAAGGTCCGCCATCTAACGTTTTTTTTTTCAAGTAGTGCTTATTTTGTGAATGGTAACACCTAGCTCATGTCTGATTTGACAGATAATTAGTTTTATCCTTCCGCTGAACGAATATGGTTGTGTATACGCTTGAACAACGCTGGGAAATATTGCGACATTACTTTGAAAATCATCGACTTACAGAAGATGCCGATTTTGCCAACAACATCATCTTTTCAGATGAAGCTCATTTTGATCTTGGCGGGTATGTAAACAAGCAAAATTGTCGCATTTGGGGCACAGAAAACCCGCACGCATACATTGAAAAGCCGGTGCACCCAAAACGAGCCACTGTTTGGTGCGGATTTTGGTCCAGAGGCATAATTGGGCCATTTTTCTTCGAAAATGAGCAAGGAGTGGCCGATACAGTCAATGGCGATCGTTATCGGGCCATGTTGAACGAATTTTTGTTCACAAAAATTGAAGAGGAGGATATTGGCAACATTTGGTTTCAACAGGACGGCGCTACGTGCCACACAGCCGAAGCTACACTCGATGTTTTGAAGATCGCATTATCAGCCGCAGAGCTGATGTCGTTTGGCCACCTCGGAGCTGCGATTTGACACCGTTGGACTATTATTTGTGGGGTGCCGTCAAAGATAAGTGTTACGCCGACAAGCCAGAGACAATTGACGCTTTAAAGGACAATATTCATGAAGCCATTGGTGAAATACAGCTGCACACAATCGATAATGTGCTTAAAAATTGGACCGATCGTGTAGGCTACTGCATGGCCAGCCGAGGCAGCCATTTGAATGAAATTATTTTCCATTATTAACCGGAAGGATTGTACTTTCAAATAAAAAAAGAAATTTGAGAAAATATTATATATATATAGTAGTTTTTTTTATAGCATTTTCACAAAAAAAAAGTTATTTGGCGGACCCTATATATAATCAAATTCTCTTTTTTGTTTTCGTAGTTTTACGGAAAACTACGTGTCGTCCTGAAATCCCCCAAATCCAATACCCGAACCCCCCATTCCACTGAGTAGCCGCGTGCACACCAGCCGTTGTGTTTTGACACAACAAATATATAGACTCAAAGCGTATATCGCACCTTCAGCGTAGCAAAGCTGACCATGATAGGTTTTTTGGTCCCTAAAAGCCTCCCCTTCCCTGCCACTCTAACGCTCCCCAAAAGCCTTCCTTTTACCTTTTATTATCAGAATGTTATGTAGTGAATACACTACATGTAGTGGGTACCACATACCAACACCACGTTTAGCCAATCCATAACCACGATCAGCCAATTGTCTACGCTCAGCATTAGCTCGGTGCCCTACCTCAGTTGACCTACATATGTTACTCATCCCTTTGCTTAGCAGTGACACCAAACTTCTCCTTTGGACCATTTGTCCCTCGTAGTGTCGACCCCGATATCATCGAAGAAAGATTAAAGCAACTTATTGGCCCCGACGACCTCAATGCTATATTTTTAAAAAAAATGTTCCTCCTTCCTTTCTCTACCTCTCTCAAAAATCTTCATCCTATCCCTTTCTCAAGGTGAAATTCCCCGGATATAGAAAACCTCTTTTATAACACCTATCCACAAAGAGGGTCCGAAGAATGTCATTAACAACTACCGTCCCATTACCAAACTGTCTCGTATTTTGTATATATGATAATTTAAGTTTTCAATGCAAGTCTTTAATCTCGCCCATACAGCACGGCTTCCTCAAAGGTTGTTTTACAACCACAAACCTTATTGAATTCGTTTCCTTCACCCTTTCAGCCTAAGAAAATGGCAAGGAAGTCGATGTTATCTCAACTGACTTCAGTAAGGCCTTTGATAAAATTTCCACATTAATACTCTTCAAACTGTCTTCCCTTGGCTTTGAACTTATCTTATTTAAGTGGATTTCCTCTTACCTGGAAAATAGTTCCTTGCTTGCTTCCTCCGGTGTCCCAAAAGGCAGTCATTTAGGCCCGCTCCTTTTTATCGTTACCATTAACGATATTGAAATGGTTATCAAACATTCCCACATCTCTATATATGCCGACGATGCTAAGTTCTTTAACATCATTTCCTCAAAATATGACTCTTCCCTTATTCAATCGGACCTTATCAGCTTTTCCACCTGGTGCTCCAAGAACTGCCTCGACCTTAACATTTCCAAGTGTCAATCTATTACTTTCTCCCGCAAACGTAACAAACCTCTTCCTCAACTCAAATTCCTTGCACTTCTTCTTTTCCTTTTTTCCGGCGTCATTATGGTCAGAAGTGTAGGGCCATAACCTTCCCACTTAACTGCATTCCTACTGGTCCGCTTGTGGGGTCCGTCAATTTCCTTGCACATATAAGCGATATAATTCTTAAGGCCAATTCTGCACTCGACTTCGTGAAACGATGGTCTAAAGAGTTTTCCAATCCCTACGTCGCTCGGTCTATTTATATAACCTTTGTTCGCCCTATTCTCGAATATGCCTCTCAAGTGTGGTCTCCTTACTATCATTCACACATTTCCAGAATCGAGAGTATCCAACGTCGTTTTCTCCATTTTGCTCTTCGTGAGCAAAGAGGTTTGGTAATAGGACGGTAGTTGTCAAGACCGCCTAAAACTTATTAATTTGAACTCGCTGGAAGAACGAAGTAGGAATCCGACATCCTTTTCATTCATTGACTCCTCTCAGGTACCATCGACTGCGCGACCATTTATAACTCTATCTTTTTTAACACTAACCCTTGTAATACACGAAATCTACGCTTCTTCTATACACCCACCTCTTGTAGCACCTCTGGCTCCAATGAACCTATCTCCCGTATGTTGCGGAATGTTAATGCGAAAAACTGTTTCGACTTTAACATCAGCACTCCTTGTCTAAAACTCCGTCTCAATCGCCCTCTTTCTTATTTTCCTAGATTGTAAGTTAAATTAAGTATGTAGCTTGAATTAAGCGCAATAAAATGGGGGTATAGCCCCCACCAAAATCCCCAATCACCAAGTAACATTGATGAAAAAGCACATTCCACACGTACAAGTATCAATGAACATTGACAATGTTTCTGCGTAAATTCTGTTAAGTCTTTCATATATGTATGTATGTCTACGACAATAAGGACAATAATTTGTATCTGCTTGCAGCCGGTGCTACAGCAAGTGCAATAGTGTTTAAGGAAAAAAAAATCTATAGCATAATTTTTACCATATAACATATGTCGCAATCATCTTCTTTACTCGCATTTAATTTTTCTTGCACTTCTTGTAAAGCTTGAGCTTGCTGTGTTTTTAGCTCGTCTTATACGTGTAAATGGTATTCTTTGTTCAGTTTTTAGAGTAATTGAAGGATTGCTGACGTAATTGAAATTTTTAAGTATTTAACACTTTTTTTCTGCTAACCCGTGTACATTGTCGAATTCAGACATCCTGCTTTGACAAGGACGTCGAAGAGCACACTTGTGTAGGACACCTAAGGATAAAATTGGAATGGCTAATTAAGATCGAACAAGGGATTAAGTTTTAAGTGCGACAGTCCGACATTTTTAATTATACAGAATCAAATAAGGCCTGTGTTTTCCGTATATTTTTTGGTTTCGTAATTATAAATGCAATGCAATTGCGTCTTGTCTTAATGCTAATTCTTTCCTTATTGGTTTTCAGGTTAACGTACTTGCTTGATATTCATGATGTTTGGTTGTTCTACGTATATTTATATTAAATTTTAAATATTGTATCCGTTAACATGTCACTTTTTTTTTGAATCAACTGTTTTTGTTTTCATTCTTCGGATTCTTCAAAAAAGTGATTTTTGAAACCAGTTTTTAGTCGGCTGTTGCTAGTTTGACATTATTTTTAATTGTGATTGCAATTGCCCCCGTTTGCACCTTTATCTGGCTGTCTCTCAAAAATATTCTTGAATTCTATAAAAAAAGTATTTGCAATGTGGCTTTCATAAACCAGCAATTTCAATTTTGTCTTTGAAAAAATAGTCAAATGTTGTGCTTTCATGATGTTAACGGTTTCATTCTTGAGGTTGAAGGTATTATGCATGTGAGGGCATGTGGTTTTGTTAAGACCGGTTGGTGGTTTTGTTGTTAAGTTTGACGCTGGTGTTTTTGGTTCGATGTTAAGTGAATTTGTTATTGTTATCGAGCCAAACTAATCATAAAACCATAAATGAATTTGCTTGTGCGTCCAGCCTAAGTCCACTGCGATGTTCTCCGCTTTTTTTTGTCATCCCTGTATTCCGATGACTTTACTGACGGTTTTTGATTTAGCGTCCTTTTGATCATCTTTTGGCGGTCACCAGTCGGGGATACATGGCAGTGGACTTAGCGCTGGAAAGCGGGGGATTAATGGAGTGTACGATTTTATATTTTTGTTTATTTTATTTTTCATTTGATCATTTTTTGTAGAAAATAAAATCATTCGTGAATTGGACTTTGGATTTTTATTCTTCAATTTTACTCTCCCGTCGGCTAGCCTGCTGTCATAACATTATTTTATTTTAACTCCATTGGTTATTTTGCGTATATGAAAGTCGCTGCAATGGTTGGAACGCAACACAGTTGTAGTGCACCCAAATGTCGCAGGGCAGATGATGATCTGATGGTTTCCTGCGATCGTTGCAAGCGGTGGTGGCATTATTTCTGTGCTAAATTTGACCCGAGTATGTACGATACTATCACTCCATGGTTTTGTAGTAATAGTGACTGCAGAGATGTCGGCGAAAGTAACCAACCATCTGCCAATGAGCAGGGCGATGACGAAATTCATGAAACCTATGAAGTGGATGACCAGCCAGCATCAGCAGGGCAGGGTGAGGCAGGGAGCTCTATCACCTTTCTCATAGAAGCCGCCGCAGTAGCTCAAGCAGCTGTACTGGAAAAGGGTCGCGATCTTACGGCAATGAAGCTAGAAATGGAGAAGTTGAAGTTGAAATTTGCCACAGTTTCCCCACCAATAGAGCATCCATCTTCCGGATCGGATTTTTCGAGATGTCCGAAATCTAAGGCAATGGATGATAATTCGGAGCTGTTAAAAAAGATTCAAGAAAACCATCAGGCGCTCTTACAGCATCTCTGTCAGCCTAAGGTATCCACACCGCTTCCCAAAATCTCGGACAGACGTCCTAGTTCTGCAGCATCTCCGTTTCAAGAAGGAGAAATGGCAAGTTTGCTAACTATATTGAACAGGAGTAACGTCCAAGAACTTCCATCATTCTCAGGAGCTGACAAAAGAGAATGGCAATATTTCGAGGAGGTTTTCAAGTCGACCACGATTGAGGGCAGATTTAGTGGAAAAGAAAATGTATCTCGGTTGCGGAAAGCTCTCAAGGGCGAAGCCTATCAACTAGTAAGCGACCGTTTAAAGTACTCGTCAGACGCCGATAGTATTATGGATGCACTTAGAGCTATCTTTGGTCGGCACGATGTCCTGTGCATGATTTGACTGCGGACTTGTTGAATCTCCCATCGCTTACTTCGAAGTGCGATCCCAAGATCCGAGTGTGGGCAGTGAAACTGAATGGGTTTGTGGCTGACTTACAGTCTATGCAACGAGAAGAGGATCTCAACAACGGATATGTTTTGACTTGTCTGGTCTGTAAGGAATGGACAAAGAGGAAGGCTGCTAATCCTCGCACAAACTTTATTGATCTCGCAGATTTTCTTACAAAAAAGCTTATCGATCTACCACCTGAGCTATCAAAGCATGGGGAGCTAGCCGACCTTAAGAAATCTTCAAGATTTCCGAAGGCTGTTGGTCGAGTTTTAACACACCAACCAGTGTTGCCGAAAGTTGATATCACCGTTTGTGTAAATTGTGGCCGAAAACATGCTCTGAGTGTCCAGAGTTTAAAAGATTGACGGTTGACCAAAGACTAGCATACGCCAAGGATAAACGAATATGTTTTTGCTGCTTAGTTCCTTCGAAACATGACTGGAGAGCATGTCGTCAAAGAAAGACATGTAGCACGGATGGCTGTAATGCTCATCATCACCCTTTGCTTCACCAGGCGCCGGCAACTATTACGCCTGGATTGAACAACGCTGCAACTGCTTTCATTCCTAAAGCGCAATTTCATTCTTCGCATGTGGGAACGAATTTGTCCGTCATGTTCAAGATAGCCGCAGTCCGAATCTATGGGAAAGGTGAAAGGTTTGTGGACACGTATGCGTTTCTCGATGACGGCTGGTCCCTATCCATGGTGGAGAAAGATCTTTTCGATGAGCTTGGTCTTCAAGATATTCCGGAGGAGCCCACCCTTCAATGGACAAAATGAGTTTCTCGACACGAGAATTCTATGCGGACTACGTTAACTGTGTCAGGCGTGCACAACCGAAAGTGTTATATGTTAAAAGGCGTGTATACCGTCGACAATTTGGAACTGCCTTATCAGTCAATCGATGTCGAAATGCTGAAGAGATCGTACAGTCATTTGCGAGGTCTTCCGCTATCAAACTTGGTGAACGCTAAGCCGAAGTTACTTGTTGGGTTGGATCAAGCCAAATTCTTATGTGGCCGATGCCAACGGCATCGTAAAGAAGAGGAACCATGTGCCATCAAGACCCTCCTAGGATGGGTCGTTTATGGAAAATCAGCTCCAACTTTGAATGCATCGGGTCTCAATGGAGCAGTCAAACCTTCGATGCATTTTCTGTTCCATGATGCGATCAGGTCTGAGGATGAATTGCATGAGCTAGTAAAACACCATTTTACCACGGAGAATTTTGGGGTCATGGCACCCAAGAACAATTTAGAAAGCCAGGAAGTACGTCGAGCAGTTGATGTCATGAGTCGCACGTTAAATCAAGTAGGTAACTGCTACGAGATTGGCTTGTTATGGAAGACAGATGGAGTTAAGCTTCCCGATAGCTACCCGATGCCTTTGAGTCGGCTCATAGGCTTGGAGCGATCGTTAAAAAAAAGCCTCACCTGATGGAGTGGAAAAACAACCATATGAAGGAGTTAGTCTCAAAGGGTTATGCAAGGATCGCATCAAAGGAAGAGTTGCAAAAGCCGTGGCCAAGAGTGTGGTATGCACCTACCTTTATTGTGGAGAACCCGAACAAATGTCCTCCAAAACCAAGGGCCGTCGCCGATGTGGCTGCTAAGGTGAACGGGGTTTCACTCAACACATATCTGCTTAAAGGCCCAGACAATCTAGTTCCCCTGCATGCTGGTCTCTTCAAGTTTCGTGAACGAGCGGTGGCAGTTAACGCTGATGTGAAGGAAATGTTTCACAGGATTCGGATCTTGAAAGAGGATCAGCAGTATCAACGAATCCTATGGAAAGATGGTGATAGCAGCAGGGAGCCTGATGTTTACATAATGGAAGTAATGGTGTTTGGACCGAGGTGTTCCCCACGTGTTCTCAGTTTGTTAAGAACCACCACGCAGAATTGTTTAGGGAAGAATGTCCGGAAGCAGTAGATGGGTTAACCAAGCGTACATACGTTGATGACTATTTCAACAGCCATAATACGGTGGAGGAAGCCGTGTCTGTGACTCAGGATGCAATTCGAATCTGTAAGTCAATGAATTTCGATCTTGTGGGTGTGCAGTCAAACAGCAATGAGTTTCTCCGGTTAACTTCAAGAAGCCATGTTAACCCCACGCTAGTTGGCATCGATCCGAATAGCTGCGAATCATTCGTTTCCAAGGTCCTGGGAATGTCTTGGCACCCGTCTTCGGATTACTTCACTTACAAGCTATCTTTCGATTACGCTCCAGAGAAGATAATGCTACCCGACGCTATTATAACTAAGCGGGAAATGCTGAGAACGGTGATGAGAATTTTTGACCCGCTTGGACTCGTGTCCTTTTATATCATCCGTGGCCGGATCATTCTGCAAGAAGTCTGGAGAGAAGGCTTTGACTGGGACGAACCGGTGTCGCGTGACTTAAAGATCGCTTGGGGGGAGTTTCTCAAGGAACTCAAAAATATTGAAAATATCAAGATTGCGCGCAGGTACGTCTCTTGGAATCCAGATGAATCAACGATCAGCTTGGTTATTTTTGTGGACGCCTCGGAAAAGGCGTTTGCTGCAGTGGCTTTTCTGCGCTTCGAACGTGCTGGGGACGTGGAGATTTCGCAAGTGATGGCAAAGGCTAAAGTAGCTCCTGTAAAAACATTGTCAGTGCCAAGGCTGGAGTTGCAAGCGGCTGTTCTCGGTGTTCGGTTGGCAACGACTGTAAAGAGTTCACACACAATACATCTATACGAAACGCTCTTCTTCTCGGATTCCACGACTGTCCTTTCGTGGATTAACTCCACAAAATTCAAGTTCCCGTCATTTGTAGCTGTGCGTGTGGGAGAAATTCTGGACTCCTCTTCACCACGCCAATGGTTTCATGTGAAATCTGGAGATAACGTTGCTGACGACGCGACAAGGTGGAACGATTTATCGCTGGAGAATGTGAAGTCGAGATGGTTTACCGGACCTCATTTTCTGCGGTTACCAAAAGATGTTTGGCCTGTAACGCCTGGAAAGAATCTAGAAGAACCGTTGCGTACCGAAGGGTTAGTTCCAAATACAGTTTCACTCCACATGAAAGAAAGACCAGTTTCTTATACCGTCTATAATGAGCTCGCATCCAGAGTTCGTGCACGTTGGTCATCGTCTGTTAGAGTGATTGCCTATCTACTGCGTTTGAAGGACTGCCTACGCAGAAAACCTATAGTTAAGAAGCCCTTTATCACACCGGACGAATACCTGCGGGCTGAAAATTGGTTGTTTAGGAAAATCCAAATGGATGCTTTTCCTGTAGAGATAGCGGCTCTAAAAACAAAATAAGTGGTAGCAGCTTCTAGTACGATTTTCAACTTCTCACCGTTTCTTGATGAGGAAGGTACTATTCGAATGAGTTCACGAGCTCAAAGGGCAGTGATCTCGTATGCAGCACGTAACCCAGCAATTTTACCTAAGAGTCATCCTCTAGTCGATCTACTCATCATCCATCATCATGAGAAAAATCTCCATATGGGAACTGCAACTGTCATCTCAGACATCCGAGAGCGGGCATGGATCATAAGCATACGAGTAGCTGTGGAGTCAGTAAGAGCAAAGTGCAATATGTGTAAGCTGCGTAAGGCGAAGCCTGTGATGCCGACTATGGGTCAACTTCCTGAAGCACGTTTAGCCTTCCACTTAAGACCGTTCACCCATGTAGGCGTAGATTGTTTTGGGCCAATGTTAGTCAAGTTTGGCAGAGGTACAGTGAAGCGATATGGAATGATCTTCACATGTCTCACATTCCGCGCAGTTCAAATCGAGCTCCTTAATGACCTCAGTTTGGATCAATGCACAATGGCTTTGCGCCGCTTTATTAGCACACGTGTCGTCACTCGTTATCTTTATAGTGACAATGGATTGAACTTTGTCGGGACCAAGAATCAGCTGGATAAAGATGTCAAGGAGATGGAGATCGGTCTCAGTGAGTATGCGGCTAAATACGAAGGTGTTTTGTGGAGGTTTATTCCAGCTTATTCGTCATGGATGGGAGGAGCATGGGAACGGCTTATCCAGTCTGTGAAGGGCAGTATTGATTTTGCGCTTAGGGGCATGGTCCCTCGGGAAGACGTCTTGCGAAATGCATTAATGGAGGCCCAAGGTCAGATTAACCGTCGTCCACTTACACACATTCCTGTCGACCCAGAAGATCCAAAGCCATTAACGCCAAATGCCATGCTATTTGGAGAAGATGATAGAAACACAACCGCCCCAGGAATATTTTCTGAAAAGGATATATATAACAAGCTATATAACCGACGTGCCCAGCATCTTACGAATTTACTGGTAAGACGTTGGTATGGGGAGTACCTTCCAGAAATAACTAGGCGCACTAAATGGCACAAGGTTTCAAAGGCAGTATCAGTGGGAGATATCGTAATTATCATTGATCCTACGGAGATTCGCTCGGCCTGGGAATTGGGACGGGTGGTAAAAACGTATGCTGGTCTCCACAATGTTGTTCGAACTGTGGATGTCCAAGTGTCAAATGGGTCAATTAAGAGGAAAAGGTCTGTAGGTAGGCTCGCTGTCCTAAACTTCAACCAGGGTTTCAGACGGGCCCCGGGATGTTATCGAGCCAAAACTAAAACCATAAATAAATTTGCTTGTGCGTCCAGCCTAAGTCCACTGCGATGTTCTCCGCTTTTTTTTGTCATCCCTGTATTCCGATGACTTTACTGACGGTTTTTGATTTAGCGTCCTTTTGATCATCTTTTGGTGGTCACCAGTCGGGGATACATGGCAGTGGACTTAGCGCTGGAAAGCGGGGGATTAATGGAGTGTAAGATTTTATATTTTTGTTTATTTTATTTTTCATTTGATCATTTTTTGTAGAAAATAAAATCATTCGTGAATTGGACTTTGGATTTTTATTCTTCAATTTTACTCTCCCGTCGGCTAGCCTGCTGTCATAACAGTTATTAATCAGAAAGTGTCGATGGAGCGCTTGCACAAGATAGGTGTTGCTTAGTTTTCATCATATTTTAATTCAAGTACCTTCGAAATGTAATTTTTTTTCTGACGGTTTGAACGTTGAGCAATAATCTATAAGAAAATGATCGTCCATTTAAATTTTAACTTCAAAATTGTTTAGAACCTTAAGCTAATGGTTTCTAGTTTCCTGTTTTCAAGTAGTTTGATAGTAATTCGTTTCTTCTTTTTTTGTTTCTATTTCCTTTTTGTCTGTTTCATAGTCCTCTGTTAAAAATAATGGCAAATTCGATTTTCTGCACTGTATAGTTTTCGGATTAACTAACTACAAAAAATCTTAATTTTGTTCGAAATAAGTTTGAAATTAATTATTCGTGTTTCCCTTTAGATTTTTTGTGATTTTCAAATTTTTGGTTAATTAGAGACAAAATTATAGCAGTTCTAAGTGCTTTTGCTACCACACGAAGTATAATATGTTTGTTCAAACACCTAAAGTAAATGTTCGAACAGTGGCTATAGGGCATGTAAAATAACCATTCTCATAAAATAATAAATATGTGTTTAGAATAATGTTTGAAGTTTAATAGTTTATTTTAGATGGGTAATATGGAGATCCTGTTATGGGATGAAGGAGAAACCTGTTTAAAAATTAATTTATTAGAAGTTAAAGCCAAATAGCGTCGTCATCCTCATTTGGAAGACAAGAAGCGATCTAGACAACCGCAAAAGTTAACTCCCTAACCAAGAAAACTGATTCCCTACAGATTGACATCAAGGGATGTTTTCGTCCCTTTCGAAAGGCGTATTTTTTTTTCAAATGTGAAAAGCTGCTTCAACAGCCGAATGCGAAAAGATTTTTGCATCGAATTGTCACTAGCGATGGAAAGTATTCATTACGACAATCTCAAGTCTCGAAAATCAAGGGTAAAGCCCAGTCAACTATCGCCCTCAATTGCGAAACCAAATGGAACCCAGATCGTGCTTTACATTTGATGCCAATTAATGCGCTTTGGCCGTGTTTTGAAAGAAAAACGGTCGTAATACTCCACAATACTAGTCCACATGTCGCAAAATCGGAAAAAAACATACTTGAAAACATTTAGATGGGAAGTTCTAGCCCAAACGTCGTATTGTCCAGACTTTGTTCCATTTATTCATCACTTGTATTGATCAATAACCCTTGGCCATTTCAGAGCAGAAGCTTACTTCTTAGGAGAATTGCAAACAATGATTCGATATGATATTCATATCCTGTCCGAAAGATAGGGATTATTACTTAAAATAATAAAGTTCTCTTATTTCATTATAAATAACCATTGCTTCTTCTAGATACTACTGATCTGATCTTCAAGCACTGCCCCGTGTTTGAGAGATAAAAAATATATTCTCAAACTAGATTAAAAGCACTATTACAGGTTCAATCTCACTACTATAGATTATTGATTGTTGCTTTTAATCAAACGAGTTTCTATTTGTTTAGACTTTAATTACGACCTGTATAATCAATTATAAAATAATTACTGTGTGCATCATAGAATATATTCATTTTGACATTCATTTGCAATTTTATTTGTCCAAATTTATTAAACTGCGCACTTATCCGCGAGTTTCGGAACCTCGGGATTATTTTGACCTTTAATTCTAATCAAACCATATACATATGTAAGTAAAATGTAGAAAAATATAAATTCATATCCCTCATAAACCATAAAATTGAAGATAAATATTTAATAACATTACCAAACTCCAAATTATATTGTATTACTGTAAAAATCAAATCTAGGGAAAGTTTTGTACAATGTGATAGCCCTTATTTTACCAATATGGAATGTTTCGGGCTGACAAATGAGTTTTGTCTCAGCTTTTATAGCTTAAGACAATAGTAGAGGCAAAATCTCCAACGGTAATTATACAGTTAAAAACATCCTTGATTAATTATTTGACAAGCAAAATACATTTTACGAAAGTGAAAGGTTGATCGATAGATCAAAATTAATTCGATACTAGATAAATATTATTCTTTTTCTGAACCAAAAATATTGGACTCACTTAATGCATAGTATATACATACATATATACAATATACAAATGTATAATTGCCTCTTTCTCCAAGCCAAATATTACTAATATACTAGTAATATTTTTATTTAATACAGATAATATATAAAAATATAAACTAGTAATATGTTTATTCAATAAAGTATAAGAACAGTTTATTAAATTCAGCTTATATAAATTTGCTAATGAATTTATATTTTAATATATTGAGTAAAATTGGTTTTTTTTCCAAAAATCTTACCTGAATATTGGCAATAAGTAAATGAATCTTTGCCAGTACTACACATTTTATCTAGGCTCTGTAAACTAATATCCACCAACGATTCGGAAGTAGGATATAAGATATTATTACAATGAATGGGTGTAAATTCACCTGAAAGAAATAACGTTACTATTTTAGTTAAAATTTTTGTTTAAAAAATATGTAAATCGTACCTATGTCTGGGAGCTGAACTCCCATGTATTTTAAATCTCTGGTTGGCTGTATTACGGGTATGAACATATTTGTATCCGGTTCATTTTTTGATATAGGCATACTTACTGGTATTGGAAAATCTAAAAATACGATTTACTCACATGGATCATACAATGAGTGTATTAATAATACTTGTGTGTAGTTCATATTTCTGCGTTTCACGAAGACTTGGTGATAGCATCTCTACTTTCACCATCCCAACCGTCGATGGAACATCTTTGTCGTGTTCATTATACGCCCCAAATAATTTAGAAGTAGAACCAGTTGTTTGGCAAGGCTCCCGTTTAATTTCCATAAATGTGTAATTTTGTGTAGAATTCAAATGAGTAAGATTAGGCACAATTTTCTGTATTTCAACGAATGATCGGTTGCCAATAGCGGTGGAAATTAAGTCAAGTTCAGGATCAACTTTGAACAACGATGTTACAGAAGGAATAATTGATGATGTTGCAATGTTCTTCGTTGACCCAAAACAAACTTTTGCTATATTCGGCGGGGAATTAAAATCTTCCATATTTTATAAATGAAGAACAAAACTGGATCTCGTTTCAATTTATTTTATTTGATGATACAATAACTGACTGTAAACAACAATAATAAGTAACATTCCGTCATTTCCATTCACCTTTAACTAATCATGTTTAATATTGCCGGAAAAGAATTACAGCAGGAGAAAGATTCCTGACGCAAATAATCCTATGGTCAATGAAGGAATCCAGAGATAAAATAAAAAATAAAAGTGTAATAGGCTCTGCTTACATTTTTCTCAAATTAGCCCATGAGAGGCTGTTGTTTAAATTGTGTTTTAGTAACTAACTACTCGAAATCTTCTGTACTCCTTTGTCGGTCACATGCGGCCTCACGACGCACGACTCACATAAGAGCAAAAGAGAAAGGAGATGAGTGCGAATGAGATGGAGAATTTAATTCCCGGTGAGTCGCGGGCGGAATTCTTCACGACTCACATTGACGTTTCTCTTTCTCTTTGTTCGTTATTTTTCATTTAAATTTCATTTCTTTTCGTACTTTGTGGGGAATGGATGCAATCATGTCGGATGTTGCTTGGACGCGTGATTTAACGTCGGAGTTGATATGCTGCTACGAAATGCACCCAAATTTATACATAACGACTCATCCAGATTATGTAGATAGGGTGAAACGCTCTGACTCTTTGGAGAATATTTATGAGCAGATGAAAGTAAGTTTTCCTTGTGTGACCCTTGAGATGATAAAGAAGAAGGTTCACACATTGAGAAATCAATTTTGGGGGAGTTCTGGGAGGGCGAAAAAAGTAAGAAAAGCGGATGTGGCACAAAGCAAAGCCTCCTTAAGCCCAAATGTGGATGTCTTGGCAGAGACATCATAAACACCAAGGAAAAGAGTATATTGTTTCTTTTTTATAGCTGTCCATCTTGCCATTCCACTTTTCCTTCGTTAGCAAAAAATCAGCAAAATTATAGCGGATTCTTTAGCTGAACCCTCACGGGGATTCTCTTCTGCTTCCGTAATATTTGTTCGAGTTTCGACCGACTTGAAACCGAATTTATTTCATTCGAATTATGTTGCAATAAGAAGTTATGCAAAACACAACAAGTTTTTGCCACAAGCTCAACCTTATCTACCCGTAGATTTATTGTTGTTTGCAGAATTCTAAATCTGCTTGAAAGCAAGCCAAATGTATGCTCAATAACATGTCTTGCTCTGGAGATACGAATGTTAAATTTTTTTTTTGTTTTGCACTTTGTTCCGAACGGATAGGGCTTCATTATGTGTTTTTGTAGAGGAAAAGCATCGTCCCCAACAATGACAAATGGAAGTATCCTTCCATTGCCAACAACTTTGTCGCTTGGGAATTTATTGGCTGCGAACGATGCGTTTGTTCTTCCATTGCAGCCGATGTTTACGTAAATTAGTTTGCAGTTCGCAACCGCTAGGGCAACTAAAATAATACTATTAGAGCTTTTATAGTTGTAGTAGAATGCTCCGTCTTTTGAAGGCTTCGAAAGGGAATATGTTTTCCATCCAAAGCACCTAAACAATTTGGAAACTGCCAGCGTACTGCAAACTCGTCAGCAATTCTCTCCCATGCCGATATTGTCGATGAAAACTAAAAATAAAATGTTTTGAATTTTTTTTTTTTCAAGTCAGAACAACATCCACAACATTGATTTCGCAAAAAAATTATACGGTTGCGGGACTGCTCCGCAAAAAGGTCGAGAACAAATCTCCCTTTGCTTGGTTGGGAAAGCAGGTTGTCTTTGAAATCGACCAAATAGAAGACAAACAAATTCAAAGGAAAGTATCCTGGGCAATCCAGAATATTTTGCGGGAGAGCATCGAGGAAGACTTAGCGAAAAAAAGCAGCCCAACACCCCATCTACATCACTGGAAAGCTTTGCGATCCAGCGTTCCCATCCACGGCAGATTGCCAAAATTATTAGTGTGGAGACGATACGTCCTCTATCTGCACAGTCCGACGGAGCCAGAAGCTCTTTTAACAGCGACATTTTAGAGCAGTCCATGAAGGATGTGTTCAGGAAGGATGATTTTCTTTAAGAAATAATCTATGTACATACATATGTATTTAAATAAAAAAACTTACTTTTAAATATTTGTCTTTAAATTATTCCATATGGCTCGGCAAACATCGGGAATAGCTTCGCTTAAAAAAGACTGCGACAATCTTGTCTTGTAGTCTGTGCTCTTTTGTGATTCGCCCGCAGCCAGAAGCCTTAGAGTTGCTGACAATTTTTCTGCCGGTGGAATAGAGTCTCTCACAGTATTTTGTCTGACTATATTTTTTTGAACTATGGACAAATTAAATGTCGTTTCATCCATACGCAAATAGTTCGAAAAAATTGCCTTATCATTAACGATTAGTTCTTGAGTCAGAAAACTAAAAGAACTTCGTTGTAGTCTATATTTCTAATGCACAATGCAATAATTTATTACTTTCCGAATTAATTTTTAAGGAAAACTGATTTTTTTTCTCGGAAAATGCGTTAGAGCTCTACTTTATCTCACGGAGACAACTTCAAAATGGAAAAAAAAAGTAGGCGCTCGGCTCACGAATGTATGTCGCAAATTGAAAAAGTCGTATGACTCATCTGAGACTGGCATGTGATAGCGCTCGCCTCACGGAATTTAAATTGAAAGAGGAGATGGGAAGTGAGTCGTGCGTCGTGAGGCCGCATGTGATAGCCGACTTTCGAAACACATTCTCACCTAAACCAAACAAATTAATCCACTGGTTCGATTGAAATCCCAACAACATAGTTTACTAGGTTTGTTCAAAAATAAGAATAAAATTTGGCTTTTTTATCTGTGTCGAAAAATATTTATTTATACATCAGTATCTTCGAAGAAATTCTCCTAATTATAATACACAGATTTTTGGTATAGATTTGAGCTTTTCCAGCCATGCAGTCTTCATCTCCTCAATCGTGGCAAATCCCTGTCGTTTCATAGGTCTTCTGTTTTGGAAAGAGAAAAAAGCCGCAGTGTGCCAAGTCCGGTAAATACGGTGACTGAAGCCTTATAGTTATAATATTGTTTTCAGTCAGAAAATTAAGCCAAAGCAATGATGAGTGAGCAGGTGCATTATCGCGTTGTAACAGCCACTTTTTTTTTCCCCACATATCAGGACCAGAAACCACCAATGAGACGTACCACTTTAAATGGCTGCCAACGTTTGCCTACAAGCTGTGGCGAGCACGTGGGCACGCGGGGTTTTGTCAAAATTAAGTTAACAATCTCGCACATTGTTATAATTCCGAGAGTGTGTGTGGCGGGAGCACACTGCGGCAAAATGAATTGAGCTCACACATATTCACGGATAAAGCTCATTTGTAACGGATTTTGTCGCTACGAACCTGGACTTGCAAAATTTCAGGGTGTCGCGGGGAAAGACGTACGTCTCATTCTGGTTTCTGATCAAGACGTTTTCTTCACATTCTGGGAAGAATTCCTGATGAACCATGCCATTTTAATCGAAGAAAACAGTGAGAAAAAAAACTTTTACACTAATCCGAACTTGCTTTTTCAGACATACCCATGTTTCGTCACCAGTGACGACCCTTTTCAGCAGATTTGGAGCGTCACTCACATCATTCAACAGCTCTTGAGCGATGCTCATGCGACATTTTTTTTAGTCAAAAATAGCAAAAAAGCAAAAAATTAATTTTATATGCCAATATCCAGCACATCCTCTGATAGTGATTTGATGATTCTTCATAAAAAAATTAGAAACCTTATATATATTTGGAAAATTACCATTGATTAAACGGAACTTTAACCCTTTCGCTCCCATTGGGATCATATGTCCCAAGCAAAGTTCGAAGAATCCCAGAAAACCACATTTAAAAGAAAATGTTATTTAAATTGGTCCCATTGTTCATTCCAGGTATTATCATGCTTTTTAACCGTTACTTTTCCCAGTTTGCACGGTCGATTTTTTTTAGCAACTGTCAGAATAAATCAGTTGCCGGCTAATTCTTGCACAGTGCACTCAATATTCTTATAAAAAGTGGTTATTTAGTTGTGAATCCGTAATTTTTTTTTGGTTTTCTTACTGCGTAAATATCATTACGTGCATTTAGTGCTCAAGAATCACAAAAAGAACAATACAAATAGTTGTAAGTAGAATTTATTTCTAACAAAATCAGTCTGGGATTATATGTCCCATTGGTGTTTATCGATGGGACACATATATCCCATTGGTGCTGTGAACGTTATTATGCACATTTTAATTACTATGCATTTTTTTATGTAAAACGAATGGCTGCACTACCTGAAGATTTGCAACGTCTTTTGGAAGAAGACGACTCTGACTCAAATGATTTCAGTGCTTCAGAGTCTGAGTATAGTCCTTCTGACGATGAAGATTCAACGTCTGAAGATACGGATGTAGAACATGAACAACATTCCCAGCCAGAAATGAGGATAATCGTTAACCATCCTACAAGCACTGAACAAAGCAACGATTTCATTGTCTGGTCTAGTCCAGTTCCAAGCTATGTTCCACGCAAAAAAGTTCCCAATGATCGTCAACCTGTAATCACAACGAATATCAACAGAGCATCTTCTGAGATAGAGGTTTTCCATAAATTGTTTCCTAAAAGCTTGTCATATTTATAGCAGAATGTACGAATAAAAGAATTGAAATTCTGGAAAAGCGATCAGGAAGAAAGTTCCCAAGAACTGATCAGTATGAAATTCTTGCTTTTCTTGGTGTTTGTCTTGTCATGAGCTATAATAGATTACCAAAAATGCAAGATTATTGGAGCATGAATCAATCTCTTGGTAATGTGGCAGTAAAAAATACTTTATCTAGAAACCGATTCCAGCTTCTGATGGCAAAGTTATACGTAAACTATCCATCAAAACCAGCAGATTATTCTAAGCTATATTACATTGAAGAGTTGATAAATTGTGTAAAGACCACCTTTCCAGCTGGAAGAACAGAATCACCTTTCCAGTCTATAGATGAAAGCATGACGAAATTCAAAGGCAGGTCATCTTTGAAACAGTATCAACCGTTAAAACCAATAAAGCGGGGGATTAAAATTTGGATGCGATGTGACGCGAAAACAGGTTACACGTATGACTTGAATATATGTATATGCTGGAAAGGAGGAAGAATTCTTAGAAGGAACTCTTGGAGAGAGGGTTGTAAAAAAGCTTTGCAGTACGATTCGGGAGGCTGATGTAATGATTGCAATGGATCGATTTTTCACCAGCACTTTATTATTGCAAAAACTTGACTATGCTGCAGTTGGAACCGTTATAAAATCGAGGAAAAACCTTCCCATCTTTGACAGCATATTGAAAAAATACGAGGTGGATTTCAAAATCAGCAATGGTGGAATATTAGCTGCAAAATGGGTCGATTCAAAGGAATTAATAGTATTATCAAACTGCCACCCTACAATGGCTAAAGGTCTACGCAAAATGAAAGACGGTAAAAAAATTAAAGTTCCTATACCACTTGCAATTAAAAGTTATAATGAAATAACGGGAGGAGTGGATCTGGCTGACCAAAAAATATCAACCTATGATTTGGATCGAAGATTGAAAAACGAACTAAAACTATTTGCGCCAGCTGCAAGGTCGCTTTGTGCATAACATGTTTTGCCATATACCACAAATAATATGTCTTCTTTATTAGTATGGTACCTGTTTTCTTTTCTAATTTATTTATTGTTTTTTTTATTAATATTCTTTTTTTTTTCTAATAAAACTTGAATTCTTGAAAAATGACTTTTTTGTTTCCTGAGTCCCATTGGGACGAATACATCCCACTCAAAAATACCAATGGGACAATACGTCCCGGCCTAAAATTCCAAAAACCGGCCTTGAATTTAATCCAAACCTATAAAAAAACATTTAATCTATTACAGTTAACAAAGATTTACATAAAAAATTGAATAATAATAAAATAAAAATTTGGGAGCGAAAGGGTTAAAATCGGGACTGAATATCTTATGACAACAAATTAACAAACAAGTTTGATGTAAGCGTGGGGACACTTCCAGGTGACGACAAATGAAATGAAGCCTCCACATCTTTAAAAAAATTATTCGTGGTAAACTGATGGACATTCTTAGCGGAGCACATATTGAGTTCACTGTCAAATAATTGCGTTGCATCATTTGCAACAATCAGTTAAACTGAGGTAAAAGAATCAATGGTTATATTCACAGGATGAAATAAACAATGTTCCACTAGCTAAGTTGCGAAAAATTAATTCAAGAATATTAGAAAAAAATATCTATATATCTCTAAAACTATATACATATATAATCAAATCATATATAGGTATTATTAAATCCATGTGGGCATAAACGGAATAAACAAACTAACCTCATCAAGAAGTAACACAAAACAAATAACAAAAAAGTCAGAATAAATTATATTAAATAAATTAGGTGAGTTGTGCAATATTTAGTTGTGCCACCCTTAGCTACAATAGCAACACTATCATTAGAGATGAGACGAATATATTAGTATTCATCAAGTTATTACTAATATTTCCACATATTAGGTATTACTAATACGAATATCTTAGATATCATGATATATTGATATTCGTCAAAATACACCATATTATTATATGAATCCAAATCATACTAATACGAATATCTTAGATATCATGATATATTGATATTCGTCAAAACACACCAGATTACTATATGAATCCAAGTCATACTAATACGAATATCTTAGATATCATGATATATTGATATTCGTCAAAACACACCAGATTACTATATGAATCCAAGTCATACTAATACGAATATCTTAGTTATCATGATATATTGATATTCGTCAAAACACACCAGATTACTATATGAATTAGAGCTCTCGATTCTGGACGTGTATTTAATTACACGTGTATTCGTGTCACGTGTACACGTGTACAAAATAACTATTGGCACGTATACATTAAATACACATGTAAATAAAAATACACCTGTAATTATATGCATTTGCTATGATATGCATTTTATTCTAAATCTGACCTTGGGCAGCTTCTGAGAAAAGTTTTTACCGTTCGTTTTTTTTTACCGCTAGTTCGACGACAGCAAAGCCACTGTTTTTTCTTCTCTGTAGATTGTTGAGAATACTGGAACAACGAATGATGCCTTTGGGAGATGATTCTACTATAATAAAATCGTTTAAAATCAGTTTTTCCAGCAATTTGCAAAAACGGTTTGATCTGCAGTGTAATGGCACACCTGACGTTTCTGTAAGGAAAGTAGCATCTTTACTTGACCCGCGATACAAAGACCTTGAGCATGAACATTCTTATGCAAGAGCTCCCATAAGAGACAAACTAAAGATGCTCCTAATGAAAAGTGTTCCTTCGGAGCATGCTATTGAAGAAAAAAATATGAACTAAACTGGTTCACCGCATACATATTTTCTTTAATTACACGTGTTATTCTAAATACACGTGTAATATGAAATACACGGGTAAATATAAATACACGTGTTCCTACACGAACCCTTTAATTACACGTGTAACACGTGTACACGATTACCCGTGTAATCGAGGGCTCTAATATGAATCCAAGTCATACTAATACGAATACCTCAAATATTATAATACTTTGGTATTCACCAATACGAGAAGGATTACTTTGACAATCCAGTGCGAATGAACTAATCCATACCACATAGGCATGGGTACGAATGACACAGAATGAAACAGAAAATACACTACGCAGAACAGAAAATACACTGCGCGGAATAGAAAATACACTGCGCGAAATAATGATAGAACCAAATTAATTTTAGAGATTAAAAAAAAAAAAAGAACTAAGCATTTATAATTCGTAGATGACCTTATGTTTGCAATAATATTTAATAATAACGCACATAATCTTATTTTTAAAGTATAAAACTTATTTTCTTATACTTCATTTGACAACATGATTCCTTAAATAGAAATGAATATCCAAAGCGAATATCTAAGAAAATTTCAGAACTGCGAACTCCACACTAATACCACCACCATCATAATACCAAATTTCCTTCACTATGGAATACACAAATATTAGTGATATTTCGTATCGCTTTAGATATTATAATACTCAATAACGAATATATTCATATCAGGTAATATCTCAATATATTAGTATTGACCCACCTCTAACTATCATAGCAAGCTTTTTTTTTACAGAATTCTGAACTTATTCCCGTTCTCGTTGAAGGGCATCTTTGAAGTCCACAAATGTATAATGTGGTTGATGTCATGTGATTATGAAGGCGTTTTGAGCTGCGAGCGAGCATTAAAAAGCAGCTACATTTTGATATTGTGCGCAATGTGGTTAGGGTCGTCAACCCCTTTTTTCTCGTCATAGCCAAACAAGTTAAACTTGCCTTCGGCACTAAACATAATGGTCTTCTAAAATTTTTCCACACTTCGATTATTTTACGGTGGTTATAATTGACTTATCAATTGACATCAGATTGTCTTAAATTTTTGACACGTATTTTTAAGTGAAACCAAAGTGCGAACATTCAAGAAGAATTACGATCATTGAAAAGTTACAAAATGTTGAATTTATTGTTGTTGAGCTTAAGGAAAAGAATTGTAATTGGTATATTGTAAAATTTAATAATGGGTAGTGTGTGTATTAAAAAGAGAGAAAGGAAAATATTTATTATATCATTTGTCGAACCAGCAAACACGCTACATTTGGTATGGGATGGAACATTTTCGAAAGGCAACGAAACAAGTGCTTCGTGCTCAACAGTCATATGTGCATAAATAAAGTGTAAAGCGCAACATTCATTGGTCGCAAAATGGGTCCTGTCTGTTCTCGCTTGGATAAAAAAGGGAGGCGCGCGCTCAAACGTTGAATTTAAACACGTTTATTTCTAAAGTAACGAGAATTAATTTTACATATATTATACATATCCATACACTTACCGCGGTTCGCACCTCTTCCAATGGCTTCGAGAACAGAAATGAGAATTCAAAATGGCTGCTCATGGGAAGAGGTGTCAACTGCGGTGACAGAAGTGGTGCGAGATCAGAGATTCGGCACTGTCGGATAGATGGCGTCATAATTGAAGGTTCTTTCACATCCCCGCCCCCGTGAATCGGACCGATTCACTATCAGCTTCCACGTCCAATACAGCCAATCTTGAGACTGGACGAGATAGAACCCCTACGCTCGTTTTTATCTCGGCTCGTCTCGCAACTCCATCCGCCCCTTGGTGTACAGTCTAGCACCCATCGCTTCCAAAACCTGTCCCTCAATTGGCGGCCAACCCTCCACTGCTTCCTCAAGCGGCATAACTTCTCGTCTGGTTCCAGCACCCTAGGTGTCTGAGCTGTATTAGCTGAGCCCAGCAGGAAATGGTTTGGCGTAAGTGGTTCCATCTGGTCGACTCTTACTGGCAGGTGCGTTAGCGGCCATGAGTTGACCACGTTCTCTGCCTCAATTATCAAGCATTGCAGAGTATGCTCTCGTGGCGAAACCTCCTTAAGCGTGTGTCGCAGAACACGCTTTACACACTGAACCATGCGCTCCCAGGCACCTCTCTCCGATGGATTATTTGGACAATTGAAGCGCCAGTCGATCCCTTTTGCTGACAGTTCATATTGTATCCGGTGGCAGTCGAAGACTTGCGAAAAACGTTTCGCCTCTTGGTCGGCGCCCATAAAGTTTTTTCCATTATCACTACGTATTCTAAGTGGCATTCCCCGGCGGTTGATGAAATTGCGTATGACTATGATGCACGCATCTGTCGACAGATCATGCGCCACCTCAAAGTGAATGGCTCTCACCGTCAGACAGGTGAAAAACGCAATCCACCGTTTCTCGGTGCGGCGACCAATGGTGACGTCGAGTGGCCCGAAGTAGTTCAATTCAATTCAATTCAATTTTATTCGCATTTACAGATGTTATATATACAATCCAAACATTATACAGAGAGTATCTGCAAAGCCTGAAGGGCTTGTCTGCAGAAGATTAGATACAATCGTAGTCTATTGCTTGACAGTTTTTTTTTTTTTTTTTTTTTTTTTTTTGTTTTGCTAATCATACAAGAATACTTTACAGTTACAACAATTTATACAGAATGCAAATACAATTCTCTTGCTTTTTTAACAATTTCACGTTTGCTTAGATTTTGAATCTCAGGGGGTATTTCATTTAAGACATTTGGTATTACAACGTCATATCTTCTTCTTCCATATTCGTTCCATGACCTAGGGATGGTGTATTTTCTCTGCTGTTTTCTTCTTGTGTTGTATGTTTGTTGCGTAGGAATTTGATATATTCTTTCACCGTGTAGGTTGGCTAGCACTTCAAGTTTGAAAAGTTGTGCAATACTTAGCATCTGTTTATTGGCACCTTGTTGCAAGCTCCTAACTTTTGATCGGCTTATCAGCTTCCAAATACGGTTCTGTAATGCTTCTAATGGTCTCATATTTGGCGCTTTGCCCCAAGCCAATATACCGTATCTCAAATGTGACTCCACTAATCCGAAATAGCTTTGTAGGAGCACGGGTTGGGGACATAGATAGCTTAGATGAAAGAGTGCAAATAGAGATTGTCGAAGTTTTTTTAAAAGTGTCTCTATGTGCGTGTTCCATTTCAGATTGTAGTCAATCCAGATTCCTAAGTATTTGTATTTTGAGACGTTTTCGATGTACTTAGCGCATTCATCGTTGTCTCCTAGCTCTTCATGGTCTTCTAATTTATGTAAGCACTTACAGTCATGTATTTTAATCTTCAGCTTCACCTTCTGAATGTGTGGAGGACGTATATGCATAACTTTTGTTTTGTCTGCGTTGATGACCAGGCCATGGTCGTGGCACCATGCTATTACAGCGTTTAACTCTCTCTGCAATATATTTCCTGCCTCTTCAGCACTTCTATGGCTAACCACAATAGCTGTGTCGTCTGCATACGCATATCCCGTACTTTGTTTAAGCACATTTAATAGGTCATTAACGTACACTATGAATAGGAGTGGACCTAGCTTCGACCCTTGTGGTACACCGTATTCTATATCTTCCTGCTCACTTGTGTACTCTTCTATCTTCACTTTAAAATTTCTGTTCATTAAATAGCTTTTGAACCAAGATAGCATATTTCCACGAACGCCTATATTTTCCAGCTTCTTTAGGATATGGTTATGATTCAAAGTGTCAAAGGCTTTCTTGAAATCAATGAATAGCACTGCTACGCTGTGGTTTTTGTCAAGACTTGTGTGCAGTCTGTTCGCAAAATCTCCAAGTAACCTGCTTATGCTTTTGTTTTTTCTGAAGCCGAATTGGTTATTTCTCAAAAGGTTGTATTTTTCTAAGTAACTGTAGAGCCTCCTAGTTACAACTTCCTCCAGAACTTTGTCAACGACGGATAGAATTGATATTGGTCTATAGTTTTTTATATCATTCCGCTTACCGCTTTTAAAGATAGGACGTACAATTGATGTTTTCAGCCCGTGTGGGACATGTGCCTGATCCAAACTCATATTTATTAACTTTGTTATTACTGGGGCTAGTACCCTTGAATTTAATCTGAGGTCCATTGGTCTTACTCCATCTATTCCTGCGGACTTATTCATTTTTAGGGAATTGAGAATGTTTTCAACTTCTTGGACGCTCGCATTGTCTACGTATATTGAGCGATTCACGCTACTTGCTGGATATTTATATATGCGGTAAGGGCATTCATGTACCGCGTGCTTTATTTCCGAAGTGAGTACTTTTGCGAACTTGGTTGATAATTTATATATATCTGATTCATTAGCAAAGTTCTTCTTAAGTGTATCGTCAAGGTTACTCCTCTTTCTTCCCAATATAGCGTTAACAAGCTGCCATGTTCTTTTCGGATCTTTTGCAGCATCTTGAAATTGTTCTATATAGTACGCTTTTTTTGTGAGCATAATCTTTTTGTTAAGCTCATTTCTGAACTTCTTATATTCATTCTGAAATTCTTCATTTCGCCTGTTGTTTTTAAATCGCCTATACAACCGATCTCTTTCCTTACAAGCTGATCTTAGTTCGGCGTTCATCCAAGTATGCTCGTTCTTCCTTTTTTTTTTTTTTTTTTCTAATCCATTGTACGAAAACGGCCTCAAATACGGCACGACCCGGTCCTCTGGCAGGGGTGCCATAACTGGCGGGATCGGCGTGGCTTTTGCGAAGACCCTACAGTTGGCGATGACTTTCCGCATAACCTGACGCAGGCGAGGCACGCAATACTTGTGACGCACGTCGCAGATCGCAGCTTCAGTGTTCTGAGGCATCATCTTGTCGTGATAATGTCGTGATAAAAGGGCAACCACGATTGTTGTGAAACGGTGTACAGCTGGCAGGATGATGGGTCTTCTGGCAGCATATGTCAACCATGAGGCGGCGTCAAGGCGTCCATAGACACGGAGGTTGTCTTCTTTGTCAAGGTACGGCATAAGTTTAGAGAGCTCATTCTCCGCTGGAACTGGCAAGCCGCGCTGAACAAGACTAATTTCATTATCAAAGGCTTGACGTTGGGCTTGGCGACAAAACTGTCTTTCGGCGACATCCAATTCGTCAGTTGTTAAGGCGTGGTTTCTATTACCATTGAAGACACGCATCACCCAGGCCATGGTTCTAACTATCCGCCTGAAAGTTAAAAAACGTCTCCAATCTATAAAGCTATTACTTACCACGACGAGAGTGTATTTTGGGCGAAGTTCTTCCTCTACATCGTGAAAACTTTGAACATTTTCATTGACTGGCCAGTCCTCCGGCTGGCGCAAAAAATCTGGACCGTTCATCCACCTAGACGATGGGCTAAAGTCAATCTGGCTCTTAGCCCTCGTCGCGTCGTCTGCTGGGTTCTCGCTTGTCGGCACCCACCTCCAGCTGTTCTGCTCTGTGGTCACTAATATTTCGGCGATCCTATGTGCCACAAACGGTTTGTATCGACGACTTTCGCTGTGAATCCATTTGATCACCGTCGAAGAGTCACTCCAAAGCACTTTTCGGGTGACAGTAACGGTATGTCCTTCAAGTACAGTTTTCATGAGCCTCGAACCCAAAACTGCGGCCTGGAGCTCGATACGAGGCACGGTTAACGGCTTCAAAGGGGAGCATTTCGTTTTCGCGCAGATGAACGCGATCTCAACCAAGTCATCCTGATTCGTTGCCCTCCAATATGCGACGGCTGCAAAGGCGTCCTCACTTCCGTCCACGAAGACATGGAGTTGGAGATCCTTGGGGGCACCACCTTGGAAGTAATAGCGAGAAACTGCCATCTCGATAACGTTGGGCAACTGCAGACGCCACCTGCTCCAGAAAGTGCAGATATCCTCCGGCAATACCTCATCCCATAACAAATCACCTCTCCAAACCTCACGCATCACCAGCTTCGCAGCTATCACGAAAGTGCTTAAGAATCCCAGTGGGTCGAATACTGACATGACGACGCTGAGCAGCTCACGTTTAGTAGGACGTCGGCTTCCGTCAATGACGCCCGTGCTCACTCGATGAAATTGTAGCATGTACTGACATTTGTCTTTACTTGGCTTCCAGAACATACCCAAGATCTTTTCAGTTTGCAGAAGAGCCTCTCCCTTCGTTGATGTATCACACTTTAAGGCTCTGAGGACGGCTTCGGAGCTCGAGCTGAAGTTCCGCAACTCAAACCCGGCGGCCTTGTGTATTTCTCTAACTTGAGTTGAAATCCGGATTGCTTGTTCAACTGATTCAAAGCTGTCGACGAAATCGTCAACATCATGAAAGTCGGTGATAGCTTTGACGGCGCGAGGATCGTACATGTCTCGGTGCTCCAAGGCGTTTTTGAGCTTAACATGTTGAGCGGAGCAAGGCAAACAGGCGGCTCCAAACGTCATCACCAGCATCTCGTAAACATCGGGCGGCTGGCTATCACATCCATCACGCCACAGAAACCTTTGCGCGCATCTGTCCTCCTGACGAACTCCAATCTGGTGGAACATTTCCTTGATGTCTCCACACACAGCGACTAGTCTTTCACGGAAGTTGAAGAGAACGGTTGGCAACGGCTGGTATGTCTAAGGACCCTTCAGCAGGTAGGAGTTGAGCGACAATCCATTTATTTCGGCAGCAGCGTCAAAAACTAGTCGAAGCTTCTGAGGCTTATTGGGGTTAACTACTCCGAAATGAGGCAAATACCACGTCCTTGGTCCTTCGACGGCGGCTTCTGCTGGCTGCAGTTTACGGGCATAGCATTTGTCCACGTAGTTTCTCATAATCAAATTGTAGGCGGCCGCGAATTCTATGTTCCTCTTCATTTTGTGTTCTACTCCTACTAAACGCTTCTGTGCCATGGGAAAACTATTTGGTAAGACGATATCATCATCCTTCCATAAGAAGCCCACTTCAAACCGACCGTTGATCCTCTTTGTAGTTGAGTCGAGGATGTTTCTGGCCCGAATGTCTTCCTTAGATTCAATTGCGGCTGCTCTTACACCGAAACTGTCTGTACGAAAATAGTCGTCAACCAGATTTTGTAGAACAGCATCAGCGGAATCGGCGTAGGTTAGGAGACATGCAGGTTTGCTCGAGTGCGTGGTCGTCGGTGCTGGACCAAACACAGCCCAGCCAAGCTTCGTCCGAGTTGCATAAGACCCACTCCTACCGAAACTCCGTAGTTCCATCGTCGCACCCAAGTGGCAATGATCGAGCCCGATCAGAAGTCTCGGAACAGCATTAGAGTACGACTGGATAGGGAACTCCTTCAGCCGGTGTGAGATTGTACTCAAGTCCGACTCCTCGAGGCTTTGAGTTGGTAGCTTAAGGTCCGAAACACCATACACATACCGAAGCGCATACCTTTTCTTCAAACCTGCCCCACTTACCTGCAGGTTGACAACCAACGAGGGCTCCTGTGCTTGTTTTCCAGCAACCCATTGCATATTGAGTTGGTGCGGGGTACCCTTGATGCCCATCTCCTTGATCAGTGCCACATCCAGAATCGAGATGGACGATCCCTCATCGAAAAGTGCGTAAGTGTTGACGGCTTTATTTGGGCCATATAGCGTTACTGGCAAAACACGAAACAAGAGCTTTCTATCATTGTCGGCAATCCCCTTTGTAGCTAACACATTTCCAGCTACTGTTGACTGTTGACTGGTGTCAGCCAATGGAGTAGAGTTAGGTCGGACTTCGTGGAGCAACTTGTGGTGTCTTCTCTGGCATCCGTTTATGGCACAAATATTCTTCACGTGGCAGCTACGAGTAGAATGTCCTTTCTTTAGGCAGGTGAAGCATAGACTGTGTTTCTTAGCATTCGACCATCGCTCCTGCACCGTGGCTTTAATGAACTTACAGCATTCGCTTATTTTGTGTATCTCTTGTCGTCGTTTCGGTTCTTTGTCTTCGCTATTGTAGTCGAATTAATTCAAAACAGGAATCAACTTTTGCACGCCACTGTTTTCTATGTACATAAAGTAATTAATATTCTGTAAGAATATCGGTTCGCCTGATCGGATGACCTATCCGATAAGTCTCCACTTCTGCACATAAGATGTTTCTTAATGTAACGCTAAGAGTTAACAGATCATTAATAAAGAAGTCTTGGTAGCGTGTGGACGCAAGAGTCTTTCTATTTTGGTGAAGGAGTTGGGTTTTTACCCTACAATTTTTCATAAATGGGATTAAGTGTCGTTTAAGTTACCGAATTAAAGTCAAGTTAAATTTTTTTCGTGAGAACATTGTGAAAATCGGAAAATTAACGCCAGTGTTCCGTGGGAAAAATTATCGCGATGGATGAGTGGACAACGTTTTTAGAATCAGCAACCGTATTAAAGCTAAAAGAAGTGCTACGGTTGTTGAAGGTGCACACATCTGGAACCAAGGCGGAATTAAAAATCCGAGCAAACGAAGCGGTGAAAGATTTGGTGGAAGACGACATTCGGAAATTAATACAAGATGCTTCAAGCGGTCGAGAAAATGGGTTAGACGAGTCTCACCAAATAGAAGGACACTCATCTGCGTCTGCAAGTCGGTTAAACTGTTCAGAGGGGGAACAGTTAGACAACGAACTGGAAAAACTGCAAAGGATCTTGAAAAAGAAGGAAGAAATTGCACAACTGAGGCGGCAACTTCGAGAACTTCAAGTAGAGGAACCTTCCAGCTCGAGGTCTACAGTATCATGCAGCTTTAAAGACGTTGAAGAGTCCATCAGCACTTTCAGTGGAGATGATAACTTTCCAGTGGATCGATGGATCGAACAATTTGATGATGCGCCGAAATAATTCAATTAGATGATAGAACCAAATTCATTTATTGTAAGAGGCTTTTAACAGGAACAGCCAAACTGTTCATGCGTACAATAAATCCTAAAAGTTGGACAGAACTGAAAGCATCATTAAAAAGCGAATTCCGAAAGGTTGTATCAAAATCGGACATATTTAATCAACTTCGTGAACGGAAGAAACATCGTGATGAATCTACCCAACAATATTTGCTACACATGCAGGAAATAGCATCACACGGCGATGTTGACGAAGAGGATTTAATCCAGTTCATAATAAAAGGAATTGTCGACACAGAGGTAAATAAAACCATATTGTATAATGCGAATAATTTAGGTGAATTTAAAATAGCCTTGCGAAAGTATGAAAAGCAAAAAAAACAATACTCGTTCAACCTATCCAATAAAAACGTTCAACGCTATTACACCACCTAAGACACGAACCAAACCATCAGAGGAAGATACCACAAAAGATCGCAACACTCGCCAGAAGAAATATACAACGAAAGCTTTAACTTGTTTCAAGTGCGGTAAACCCGGGCACATATCAACGCAGTGCGGGCAACAAAATCCCGTCATGACTCTCAATGATACCAACTTCGGTCACCAAGCGTGTCAAATAAAAAAAGTGGAGACGTCAAATTTAGTAAACAAACCGAAACAAGATCTGTCAACATCATCCAACGATTTCGAAATCTTCCTTAAATTTCAATGGAAATACAACCAAATGGAGAGTTCAATTTCGTTACTGGCGCTTTTGGACTCGGGAAGCCCAATCAGTTTCATCCAGAAGCAGTTTTTGCCAAAGTTTTTGCTGTCGAAACTCAGGAATACGGAATCAACATATTGCGGAGTCAATTCCAGTCCACTGAGTATATTGGGAAGTATAAATAGTTGTGCTGTTTATGAAAATAATTTTGTCGATTTGCAATTACTTGTTGTAAAAAACTTTTCAATGAATTACCCTGTTGTTCTAGGTAGAGATTTCTTCAAGGAGGCGGGTCTGGCCCTTCAAAGGAAAACCGAATACAAGGTCGACGCAAATCAAGATCTTCTCGGAACGTGTGACAGCCATCTTCAATCTTCGAAAAGTCCTGATGAAAACACCAACACGGATGATCAAGACTTTTTAAATCAAATTTTAAATATCGGCACAAGCGATTTGACAGGTGAGTTAGAGATTAATATGAATAATACCTTATCGGAAGATATAAAGGAAAAAGTAAGGGCGATAGTTACTCCCGCATTTTATTCAAGTAGTGATAATCAACTTGAAGTAGTATCTGACTTTAGGATGAAAATTTCACTTTCTAAAGATACGGCTTTTTATTGCCCACCCAGAAGACTCCCTTATGTACATAAGCTGGAGCTGTAAAAAATATTAGACGATTTGATTAAGCAAGGAATAATACGCGAATTAAATTCTCCGTACGTTTCACCAATAGTATTGGTTCAAAAAAAGAGTAAAGAGTTAAGACTCTGTGTTGACTTTCGCGAGTTAAACAAAATTACTTTGCGCGATAATTATCCGTTGCCGGTAATCGAAGATCACATAGATCGCCTCCGGAATAAAAAGTTTTTTTCCACCTTGGACCTGAAAAATGGTTTCCACCACGTACAATTGTCAGAAGACTCAATGAAATATACTTCTTTTATAACCCCATTAGGACAGTATGAATATACTAGGATGCCATTTGGGTTTAAAAATGACCCCTCGGTCTTTGAAAGGTATATGAAATATGTTTTCGGAGGTATGATTTCGCCTGGAAGAATTCTTGCGTATCTAGACGACATCCTCATTGCGACACAGACGATAGAGGAGCATTTGGAAGTTCTCAAGGAAGTGGTTGACACTGTCGTTAATAAGGGCTTATGCTTAAGATTTGATAAGTGTACCTTCCTCCAAAATGAAATAGTATATTTAGGGTACAGAATTTCAGAAAATGGTATTAGACCGAACGAAAGCAATTTAAACGCAATCCAAAACTTTCCGATACCCTCTAACATCAAAGACGTTCAAAGTTTTCTAGGCCTTTGTTCGTACTTTCGCAAATTTATTAAGAATTTCGCTAGTTTTGCAAAACCTCTACGATATTTTAAGAGGTAATAAACCATTTGTTTTTGGCGTTAAGGAAATGGAAACCTTTCAGACCCTAAAGAATAAGTTAGTGGCATCACCGGTGCTGGCAATATACAGTCCGCACTGTACTACGGAACTTCACTGCGATGCGAGTGGCACTGGGTTCGGGGCAGTGCTCACGCAAAAACAGTTGGATGGAAAGTTCCACCCTGTTTTTTATTTTTCTAAGCGAGCAACTGAGTCCGAAGGAAAATATCATAGCTACGAGCTGGAAACACTTTCGATTATTTATGCCCTTAGGAGGTTTAGGATTTACTTAATCGGTATATGTTTTAAAATTGTCACTGACTGTCAAGCGTTGACGCTTACGCTAAAGAGAAAGTCTCTGAACCCGCGTATATCGCGTTGGGCTTTAGAGATGCAGAGTTTTGACTATGTCATCGAGCATAGGAAAGGAAGTCGGATGACTCATGTTGACGCCCTAAGCCGTTCGTTCAACATCTTGTATGTCGATGACGAGTCCTTTGAATTTGTGCTTGCGGCTGCACAGAAACAAGACACTAGGATTATCTCAATCGTGTCAGATCTAGAAAAGGGTGAAAGTCCACGCTTTGAAATGATTGATGGTTTAATCTACCGCAAGTGCAAGGGGAATGTTCGGTTTTATGTGCCATTCCAAATGGTAGAGCAGGTGATTCGTACTCACTATGAAGCGATGTGCCATTTAGGGGTTGAAAAATTTCGAACATTTGTCGAAGACATACTGGTTCCCCAATATGAAAAGCCAGATTAAAAGTTACATAAGTAGGTGTTTAAAATGTATCTATTTTTCTCCACAGTCGGGTAAAACAGAGTGGACTTTACATCCCATTCCGAAAGGTAAAGTCCCATTCGATGTGTTACATGTCGATCATCTGGGTCCATTACAGAATTCCCAATCAAAGAAAAAGCATGTTTTTGTTGTTGTGGACGGCTTCACCAAATTTAAAAAGCTTTATCCGGTCAAGACGACGCAAAGCAAAGAGGCTATCGAGTGCTTAAAGTCATTCTTCGAAAATTATTCAAGACCTAATAAGATAGTGTCAGATCGTGGTTCGTGCTTTACTTCTAAAGAATTCTCTAACTTTTTGCAAGATAATGATGTCACGCAAGTGAAAGTTGCGACACATTCACCTCAGTCAAACGGTCAGGTTGAGCGCGTAAATCGAATTCTGATCCCGATGCTGGCTAAAGAATGTGATTCGGACACGTCAAGTGGTTGGGACAAACGATTGATCAAGATCGAATTCGTGAATAGGAGCACAGGTTTCTCGCCTAGCGTTCTTTTATTTGGGAGGAATCAGAAGGGTGAATTGTGTGACCGCGTAAGAGCATTTTTTGAAAATAGTCTGGAACGCAAACCCCTTAATCTCAACGAGCTGAGAGCCAAGGCTAGTGAAACAATTCAAAAGAATCAGGCAGATAAAAAACTCTATTATGACAGTCATCACAAAAAGCCCAGGACATACGAAAAGGGTGATTATGTGATGATCATGAATGTCATTACTACACCAGGAGTTAATAAAAAAATTACTCGCCAAGTATCGCGGCCCGTACGAGATTAAAAAGGTTTTACCTAATGACCGGTAATTACCTTGGGGACATAGACGGCCTTCAATTAACTCGTTTACCTTCTAAAGGCATTTCAGCACCCGCCAATATGAGACCCTATAACGTAGGATTAAAACCCCTCACAGGTGACAACATCGAGATGGCTGAAGGACGTTCTGAGGATGTTGATTCGTCGGACCGAAGAGAAGTTTGACTCTTATTTACCTCATAATTTTCTAATAAATTTTTCTCCCAGAACCCGTAGGATCCAGACCTGTTTCCGGAACATCTCTTGCTCTAGTTGTGTAATATTTACATAATGTGCATTATAATCTATTAACTTTACATTTGACTTTTGAACACGCTAAATGGTTATGTACCTTTATTTTAATTACTATTTGATTTGTTATCTTTTGATTATATACATTTATATTTAATACTTTGTTAGAATCGAATTTGATACTTTGTTAGATACTCTTAACTACGAGTGGTGTTTGTAATCGGGGCGATTAGGCGATCAGGATGACCGAGCTGTAGTCGAATTAATTCAAAACAGGAATCAACTTTTGCACGCCACTGTTTTCTATGTACATAAAGTAATTAATATTCTGTAAGAATATCGGTTCGCCTGATCGGATGATCTATCCGATAAGTCTCCACTTCTGCACATAAGATGTTTCTTAATGTAACGCTAAGAGTTAACAGATCATTAATAAAGAAGTCTTGGTAGCGTGTGGACGCAAGAGTCTTTCTATTTTGGTGAAGGAGTCGGCTTTTTACCCTACACTATCTTGGACAGAGCAAACTAATCTGGCGACGTCAGAAAGCCAGTCGCTGAAGTTAACGATCGTTGGGTACGGCTGAATCATTGTTGCATATCTCGCCCATTCCATTCGCCTGGACATATGTAGCTTGCAAACTAGCTCTTTAAGCAGTGATGGGTTCACAATATGCTGCTGGCCGTTAACGGATTGCAAAAATACTGCCAAGTTCCTTACCTTTGTTCCGAATGGAACGAGACGAGCCATATTAGATTCGTTGACAGGCTGTATCTTCCGCATTTGGCTCAGTTGACTGTTTATAAGCTGTTCCGGGTGGCCAAAACGAAAGCGTAATTCTTCCAGGATGCTTCCTACGTTGTCCGGATGTATTAGGAGATTTTACGGCTTCCTTTGCTTCACCTTGGAGAGATTTCTGAAGCCTCTGATTGTTCTCTAAATTCATATAATTGAAGGCGGCATTTGTCTGCAAAAACGTGTGGTAGAACATTGGCCAGTCATCTAGATTCCCGGAGAACGGAGGAAGATCCTGGACCTTACGTGGCGTCAAGGTGAATACACTATTTCCTGGTGACTGAATGCGATTATCGCCCGAATAGGATGGTTGTGGCACTTAAGAAACTGGAGGCTGTATGTACGAATGTGGCGACGGTGCGTACAAGTATGGCGTCGATACATACGTGCTTGACGTCATGTGCACACTCAAAGGTACCGCATATGTAGATGCAGGTATCGAAGCATACCCGGCCGAATGCGGTGGTGTATACGTGACCAACGGCTGTTCATGCGGGGTTAGCCTCACCGCTTGTGTGACTGACGGCAGCGTAGATATGAATGACAGTTGCTGACGTGCTGCTGGCTGTAGCGACTGCGTGAGAGAATGGTGAAAGGGCGTTGACTGCATTGCCAATTTCAGCGTATTACACTGCAAGTCACTACTTCTTACCTGGACTTGCGTGGCCTTGAGTTGTCCTTCCAACGCGGCGATCCGCTCCTGTGGAACATACAATTGGTCCACCTGAACAGCGGCAGCACGTTCAGAACCATCCGCAACAACAGTAGTAAGGGTGGTGACGGCGGCGGAGACAGGGTCCGGAGGAGCCCCACTCATGATTGAAGTGACTAACGGGATCGACGCAGTATTCCCGGAAGAATCCAATACGGCTAGAGGAATCGGAGCAAGAGGCGTTGCGGATGCGGCGGCTGGGGCATCGCTTTTATTTATTTCTGCTGTGCCGGCGCTACTTACGCACATTCAGTTCCATGGCGTGGTTTCGCGGACTGCGTCGAGGTGGTGTGCGACTCAACATATGCGCGCAGGCAAACAGCAACAACCGCGAAATAAAGTTGTTCTCGCTTGGATAAAAAAGGGAGGCGCGCGCTTAAACGTTGAATTTAAACACGTTTATTTCTAAAGTAACGAGATTTAATTTTACATATATTATACATATCCATACACTTACCGCGGTTCGCACATCTTCCAATGGCTTCGAGAACAGAAATGAGAATTCAAAATGGCTGCTCATGGGAAGAGGTGCCAACCGCGGTGACAGAAGTGGTGCCAGATCAGAGATTCGGCACTATCGGACAGATGGCGTCATAATTGAAGGTTCTTTCACACTGTCCATATATAATTTTAACAAATTCTTGTATTGTAAAATATAATTATTTAGCAAATATTTTGAAAGAAACGAGTCATGAAATTTTTTTGAGTATACAATTTGGGAATTTATTTCTTAAAAATAATGTCATCTAAATGTAAGCCCTCGCGTTCGCAACACTCATTAATTCGAACAGTAAAATTTCTTATTACAGTTCTGCAAGTATACTCCGTGATGGCGGCCATTTCGTGACGGATATTCTGTTCCAAACGGGCCAGGGAAGTCGGTTTATTAGCGTAGACTTTAGATTTAAGAAAACTCCACAGAAAAAAATCTATAGGCGTTAAGTCTGGGCTGCGTTTAGGCCAATTTATGTCACCTCTCCTGGAGATCAATTTGCCAGGGAAAATTTCACGAACTCGTGGTAGCGACAAATTGGATGTGTGTGACGTTGCTCCGTCCTGCTGGAACCATGTTCCTTGATTATAGCCAGGAAAATTTTGCAGTTCAGGTGCCAAGAAATTGTCCAACATTTCCACATAACGCTCTGAATTCACAGTAACTGCACGTCCCCTTTTGTCCTCCAAAAAAAAGGGCCGATAGTTCCTCGCGTCGACATCGCAGCCCATACGGTTACTTTTGGTGAATGTAACGGTTTCTGATGCTTGCGTCTCGGATTCGTTGCACTCCAGTAGCGGCAGTTTTGCTTATTTACATGACCAGTAAGATGAAAATGAGCTTCATCTGAAAACAAGATGTCGGTAAATGTCGAAAAGCGCTCGAGTGCCTGGTTTACGAAGTCAAGTCTCTTGCTGGCATCCTGGCTTTAATTCGTGCTCCAATTGAATTTTATAGGGATGCAGTTCTAGGTCTTTTTGTAAAATGTGGTGTAATGATGACCTATGCACATTTAGAGCACTTGTTTCCGAATCGAAAGGTCGGGATCACTACTAACAGACTGATTAACATTCTCCACTTTTCTACAGTTCTCGATGACCTTGGCCGTCCAGATTTTGGTTTTTCTAGTGTCGAACCAGTCTCTTCAACTTTTTTACCCATTTTCGAATGAGAGGAATGCTTGGCGCATCATTTAAATGGCGTAAATTTCGAATATTGCAGAATTTTCTACGTGCCACAGTCGCCGAATCACCATTTTTGTAAAATTCTCGCACACACAACGCGCGGTCTGCACCCGAAAAAATCTCCATAGCGACTGAATTCCCAAGAGCCAGGCTACCGATTGACATAGTCCCCCGCGCCCGTCGGATTCGTTGGGTTCATGCAATAAGCTAAACTAATATAAATTTTCTTTTGAGACACCTTGTATTTTAAAAATTATATGTACTGCCTTATATTTCGGAAAATAAGGCTTTTTGGATAATCTACAACTCTTTTTTCTGGCAATGGAGAATATACATATGTAAGCGATTTTGATGCATGAATAACATTGCTTATTTTTTTTTTCGATTTTCAGTATCACATGCGTCGTTTTCTTCTTAACCGTGACTTAAATTTAATAAAAAAAACCAAAGTACAATAACGTGACATTAGTTGCTTTTCGAAGTGAAGGTTGGGTTTGTGTATTTAATACGAAATTGGATACCAATTCACCATTGTATTTTCAAATACCTTCTGAACGTGGATAGTGGGATTCTATGTGGTTGCAATGTCCGATATTATACTTATAGTAAAAATACAGTAGTAAAGACTCAAATGAGTGCGAAAGAGAGGGTCAATGAAATAGAGATATACTATATCTCTGTGCATCATTTTGACAATTCCTTATCTCCTTGTTCTTTGTTTTACGATGTTGCTTCACATGCGCTTTACACTTCTGTGTGCACTCTACAAGTATGCGGAGAGTTACGTATTGCTGTTTTAAAAATTAGTGAAATTAATGATTTTAAGGGAACAAAGGAATTGACATGTGAGATCATAAATAATTATGAGATGCATGCAGCATGGTCTACTAATTCATTTACCTCCGTTTCCAAATTTATAATAGAATGCACATATATCCAAATAAACTCCGCTAACAACCGTCGATACTGAATGGCGAATATCAAGTAAAAGAAAAATGTCAAATGGATGCGTGACACTTCGAAATAAAGAGATGCACCATGTAAAAACCACTGCAACTCGGATTGTCAGATCAAGAGGAAATCACCAAGTGTTGCTCGTCTTCCCTTAAGGAAGAAGCATGAAGGGCATATTCAGGCCAAACCGTGAATAATTACGAGAACCCACTTCATCATTTTTTTATCTCATTTATTTTTTTTTTTTCTTTTCTTACATATATCTAACTTACTTTAGACAAAAATGCTTGAGTCTAGCTGAAGTATTTTAACTAATTAAAATTACCTTACTAGTCCTGTACTCTAAAGCAGACAGGACATTCTTAAAACTACGTCTTTCGACCTAATTAATAGCTTAATTAAAATAAATGAATAATAAGAGCTAAGAAAATTTCATAAAGACAGAAACTTTATATCTGATAATATCCATCCCATCGTTTTTAAGAGGGAATTCGTACGTATTACACCCTCAGGGGACGTGCGGTAATAGGGACGAAAGCCGAAGTTAATAAATTCTATATCGTGGATGGGGATGTTGTCCATAAGTTCAGAAATGAGGTGTCTTTGAAAAATAAGAAGAAAAGGAATTGTAAAAAGAAAATTTCGGAAATAAATAAAACCCATATTATCAAGAAAAACACCAAGACGCCAGTAAAATTATTGAGAGTAAAAATGTGAGGAGTCATTAAAAAACCACAAGAAACAGTAAGGCAGGTTTAAAAGGTAAAATAATTTTACGGCAGAGTTACATGTCGCACTGTCACTAAGTTAACCAAACTGCATTAGAAAGGCTTTGAAGAAAACCAAATACTTAGCTGAAAGAAGCTAATCTTTAAGTCTATGTCTGCTTGTATGATTAGCCGAATGGAGTATATGGACTAAAGAATGCTTAAATATGACTACCTAAACATACTTAAAACATATCACAAACAAAGGGCCACGAAAATGGGTCTAGGGTCAATTATATATTTGAACAAGACAATGATCCAAAGCACACAGCTCAGAATTTAAAAATGTGGTTGCTTTTTAATGAATTTTATTGAGGTCAATCTTTATGTTTTCGTTTATGTCTACTTAGATTTAATAGTATTTGATTTTTTCTTTGCTACATTATAGAGAGGCGACTAAATTCCAGAACCCACTTCTAAGCCAAGGTGTTGAGGTACCCGTACCGATGGCTGCATGGTCAGTTAGTGGTTAAAGAGTACTGGCCGTTAACGGTCCCCTCCGATGCCCAGGCAAGGTCGGTTGTATAAGTGCCTTATCCCAGTATGTCGGCTCTGCTGGGACGAACCTTTCTTTCCGGACCTACTAGGAGGTCGCCTAGCCTTGGCACCTCATCCGAGGACGAGCTACTGGCTTCGAGCCAAGAAAAAGTAGCCAGTCCATCCAAGGAACAGGGTTCTAAGCAAAGTACCCCTATCCAACCAATTCTACCTCAACCTCAATCTCAAAATATACCAACGGCTAAAGTCAGCAGCAGCGACCAAAAGACGGTTAAAAAGCAAAAATCCTCCGGCCAGATTATGAGAGAGAAGTACCTCAAGGCTGTATTCATTCTTGGCAAGATTGCAAAGAATGAAGCAGCCGGTACTCCTCATGAGAAAGACCTAGAGGATCGGCGCAAATATCAGGAAGTGGTGGATGAGTACACCCGACTCAAAACTACATCAAATCGCGAGGAAGCGAAAAGGAACAGGTCTCAAGATGAGACCTCAATCGCTCCTAAAAGAAGCAAGGTCACGGCAGCAGCAGCCGCCCGCCCTCCTCGCGTAAACCCCCCAGCAAGTTTTCCTCCTACGCGGAAACTGCGAGAGATCACCTCCAGGTCGCGCTGGGTGACGAAAACTCCTCCAACGGTAAAGCGGTGCTTGACAGATGGCCGAGAATCGAGGCTAAGCTTACCGAAATGACGGTGGATCACATCATTAATAACCCCAATGGCCAGATGCCTGGGTTTGACTCCGAAGAGATTGTTAGGGGTTTCCGGGTTATCAAATGCGCTGACCAATTCTCCAAAGACTTCCTTAGCGAGTGCATCGCTAAGGTTAACGATGCCTGGGATGAACTTAAGATCAAGATCATCCCCGCTAAGGATATCCCCAGAATACCAAGGGCACGTATTTGGCTACCCCGGACGACTATAGACAGCGGAAAGGTTCTCCAATGTCTCAAGTTGCAAAACCCCAACATCCCCACGGAGGACTGGGCCATCATAAAGGTCGAAGAACCACAGAACAACTCCCAAACTTACTTGCTCTCCATCAATGAAAAGTGCTTGGAAGTACTGAAGGAGGCAAACTATAAAATGAAGTTTGGCGTCAGGCAAGCCAAACTCAAAATCTTTCGCCCGACGGGCCCTGGTGACGATCTAGTTGAGATCGATGCAACTGACAAATTGCTGGAGGGCCTATCGATCGAAATGGAAGACCAACCTCAACTACACCAAGAGCAACAACAAAAGCAACAACAGTAACTACAATATGCTTAATGTCATACAGTTTAATCTCCAGCACTCGAAATGTGCGTCGGAGAATCTGTTAGTTTTCCTGCGGGAGGAAAACATTGACATTGGCATATTGCAGGAGCCCTGGGTAAACGGTTCTATTATCCGAGGGCTCAACGACACCAACTACAACATTTTTTACAAAAAACAAACCGGTAAGCCCAGAACCTGTATATTAGCTAAGAAACATATTAAAGCCTTTTTATGTCCCCACCTTAGCTCCGAAGATTTAACAGTCGTTAATCTGGAAGGTTCTGGCCAGCCGAACCTCATTATAGCATCAAGCTACATGTCGCACGATATGCCATCTCCACCGGTTGAAGTGCAACTACTGGTCAGGCAACTTCAAAAGGGTAAGGACACCCTTCTTCTCGGATGCGACGCCAACGCCAGACACTCTCTATGGGGCAGTTCGGAAATCAACGAAAGGGGTGAGTCCCTGTTCGATTTCTTAATAACCTCCAAGCTCAATATATGTAATGTAGATAGCTCTCCAACCTTTGTATTTCCGAGTTCGGAAGCACATCCCGGTTGGGAGGAAGTACTTGATATAACCCTAATCTCCAATTCCACCAATTATAGGGTCGACAGCTGGAGAGTATCCAATCTAAAATCGTTCGCAGACCACAAATGGATACTCTTCAATGTGAATTTCAGTGCCGACCCCTCCATCCCCTTCAGAAATCCTAACGTACTGACTGGAAAAAATTCAGCAGGATCATTAACTCCAAACTCAATAACGTACCCCATTCAGACATGGAATCGGTATAACAACTGGACACGAAAGTTAGGACCTTTGAAAAGGCCATGGTCACGGCCTTCAAAGTTTCGTGCCCAGTTAAGCACAGCAAAAAAACCTTCCCACCGTGGTGGAATGAGGATCTCTCCGTTTTAAGGAAAATGACAAGAGATCTCTTCAACATCTGCCACAGACACAAATACTGGAAACCCTACAAAGACTGCCTTAAACTCTACAAAAAGGCCATTAGCAAAGCCAAAGCTCAGGCATGGTCAGAGTACTGCCAGTCTATCGAAACACTAAAGGATGCTGCCAGGCTGAGCAAAATCCTATCCAAACAGCACCAGAATCCATCCTACATTAGACGTAACGACGGTTACGGCCCAAAGATTCCACAGAAGAGTCCCTGGAACTTCTCTTGAACACCCACTTCCCTGGATGTAAAGACTACGGGACTACTACGCAAGTCCCTCATCACACGCAGCACACACCACGGGACGATGTTAATTTGATCATCAACCCCGATAATATATCTTGGGCCATCAGCAGCTTCCCACCATACAAGTCACCGGGACTTTACGGGATATTTCCTATAATGCTACAAAAGAATTTGGGCAAGGTTATACCCTGGCTAACGGTGATTTATCGAAGTTCGCGTAAACTCAACTACATCCCCCTAGCCTGGAGAAGAGTTCGATGTATCTTCATCCCGAAGGCTGGCAAGCGCGGTCATGAATCCGCAGAGGATTTCAGACCTATCAGCCTCACATCCTTCGTCCTGAAGACCCTCGAACGTATCTTAGACAGGCACATCCGCGACTCCCTAGGAAACACAAAGTTTTCGAAGTCCCAACACGCCTACATTAAAGGCAAGTCCACTGAGACCGCCCTGCATGAAGTCGTGCAGACAATCGAAAAATCCATCCACCATAAACAATTTACCTTAGCTACCTTCATAGATATAGAAGGTGCTTTCAACAACGTTCACACTGAATCGATCCAAGAAGCCCTCACCACGGCAGGGGTAGAGGGACTTGTTAGCAGATGGATCATATCCATGCTCAGAACCAGGATCATTCAGGCCCAGATGGGCAACACCACTATAGTTAAGACCGTAGATAGAGGCACACCCCAAGGTGGGGTAAAATCGCCTCTACTATGGCTCTTGGTTATCGATAAAATTTTGAAAGAATTTGAGAGAATCGGAATAAAGGCGGTTGCTTATGCTGACGACGTGGTCATCCTAGTATCGGGAATGTTTCCCTCGGTAATTAGCTCAGAGAGAGCTCTGACTAAGCTAACGCCTGGGCCTCAGGATGCGGCCTAAGCGTCAATCCGAGTAAAACAGAACTGATGCTGTTTACCACCAAATATAAGATACCGGCCTTCAATCTCCCTCGACTCAACAACCAGTCACTCTCCTTGTCTTCCGAGGCTAGATACCTAGGAATTATCCTAGACCCCAAGCTCAGTTGGAAGATAAACATCGAACATCGGGTACGGAAAGCATGTGTCGCTTTCTATGCCTGTAGCAGAACCTTCGGCAAAAGCTGGGGACTCCGACCCAAAATGGTGCTGTGGATGTACACGGCTGTCATCCGCCCCATCCTCACCTACGGAGCGCTCGTATGGTGGCCTGCCCTAAGTAGAGCATATAACATCACAAAACTAAGCCGAGTACAGAGATCGGCCAGTATCGGGGTAACCGGTTCCCTTCAGTCTACTCCGACCTATAACAGGAAAAGAACCCTCGACCTAACTAACAGACCCCGACAAGACATTGCCAGAATTGTAGCCATCTGTACTGGCCACTGGCCTGTCGGTACCAACGCTGCTAAGTTAGGCATCCCATTCAACACCTACTGCCGAAGTTGCAAGAATCCACTGGAAAAGGAAACTCTCACCCATTTCCTGTGTGAATGTCCGGCTCTAGCTAGAACCAGACAGCGCCTACTCGGCAAAATCTCCTTCGACGACCTATCAGAATTCAGGGAAATAGGATTCTGCAATATCATCAAATTCCTTAATTCCACAGGATGGATATGAAACTCGAATAATAGCACAATAGGTCACTGAGTGGTGGCATCAAAACGGCGCATAAGCGCTAATTGGGCCTGGCATCTTGATATCAGGCGGCCACTCCTACCTACCTACCTACATTACAATATTAACTAACTTTTATCAATTTACCAATTATTTTATTGGTTTTTGAAGTCTTAGTACCTTACAATATGATGTTTTCTCGACGGTGTCCGGAACAGAAGTGTTCACCAAAACAAAATTTCCGATCTGTGTGATATGCCATGATGGCTCTCTTTCGAGGCTCGTAGCTTCGTTCAAAAGCGATGATAATGATCGCTGACATAGGGTACGTTCACGCTTGCTACAAATTATTTTTTCGATACTACAACTAGGCCAACCTGAGGATTGGTCATCCCTGATCAACCGAGGAGTAAAAGTAATATTCAAATAACAAACCACATTACATAAGGGAGACGGCAATACAACGGAATATTACTGGACAACACTGACACTAAGCCACCAGTGATAAGTGCAGCCTGGACGACCACCTCTTCAAGCATCAGCTAAAGTTTCCACTCATTTCCCAATATTACTCCATCATAAGGGAGTAGTGCAATCTGACAATTCTCGAAGTCACGTATAGCTGTCGTGTGCCAATACCTTTCGAATGACGTAATGTCATTTGAACTTAGGGATCAGTTTTTTACTAGTACCGGTGGTATCAACATTCTTAATGACCACATAGGCCCTTTGCTCGTAAATTAAACTATATGATGGTGTTCCGAAAAGCGACGACTATTGCTCTCCTGTGGTTTGGCTACGTCATCCTAAGTCGTTTCCCGGAACTGACCTAAGACTCTTTTTTGTGTGTCAAGTTCCATTTCTTCAAGGAATTCAGTCAGTTTATCAACCACTACGCCGCATTGATTAACGTCAAACAGAAGCATACTAGGAGTAGTGCTCATCGATTTCTTGACCGTATTGTTAAGGGCATACTCCACCTGGGGCAGCGTTTTAACATGATCCGCGTGTTCCACTGACTCACTTAATTTGCCGATCTGGCCTGTCAGTATTTTATTTGCACCGTCAGCTTGACCGTTGGCTTGGGGAGAATGGACGGCTAACTTGACATAAATCAGTAGACCCTTGCAACATGACGTATGTATGTTCGCGCCACTTCGGTGTTTTACTTTTAATTTAAGTTTTGGAGTTTTTAAAGCCAACGAGCTATCCTCGGATTTACATTCTTCTTATATAATATCAAAATTAGAGAACTGCAATTAGTGACTATAACGAATGGTATCCTAGAACGGCGCAAAGCAGTGATAATAGCCAGTGTCTTAAGGTCGAAACTCTTGAGCGGAAGGCTCCTAGAGAAGTAAGCTACAAAAACCCAGGAAGGAATGCAATTTCTCGAGTTAGTTGGAAGAGGATAGCTGGCAATGGCACGTAAGTGCGCGTCGCCGTTGCCTCGGTGACTTTATATCTTAAGTAGTCAATTGTTGGATAGGCAATATAATATTTACTAAGCTTAAGCTCTAAACCTTTCACCGAAATACACTGGACGTAGTTCTATATGGCCCTCTATGTCTTTGGTCGCAATCATTGTATCATCACTATATTATCACTTTACAGGTAACTTCCAGCTGACTCGGACGTGTTTTCCATTGTCCTTATCCCCAGACATTTATGTACAACCAGGAAAAAAATCAATAATAAAACATAAAATTAAATTGTGTCGTAAACGCAAACGAATGCTCCGCATAACCCTATTTAAATTATCGTTCCACTTCGTGACCTAATTCTTCTTGCTTCACTGATATTATCAGTGCTGTGGGCAATTCTCCTGAGTTCCCGAAAAAACAGTTCCGTAGTGCCGATAACATTCTCAACGCAATAAAAGATCTCCTTCATTCTAATGAATCCCATGATCTCACTAACCGGCTTGATGTGCTCAGTGCCGATGTAAATACGTTAATCGCGTCTACACGAAATATGCCCGACATGATTAATAACGTAATGACCTTCTTACGAGCCGATCTAGACACTCTCCTATAATCTTCCTTCACAAAATTGTCGCCATCTCAGAATAACGGCCGTTTTGACTATTCCCCCTTAGTCGATGAACTTACAATTAAGCTGAGTAACTTCAGTAACGATCTGGCACCAACTCTTTAATCCCTCTTTAACATCACTGCCGAACTTAAAATCATTTGAACGAAAGTCGACGTCGGATATAACACTACCGCAGCCATGTATCTCCTCGAAGAACTTCAGTCATCACCCGTGACAAGTCGATCGGTATATGCCCAAACCAATAAAAGGGACTCTCTGAACCCCTGAAGTTAATCAACCAGTTTGGAACTTCATCGTCTAAACACGAATGGGAAAGTCGCCTGGAAAAGCTCAAAAACGCTAACGTCTTCGAGTTCTATCTAAAAGGAGCCCCTCCGCACGGCAATTTCTCTTGGCTAAAGAATTACTTCCGTCAACACTATTCAATAGCCGATGTGCAGTGTGTCGAATTTCAGCAGAATAAACCGAATAGCCCACGCCGCTTTACATTTTTCATCCCATCGAAGTATGCACGGCTCTTCTGCAGCCCCTTCGATAATCCTCACCATCGGTAGCCTTCAAATATCTAAATGGTTATCACCCGATCCGGAAGTGCCAAATAAGAAAAATCCGTCACCCACAGCTCCGCCAAAACCCCAACGTCAACGTGTTTCGTTTAATCTAACTCCAACAAATATCACCTTGACTCCATGCCAATCACCTGTCCCGAATTCATTTCCTAGTTTTGACCTCAACTCCGGAGCCAAGTATCCTAATTTCCGTAGCTCCCATATAGTTTTACCCATACAATTTATCCCTCCAACATCTCCAACCCTAATCCCACCCTTCCACCCAATTCTTCGTCTGTCCCAATACCAACCAATTCTGCCCCATTTACCCAATCCTTTGCAACCCCTCGATCTTTCGTTGATCCTCTTTTGGCCCCTACAATTAAACTTACTCAGCTAAGTGCTGACCCCACCCAAAGGTCTCCCCACGGATTTCGCCAGCTTCAAAAGCATCTTTATCAAATACCATGAATTTTTCAATATTTCGCCCCAAAAAGTGTCAACGAATTGATTCCTACCGCCAATACATTCATTCAAAACGTATATCGCACCTTCAACGTAGTAGAACTGATCACGACAAGTTTTCCGTCCCTAATTGTTTCTCTCTTCCTGCAACCCCCCCACTCCGCCAAAATCTCCCTCTTACCTTCTATTATCAGAATGTAAGAGGACTTCGCTCAAAACCCCAAGCTGTTTTCCAACAGTCACATGCTCTAACCTTTGAAATCTTTGCTCTTATCGAAACAAATCTAGTCTCCATCATAAATAATTTCGAACTGTTCCAAACTAATTTCAATGTTTATCGCGATAACGAACTCATCCGACCCACTGACCTCGACCCCTTATCGAGGTGTCCTACTAGCCGTACTGAATACAATTGACCCTTACCTTATTACATTATCATCTTCCCCACATCTCGATTTAGTTTCAAGTAAGATTGTGCTACCCCAGAAAACATTACACCCACTCTGTACCTATTGAATTCTATCAAATCCATTTTCGATTGGATAAAGTTCCGAATAGTACTCATCTCCGATTTTCTTCAATAGTTTTCTACGTATAGTCTAATATGTCAGAAGTAACCATCGGTAGCAGCTTTGGCGCGAATTACCAGAAAGGACTAAAAGGATGTGCTAAGTTTGAGCATTTAACATTTTAAGCATTTTTCAATCCTTTTTACTTATATCTTGTAAACTATTTTTACGAATGTCACTTCTAAAGCAATAAATTGTTCGTATAAGGTAATATTTCGCGAAATATATAACATGTAGTAAAGGCCTTCGAATTTTATAATTCCGTAAAAATTACTTCATATTACCCTTTCTTTAAATCATTTTTCTTGAAAACAAAAAGATATTTTTCAATTTTTTTTTCATATCTTCAATATTTGTAAATGGATTACAATGCTCTTTATGTCAGATAAAAGTACTTAATTATTTATATAAAAAATGATCATATGCTAAGTTTTTGAAAAACAAATTTTTCTTAGCTTAAGTTAATCATAATAATGTTAATTGTAAGTTATTTATATAGTAGTCGAAAGGCATAGGTTAAATTATACAGTTTGTTTTAGAGTGTCCGCCTAGGGCCAATATAATTCCTAAATTTGTAAGGATAGTTAAGCTAGTTTTAAGCATTTTTGTCTAGGATAAGATAGATCTCAGAAACTATAAATAAAAGCACTTAATTATTTCTTTAATTTGAGGTATCATCTCCGTCTCTACATCTTTAAAAGAGAACACATTTTCCTGTCTGTCCGCGAATAGGTTGTACGTACGTAACGATACATCAAAAATATAGGTATATGCATATGTCAATCGATTTGCCGCGAGTAGCCGTTTATATAAGTAAAAAAGTAATTATTAGAGATTTACTGCATCAGTCACTGCAATCAATCCACCAGTGAAGTACGAGTATCAAACAAACTTTTTTTCTTCTCTCTTCTTTCTTGGACTATAGTTGTCTTGCATAATTGTTTCAATGGAACAGCAATTAAGGTAGCAAGCACAAGTTATATACAACCCAAACGAACATTCATTCGTGAGTTTTCGTTGTAAATAATACAACGGTAAATGAGGGAATTTGGTACATGGTACATGCACTAATGGATCATTTTGAGAAAAAAAAAAAAAATATTTTATATCCATATGTACCTACTTTATGCATATATGTATACATCTATTAAGGGACCCAGAGAAGCGGGTACATCCAGCTAGTTTAACATATATATATAGGTACCTGTTATAATTTTGAGGATATTTGAGTTTATTTTTTGCAAGATATTCAAACTGAAGAGATGAATACTTTTCGAAACTGCACCCTCATAATTGACCAAAAATTAATTGAGTTGATTTCACATCTGATCCCTTCAACCCTTCTGTTTTATTTTGTCCCCTTTCAACCATCGATAACTTCCATCCTCCCCACTTTCTTTCCTTTTTTCACAATTTTCCTACAGTTCTGACCTCTCACGATTTCCTCAAAGCAAAATTTCACCAAATCAATGAATACCTTAAAAAAAACCCCTCTCAATTTTGATAACCTAACCGTAAGTGACATATTTTCCATATTCTACACGGAAATATTTAATTCTATCTGCCCTTACGGTCTTATTTCACAACGCAAAACTTTGTGCACATCCCCATCCTGGTATAATCGCAGGTTCCGTTCTCTAAGAAACAAAAGAAATAGACAGTGGACAATCTTTCTTCGTACTAAATCCCTTAATTACTTTTCTAACTACCTGGGAAGCTATCTTCACTTTAGCACACTTCACAACTCCCTCTATCATTTAACTGAAACGCAAGCCAATCTTATATGTGATCGTAAGTCCTTCTTTAAGTTTGCTAACTACAAAAGAAAATCTGATGGCTAACCTCACTCTCCTTCCTTGATCAAACCTCAAATGACCCCAATATTATCGCCACCTTTTTTAAACAATCTTTCGCCGACAAATTCTTCGTTCCGAACTTCGGTTACTTCGATTAATTACTGAATTCCTGCCTTGTACCGTTTTCCTCGTACAGTCTATCCCTATGCCATCGAAAACAAATTAAATATACTTAATGATGAATTTATACCTGGGCCTGACGGTCTCTTTGTCACAGTTCTAAAAAAATGCTCCTCAACCCTCTCTCTCCCTCTCGAAAACGTTCAGTTTATCCCTATCTTTAGGTGAATTCCCCGGGTTATGGAAAACCTCATTTATAACCTCCATACACAAAAAAAGTCTGTAGAACGATATTAACAACTATCGTCCCATTGCCAAACTGTCATATATGCCCAAATTCTTCGAAAGTATTTTGTACGAAATTCTAAGTTTTCATTGCAAGTCTTTAATCTCCCCTAGACAACACGGTTTCCTAAAATGCAGATCTACAACCACTAACCTTATTGTATTTTTGTCCTTAACCCTATTAGCCTTAGAGAATGGCCAAGAAGTGGAAGTTATTTCAACCGATTTCAGTAAAGCTTTTGAAAAAATCTCCCACAGACGAAAATTGTCTGCCCTTTGCTTCGACCCCATTTCTCTGAAGTAGATATCTTCTTTCCTGGAAAATCGATATTACAGTGTTCATTTCAAATCTGCCTTTTCTAACCCTTTTTATTTCCTCCATTTAGGTCCACTTCTTTTCGTTCTTACCATGAATGGTATTGATACAGTGATAAAACATTCCCAAATTTCACCATATGCCGACGACACCAAGTTCTTCAAGAACATTTCCTCCGCTCATGACTCTTCCCTTATCCAATCAGATCTCAATATTTTCTCTATCTGGTGTTCTCAAAATTGCTTGGAGCTTAACATTTCCAAATACCAATCAATCACTTTTTCACGAAAACGAATCAAACTTCCTCCTTGTCTCTGCTTCCTCAATAATCAACCCATGTCCACCGTTCAGGCCATTCGCGATCTTGGCCTATTATGTGACCAGAAAATAAATTCTTAAATTTTCGCGCACACATTGATGAGATAATCCTTAAAGCTAATTGCACTCGAAACGAAAATCGAGAGCATTCAACGCCCGCCGTTTCCTAAGTTTTGTTCTTCGAGGTTGCTCCTTAAACAATCCTTTGCTTTTACCACCCTATCAAGACGGAAAGAAGATTTGGTGGTCAAAAATCTGTAACTTTCAACTAATTTATTTTTTTTCATATTCTTTTTTTATTCGAAATGTCATTTGATTATCATTGTTATACAATTTTTAATTTTTAAAATATGTTTCGCTTTTATTTAAAAACAATCTAATTTAAACTACATAAAAAGAAAATAAAATTATTATTTAAAAAAGAAACGTGATCATTTGTTACTCAAAAATTTCTTGAATGTCTACAGGCTATTTATCTTCAATTTTAGTTTTTGATGGTCATTTTCTCAATGTACGAGGAGATAATTAAGGGCTTCTTTCTTGAAATTTTGCAGGTGTTTTTTTGAGTCTCTTCTGAAAGTTATCCTAATGGCAATATACGGGAATCAATTATATACGAGCATTATTCATGACAAAGAATTTTGTGAACAGTTGTTATTATATATTTTTAGTGCATAATGTGCTTTGAGCATTGTTTTTCTGCGCGCTGAGCTTGAAACTGCTTTCAATTATATTTAAAATATTTCTAAATCTACATACTATTCCACCTTCAATATTTAGTATTTCTGCAGTTGTTTCGAAATTCTCAAAAAATTCCTTCATTAGTACATATTTCCGAAGCCGTTTTGATGTATCTAAAATTAATCCCACTTTATCCCGAAATTCTGTCTGAATTTATTTTGTTTCATTTCTATTAATTGGGCGCTTTCACCTTATTCAATATTAATAATTTTTTCATTTTCTAAGTTTTAGAGAAATTCCATTAGACGGATTCTGCAAAGGTGATATACCGAACTCAACATATGACACAGGGACATAGGGACGGGTTAAGAATATCCCTGCAGCGATACCTCTCGCTTGTCGTAAAAGGCGACTAAAACAAAGGTAAACAAAAATCACATCTAGGCAATTTAGAAAACACCAAGGTGAGCCTAGGGACACATATACCACCATTAAACTGCCCCACAAGTGTACATGCAAATCAGTGGGTTGACACAACTGGAGATCACCGGTGTTGTAAGAGTAAGATCAAACAAAAAAAAAAAAAAGGCAGGCCGAAAAACAAATGCAAAAACACCAGCATTTGATTGGCCTCAGCGATGAAGTAATCCCAAACCGGGAAGCCTGCCGCTACTTTCTGAGGTCAAACCGGCGGACCCCACAAGCGGACCAGTAGGAATGCAGTTAAGTGGGAAGGTTATGGTCCTACACTTCTGACCATAACAACGCCGGAAAAAGGAAAAGAAGAAGAAGTTTTAGAACATATGACACAACTCATGCTTGATGTTGTACCGGATACATGCTGAGCCACTTTTCCGTCGATTATTGTACAAAAAAAGTTCATGCTTAATTCTAATTTGTTTACCATCTTCAACTTTCTATCCTTCTTTTGAATTTCATGTCTTTATATACTTAAATCCAACTTTCTCCAATCCAATTTCTTTTATATACTTAAATCCAACAGGTTGACAAAAAAAAGTTGATGAATGCTTAGGATTCCTTCATATTTCCGAAATATCATTTTTGTTATTATTACTTTCATTCATATTTTGAGAACAGTTCTTAATATTTCTTCTTCTTCTTCGATGGCGCTACAGCTCACGGAAAGCCAGAGCCAAGCTCCTCTCATTCACTTATGTCGTGTGCGACTTATTTTTCGCACAAATGGACGGGACTTACTGCTTAATGCCGATTCCGAACGGCGAGAGCCGTCAAGCTTTCTCAAGGCAAGTGTATTACGGGGGGTTTTTACCCCGCCGAGGAGAGGAACCGCGAAATGAACATTCGATGGCGTTGGGGTTATCGGGATCCGAACTCGCTCATCGTGCGTCAGAGGTCGACACACTACCCTCTGCGCCATGGCGCTCCCTTAATTGTACTATAGATGTAACAAATAAATTACTATCGGAAATCTTCGTTATGTATTAGCGATTGACCCGAAGAACCACCAAATCCATATTTTGTATAAAGAACAAAAGTGGAAGAGGTATTCGAAGCTATTTTTTCTGCTCTTATTTGGAAAATTCTATTTGTGATCTTCGCCTGACTTATTAAAGGGTAAGGGGGAAGAACATCAACTTTTTTCAAGCAGATATCTTTTCAATGTTAAATATTTATCTTTTGAAAGTCGTAAGTCCAAAAATATTGCTAACGCTTCTTCAGCTGAAAAAAAATTGATTTTAGATTCATTTAAAAATAAATTATGATGAATTTTATCAACTTCTTCTTTAGTTGCTTTCTGTATAGCATCCACAATTTCTGCCTTTTTTGTTGGTAATTTTTTCTCAAATTATATATGTACATTTCACAGAAATTAATATCAGATGTTAATCAATTTGCTTCAAATTCATTTCTTCTTTGTCTTTTAGTCCTGTCGGAGCTTTCTTCGTAAAGCTTTATTGGTCGGCTTTTGTTAGCTGCTCCTCAGACAGGCTTCTTAGCTCAAAAGAATTTTCCATCCACTTGGAATATTTTATAGTAAAATTATTTTTGCTGCATGCACAAGATAGATATTTTCTCTTAATTTGATTAAATATCCCATTAAAACGCATGTCTATAAACTGTTCTTGAAATTCTAACCTGCTGACCACTTTATTTTTGAAATCTTTAACATTTACCCTTGGGTCTTTATAAAAACACTCAAAAAAAAAACTTGTAGGTCCACATTATAATTACTCTGCACTATTTAAACTGATACTGTGCCTAACAATAGCTCCCACTGACTTTAATCCTTAAATGCATATTGTTGCCAAATGTCTTCATTCCAGTTTTTCTTTTAATTTAATTCAAATGTGTGACTATGCGTTTCCGAATCCGCGTTGATAACGGTAAAAAAGAAATCATATGTGAAAGAAAAAACTTGACATTCATTTTGGCGGGAAAGTTGTTGTTGTGACCAACAATCTCGTATCACAAAATTCCTCATGGATCCAGAACGATACAACTCAGCGCCATATAGTGTCACACGCAATTGTGACCGAGTAAACAACGGCTTCAAGTGACACTTGCGCAGTATACCTGTCGAGTAAGCAACGGCTTCAAGTGACACTTGCGCAGTATACCTGTCGAGTAAGCAACGGCTTCAAATGACACTCACGCCGTAGACCTGTCGAGTAAACAACGGCTTCGTATGACATACACGCCACAATTCTTTCCCACAATCATTTCTGTAAATTAAGCATAATTTTAATACATATATAAGTTAGAGTACGAAAATAAATAGACGAGTTGTTCATCACCTACACGATAGAGTTGTCAATTTTCGAGCAGCACATTGGTCCTTCAACAGTGAACAAACCATCGACATTTAGCGCTACCAAGGCTACTGACATTGGTATATTACTCGTACAAAATTTATAGCGTTACCAAGGCTACTGAAATTGGTATATTACTCGTACAAAACCGTTTATAGCGTTACCAAGGCTACTGACATTGGTATATTACAAAACAAGACATTTATAGCGTTACCAAGGCTGCTGACATTGGCTACTGACATTGGTAAATTATAACTTATAAGTGAAGTTTCGGTAACAAATTCAATATGGCAGATGAGACAGATCAGTTTGTCATTATTGCAAGACAGAAAACGCTGGCAGAAGAACTAGAGAAGGCAACAATAAACTTCAGAAAAGATAGTGCTTCTAGGAAAACGCAGCGTTATAAACAGGAGCGGTTAGAGAGAATAGATGCATTATGGGTCGAGTTTCATAACAACCATGAAAAAATAAAAGACTCAATCACGCCGTATATGGGGAGAAATACATATGGCAGAGTCGAGGAGATGTACAAAAAACTAAAAAGTTTATTAGAAAGCAAGGTTCCTCATGGGGACGGAGAAATCCACGTATAAGGACATCAGCCTCCAATCGCAAACGTGAAAATTGAAGCCATAATCGCTAACATGGAGGAGTTCGAAGAAAGTTTCGCTGGATATTCGAAGGAACTATACGAATACCAACAGAAGATTTTGTTAGAGCAACTTCGGAACTTGAATGAGCTTTATGAAGAAGCGATGGAAGAAGACCTCCAGTCAGCATATATCAAGCAGTCGAAATACATGGACAATAAGAGAGACAGAAATCAATGTCTCCATCGGATGGCGTCTGCTCTCGCCAAGGAAAATAAAATTAATACTGAGATGGAATCTAGCGCAAAACTGCCCCCCTTAAAGTTACCAACGTTTCGGGGAAATTATCTGGAGTGGAGTATTTTCTACAATAATTCATGGAAAAGACTCCGTAAGCACAACGGAGAAAATGGAATATTTGAAGACCCATTTGGAAGGAGAACCACTTCAATTAATTCAACATTTAACGATTTCAAGTACCAACTACTACTGTGCATGGGGAACCCTTAAATCGAGGTACGGTAACGAGCGCAAAATCGTCTCGATATACATTGACAAGATACTAAGACCCTATGCAAACCAGTCATCTGCAACTGCAATCAAATCAGTTTTGGATGCCATCAATGAAGGGTTTTTCAGCGTTAAGAAATCTGGGCTTCGATACATCTTCTTGGTGTCCTATCATAGTGCATTTAACAACGAAATCACTAGATCAAGAAAGCCGAAATTTATTCGAGCAAGGTTCCTCGGAACCAAATAAGATGTCAACTTTGAAATCAATCACCCCTATTACGTTTGTCGGTTTCGACTCTCAATCGACTTTGTTTCGACCGACTCGCAATGTAGCAAATTCCATTTGTCGGATTTGCATTTTGTAGTAGATAAGAACATATTTTCGACTTCGACTGGTATTCTGTTTGTCGCCTGGCGGGCGGATAAATGCCATTTCAAGTCGATAACAAAAATGTGAACGACTGATCGCGCGTAAAGAAAGTAAGTAAATCGTTTGTTTATTAACAGGTACATTTTATATACAAATTTGTACATTCTTATTGATCTGGAATTGTCGACAGTAAAGAAAATTAAAATAACAAATAAAAGGCAGTTTGAGGTTTTGATTGCATTTATGCAAGAAAAGCCTCACCTTGCAAAGGGCTTTTCGAGATCGGTAAATAAAGTGGATACAAAAGGTGAGTGGAGTTCGCTTGCTGTTAAATTAAACAGTTTAGGTCCTCCATCAAGAGATGGTGACGGTTGGCAGAAGGTTTGTATGAAGTTTTCAATAAAGTTGAAATTGAAAATTTATCATAGGTGTGGAGCGACTTCAAGTATAAAACAAAAAAGAAGGTGGTCAGAAATAACCAAAAAAAACAAGCAACCAACACTGATCATATTTATTTATTTTCAACTCTAACACAAACTATTCTTTCACGCAACACGAAATTTCGCTTGTGAGCTGTCAAAAAAGAAAAAATTGTACTGACCGCCGAAAAAAAAAATCTAGTACACGTCTAGTCGGTCGAATAAACTACGGAATCTAGATTTTCCATCGACCCGACTCGACATCCGACTCAAGTCGTTTTCGACTCCCGACAAACGTAATAGGGGTGAATGTTAGACTTCTTAGAACGAAGATATTAACTTTGAATTGTATTTATTTACTTCTCTTCTAAGGTTCACCCCACCATGTAATTAATTAAATAATGTGGCATTATCTCTATTTCTCGTCTTAATACTAATGCCACTAACTGTTCTCATAAATGTAATTTTAGTTTTTGCCAATAATGTATAGGTATAAGTTTAATGAATTTTGTAAATGGGAATAATGAATAATAAATATACAATATATGCAATATACATTGTACATTGAACCTTATATTTTGTTAAGACATTAACTAGATGTCAAAATGACAGATGTTAAAGAAATGAGGCAAATCTGATAAATCTTTCCGAACAATATTGGTCCAATTTAAGACCTCTCGCCCTTATGTCAATGGTTTCAATGTAAGGCAGACCAATGCTTGGCATATTATTTTATAAGCTATACTAAAACTTTCTTTAAAAGGATGAGGATTTTGTGTTTATAGCTAGCTATCAGCAAGTTAATTTAGCCAAAAAAAAAAAAATTATATTGCAGTTGCAGTTTAATTAATCTTCTGGAAAAATTAGTCTTGCAAAAACGTTTATTATGTCAACTTATCAATAACCAATCAATTTAAAAAAAAATTCTTATATATGGTACGTTTTCTGGAAATTGGCTTTTTTTCATCCGTCGCAGATTTATTTCTTCTTAAACCAATTTTGTTATTGAGCTTAAAATTGTGAATGTATCCATAAACTCTTTCAATAAAAATAAATAGGATTCCCCTTTCATTTATTTTAGTTTCCTGTCATATATGTATTGTATTATAGGATAAAAAGTACGTTGGAAGAATCTGTTTCGAGCTAGTTTATCAAACAGGTATTCATGTTGACTTTTTATTTCAAATTATAAAGACTACAATAAACGCTTTGTAATTTTGGAAATTTAAAGTCTCAAATGTATATTAATTTTACACTACCTTAAAACATAGGTACATAATTGGCATCAAGACAGTTAGAATCTATAGGTAAATTTACTATTAACCATTTTTACAATATATGTAGTTTGAAAAGTTTCTTCAAAATCTACATGAGCGAAACGATGGGGTGAAAACGTACTTGGCTTAATCGCAGACACTCTCTGAGGAAGTAGCTGACCTTCAAAAGCGGTGTGAAATTCTTGAACGACGTGAAATTTCAGCCGCTGTTATTTTTGGAGTCCCTCAGCTTCCCAACGAAAATCTGAAGACGACTTTCCATCATTTTTGTCATACCGTCAATTGTATGCCACCGACTCTGAAAGCCGTTTTCCGTGCTCATATTCAACAACATAAAAGATACTCTCCCATAATAACAAAGTTCAGCTTTCATCGCGAGAGAAACATCGTCCGAAGATATCAAGCCCTAGAAGTGGTATTACCTGCTAAGAAAAAGGAAAATAAGTGGGTGGACGATTCGAAACGTCCAGTCCGCAACTTCCTTGTTATATCAAAAACAATGGAGTGCGTAATTTGTAAGGGCAATCACGCAGTATACACGTGCCCAAAATTCACGAATAGCACACGAAAGGAACGGCTTGAGGTTATCAAGCACTCCAAACTATGTAAAAATTGACTACGACATGGGCAGGGTATCCCATGCTATAGCAAGCGGAAATGCAAAACTTGCAATAAACCATTCATTACTTCACTTGGAATGGCAAGAAAGAGTTCCACAGCTGAAGCAAATGGAACAACCAAGCTGTTCGAATTCCACTAAACAAGTGATTTACGACGAGCAGAACCAAAATGTATTACTTACGACGGCAATTGTAAACATAAGCAGCAGTGATTGTTTTGGCCACGGTGTTAATATACGAGCCCTCATCGATCCCGACCCTCAAGCCTCCTTGATCACGGAATCTGTCGTGCAGCTATTAACACTCAATAAACAAAAGGTCCTTGTAAAGGTAAATGGACTAGGCGGCACGAATGCAGGAGCTGCTAAATATAGGGTCCGCCAAATAACTTCTTTTTTTTTTTGAAAATGCTATAAAAAAAACTACTGAATATTTTCTCAAATTTCTGTTTTTATTTGAAAGTACAATCCTTCCGGTTAATAATGGAAAATAATTTCATTCAAATGGCTGCCTCGGCTGGCCATGCAGTAGCTTACACGATCGGTCCAATTTTTAAGCACATTATCGATTGTGTGCAGCTGTATTTCACCAATGGCTTCACGAATATTGTCCTTTAAAGCGTCAATTGTCTCTGGCTTGTGGGCGTAACACTTATCTTTGACGGCACCCCACAAATAATAATCCAACGGTGTCAAATCGCAGCTCCGAGGTGGCCAAACGACATCAGCTCTGCAGCTGATAATGCGATCTTCAAATACAGGGCGCATAACATCGAGTGTAGCTTCGGCTGTGTGGCACGAAGCGCCTTCCTGTTGAAACCAAATGTTGCCAATATCCTCCTCTTCAATTTTTGTGAACAAAAATTCGTTCAACATGGCCCGATAACGATCGCCATTGACTGTAACGGCCACTCCTTGCTCATTTTCGAAGAAAAATGGCCCAATTATGCCTCTGGACCAAAAACCGCACCAAACAGTGGCTCGTTTTGGGTGCACCGGCTTTTCAATGTATGCGTGCGGGTTTTCTGTGCCCCAAATGCGACAATTTTGCTTGTTTACATACCCGCCAAGATCAAAATGAGCTTCATCTGAAAAGATGATTTTTTTGGCAAAATCGGCATCTTCTGTAAGTCGATCGCAGGCCCACTTAGCGAAGCGTTGTTCAAGCGTATACCCAACCATATTCGTTCAGCGGAAGGATAAAACTAATTATCTGTCAAATCAGACATGAGCTAAGTGTTACCATTCACGAAATAAGCACTACTTGAAAAAAAAAACGTTAGATGGCGGACCCTTTACAAAGTCGAAATACAATTGAGACCATGATTCCCATCTTAATTTGTACTATATTTAGAAGCCCTAGTATTACCAAAACTTACAAAGCAACTACCATCCGAAGTGGGTAAAAATATAAATTTGAATCAATTCAAAAAACTTGAATTAGCTGATCCTACATACAACTGCCCAGGTTCCATAGACATGATTATAGGAGCTGACTCATATGGTGACATTATTCTGAAGGGGCTACGAAGAGATAAAGAGAATTTACTGATAGCTCAAAGGTCGCAATTAGGATGGCTCATCTCAGGACGGACATCCTCTAAAAGGCATTAAGGCATATGGATTGTCGCATTGGTAATAGTGTTGGGTTACTCATACAAGATGCGCTACAAATGTCCCATACATCACTACAAAAATGTCGCAACACCTCAAAAAAATTATTTGTCCCACTTCAATTCTTGTCATAGTCAGAAGCACCTCACGTCCTCATGTCCCATACACCACTACAAAAATGTCCCAAGACCTCAAAAAATTATTTGTCCCACTTCAATTCTTGTCATAGTCAGAAGCACCTCACATCCTCATGTCCCATACACCAGTACAAAAATATCCCAACACCTCAAAAAATAATATTTTTCCCACTTCAATTCTTGTCATAGTCAAGGCACCTCAAATCCTCATATCCCATACACCAGTACAAAAATATCCCAACACCTCAAAAAAGAATATTTTTCCCACTTCAATTCTTGTCATAGTCAGAGCACCTCGCATCCTCATGTCCCATACACCAGCACAAAAATATCCCAATACCTCAAAAAAGATATTTTTCCCACTTCAATTCTTGTCATAGTCAGAGCACCTCAAATCCTCATGTCCCATACACCAGTACAAAAATATCCCAACACCTCAAAAAAAATATTTTTTCCCACTTCAATTCTTGTCATAGCCAGAGCACCTCACATCCTCATGTCCCATACACCAGTACAAAAATATCCCAACACCTCAAAAAAATAATTTGTACCACTTCAATTCTTGTCATAGCCAGAGCACCTCACATCCTCATGTCCCATACACCAGTACAAAAATATCCCAACACCTCAAAAAAATAATTTGTACCACTTCAATTCTTGTCATAGCCAGAGCACCTCACATCCTCATGTCCCATACACCAGTACAAAAATATCCCAACACCTCAAAAAAATAATTTGTACCACTTCAATTCTTGTCATAGTCAGAGCACCTCACTTCCTCATGTCCCATACACCAGTACAAAAATATCCCAACACCTCAAATTTGTACCACTTCAATTCTTGTCATAGTCAGAGGCACCTCACGACTTTTGCATTAGTACATATTGCAAGCTATCAATGGGACATGTGACAAGATGTAAAGGGTGTATTTTATAGAGGTTTAGAACTTTGAAATGGAATAAAACAAAGATGATTTTTTTAAATTGACATGAAATTGACTTTATTCGAAAGATAATCTTCTGACATTATAATTTAAATATAATTTCTGGCATATGACTGCCCAAAACAAGATTGCCGTTGATCCCAATTTTCATAAGCGAATTTTGTTTAGCGATGAAGCTCACTTTTGATTGAATGGATACGTCAATAAACAAAACTGCCGCATTTGGAGTGATGATAATCCTCAAGTGTATGTTGAGGCACCGTTACATCCACAAAAACTGACTTTTTGGTGTGCTTTATGGGCTGGTCCGTACTTCTTTATAAACGATGCTGGCCAGAACGTTACAGTCAATGGTGACCGCTATAGAGCGATGATTACTGAGTTCTCCGTTCATCAATTGAACAACCATGATGTGCAGGAGCTGAGGTTTCAACAAGACGGCGCAACATGTCACACAGCTCGTGCCACAATTTGATTTATTGAAGGAAACGTTTGGTAACCGCATAATTTCACGTTACGGACCCGTGAATTGGCCTCCAAGATCCTGCGATTTAACGCCGCTTGACTATTTTCTCTGAGGATATGTGAAGTCGCTAGTCTACGCCGATAAATCCGAAACGATTGACCACTTGGAGGACAACATTCGCCGCGTTATTGCCGATATAGGCCACAAATGTTGGAAAAAATCATTGAAAATTGGACCTCCAGATTAGACTACTTTCGAACCAGCCGTGGCGCTCATATACCAGAAATTATATTTAAATTATAATGGTAGAAGACTATCTTTCCAATAAAGTCAATTTCATGTCATTTTAAAAAAATCATCTTTGTTTTATTCCATTTCAAAGTTCTATACCTCTATAAGAAACATCCTTTACCTCAAATGAGGTGGGACAATGTACCACTTCACTCCCCCAAATGAGTACCTCATACAAACTCAATAAAAATGTGTGTCCTACCCAACACTAATTGGTAACCCAAACATCACTTGATCGACAGTTAGAAAAATTTTGGGTATATGTGACAGTTTGGCAATGGGACGATAATTGTTAATAACGTTCTTCGGACCTTTCTTGTGTATAGGGGTTATAAATGAGGTTTTCCATAACTGGGGGAATTCACCAAAAGATAGGGATAAACTGAAGATTTTTGAGAGAGGGTTGATGAGCATTTTTTCAGGAATATGGCAGGAAGACCGTCTGGTCCAGGAGTGAATTCATCATTAAGTTGATTTAGTTTGGTTTCGATGACATCGGGATCAACTGTATGAGGAAGAAAGGGTCCAAAGGAAAATTTCGGTAAATAATCGAAGTAAGCGGGGTCTGGAACGAAGGAGTCGTCGGCGAATGATTGTTTAAAATAGGCGGCAAATAAGTTGGCGATAGTGTTAGGGTCATTAGAGGTTTGATCATTCAAGTAGAGAGAGGTAGGGTAACCATCAGATTTTCTTTTGTAGTTAACAAATTTAAAGAAGGACTTAGGATTACTTATAAGATTGGCTTGCGTTTCAGCTAAATAGCGTTGATAGAGATAGTTGTGAAGGGCGGTAAAGTTAAGATAGCTGCTCATGTAGTTAGAAAAGTCATTAGGGGATTGAGTACGAAGGAAGATTGTCAACTGTTTATTTCTTTTGTTTCTTAGGGTGCGAAGTCTACGATTATACCAGGGTGGGGAGGTGGACAAAATTTTGCGTTCGGAAATTGGTACGTAAAGAGAGATAGAGTTAAATATTTCCCTATAGAATATGGATATTGCATCATTTATAGTTAGATTATTAAAATTGAAAGGGGCTTTTTTAAGGTATTCATTGATTTGGTGGAAATTTGCTTTGTGGAAATCGTGAGAAGGCAAAGCTGTGGAAGGGGTGTTCTGTAAAGGGGAATCGTGAAAAAAGGAAAGAAGGAGGGGGGATGGAAGTTATCGATGGTTGAAAGGGAGAGGGGACAGAGTGAGACAGAGGAGTTGAAGGGATCAGTTGTAAATATGAGGTCTAGTTGTCTACCCATGTAGTTTAAGACGCCACTAACTTGACTAAGGTTTGAATCCGCAAGGCGATCCAAGAAGAGGCATTCTTTGACAGTAGTGGGATTGGTGGCAATACAATACGATTCATCGTCTGATTGAGCCCATTTAAGATGAGGAATGTTGAAGTCCCCGAAGAGAAGGATTTCATCCTGGGGGTCTCTTAAACCAATTATTTGGTCAATTGTGTTAATGGCAAGTTGATAGGATTCAATGGGCTGTGAGGGCAAGATGTAGAAACATATGATGTAGAGTGTCTTCTGGGGTAAGACAATCTTGATTCAAACATAGTCGAGATGGGGGGAGGATGATATTGCAATGAGGGAAGAGTCAATGGAGTTAAGGACGGCTAGTAGGACTCCTCGACAAGGGCAACCCTCGGTGGCCTGACTGAGTTCGTCATCGCGATAGATGTTGAAATTTGTTGAAAACAGTTCGGAGTTACTTATCCTGGGGATCAGGTTCGTTTCGGTCAGAGCAAAGATTTCAAAGGGTAGAGCGTGTGACTGTTGGAAGACAGTTTGGGTTTTTCAGCGAAGACCTCTTACATTCTGATAATAGAGGGTAAGAGGAAGATTTTGACTGAGTGGGGGTATTGATGGGAGAGGGATAGATTTAGGGACGAAAATACTTGTCGTGATCAGCTCTACTACGTTACAGGTGGGATATTCGTTTTGAGTGAATGTATTGGCGGAAAGTTTCAAGATCCTTTGACACTGTTTGGGGCGAAATATTGAAGAATTCGTGATATTTGATAAATAGGTTCTTGAGGCTAGCGAAGTCAGTAGGAAGGCCTTCCTGTTGGATGGAGACCATAACGCTTGTGTTTGTCTTAACTTCGTAGCAAATCGAGTCTGATTTATCGTGAAGGTATGCCAAGAAGAGACGAATGTTCTCGTACGTCTTCTTATCCCTCAGTCGGGAGAGAGCGTAGCGACTTTGGATAGGGTCGGTAGTTAGCTGGGTAAGTTTAACTGTAGGGGGCAGAAGAGGATCAACGAAAGATTGGGGGGTGACAGAGGGATGGGGAAGTGGGGCAGAGGTAGTTGCTGTGGGGAGAGATGGGGAGTTGGGCGACGGAATGGGATTTGGGGTGTGGGTGGAGGGTTTGGAGGGGTTGAGGATATAGGAGCTTCGGAAATTAGGATACTTGACTCCGGACGTGAGGTCGAAGTTAGGAAATGAATTCGGGATTGGTGATCGGGGTATAGGCATGGTTGTAGTTGTTGGAGTCAAATTGAACGAAACGCGTTGATGTTGGGGTTTTGGCGGAGCTGTGCGAGACGGATATAAGTGAGAAATGGATGGATGTGTAAAGGTAGGAAATAGGTTAGTTTTGAAACTCCAGTTTTGGTAGGAATTGGGGGGAACTTTGGGATGCTTACTGGACTTGGGTTGAGAATTATTAATTTTTTGAGGAGGTTTAAGTTTAGGAAAAATTTTATTAAAATGTAAGGTTTTACCAGAGGGGGTGAGGAAAAGCCATTTGTATTTGAGGGGGATATCGAATTGAAAGGAATTGGGCTTTTTAGGTATTTTTTTACAGTTAGTTATAATTATGTTATATTTCTTATTAAAACAGTTAGCTAACCAAGCAGGATCCGCATTTTCGGGCGTACCGTCGATTGTGAGTTTGGCGGAGTTGTTGTCGCTGATTTTTTGAAGTCTGTTGTTCCACTCAGATTGAGTCCAGGAGGTGCCAAATCGTTGAATGGTCGGTAACTGAGCTGGTTGAGAAGTTACGTTTTCCAAGGGTTGTGTCATTGATGGTAAGATTTTTGATGGGGCTGGAGCTTGAGACCGTAGGGTTTCATTCAACTCATCTATAATCGGTGTATCGTATGATTGAGGTGGAGGGGTATTGTTAGAACAAATAGGTGAGTATTTGACTTCTTCAATCAAAGCGATTAGTATTTTCCGATTAGCAGCGACATCTTTTCGAATATCATCAAGCTTATGGTTTAGAGCCAGGAAGCGAAAGTCACTACTGGAGTTTTGGAAATGGATTTCCAGGTCAGATCGCAGTGATTTTAAGCAGTTCATAACCGGTACGTGTGAGTCCAATGAAATTTTTAGGTCAGTACACAGAACACCAAACCACGAGTCAAGAATAGATTTGATATCAGACGTGAAGGTCGCAAGGGGGGAGAAGTTGGGCTCACTTGGAGGCTTGTTCAGAGAAACGTCGATAACTTCCAGGTGTTTGTCCAAGGCTTTGATTTTGGATCTCAGCGCACTAATAGACATTTCTAAATTGGTGTTAAGGTCATCGAGACCCTTATTTAGGTCACCGTAACTCGAAAGTTGGCAAATGTTTTTTTATGACATAATTTATTGTCTGATGTGAGTGAGGCAATGAAATCGCTGACACACTTAATCGCGAGCATAATGTGCGAAAGGGAAATGTTTTCGCACTCATTGCAGTAAAACAAAAAAATACTGCCTTTTAGGTAAACACTAGCACGTTTGTTGAGACCGGCACATAAGGGGTGAAACGAGTTACCGCAGATACCATTACAGGCCAATAAATCGGCATTGGTATCGTTGAGAATACAATTTTCATAAGCGCACTGTGATATATTTATTTATATATTTTTTATTTTTTTTTTTTATTGATCGAGGGGAGTAAACAGCGGATTGGGGAGCGAGCGTAGCATACGTCCCAATGAAGCCATTACGACAAGGAGGCAAGAAGAGAATCAGCCTACCATTATGGATTTGGGTAATGACATTTTTGATAAGCACAACCATTGCTGTACCAGTTAACGAACAGTATGAGATAAGGCAATTCGATAGACAGCCCGGTATTTATTTCGAAGATGTTGGAAGAGCATACCTGATATCTAGTTTATGGAAAATAATTATCTTCTTCAATATGAGCAACTATTGGTCAGAATATTATACGTTCAAGCGATGTATCAAGCATATTAAGGAAATCTGTTCGTCCACGAAAGTAACAAAGGTTAAAACCATTTTATGTGAAGAAACGATAAATCAGTTTGATCGACAATTTCAGCAGATTGATCTAAACAACGACATCCTGTTACATGCAAACGATAACCCGTTCCATAGATCGAAACGGTCTCCATTTGACGTTGTTGGTAGGGTTGCGAATTAACTATTTGGGATATTAGACCAAAGATTTGCGCAACGATATGAAAAAACTATAGATCGCGTGAAACAAAATGAAGATCAAATGATTCTGTTAAAGAAAAATCAAAAGACAATCATTGATTCAACGTTAAACGTATTTAAGGAAGAGCAGTCATTCACTAAAAGACAACTTGACCAACGGAATGGTTAATACTCCATTCATCAAATCTGTGAGAAAATGGACAAGTGCGATGCATATGAACAGCTGTCGTCCGCGGGCTTAAATACACTACTGATGACGATAAATTATCAAAATACTCAGAACACTTTATTCAATATTGTGTTGTCAACACACGGTGGAACAATGCAACCACTTATATTGACTGTACAAAAGTTTAAGGAAGAATTAAATCGGATACACGACCACCTTCCGCGTTCATTAATGATACCTGGTGAAAGGCATCTCGAATCTATACTGCAACTTTATAAGAGTCTCCAGTCAAGAGGACGAGTTACTAGACGCAACATCATTATCGAAATTGCCCTTTCTCTATTATACAACGAAGAATTTAAGGTATACAGAGTCTTGCCAGTACTTACTTGGCACAATGGATACTTTACCTATATCATACCCTCTCCCGACTACTTATTGGTGAATGTTGAGGGAATTAACCATTATCCTATAAACAAAAACGTATTTGAAGCCTGTCAGATTCGATATCCAGATCAATTTTGGTGCAATATTCAGCACCCGATTTATTTATCTGGCGCGGCAGTGGGCTCTTGTGAAATGAGCATTATGCGTTACAACCATCAGTTGTCAGAGACATGTTTAACTCACTCCATGCCACCAATAACATACTGGATAGAAATGCATCAGCCAAACACTTAGATTTTCAGCATACCAAAAGAAACAACTATTAATATTATTTGTACTAAAATTACTAAAGGGTAGTGGAATAATACATTTCTCATCAAGCTACATCATTAAAGATCAAACGATGATAGTTACTGGGAAGCAGAAAGTAACTAGCACGATAAACTCATCATTTCTTTCATCACACAACCTTTCGGAGCAGTCAACAACACTACAATATAAGCGGGAACCAATACCCATAATACAACCTGACATCTCACTGGAAATTTCAAGGCTGGAACATTCGATTCAAATTCAAAAAAGTCAGGAGCACATATTGAGCGATATCAAGAAGCACAGAACATTATTACTCATTATTTGGATCCTCACTGATCGCAGTCCTTTTGAAATGGTATAGAAGACCAAACATACCAATATCTGCACCAAGGATGAAGGAGAACACAAATAATCAAACATTTGAAGACAACGAGTTCTGCATCTCGTCTATGTGGGGAGGCCCCAACATGTTGTGACCAACAATCTCGTCTAACAAAATTCCTCATGGATCCAAAATGATAAAACTCAGCGCTATATAGTGTCACACGCAATTGTGACCGAGTAAACAACGGCTTCAAGTGACACCCGCGCAATATACCTGTCGAGTAAGCAACGGATTCAAATGACACTCGCGCAGTATACCTGTCGAGTAAACAACGGCTTTGTATGACATACAGGCAACAATTCTTTCCCACAATCATTTCTGTAAATTAAGCATAATTTTAGTATATAAGTTAGAGTACGAAAATAAAGAGACGAGTTGTTCATCACCTACACAATATAGTTGTCAATTTTCGAGCAGCACAGTTGTATTTTTTGCCGTTCATGCGTTGCTATAAAAAACGATTTTTTTTAAATTTGGAATAAAAAATCATGCATTTAAGGGTTAAATCATTTTTGTCATCAATAGCATTCTATCGGTAAGTCTAACGGAATAACTGACGACGTAAAATGCAAAATGCGACCACACTTCTTAGCTGTACTCAGAGGTACATGTGTACTCGAAAGTACATAATGGAGAGAAAATCTCACCTAAACTGTTTTTTCTCTTTAACTCCTAAATAGTGGATGCACCCGGATACAGTTTTTTGAATTTTGCAAAACAACATATTATATTTTCTTCCGTTACAAAATTAAGGTTATGAAATGGTGTGAATTTTTTTCTCGCTCTGATGAACTTTAAAAATTGCGTTAGAATTTAATCGGCCCGAGAATTTCAAACGGTATTAGTCCCCTTATTTTTTTTTTTTGCTTTTGTGCATAATAACATAAAAAGATGTAGACAAAGTGAGCATAATAAGTGCAATAACTTGACACAACATTGTTTTTGAAAATCCAAAATTTAAACTTACGTAACAAAGTGCACCATAAATTATTTATATTTTTTCCTAAGTTTGAACTTTCTATCGGTGGAACGATCAGAAGAAGAGGTAATTTTATTTTCTATCGCAGGGTCGTAAGTGCGTGAGTTGAGAGTGCGTGATGGGGACCTAAGGGCACACAGAGTGATATTTGAATGCTGAAGATTTTTTCGTATTTTTAATAAATTTCCTCGACATAACAAAGTTATTCGGAATGTTTTGAGGGCATCACGGCCCAGGACGAATGCCAGGAAATAACTAAAAGGGAAATGATTTTCGATTCGTTATACAACTTTACACTAGTTTGGACCGTACCATAACTGCAGAGTTTGGTTCCCCCCTTTCCTCTGAATTTGGAGTATGGAATATGTCCGCTTGTTGTTGCTGAGATCTTCGGGCACCAACGAAAGAGGGATGAAAGTTGCGAGGACTCACCATCTGGGCAGCGTCCACATTCCGGGCCATGTCTTCGTCCTGTTAGTCATCCTCGTGTGCCTCGACTCGGTTCTGTTAAGTGCGCCTGGGACAGTTCTTCTGTGCGTGAGTCTCTCCAATTGAAGTAGCGCATTTTCTCGAAGGTTGTTGCTTAAAGTGCAGATGCGGCTGGACGCCCCACTGGTGTTGACGGCTTGATGTTAGCCTCTCGGCTGGTTCTCTCGTACAGGGGCAGAAGCTTCTTTAACTCCGTCAATGTCCTGGCAGGGTACAAGATGGGGAGTCGTTGAGCCCACCGATGATGAATTCGATAACCTCGCTTTCGTTGATATTCAATTGTGAGGCTATCTCCTGCATAAAAAGGACGTAGTGCAGGGAGGGCTCGCCCCTCTTTCTTGGCCTGAGGCTTAGCTCCTGATATAAATCAGAGCGACTCACCTTACGGTAGAATTCTTCGGGAAGGAACTGTTTGAGTTCCTCCCAACCCTCAATATGGACTGTTCGGAGAAATAATTTGGCGGTGCCTGGCGAACAAATATTGGTTCCAATCACTGCACTTTAAGGGCTGGATTACGTCCTAAAATTCCCAGATCCTCTTCCGGATTCTGTATGTATCATCGCCGAAAAAGGTTGGGATTGCGTCTTCGATGTCTGAAAACTCAGTCCGGCGTGGTCGGAAGATACTGATCTCTAGCTCTACCAGTTCCCTCTTAAGATCCGTAATCTGTTTCCGTCTCTGGAGCCTCTTCAGTTCCAGCCATCGGTTGTGCCCTCTTGACAGGAGTGCCGGACGGTACAGAAAGTCCAAAAGATCCAGAAGGTCCAGAAGATGCAGGAAGTTCGGATTTAGATTTAGAAAGTCCGAAAGACTTAGAAAGTCCGGAAGGTTTAGAAAGTCCAGAAGATGCAGGAAATCCGGAAAGTTCGGAAGCGGTTGTCAATTTGTTGCTCTCATCCGGGAACGCGTCCAAATATAGTGCTCTCACTTGTTCCACGGACATGGTTGGGGTTTCTCGGTTAGATTTTAGTATTACCCCAAACATGAGCATTAGTACTTTACAATATTAGCAAACTTTTATCAATTTATCAACTACTTTATTGGTTTTTGAAGTTTTAGTACTTTACAATATGATAATCTCTCTCGACGGTGTCCGGAACGGAAGAGCTCAACAAAAACAAAATGTCCGACCTCGGTGTGGTATGTCATCTGAAGGCTCCTTTTCGAGGCTCGTAGCTTCATTCAAAAGCGATGATAATAATCGCTGACATTGGGTGCGTTCACGCTTGCTACAAATTATTTTGTCGATACTAGAATATTTTTGAAAGTAATATTGCGTTTTACAATATTAAATAATTACGTAATTCGTGATGCTACCTAGGTAAGCACATCCAAGATGAATGGAAATAAAAAAAGAAATTAACTGGCTGAGTATCTAGACTGTGAGTTCACACCTAAAACTTTGGATTGGTAGCATCTCTCAATGCTCAGCACGCAAGCATTGAACTGCCTTGGAATAGCTATTCAATCTCTGACTTAAATTAGTCAAGAAAAGTACCAAAATATTCAATAAACGGGCATATTTGTTGATTCTTTTTTTTCAAGTCATGTGTGATGCCTCGGAACTGATTTAGTTGTCAATCTCTTCAGCTCTTCTTTTCAATTTACATATTTTCAATTTACATAAAGCATATATTCTAATTGAGCCCTAGCCATATGGATTTTTTTTATATTATTACCGGCCATTTGGAAGTTGGAAAGTCAGAGCCTCGATGACAAACCCTCACCAAGTCTCCCTGTCGTAAGTGTGTTCTTTCCAGGTCAATCTTTAGATTTTCTTCCTTCCTATTGCGTTGCTTTACTGGCCATATCGACCGGGTGTTGCTTTTTTCGCTTTTTCATTAGACTGGATTTGTATTTATCCCAGTCTTTTACTCCTGCTTTACCTTCTTAAAAAGGGCAAGATTCCTAGTTCTAAGATTTCACAGCTCAGCGGTTCACCAGGCTGTTCTGTCTTTCCTTGCATTCGACGTACAGTAGAACGCCGATTATCCGAATTAATTAGGACCGGGGTCGAATCGGATAATCGGACATAGACTGGTAATAAAGAAAAACGAACTGTCACACATAGAATATACTTTATTAAGTTTAACAAACACACGCTCACTTGAACATCTCGATCAGAGTAAGTTGCCTCGACGTTGAAGCTCGTTTCCGTGCGGCAAGATCACGCAGGCGCCGGACGGCAGGGAGTTGTACACCGTCGCATTCGGGTTGCCGCTCCATCCACTTGAGGGCGTTATCGAAGCACATAAACGCCTTGCTGTGAGATGGCACACTTTGGTCTTGTGCCTCTTCCCCTTCGGTATCATTGTCGTCCTCTTCATTATTCTGTTCGTCCATGGCACTCGTTGCGATTTCATCGTCTGTCTGTATCTGGAACCCTTGATCGTTCTTATCACAGTGCAACCACTCTTCCATATCAGCGACATCACACTCCGAACATCCCGAGATTTCATTAGCCATGTTTACAAACTCTTCCACTGACGGTAATTCCTGTTCGTCTTCATTAACTTCAGCAGTTGATTCTCGTTCCTTCGCTTGCTTTTTTGTTGATGTGCCATTTATTTTATTCCAAGCTCGTTTCAGTGAAACACTTTTAACCATGTTCCAGGAATCTGCAATCATGTAGCAACAGTCTTTCAAGTTGATTTTTTTGTAGGAATCCAAAACCCGTTCTTCGTCGTTCTCTTCAGCTAGAAGCAATTTGTGACGTTAGGTGGTAAAAAGAGACACTTAAATTTCCCTTCTTCTCTCACGAGAAGCTCAAGTGATGGATGCGTTGGTGCATTGTCAATAATTAGCAAAACTTTTCCCTTTTTTCCTGTTTCCTCTTTAAACTTTTTTGTTTCAGGTATAAAGGTTTTATCATACCACTCCAAAAAAATACTGCTGTCCATCCATGCACTCTTCTGATTAGTGTATGTCACTGGTAACTTGGCTACGTTCTTAAAAGCCCTCGGCTTCTTTGCTTTGCCAATCAATAATAGAGGAAGGCGATGGGTACCAGTAGAGTTAGCGCAGACCATTATGGTGACGCGATCGTTACTGACTTTGTGGCTTGGAGCACTCTGTTCTCTTTTAGATGCTAGGGTTTTTCTCGGCAAAGCTTTCCAATTCAAACCAGTCTCATCAGCATTGTAAACAAGATCAGGGTCGTAGTTTTCAGTTTCTTTTTTAAAGGTGTCCACAAATTTATTAGCAGCTTCACTATCAGCAGAAAGTCTTTCACCAGCAATATCCAGTTCCCGAATGCCGTGCCTATTTTTGAAATTGCGGATCCATCCAGTGCTTGCCTTAAAACAAGCTACACCCATTTTTTCACGGAACATTCGCGCCTTTTCACATAAATCGGTCCTGAAATCGGTTGTCCAATAGATCGTTGCCGCAGAAACCACGTAAAAACAGCATTCTCAAGCTGTTCATCCTTTGCCTTTTTCATTACTTTTCGCGACGAACATCCATCACCAGTTTCCAACGCAGTCACAAAACTTACAATTTTTTCACTGTTACAATTTTTAATATCAGTTATTGTAGCCGCCCCGACAGTACCTTTCCCGCCACACCTTTTTTTAACTGATTGATTATTTCCACTTTGTCCTTTAGGACGACACGTTTCCGCTTTGCACTCATTTTGGTTATTTGCTTATCATATAACCGTTTAAAACAGCGATCCGCACAATGAGAGAGGGAGGAGCTCACTGACAGTAATTCAATGTTATTGAGTTGAAAAAAAAACAAACGTTTCAACGTTCCGTTTCACGGAAGCCGCGCGACGCAAAACATGTAGTGTCTTGCCTCTAGCTTTCAACCATAACAGTTGAAATACAGGGTGTCCCACGAGCAGTGTGCCAAAAAGCTAGAGCGTGTAGGTCTGGTCAAGACAAGAAAAAAATCGTATGGGAGGGGGGGGTCTATTCCCTCCCGTTTAGCCGGGAGGGGCAATTTTCTAAAAAAATTGACTTAATTTGGAAAAAAAAATATTAAAAATCAACAGTTACATCCACAATGCCGTGATTTTTGTAAAGCCAGAAACCTCTTCTTTCATCTTGTTTTTAAACGAAGCTGTTTTAAGGAATAGTTTTTGAGAAATAAATTTTCAAACTCAAAATTTTGAAATAAAAATTAATAAAAAATATTTCGAATTTTTTTTCAAAATTGTATGTAATTAAGTATTAATTTTTTTTCAAAAATTCAATTCTCTTATCAGTTTTTAGTTAAAAACAGATAACCGGATGCAAAAATGCGAGTTCCAACTTGTTAGAACAAAACAAAACAAAAATTACTTGGTTTTAATTTTTTATATTACGCTTAGGACCGTTTCGGATAATTGGCGATTCGGTTAATCTGCGTTCGGATAATCGGCGTTCTACCGTATATGTATAACAAGATTAATTAAATAAGTTTTCCAATATTGTAATGAAAGTGCTCTTCGAAAAACTAGACCAGAAGAGTTGTTTGGACAATAATCCCGACGCAAAGTTGGAAATAAAATTTGAGAGCTTGGAAATGGAGAGAGGAGATGAATTGGAAGGTCAGTTCGAATAAGTGGAAAACCACCTTTAAGGGCCTTGTGTCAATAGGGACGAGAATTGCTACAGACTCTTCCAGATTAAAAACTGCACCATAACAACTTGTTAAAGACGGCTATTGAGGTGTGATAAAAACAAAAAAACTTTTTAGCCAAAGCGATTCAAAATTTAAAATCTAGACTTTTTTTTTTTTTTGTTGGGGGCTTCTACTATCTGTTGGAGCACTCAGACACAAATACTGGTCCATTGTACTACCAGACAGACACCTTGTCTTTATTGTATTTTTTCCGTTGTCGGGAGAAAAGTGAGGAGGGGCTTCAGTGATGTAGAGCTAAGAGATTCGGCACCCACCACGTCGGCCCCAAGGGTGCGGCACCGTGCGCGAGCGAAGGCGGGACAGTCGCGGAGAAAGTGTTCTGCTATGTCATCCCCCTCGCAACATGCAGCATAGGTAGGCGTCTCACTGATGCTAAGCACGTAGAGATGCTTGGCAAAAGTGTAATGGCCCGTAATGACGCCCGTAAGCCTTCTGCAATCATTTCTAGTTAAGGATAAGAAAAATGTTGCGGACTTCTTGCAGACATCAGGCCGTACGCGCTTAGTCATCCTGCATCCTGGATATTCCCTCCATCTACGACTGTGTACATTAAAGATGTTACCGTCACTCCGCCTCCCTTGCGGTATCGTCCGCCAAGCCGCCCGCCAACTCCGCGAGAGTGGTGGTACGTAAAGGTGGTAAGAGGGCGCCACGCGACTGGGCCCAGTGGACGAGTTACCCTAGTACCCAGAACCGTGACGAGGTACTAGAGCCGGCTTGAACCCACTCCGAGTTCCCAGAACAAATAATAAATTTTTTTTTATTTTTCTTTTTTCCCTATTTCTTCAACCGTTTCTTACATTTATCTCCCCTACTTTTCATAACCCTACCACCGGCTCCTTCTTACAAAGGTACTGGTACCCTAAATCGCTATGTATATATAAATATATATATAATATAGATCTTATCTAGATTTTATAGAATTATAATACAGATATATAATTATAATATAGATATCGTATATGTATTATATATAAACAAACAGAATTTATAGACCGAAAAAAAAATAAGATAAAATAAAATATAGCACTTAGTAGCTCCTCCGCATCTGGAACCTGGTTTCTTCATACCGCCTACTACTCTTTTCAGCATACATCAGGAAGGAGAAAATGTACTTAAACGACTGTCTAACGTATCGAACCCGCCAATTGTTTAATGCTGCATTGTCTATGAAGAGAGAAAAGAGTTACCGGTATGTATGGACTAAGAACGGCATTGTGTATATGGCGGAAGCAGGAGGGAGATAAACTAGTAAGAATTACTTGTGCTGAAGATTTTCATAATATATGAATAATTCTCTTAAATCTGTTTCGTACTTAGTCCCCAATTCATGTGAATACCCAGTCTCTTCTCTTGGTAGTAATTATATTATTTGTTTACATCAAAATATACGTAGCCTTAGAAAAAACTTCACAGCGCTGATAGCGCACCTTGAGTCGTTTGTTAGTTTACCTCTAGTCATTGCGTTAAGTGAAACGTGGGTCTATGAGGACGAATTAGATTTATATAGAATTCCCGGATTTAGACTGTTCGGAAATTGCAATGCATCTTATTTAGCTGGGGGTGTAGCAGTTTATGTGAGAAATGACCATGTTCTTGACTGCGTAAAACTAAATATAGTTAGCGCAGATGTTTTAAAATTGTCATTTGAGTTTATGAATGTTAATTATTCAATGTTGTGTGTTTACAGAATGCACGCATACTCGAAAGGTTTCTTCATCGGAGAATTTAATGATGTTCTAAATACGTGTAGAGAAAAAAAATTAATTGTAATTGGTGATGTCAATATCGACATTATAAATGAAATTGATAGTGAAACTGAGAATCATTTCAAAGTGTCAATCCATTACTTTTTCCCGCAAACGCAACAAACCTCCTCCCCGCCTCTACTTTCTCCATAATCAACCCCTTTCCACCGTTAAAGTGATCCGTGATCTTGGTGTATTATGCGACCAGGAACTCAATTTCCTAGCACATATCAGCGATATAATTCTTAAGGCCAATTCTGCACTCGGCTTCGTGAAACGATGTTCTAAAGAATTTTCCAATCCCTACGTCACTCGGTCTCTTTACATAACCTTTGTTCGCCCTATTCTCGAATACGCTTCTCAAGTGTGGTCTCCTTACTATCATTCACACATTTCCAGAATTGAGAGTGTCCAACGTCGCTTTCTCCGTTTTGCTCTTCGCGGCTTACCCTGGGACAATCCTCTGATCCTACCTCCCTATCAAGACCGCCTAAAACTTATTAATTTGAACTCGCTGGAAGAACGAAGAGAGATATCCGACATCCTTTTCATCCACCGACTCCTCTCAGGTACCATCGACTGCGCGTCCCTTTATAACTCTATCTTTTTTAACACTAACCCTCGTAATACACGAAATCCACGTCTCTTATATGTACCCGCCTCTCGTACCTCCTATGGCTCCAATGAACCTATCTCTCGTATGCTGCGGAATGTTAATGCGAAAAACTGTTTCGACTTTAACATCAGCACTCCTTGTCTAAAACTCCATCTCAATCGCCATCTTTCTTAGATCGTAAGTTAAATTAAGTATGTAGCTTGAATTAAGCACAATAAAATGGGGGTATAGCCCCCACCAAAATTAAAAAATTAAAAAAAAAATATTTGTTTCTTATGGCATCTAATGGTCTTAAGAGTTTGATAAATGAACCTACCCGTGTAACAGATACTTCTAAAACTTGTATCGATCACATATTTATGCGCACTTCAAAAAATAATAAAAACATGTATGATGGATCTGTTTATAATCTGAAACTAACAGACCACTGTTCGATTGCACTTCATATGACATGTAAACCCAATAATTTTAATTGTAGTAAACACTCCGTAAAAAAAAGACACTGTATAGACCACATCCTGTTGAAAGAAGATTTAATTCATGAATTTTGGGAACCAGTTTATGAGGAATCTAATCCATCAATTGCATTCGATATTTTTTTCAATATTTAAAAAAAAACATATTGAAAGATGTACTAATTTGTTACCTTTTATGTCAGAAAAAAAATACTTTATTAAACCATGGATGACCTATAAACTGTTGAAGCTAATAAAAAGAAAGAACAAATTTGCCAAAAAAGTCAATAAACATCCTAATAACAAAAAACTTAAAAAATATTTTGATAACTTATGTAAGTTAGTGCGCAAAAATATTGAAGATACGCGTAACAAGTTTTATACTGACTCGCTACAACGTGCTCGTGGTAATTTAAGAGAGGAATGGAAGGTAGTTGATAGTATTTTGGGAAAAACTAGGCAACCTTCAGTTATAAAAACTTTGGAAATAGATAATTGCTGTTACACAGATTCAGCCATAATTTGTAACGAATTCAATGGATATTTCATCGAAATTTCCGGAAAAACTTAAACCATCTGTAGGGACTCCAACTGATTGTAATTGAACAGATTGAACAGAACAATCAGCAACCGAACAGTTTTGTTTTCCAACCGTTTTCATCTATTGAAGTCTTGAAAGTAATATTGTCATTAAAAAACAAAAGTTCATGTACAAGTGATGGTATATCTAGTTCGTTCCTGAAAAAAATTTGCTTTTATGTAGTGGACGTTTTATGTTATCTGTTCAATCTTAGTGTTCTAAATGGTTGTTTTTCTGAGCACTTAAAAAAGGAGTTATACCACTTTTTAAAAAAGGTAATAAAAATAATATGTCAAATTATAGACCGATATCACTATTGCCATCATTTTCCAAAATAATTGAGAAACTGATGAAATCCCGAATAATATCGTTCCTAGATAAAAATGATTTTTTTAATAAAAATCAGTTTGGTTTTAGAAAGGGTTTGTATATCGAGGATGCTATTCTAAGAGTTAGTAGCCAATTATATAATAGCACTCATTGCAATAAACCAACCATGGCTCTTTTCATTGATATGACGAAAGCGTTTGACATGGTTGATCACGTCCTTCTGTTAAAAAAATACTAAATGCTGGCTTTAGAGGAATAGTCCATAAATGGTTTAAATCTTACCTCCTCGATAGAAAACAAAGAGTTAATGTAAATGGTAACTTCAGTGACATACGTTCGTTAAAGAATGGTGTACCACAGGGTTCAGTTCTTGGTCCTTTGCTGTTTTTAATTTACATTAATTCCTTCTTTGATCTAAATTTGAATGGAGCCTCAACTGCCTTTGCAGATGACATAACCCTCACGTACCAATTTAATTCAGAATATGAATGTATTGCTAAAATCTCGGAAGATCTAGAAACCTTAAGGCTTTGGTTGGCTGAGCAATTAATTGTTAGTGAAAAAACAAAACTCATGTCGTTTAAAATATCAAACAATGTCCTTGATAACTATATATTTGTATACTCGTATAATGTTCTATAAAAGACTTGAATCTTACTTGTACCCCAATAAATTGAATTGAATTGAATTTTGTTGCTTTTCATTGTTATGCATAGTGCATTCACTGAACAACGAAAAAACGGCGTTCACACTCTACGATTTGTCAATACGATTTGCTTATAGAGCTTGAAAAAGCAAATAATGCAAAGTATTCATACAATATAACTTACTTGAGAGACTTCATTTGCAATAGAAATTTCGAAGTGTTACATGGCGGCACGTGCCGCCAGTGCAAGAAAAAAAGAAAAAAAGGCCAATTGGGTTAAACCATGGATCGGAAAACGTAATAAATTCTGATCGGTAACATTGTTCGCCAAAGGATTTTCGTAATTATTTGTAAATGGATGCAGTAACGTATGAGAAGTTACAGAGAAAAATAAGTTCACATATAAGAACAGAAAATACAGTATTGAGGGATGCAATATCCATTTTTATTAATTTGCTTATATTTTTCTAATAATACTTTGTACGATTTTTTCAGTACTTAATTTTTGTACGGTTCACTTAATTTTCCATACTTTTGGAAATTGCCGGTACACCTAAAAAAAAATCAAAATTATTTATCAGTGTTTGACGTCATATCATTCATTCCACTCAAAATTTGTGTTCAATCTCTGAAGTCACAAGCAAAAGTGAAAAAATGCTCTGAAGTTGTACGACGACCGTTCACACCTTACGATAAGTCGATCAAGCACGTCAAAAAGTTGAACTTCAATACGAGAAATCTGACGACATGTTGTAAGAGCGTTCATTTGCTCGTCCCACTGCACACCGGAACGCCATATATCCTGTATGAAGATCTTTGCGGTTATGACCACCGGGGCGAGATATCCGTTTGGATCATACAGCTTCTCAATAGCGCTAGTGACCGGGCGCTTGGATAGTGTAGCTTAGTGTCGTCTAAGTGCACCTTCAACTTCATGTCGTCTGTCGTCGAATCCCAGACTAGACTTAGTATCGATGCATTCTCTTCTGCGAAGGATAATTTTGTCTCCTTGCTCTTTGTCTCGTCCAGCTATGCCAACATTCGTTGAATGACTTGAATTTACTCAACTCAAAGCCATCTTCATCTAGCGGCGACATTATCTCCTTCCCCAAGGATATAGCTTGCTGCTCAGGGTCTGCTCCAGTCAACATGTCGTCCATGTAGAAATTGATCGTAATCGCTCTGTACGCGCACTGGTGCATTTCTCTCACCGCATTGAAACTACTGGATGTCGTGCCGTATGAGAACACAGTCAACCAGTATTCTCAGAGTTTCTCTTGAGGGCTCTCTCTCCAGAATATGGTCTGTAAATCATATTGCTCTGGATCGACGCTCACCTACCGAAACATTTTCTTGACATCAGCAGTAATCGCTTCCTTGAAACACCGGAAACGCATTTGCACGATGCATCAAATACCACACTGAACTTCTTAGTAGTGTAGTGGTGTAGCATATGATATGAGTGGTCTTTCATGCGCTGGCTCCGATTTACCGGCATCATGTGCCCCAGCTCTTGGTATTCTCGCATGAAGCCGACGTATTTCTCCTTCAGCTCTTTCTCGGTGCTGAGTCTTTTCTCGAGTTGGAGAAACCTCTTCATGGCTGCTGCTCTCGCGCTGCCCAAACTCTGTACTCTTTTCAAGGGAATGTTTACCACGTATCGTCCGAATGAGTTGCGGTAGTGTGTGCTCTTGAAGTTATCTTCAACCCATTGATCGTCCGGGGACTGCTCTGCTCAGCTCTTAGATCTCTCAAAATTGCTTCAACTGCTCGCTGAGTTGTGCATCAGTCAACTCCGCTGTTGCGACCGTAGTCTTGGTCATTCGCTCCTGATGGGGCATCCCAAACACATACTTTTCAGCCAAGACGTGTGCTCTGCGCAGTCCGGAGCCAAACTACCTGATGTCGCCCTTGATGATCTCTGCCCATACTCGTGTTCCAAGTATGATCTCAACCCTAGCGGGTTTGTGGAACGTCGAATCTGCCAGCATCGGTTCGCTCATGCAAGTGATGCCTTCATGCGCTAAGTTTCTGGTCGGGAGAGGTGAAGAGGTTTTCGTAATTATTTGCATATCGCAGCGCAGCGAAAACGTTGGGTCTACCTCCGACAGGATCTCAACGTCTGTAGTTCCGGTGAACATTACTCTGCTCTTTGGTCCAATTCCATGCACAAGGAAAGCGTCCTTGCACGTGACCAAGCCCATTTTCTGAGCGCACTGCTCACCCATGAGATTTATTTTACTACAGGTGCCCAGCGGCGCCCTCGCCGTCATCGTACGCTCTGCTCCTGCTCTGATCGTAACGACCATGGTTGCTAATAGGGTACAACCAAGCTCTGCATTTGCCCGCTCTGCACTTGTTCACTCTGCATTTGTCCGCTCTGCTCTTACTCCCTTTGCACTTGTCCGCTCTGGACCCTTAATTGTTTTCTATTCAAAAAGCTTTGGCTCCGCTGTCGTGCTGTCGGTTGATTGTTATGCTTGCGATTGGCTCGAGTCAGCCTGCACGATGGGTGATTGATGTTCACAGCTCGATCGGGAGTAATGCTGTTTTATCCCTATGGCACTGATGACGGAAAACGTAAACTGCATTGTGAATCGCACGAATGTTTGTTTTTTCTCCTCGCACTGGGGAAAGAACTATATCTTTTTTAATACTCGCACTGAATTAATTTAATCGCACTGCACTGATTGTTATCCGTCTCGATCGTAACTCAAAGGAATGTAAACAACGATTGTACATATGAAACGATTTATTGTGGACTGTATATAATATCGACGGCACTGGTCGGACGCTCGAAAAGGAATGAATGACGGGATAGGTACGCATCACATATCCTCTAGCTCGTCCCCCTTGGTTATGCTGTCGTCATCACGCTGACTTTGGTTTTATATGTATAAATACATATGCAGAACTACGGCAGCAATTGCGATGATGGTTTACGCTCTCATAGCTTTTTTCTCACTCATAACTATGATCTGAGAAAATTATCAAACTTCGCATAGTGCTTGAGTAAGTATAACTGCTTCGACCACACCATCGGCAACCAAACTTGGTCAATTCTGTGGATAAGATCTGGTGGCTGCTAGAGTTAGCTACAAAGCACACGGAGAAATTGAACACTTGGCCGTGGCATCTGCTTACTTCCCCTACGACTCGGTATTGCCTCTACCACCGAAGGCGGTTTCCGAACTCGTAGAGTATTGTGAAGCCAGAAAGATTGAATTCATCATCTGTTGCGATGCTAATGCTCAGAACACTCTTCGGGGCAGCAGCAAATGCAACCGAAAAGGAGACCACCTCTTACACTTCACTCTTTCGTCCGACCTTATCATCAACAATGTTGGCTCTCAACCAACCTTTGTGAAGATGAGACGACAGGAAGTGATTCACCTAACCCTGTCTAATATGCATGTGGAGGCCATCACTAACCGGAGAATTTTACCAGATGCTACGTTGTCAAACCTTAGTATATGGAATTCTAATTGAAGTGTGGGATCTCCCCCTCGCAGCCCAAGCGAGAGTGAGGAGCTTGAGATAACAAACAAATAAGAACAAGGCAGCGCCATCACCAACTGTATCGAACTCGCATGTCCTGTCAAAAAATCTCCTGCAGGGAATTTGTTCCCTAGTGGAACGCTGAGCTCCAATGTCTTCGCAGAGAAGCCCGAAGTCAATATAAGAAGCTTATTCGTAAATCAAAGAATGATTCCAATAAGTATTTCTGCGAAGGGATCAAATCCCTGAGCGCGATCAACAAGTTGGTTAAAGTCAAAGTTGGAAAGTCTGATGGTACCTTCACCGAGTCTAATGCGGAAACTCTTAGTTTACTGCTTCAGACCCATTTACCGGGAAATCAGGCTGTCATCGGCTCGTTGCACTCCTTCATTGGTAACTGCGACTGAAACGATGAAAACAACTCGGCGTAGCTGGCACGCAGTGAAAGTGGCCATGGAGTGGAAAACATGGGAGACTAGTGGAGTTGCACGTGCGCAAAGTTGCTCTTCGAATGCATCCGTTCTCGGAATGCAACATGCTTATCAGCGCGGAAAACCTTGCGAGACTTCAAATCCTAGTTGGGAGAATGCGCTCTGGTAGGGAAAGATTACGTACTGGGCGTTTTTACCGACATTGAGGGAGCTTTTGATAACGCCACTTTCGACAACATCTGTAATGTTGCTAGACGGCATGGCATAGATGAAGCACTGGTTTTGTGGATCAAATCAATGCTTGTGCACGGGACATAGATCACGGATGCAGGCCTCGAACTATGTATCAAATCTAGTGTAAACAGGGATTGCTCGCCAGGTGGCGTCCTGTCTCCGCTGTTATAGTGCATGGTGGTCGACTCTCTCCTTGATGCTCTAATTGCCTCCGGAATTCATGTGCAGGACTATGGAGGATGATGTTGCCGTTCTCTCTGTCGGCTCATATTTAGCGACTGTCTGTTTTAAAAAAAAATCTTATCTCGAAGATCGTCAATATAACGTTATCTTCAGATCTTCTATTTCTGATCCAATTAACGCTACCTCCGGTGTCCCGCAAGGTAGTCATCTCGGTCCACTGATATTTATTCTAACCATTAATGATGTCGACAGCGTTATTCTGAACTCTCAGCTCTCCATATATGCTGATGATATGAAAATATTTAAACACATATCTTCCCCTGTCGACTCCTGCTCTCTCCAATTGGACCTTAACAGGTTCACTACTTGGTGTCAAAAAAACCATCTCGAGCTCAATATCAGTAAATGCCAAACCATCACTTACTCCCGCAAACGCTCTTCCTCACCACCTAGAACCTACATTATTCGTAATGAAACCGTTCCCCCTGTCAACTTCTTGGTTGACCTAGGGGTTATTTGTGACCGTGAACTCAACTTTCGCCTCCATATCGACAATATTATCAAACGTGCTAACTCTGCCCTCGGTTTCGTGAAACGTTGGTCCAAAGAATTCTCGAATCCTTACGTTACGAAATTATTATACATCACTTTCGTTAGGCCCCTTCTCGAATATGCTAGCCAAGTCTGGTCCCCCTCTTATGAATCCCATACTACGCGTATTGAATCCATTCAACGCAGGTTTATCCGTTTTGCCCTTCGTGGCCTTCCTTGGGCCGACCCCCTTAATTTACCACCTTATACGGATCGCTTAAAATTAATCAACCTCCAACCCCTTAAAGAACGACGTGATGTTGCAGACATTCTATTTATCCATGACCTTCTCAGTGGTAACATTGACAGCCCTTCATTATTACACATGATTCCCCTTAACACCAACCCGCGTAACCTTCGGTCCACACCCCTTTTCCGTATAAGCACTCACCGCACAAATTATGGCTACCATGAACCAATGTCCAGAATGCTTCGAAAAGCTAACACCAATCTTTTCGACCTTCACCTTAATAAGTCCAGCCTTAGAATTGCCCTATACCACCACCCTTCTCACTCTCCTTAATCGTCTCCACGCCGCCACCTAGTTAATAAGTTATAGTTAAGTTATCAGATTTTTGTTAAGGCTTGCATTAAGCTAATAAAGTGCCCCTATGGGGGCGTCAAATCAAATCATGAAAGCACAGACAGCGCTAAATGTGATCGATGATTGGTGCACGAGTAATGGGCTGTCAGTTAATCCTTTCTATACTTTTGTCGTTCTATTCACGGGAAGGAGGAATATTACTGGTATTATTCAGCTGGTGCAAAAAGGCATTCCTATCCCGATATCCAAGGAAGCCCCTGGGTGTCATCTTAGAAAGCAAGCTTCTTTGGTCAGAGCATGTTGAGTCATAAACCAAAAAAGCACTATCAGCTTTTTGGCAATACAAAAGTGCCTTTGGCAAAACCTGGGGCTTATCGCCGAAAAAGGTTCTCTGGATCTACATGGCAATGATAAGACCGATAATCTTATATGCATCGGTTGTCTGGTGGAACAGGCTAACACGCAAACACGTCGTGGCCTCTCTCAACAAACTCCAAAGAGCGGTCTGTCTCAGCTGCACGGGGGCTTTTCCCAGCACACCGGGAACTGCTCTAGATGCTATGATGAATCGTCCACCCCTTGACATTCGAGTATATATCAGAGGGCGCGCACTGAAAGCCATGTCTCACCTCAAGAGAAATGGTCTTTGGTACAACTTGCATCGGTGTGACAGTGTACTTGCGCGAGAAATATCCTACGTCCCCTGTCTCATGGATATGACACCTGCCATCCCACTGCGCTGTAATTTCACAATCATATTTCCATGGTGTCAGGACTGGCTTTGGCCAGACACTGAACCTGGAATTGACTGTCTTCGCATTTTTACAGATGGCTCCAAGACTGGGCGGAAGTCCGGCGCTGGAGTTTTCTTTGAACACGAAAACATTCGACTTCACTTCTCGTTAGGAAAATATGCTTCTGTCTTTCAATCAGAGATATATGCAATCATAATGGCCATGCACTATGTTGTGAAGCACAGGTGGAAGGGAATAAGCAGTGACAGCCAAGCTGCACTCAAAGCTGTGTCCATCCCTCTATCCCTCTACTCTACTCAAGACCTTTTCGAACAAAGTCGGAAGACTAAATTCACTAAGGCTTGTATGGGTACCAGGTCACTCTGGGATCTCCGATGAACTCGCTAGAAGGGGCTAGAGGAGAGCTTCTCAGCACCTGAACCCGCTTTAGGTCTGCCTGCTTCTACGGTCAAATTAGTTTATTTTAGTTTAGTTTATTAGTTTTTATTCCATTCATTGAATACAGATAACATATTTCAACTATTACTGCTTAAAATTAATATTTATATTGTACATACAAGTATCTTAGAACATATATTGTAGTTATATAGGCGTCTTTTACGAGAATGGTCCGATAAGTACTTAACCTACAAAAGAAAAACAAATTTTTTTGAGAAATGGCGATTTATTTTTTATATAGTCTCCCTTTAGCTCGATACACTTGACCCAGCGATGCTCTAACTTCTTTAACCCATCTGAAAAATACGTTTTTTCGAGGCCTGCAAAGTAGGCTTCCGTGGCAGCGATGACCTCCTCATTCGACTATATTTTCTGCCCGGCGAGTGACTTTTTCAAGTTTGGAAACAAAAAGAAGTCGCACGGGCCAAATCTGGAAAATACGGTGCATGGGGCAGCAGTTCGTAGCCCAATTTGGCCGTGGCGAGGGCGGAGCTGTGAGCCGGTGAGTTACCATGGTGGAAGAGCACTTTTTTCTTCGCCAAGCTTTTTCTTCAAATCGTCGTCGAATTGGCCATAAATTTGGCATAGTACAACCCTGTGACCGTTTTGCCCTTCCCCAGGTAGTCGATGTGGATCACACCTAGTGAATCCCAGAAAACGGTGGCCATCACCTTTCCGGTCGATGGGACAGTCTTCGCCTTCTTCGGAGCACGTTCGCCGGGTGAAGTCCACTGTTTCGACTGTTCCTTGGTCGCTGGTAGGTACCAGTGGATCCATGTTTCGTCGACTGTCACGAAACGATGCAGAAACTCCTTCGGATTGCGCTTAAGCAGCGTCAAACACTGCTCTGAATTGGTCTCACGGTTGCGCTTGTTGTCCGGAGTGAGTAAACGCGGCACCCATCGCGCCAACAGCTTTCTCTGCCCAAAATTTCATGCAGGATATGACCCACGCGATCTTTTGAAATACCTACTGTCTCAGCTATCTCGCGCACCTTCAATCGGCGGTCTGCCAATAAGAGATCGTGGATTTTTGTCACGTTATCCTCCGTGGTAGCCGTTTTCGGGGCCCCTGGACATGGCTCATCAAAAACGGACGTGCGACCACGTTGAAACTCGTTAAACCAATTTTTATTGGTCGCCATCGAAGGAGAAGAGTCACCGTACACAGCATCCAAACGCTCTTTGATTTCGCTGCCCGATTTCCCTTCAAAAATAAGAATCGAATCACCGACCCACATTGCTCTTTTCCATTTTTCTAAAATCCGCGGACACTCCCGCTTCCACACGCGGTCAAAACAAAACTACGAGTCCGATCCGGCTGAAATTTTGACAGTAGCCGTCTACTAAAATATACTACACGATAGTAAGTTGCTCTTGCGATACTGGCGGTGAGGCTAAGTACTTATCGGACCAGCCTCGTATAGTGGGCTCAAAGAGTAATATTAAAACAAGGATGTTTAAAGCATTGTTATGTTAGTTTTAAGTTAGTTATAAGTAAACTAGTGTCGGATGTAGTATGAAAAAGAAATCAAACAAAACTAACAATAGATTAATTGACTGTGTGTTGATTAATATTTTAATAAAGTTAAGCTAAATTAATGAAGAAGGGGTAAAAATTTAACATGATTCAATTTTGAATTGATTAAATTAAGACTCTGATTAAATTGTTAATTTCCCTGAAATGGAAATTAAGCAGCCATTTTTTAATTTTTCTGTTGAACATGTAAGTTGATCGTATGTTCCGAATTTCAAGAGGTAATCGGGTGAAAAGTCAGGGTGCTACTGAGCTATTAAAGTTTAAGAAGCGATGATTTTTGTGAGGTGGAATGCTTTTCAGATGTCTATCATAGCTATGAAGTTCATAATCAGAGGAATTTCGATAAGGTAAATTGCCACTTCTTATATAAAATATTTTCAGAACCTTATAAAAGTACAGGTGCTTAAGTGGAAGTATTTTAGAAGCACAAAAAAAGATCAAAGCTATGCTCATAGCGCCTTTTTTTCTAAATTATTCTGAGGAGATGCTTTTGAATCAATATTATTGCTTGTAGATTAGTGTTGCTAGTGCCACCCGAATATGAGAGACCATATTGTAACTTGGAATTGACCAGACCATAGTAAAATGTTTGAAGGAGCTTTCGTGAACAGAATTAATTGAGATGATAAAAAACATAGGTAGCTTTCAAGAGATACTTTTTTAGTAAGGATGTATGCGCGGCCCAATTCAGAATGTTATCAATATTTAAGCCCAAGTATTTGAAAGTAGATACATGTCCAATTTTGAAACATTGTATTGAGCAGCTATTGCTAGCATCATACGTTGCGATATTCCTATTCATGCCTCAGATGTCAAGACTAACATATATATTTTTGCAGTCAGTGCTATGAAAGATAAATTCCGGTGAGTTGAGGATAGGTTAAAAAACATAAGTTTTGTTTTATCGCTTATGATTAGCTTTGTAACCAATGTCTTAAAACTTCTAAATCATGGTTAATATCCGCCACCATATCTAGCACAGAAGAATAAGCATATGCACAAGCTATATCATCCGCAAACCCAGTTTTTTTTCCCTTTCAGATTCAACTTGAAGATCGAGTTAATAAAAATAAGAAACTAGATAGAGCCAAGGACGGAACCTTGGTGAACACCTATTCTAATGTCCAGGTAGTCACAGAACACGTCTCCTATCCTTACATATTGTTTCCTATTCTTAAGATAAGATGCGAACCAGTCAAGTATAAAGCCTCTAAAACCAGCCTTTTCTAACTTACTCAAAAGAAGTTCATGATGAACTGTGTCGAAAGCTTTTGTAATATCGATGAAAAGCGCTGAACTATTTTTTTGCCATTATGGCTATCATAAACATGTTTGCAAAAGTTTGAAAGAGCGTGCTCTGTTGATTTACCAACTCCAAATCCATATTGGCAATCATTAAAGAAAGAATATCGATCAAAAAATGTAATGATTCTGACCTTAATCACTTTTTCAAAAATTTTAGAAAAAACCGGAAGAAGAGAGATTGGCCTGTAATTATTCAGTATTCAGTATTCAGTATATTAAATTCATTTCATTTATTTACAATATTTATTTTGTTTATCGAAGTATGTTTTTTTAGTTGATTTTTTGAACTAAATACGCAGATATCCATGGCTTAATTTTCTCCATATCGCTTTTCCTTTTTCCTGATGCACTAGAACATTCTTCAACATGTTGATTTAGAATTTTACAAAATTTATCAAATGCAAGAGAGGGATCATTTTCTCTATATGTATACTATAGACCAATTTTCATGTATCAAACTTGCATTTAAGTTCACGAAATTAATCATTTTAGTTGATGCACGAAAAGAAGGCGTTTTCGATTGCTTGATCTGTCCATATTTTAATACAAGGCAAGTCCTGCAATTATCTGTGATTCTTAAATCAGCCACTGAGCTTAATAGGGATATATTCGCCTTTTTGTCAAGCCTAGCAAATATATGGTCAATACACGTTTGTGAGGACTCAGTTACTCTTGTTGGTGTGTTTATACAAGATTCAAACCTATTTGCAGACATTAATGATAGATATCTTTCAGTAACTGCAGATGTATGAAATATATCTATGTAGGTTCATGTCACCTAGAATGAATACATTTTTCGAATGTTCATCTCGTAAGAGAGGAGATAACTCTTCCACAAAAACGTCCTTACTTTTATCATGAAGTCTATAAAAAGCCAAAAACACAAATTTCCGAGCACTCATGGTGTACGTGACTTTAATCAAATCAGAACCTATGAATCCAGGACTACAAACCTCACAATTATCAATCAACACATCACTAATGTAAGCCGCAATACCACCCGCCGCGTAAGAGTTATTACATATAAAATAAGATATGTACCCCGGTATTTCAAAAAATTGCTTTTCGTGATCGTATATCCAAATATCCGATAGAAAGATAAAATCTGGCATATTTAAAAAAGATTCCAGGTGAGCCAAGAGTAAGTTAAAGTTCTGAAGTAGGCTTCGAATATTTTGATGGAGAACTGAGAAGTCATTTTTAAATTTCCCACTATAAAAGACACTTTCAAATAGGTTTTTGTCAAAAATGCATAAATTCAAGTTTAGTGGTTCTACAATTGAATCAAATGGAATATTGGCCATAAATTATTCTTAAGTTTACAAACCAATAACAAAATATAAATATATAATAGAAGTAAAAAATAAGAAAGAATAATAAATAAAGTTTTAATGTAAGTTGGCTAATATTTCAATATCTTCAAAACTATTAATTATAATAGATGTATCACCTTCTTTCTTTTTTAATAAAATTACTCCCCTATTTTGATTTTTAAAAATGTTGGCTCTATTGTATACGGCTCTATTGTAATTTGTTAAACTTTAATATGAATAGAACTATTTCCAGATTTATACCCTAAAAGGCTTGTGATTAAACTTGTTTTCTTTTTCTTATTTAAAATCACCTGTTTAACCTCAAAGGTTTTAAATCTAATGCGTAAAGCATTTAAAGTTTTGTCCCGTGTAGATGAAGAGTTAGAGTTGAGCTTTCGTGTGATCTTTTTGACATAACAATGCTTTATGTCATCGGCATTAAAGCTTTCGTCGAGTATCTTTGTTAACAAGGTGACAGCTGTCTCCAGAGCAATATTGTTGTCAATAGGTTGAATCTCAATGACATCAACACATTTTCGCAGCGATTTTTGTTGGAGGAAGTTGACTGTACTTTGCAGTTTATTTATTTGTCTTTGTTTTCGTCTTGCAAGCACTCAATTCGACGTAAAGCACTGGAGTTAACTTCTTTTAATGCAGTTATTTCTTTGTATAGCATGTCAAGTGTAATCGGAGTCGATGACTCATCAATCTGACATCAACGAGTGGATCTTTAATGCACACAGTCGTAGATGGAGGGAATATTTAGGATGCAGGATGACTAAGCGCGTACGCCCTGATGGCTGCAAAAAGTCAGCAATATTCTTCTTATCCTTAAGGAGAAATGATTCCAGAAGGCTTGCGGGATTCATTACGAACCAATACACTTTTGCCTAGCATCTCTACGTGCTTGGCATCAGTGAGACGCCTACCTGTGCTGCATGTTGCGAGGAGGATGACACACTGAAAGACCAGTCTTTGTGGCTGAGTGTTCCAACAGATAGTAGAAGTATCCAATCAAAAAAAAAGTATAACTAACATACATGAATTGCCGGAATAACAACTCTATGTTGTAGGTGATGAACAACTTGCTTCTTTATTTTCGTAGTCTAACTTATATGCTAAAATTATGCTTATTTTACAGAAATGATGAATGACAGATATGTTCCATGCGTCTTGATATCGCTCCACATGTACTCCTGACTTTTTTTGAATCTGAATCGAAAGTTCCAGCTTTGAAATTTCCAATGAGATGTTAGTTTGTATTATGGGTATTGGTTCCCGCTTGTATTGTAGTCTTGTTAACTGCTCCGAAAAGTTGTGTGATGTAAGAAATTATGAGTTTATCGTGCTAGTTATTATCTGCTTCCCAATAACTATCATCATTTGATCTTTAATGATGCAGTTTGATGATAAATGTATTATTCCAGTATCCTTTAGTAATTTTGTATTGGATTAAAGTTGCAAATAATATTAACAGTTGTTTCCTTTGGCACGCTGAAAATCCAAGTGCTTGGCTGATGAATTTCTATCCAATATGTTATTGGTGGAATGGAGTGAGTTAAACATGTATCTGACAACTGCTAATTGTAACGTAGAATGCTCATTTCACAAAAGTTCGCTGCCGCGCCAGATATACACATTGGGTGCTAAATGTTGCACCTTTGTTTCAAAAAAACCCGAAATCAACTTTGCTGTTCTGTTTATCGCCCAGTGGTTCTTAATGTAGTACAAATTCAGATGGGAATCGTGGTGTCAATTGTACTTCGACTTTGTACTTAGCAGTTCGTACCGCTTAATCCATTTACCTTTACAAGGACCTTTTGCTTCTTGAGTCTTAATAGCTTCGCGACAGACTCCGTGATAAGGGAGGCTTGAGAGCCAGGATCGATGAGCGCTCGTATATTAACACCGTGGCCAAAACAATCACTGCTGCTGTTTACAATTGCAGTCGTAAGTAATACATTTTGGTTCTGCTCGCCGTGGATCACTTGTTCAGTGGAATTCGAACAACTTGGTTGTTCCATTTTCTAAAGCTGTGGAACTCTTTCTTGCCATTCCAAGTGAAGTAATGAATGGTCCACCGACCTATTTTCCTTTCTCTTAGCTGATATCTTCTTTCTAAGAATTTTAATAATGATGTTAAAGTTGGCATCTTATTTGGTCCCGTGAGACCTTACTCGAACAAGTTTCGACTTTCCTGTTCTAGTGATTTCGTTGTTAAATGTACTGTGATAGGATTCCAAGAAGATGTATAGAAGCCCATATTTTCTAACGCTGATAAACCTTCCTTGATGCCATCCAAAACTGATTTCAATGCAGTTGCAGATGTCTGGTTCTTAACATTTCAATGTACATCGAGACGATTTTGCCCTCGTCACCATACATCGATTTAAAGGTTTCGAGTTTCGAGTTTCAAGTTTCGCAGTACTTGAAATGTTGAATTAATTGAAGTGGGTCTTCAAATATTCCATTTTCTCCGTTGTGCTTATGGAGTCTTTTCCATGAATTATTGTAGAAAACACATCATAGAAAGAACTCCACTCCAGATAATTTCGCCGAAATGTTGTTAACTTTAAGGATGGCAATTTTGCGCTAGATTCCTTCCCAGTATTAAATTTATTTTTCTTGGCGAGAACAGACGCCATCCGATGGAGACATTGATTTATGTCTCTTTTAATGTCTATGTATTTCAACTGCTTGATATATGTATGCTGACTGCATGTCGTCTTCCACCACATTGACCATAAACTCTTCATGAAGCTCATTCTAGTTCCAAAGTTGCTCTAACAAAACCTTCTGTTGATATTTGTATACTTCCTTCGAATATCCAGCGAAAATTTCTTCGAATTCCTATATGTTACCGATTCAATTTTCACATATTGAGTCTTTGCGATTGGAGGGTGATGTCCTTAGACGTGGGTGCTTTAGCCGATTCTGTTTCTCCGTCTTCATGAGGAACTGTACTTTCTAATCAACCTTTTAGTTTTTTATATATCTCCTTGACTCTGCCATATGTATTTCTTTCCATATATGGCGTGTCCGATTTGATTGAGTCTTTTATTGTTTCATGGTTGTTATGAAACTCGGCCCATAATGCATTTATTCTCTCCAAACGCTCATGTTTATAAGGCTGCGTCTGTCTAGAAGCCGTATGTTTTTTGAAGTTTATTGTGGCCTTCTCTAGTTCTTCTGCTAACGTTTTTTGTCTTGCAATGATGACAAACTGATTTGTCTCATCCGCCATATTGAATTTGTTACCGAAACTTCACTTATTACCTATAATTTGCCAATGTCAGTAGCCTTGATAACGCTATAAATGTTTTGTTGTTTTAATATATCAATGTCAGTAGCTGTGGTAACGCTATAAATGGATTTGTAATATACCAATCTCAGTAGCATTGGTAACGCTTAATTTCGATGGTTTGTTCACTGTTAAAGGACCAATGTTTTATTTTGGATCCATGAGCAATTTTGTTGTATGAGATTGTTGATCACAACATAAGTGTTTCCAATTAATGCCATGGAGATACATACATATTTCATGAAAGACCAACATAAGGCGATTGTGCTTGAAAAAAAAAGACAAGAAAAAAAAGGTTAAGTGTATCGTTGTTGTGTGTGAACGTCTTTGATAACCAAATCCAGCGCGGAAGGGAAAATTGTGTGCGAAGAAAAACAATGCCCGTGTCAAACGGTAACAACGGCGATACCAATTTCTCCTGGTGACACATTGAAGGAATACGCAGAATGCAAAGGACAGTAAAGAAGTACAGTCGACCAACCCAGAAAGTGAAAAGTAAACATTTAAAAGCAATAAACAAAAACTTATGTGTGTGAAAAAAAAAAAATTTGTATATTTTGGGTTTTTCTTTTTAAAATTCTGTTCGTTTGGGGCCGATTTACGCCTTAACGCCTTTACCGATTTCAACCAAAATTCCACACTTCTCTGGTATTAGTCTATATATGGTTTCTGTGAAGTTTGATTGAAATTGGAAAATGTATGTTAGTGTTGTGTGTGTGTGAAAAAAAAGAGTTAGTAACCAAGTCCCGACTTCAATCGATTGAGAAGTCAATCGTAAAAAGATGGTTGGGACAATACCGATCAACCCCAAATTACCTGGAAGTTCTTTGACAGCGAGTGCGGTAATGGCAGACTATTCCAAACGAAATTATAGGGAAATCAGTAGACACTCTGACAAAACGTGTAGAAAATGTTTTGCGTAATAAGGCCATGTGCGAAATACTGAAAATGAGTTCAATCCCTAAAGTTGCTTAAAGGTACAATAAAGATCTACTTTTTTCTTAATTTGCTTTATTATTATCTTTTTATGCAACGATAGGTTCACTAAGTACAAACATGTACTCATTTGTTCTCTTCATTGTATGTATGCATCTATTAAAGGACCCAGCAAAGCGGGTAGATCCATCTAAAGGGTCCGCCATCTAACGTTTTTTTTTTCAAGTAGTGCTTATTTCGTGAATGGTAACACTTAGCTCATGTCTGATTTCACAGACAATTAGTTTTATCCTTCCGCTGAACGAATATGGTTGTGTATACGCTTGAACAACGCTTCGCTAAGTGGGCCTGCGATCGACTTACAGAAGATGCCGATTTTGCCAAAAAAATCATCTTTTCAGATGAAGCTCATTTTGATCTTGGCGGGTATGTAAACAAGCAAAATTGTCGCATTTGGGGCACAGAAAACCCGCACGCATACATTGAAAAGCCGGTGCACTCAAAACGAGCCACTGTTTGGTGCCGATTTTGGTCCAGAGGCATAATTGGGCCATTTTTCTTCGAAAAGGCCGTTACAGTCAATGGCGATCGTTATCGGGCCATGTAGAACGAATTTTTGTTCACAAAAATTGAAGAGGAGGATATTGGCAACATTTGGTTTCAACAGGATGGCGCTACATGCCACACAGCCGAAGCTACACGATGTTTTGCGCCCTGTTTTTGAAGATCGCATTATCAGCCGCAGAGCTGATGTCGTTTGGCCACCTCGGAGCTGCGATTTGACACCGTTGGACTATTATTTGTAGGGTGCCGTCAAAGATAAGTGTTACGCCGACAAGCCAGAGACAATTGACGCTTTAAAGGACAATATTCGTGAAGCCATTGGTGAAATACAGCTGCACACAATCGATCGCAGGCACAAATCGTGTAGGCTACTGCATGGCCAGCCGAGGCAGCCATTTGAATGAAATTATTTTCCATTATTAACCGGAAGGATTGTACTTTCAAATAAAAAAAGAAATTTGAGAAAATATTCAGTAGTTTTTTTATAGCATTTTCAAAAAAAAAAAAAAGTTATTTGGCGGACCCTATAGTATATATAGGTATATAAAATATATAAAATAAATTTCTTGAATCAGACCAACAATGAATACTTTTCGGTTTAACGGTACACTTAGGCATTACATATTCGATAAGCTTTGTAAGTTATTCCGCCGCCGTTAGGTCCAATTTAGAAATGGAAAGCGTTTTGACAGGAGCTTTAGAACAAATAAGGAAGGATTTTATGTTTGGTAAAACGAAGTAAATGCAGGCAACATAGGTTCGTTTCGCAGCATCTGCAAGCCCGTGTAACACCCAATCAACATCAGACCTACGGAACCACCTGGGTATACTTATAAGTTTCAGTCCAGAAAATTCTCGGCAGATAGTTTGCTACGCTCTAAGAAGTTCAGGAGGGAGGCCGTCCATATACCTTACATAAAGATTTTTGTTTTTATAAGAGTCGGAGTTAGCCAGCCCATTGGATCGAACAGCTTCGATGATTCAGACAAAACTTTACGCTTGGTAACATACGTCACATCACACATAACATGGGTCCGACGATAAAGAAGAATTCATCTAATGGGGTAGACATTTCAAACCCAAAGTTGAAAACTTCTCAGCAATATTGACTGATTTTTCTGAATCACAGAAAAACCCTTGTGTAAGGGTTCTTTTTTGACGAACTACTTGACTTATGGTACGTCAATTAGTACAGTTAGTAAATAGTAATTCTTTATTAGTTCAAAAGAATTCTTTCAAAATTCATTTACATAATAAAAATTCAGAAATTCATAATGTGCTGTTCAATTTGCTTCTTAAATCTAATTATACTAGTTTCCATTTTTATATGAGGGTGGTCCGATAAGTACTTAGCCTACAAAAGAAAAACAAAAATTTTGGAGAAATGGCGTTTTATTTTTCAATATAGTCTCCTTTTAGCTCGATCCTAAAAAAAAAACATAGATTCCTTCCTTCAAATCGATTATTCAAAGAGAGGAAAATCATTTTATTGTTGTGTTCCATACCTTAGTTAGTCATTCTAACTACAACAATACGTAAATAAAATGCCAACAACAACCCGTGAGTAATCTTCCCGAAACCCATTGCGCAGACAAATCCGCCAATTGGTGTTTAACCATCATTTTTCCCCCAAGATTTTTATAATTCAATCCAAACAAGTTCATCTCATACAGAAATTCAGGACATGGGAGCCACACCAGAACTAGATCAACTCGTTACTTTCATTGTCAGTCGTGTCCTCGAGAAGCAAGCAAAGACAATATTCTAAACCCGAATGCACATCGTTTTTCTGGAGTAGACCAGACTACTTCACCCGAGTATCAGGGCCGATTGGAGGATCTAGAGAAAATACCAGATGTCGTACGATGTCTGAGAAATTTTTGGGGGATGCCAGCCAATACTCCTCTTGGAAGAAAAACGTCAAGCGCATGATCGGGACTTACGAGCATGACAAAGGTACTCCAAAATATTATGGGATACTCAAAGTCATACGCAATAAGATCGTTAGACAAGCGGAACAGTGTAGTGCATTGTCTCACCATGCACTATGCTGACAATGGCGACTTTACGAAGATGTCGCATTTGGTGCAAAGGAATGGGAGCGTTCAAGATTTTTACCAAGCCGTTTGCTCCCAATCAACCCTTATAACCAACAAAATTTCGTGCATGGACATTGGTCCCGAAGCAATGCATATTCTAACGCAGACCTACAGAGACAAAGTTGTAGACACCTTTATTAGGGTATCTAAAGGGCAATCTCTCAGACTTGCTTGGCATGAAGGAGCCAGCGGATTCGCCACAGGCATTGCACCTCTGTCTTAAATATGAGAATCAAAACTTCAGGTCACAATTCATCCAGGGCAGCCAAGAAGAAATTTCAGTCCACAACATCCACGGCCCCATCACCCGATACCTCAAAATACAGTTCCAGCCAAGCCACTGAATACCATTCCAAGACCAGCACATCCCACATAGCATTCCTATACACTCCAAGCACAACCGTTTCCATTTCATGGTTTTCGCCCCATGAACAAAAAAGATAAGACGAACTATTGGCCAATTTACTTACTTTCCGTATTCTCAAACATTTTTGAGAAAGCCGTAAAATGTAGGGTTTTGAACTTTCTAGCTAAATATAACTTTTTCAGCAAGTTTCAATTTGGTTTCAAAGTAAACTCTTCCACTGAAGACGCTCTTCTTAATTTCTGTCAATACATATATAATTAACTTGATGATAGCAAATCTTGCGCCGGTCTCTTCGTAGATATATCGAAAGCGTTTGACATGGTAAATCACAAAATTCTTTTAGATACATTGCAACACTGCTAGCTTATGAACTGGCTTAACCAGGCTTCCAGTCTTGAGGGTGACGACTCGAACATGACCGTCCTTACCCGGATGAATTTCGATGACGCGGCCCATAGCCCATTTTCCAGGTGGTAGATTGCTCTCTTTAATAACGACCCGATCATTCAGCTTAATATTTGGGAGTGGATGTTGCCAGCGAGGACGATTTTGCAAGGACGTCAAATACTCCATATGCCATCGCTTCCAATATCCTTGAATTTTTGCTTGGAGTTGTTGCCAGCATGACAATCGATTCATGGGTATCTGGATGTCTGGTTCCGGCATCGCAACGTAGGATTCACCTAAAATGAAATGAGCGGGTGTTAGTGCATCGAATTCGGTATCGGAAAGTTGGCACAACGGTCGCGAGTTGAGGATCGCTTCCATTTGCGTCAAAAGGGTATACATTTGTTCGAAACTAAGAACGTCATTGTTTATTACGCGACGAAGGTGTTGCTTTACGGATTTCACTCCAGCTTCCCACAAGCCACCAAAGTGGGGAGCTGAAGGTGGGATGAAGTGCCACGAAATCCCATCCCGAATCAGCAACCAGCGAGTTGTGATTTTCGGATAGAACAAGTTGATGGATTTCCGATAGGTGAAGAGCATATCCGCGAAAGTTTGTGCCATTATCGGAATAAAGGTGGGACGGCATTCCGCGACGCGCGACGAACCGACGTAAAGCAGCAAGGAAGGTGTCCGTTGTTAGGTCACTTATAAGTTCTAAAAGAATGGCTTTTATTACTAAACAAACAAACAGCGATATGTATCCTTTAGAAACCGCACATTTTCGACCCGATTTCACTTTTAAAGTTATCGGACCTGCGAAGTCGCATCCACAATGCGCGAACGGTCTATTTGTTTGCACTCGCGGTGGGGGTAGATTTCCCATAAGCTGCGTCATGGTAGCCCGTTTTTGTCGGAAACAACGAATACAATTGTGGGTTATGCTTCTTATCAGGTTGCGAGAGCCGATGATCCAATACTCTTGACGTAGCAGGGCGAAAAGTGTTGATACTCTTGGGTGCAGGAAACGAATATGTGCATCGATTACGATCAGCTTGGTGATAGGATGTCTCTTTGGAATGATAATGGGGTGTTTAGCGTTATACGAAATTTCAGCTTGTTCAATTCGACCACATCCCATTCCAGCTTTTGATGCCAAAGTTCTTGGAAAACGATTTTTAGTAACACGACCGAAGGAGCGAGAAAACCGAGGGGGTCGAAAATGCGTGACACGTCGCGAAGGATTTGCCGTTTAGTGACTGTTTCATTAGGGATATGTGATAAGCGATAACTAAACACATCACTCTTGGAGTTCCAAAATAACCCGAGCAATTTTGTCCACGAATCCGCACTTGTGGCCAATGAAATGTTTTCTTGTGACGGTGACTCAGTATGGTGGAGTAGTTCTGGACAATTGCTTTGCCATTTGCTTAAGTGCATGCCACATCTTGAAAGGAGTTCTATTAAGGACTTTTGTTTAAATAAGGCTTCCTACAAAGTGGAGCCGCACGACACGACATCATCCACGTAAAAATCATTCAACACGCGACGGGAAACTCATCTGCATAGTCTTTCGCGAGCTGCTCTAACGTGCGAACCGGCAAAAATGGAGCACACGACGTTCCGTAAGTTACCATGCGACGAATCCTTGTCCGATACCCAGATCTGCCGGAACATCTTTACTATATCCGCCGTAAAGACAAATTGGTGACGACGAAAACGTATGCAGAATGAGAAAAGGTTGCGTTGAATTGGGGGGCCTATCATGAGCGAGTCGTTTAAGCTGTTGCCACTTGTATCCGTACGAGACCCTTTAAAAACTACACGTAATTTCGTAGTCGTGCTGTCTGGCTTCAAAACAGCATGGTGAGGGAGGTAAAAAACGTTCGAGTTGGTGATTTCAGACAAAGGCACTTCGGACATATGTTCTAACGATAAATATTCATTAAGAAAGTTGGAATAGGCATTAAACAGGGCTGGATTTTGCGAAAATCTTTTCTCCATGGATCGAGGTCGTGATGTAGCCCCACTCAGCGTATCAGTGAAGGTAGGGCAATTTTTAAACGGAAGATCGACTATGTATTTCCCCGTCGTATCGCGACGATGAGTCCGAGTAAAGTGTTCTTCGATGAGTTTTTGTAATTGCCTTTGGATCAACTTCTTCTATTGTTCAAAATGACTGTAGAATAGCGTCGATATCCAATGTTGCATGATGGGTTCTAATGTGATGATTTTCATTAGAGGGTAGCTTACCAGCAACTACCCAAGCGAAAATAGTATTTTGTGAGACTACCCCTTTATACCTATGTACCCCTTTTTATTATGAACCGCCTCACCTTTTAAGATTTCCAAGACTTCATCTGCGCCAAGTAGAATATCAATGGAGCCACATTTATAAAACGATGGATCTGCCAAATCTAATTGATGTAAATGATCCCAATCCTCAATCGAAAATTAGTTAGTTGGTAGATAAGTACAATAGTAACGCTGGATAAAATATAAGTATCGAATAGAATACTATAATCATCTCAACGTGATTTAATAACTAACGTAGAGAGGCCTCTAGATGTACCAGCATTGGTAGATCCAATACCGCTTATTGGTATGCGAGCGTTTCTTCGCTTCACTCCAAGCCTTTGAATGCAAGCTTCAGTGACGAAAGAAACCTGCGAACCGGAATCGATAAGAATACGGACATACTGGAATTTCCCGTTGGCATCTAAAATTTTCCCAATGGCAGTAGGAAGCAGGGTTTCGTGTACGTGGAATGCAAAATTTGTCGAATGGTTGTTTACTAACCTTAGTGCAGCTGCCGAAGTAGATGGTTTGTCAACGTACATGTTGATCGAAGGATTCGAACTTGTGTTAACCGAATCATTGTGAACCAGACTATGATGACGTGTATTGCATGTCTTGCAGCGAAACTTCGAAAGAGAATGTACTGCGATACATTTGATACAGTTTAGTGATGGCGAAGCATGCAAACTTTTGGCTGCTGGGGCCCTTTTATCCCGAACGGATCCTTTGCAGCTTTCTAAAGCTTCACAGCGTAGCTCCAAAAAGGACAAAAATTTATCAACCGTGGGGTAATCTTCTTCGACACTTTTTTCTGCCCAAGCTTGTCGGGTTTCAGAGTCCAACTTATTTATTAAAATGTAAATTTTTTAAGGGATCTCGATTTTTTGAATTTATAGAGGTTAAACCGCGTACAATTTCATCCGCACGATCTGAAATCTTACGAAGGATAGTCACGTTCGAAGTGTGTACTGATGGTAACTCGAAAAATGATTTTACGCAGTTGTTTATGAGATTGCGTGGTCGATCATAGTGCTTTTCCAATTTTTCCCATGCCTGTTCATACGTGGCGTCGGAAACTAGTAAATGGTTGAGAAGACTCAAAGCCTCACCACGGAGGCAAGATCTTAAAAAATGAAATTTCTGAATACCGGTGAGGTTAAGTTTATTATGCACCGCACTCTCGAACATATCGCGAAACGTGGGCCATTTTTGATAATTACCGGTGAATGGCTCGATATCAATTTTCGGAAGAAAGAAATCGGATAAGTCGACGGAACGTTTGTTTAATGTTTGGATTAACACCTTTTGCTGGTCAGCTAACCGGGTAACCTCGCGCGTTCTGAGGCCTTTCGCTCATTAATTGCAGATAATAGCACCGAATTTACGACAAGAAATTTCGATTCAAATTCTTCGAACTCTGGTAATGGGTCTACATAACCTTCCTTGTCAGCGAACTCATAAAAAAATTTTTGAGAGAAATTAAAATCCTTCCATAATTCTATAGCCCTATTAAGTCGGACTTTAAGATCACCTAGTGGCACTGAAACGTTGATTGATTCTGTATAAGTGGCTAATTTAGTTAGGGATCCTTTAATATGACCACGTGCTAAACATAGCGCGGAAAGGGATGTTGTTTCAGCCATGACCACTTTATATGTAACAAATAATATAGTTAAATTAATCAATTGTACTTTTCACTCGGTACATTTCACTTCGATATAGATTTTATTCAGTTTTCACTGTTAAAGAATAAATTATGATTTGGCCCGAATGGACCAGAAAATGTATATGAATGCGCGAAGGAAAAAAACGAAATTGAAAGGAAACAAAGAAAAAAAGGAGGAGGAATTAGTAATTGCATAGAATAAAACCACGACGTAGGAACGATAATGCCCACGATGCAATACAAAAAAAAAATCAAAGCCGTTGTTTTAAAACTAAGTACAATTTATTTTTCGGTGTCGTCGCGACTGCGTTCGAGATTCAAGTAACACCTGCATAGAAATCGTTACCTAGTAACAATCGAATTCAAAACCATTTGGTGCTTGTACAGTTATTGGCAAAGTAACAATATAATAACTTGTCATAGCAACAATAAATAATAATTTGCCGATAACTAGAATTCATGTGGCGTTCTTAAACAGTGCCCTTGATTCATAAAATCTTCTGCTGTCTCAAAATGGATTAATATCCTTTGTTAACGAACCTACAGGACCTGTTGCAGGGACTTGCCTTTATTATGGTTTTGGTCGCTGTTCTAATTTTACTCAAAACAATTTGTCTTTGATCTGCGTATTACAGATCAGAGTCTAAAAAACGGAATTCGTCATAAATACTCGTATATTTCTTACGACAAGTGACTAGAATTGATTTTAAACTAGTTAATCATAAATTTCGTTACGCCAATTGGGAAGGATTATATGCAGAGGAAAGCCCATCCCGGGCGTATAACTTATTTACTGAAAAGATAGTAAGTTATTTCAACAGCCTAACTTATTCTATTAGTAAACATAAAAAAATTATACTAAAGCCTTGGATAAATCATCGCCTTCTCAAACAAATTATTATCAAGAAAAAAGTGCGTTATAATTGTCAAAAGCATCCCATAAATACAAACTTAAGTTTTCGTTGCTAAGAAAATCGCAATGAAGTTGAGAAAGAGATAAGATTGAGTCGTGACAATTATTACCATACTAAAATTAGAAGGTCGTTGGGTAATCCCAAAAATGAGTGGAAAGATATTAATAACATTTTATACTATAGATACTATAGAAATACGAGAAGTTAATGTATTAAATAACTACTTTGTAACTGTTGATCAAATTTCATTAACCAGTGACTTATCTTTGCCTTGTAGCTGCTGTACAAATAGTATTCCCAATAGAGTCTGCAGTAGAAATAGATTATATTTCGAATCTTTTTGGCCAAGAAATTTGGAAAACAATAAGGGGACTCAAAAATTCTAACTCGTGTGGTAAATATGGTATCTGGAATATTATGTTAAAAGGAACGGCTTTTAATTTAGTTGATATTTAAGCAAATACATATTTTTAATTTGAGTGGCTTTTCAGGCATATTTCCCGATTATCTAAAATGAGCAGTTGTAATATCTTTTTTTTTAAAAAAGGCAACAAAAAAGATTGCAATAACTACAGACCTATCTCACTGTCACTACTAATTTCAATAGTAAAAGTATGTATTTGAAAAAATATTTAAAAGTATGATTTTGCGATTTCTTTCAAATCCGAACTTTTTTAGTCCTCTAGATCGTGACTTGTAACAGAAGATGTAGTGTTGGACTTCTGCTCCTTCATACAAAAAGATTTGGACAACAAAAAATGTTGTGTTGCACTTTTCGCTTATATAAGCAAAACTACCGATATGATTAACCCTAAAATTTGTTTGCAAAAGTTATACCTATGTACTGGTTTTTGTGGTTGTATCTAAAGGTGGTTTGTTTCTTATTTGAGTAATCGAACTCAGAAAATAAAAGTGAATAATATATTAAGTGACCCTGTAGACCTGTTAGACCTTACCGCTGGTGGGGGAAATAACAATTTCATGTTTCTGTAGGTGATGGACAAACTCGTTATTTATTTTCTTACTCTAAGCCTCGACTAGTTAATAGGAAAGCTTGTAATAGTTGCTTCATATTTAACATTATTTCTGGTCTAGAACTATTATAAGCAATTAACTCCTTAAACAACTCAAATTCTTGTGGCAAAGATGGCATTTCCAATTACATCCTTAAGAGGATAGCTTTAAACGTTGTCGATATTTTAGCCTATCTTTTCAACTTAAGTACGTTCCTGGGTATCTTCCCTGAAATATTGAAACAGGCAATAGTGATTTCCATATTCAAAAAGGGTAACAAAAAAGATAAGATGAACTATATGCCAATTTACTTACTTTCCGTATTCTCAAACATTTTTGAGAAAGCCGTAAAATGTAGGGTTTTGAACTTTCTAGCTAAATATAACTTTTTCAGCAAGTTTCAATTTGGTTTCAAAGTAAACTCTTCCACTGAAGACGCTCTTCTTAATTTCTGTCAATACATATATAAGGGACTTGATGATAGCAAATCTTACGCCGGTCTCTTCGTAGATATGTATATCGAAAGCGTTTGACATGGTAAATCACAAAATTCTTTTAGATACATTGCATCGCCTTGGTTTTCGAGATTTTGTTTTCGACTGGTTTACTTCTTATTTGAGAAATCGGAAGCAAAAGGTAAAAATTGGTGACACACTTGGCGGATCTAAGATTCTCAATCTCGGCGTTCCCCAAAGATCTGTCCTTGTTCTTAATATATGTACGTTAACTCAATCTTTAGTCTTTGTAGGTAAAGTTACAGCCTTCGCTGATAACTTTGCGTTTGCGTATAACTCCGATAATTTGTTTAATCTACTCGCGGACATGAACCATGACCTCCATCTCTTAAGAGTCTGGTTCGCACAACACAAATTAATTGCAAGCAGTAAAACTAAGCTAATGCTGCACAGCCTAGTTGCCACCGAAACTCCAGAGGTTGATATTGTGTTTCACTCAGCTAGTTGTCGTAAATTTAGCTTACTAAATTGTGGTTGTACTGCTTGGTACAATGAAAGTTTTGGCTGTGACGACAATTGTTTTTCAATTGAAATAGTCAGGAATCATAACAGTACCTAGGAATCATAACAGACCAAAATCTTTGTTGGAATGAACACATATGCTTTTTGAAACAATATTTGCTTACCACCTTGATATCTTTCTAGAAGCTAACTAACTACTGCTCTTCAAGTATCTTAAAGAATATATATTTTGGATTTTTCCATTCAAGATTGCAATATGGCATTCACTCCTGGGGTGGAACGCATTTTAATAAAATTCATCAATTAGCTATTTTGCAAAAATGTGTTGTTCGGAAAATATGTTTCTCATCCCGCCGAGCCAGCTCCTTTGTTTTTTTTAATAAACTGAAAATTCTGCCAGTTAGATACTTATACTTTTATAAAGTATTGAGGATTTTTATTAGAAGCGGCTACTTACAGAGTCCCTTCAACGAAATCCATAATCTTCGTTCTCAAGTTACCATTCTATCTTTTCGTACCTCTCACTATAGAAGTCTTTATTCGATTGGTTCTTGTAAAATATTTAACTCGCTTCCCGAAGACATTAAGAACATCAGAACGTTAAAACAATTTCTGTGTAAGGTAAAATCTTGGCTTTTGAATATTGACCATAATCAAATCGAAATTTTGTTGCACTTCATTGCCTAATCTATTTTGTTTTTTTCTGAATCATACGATCAAACTATTCATTATCTCTTTATATTATAATATACTGTTCACACCACACTGAATTATCTTAATGATGTGACATTACCCCTATTTATTACTAAATATAGATGTCACTAACTATTCTCAAATCATAATAATAAATATAAAAGTTAAATTGTAAGATCATATTTACATATATATGTACATATATCGAATTTTGAGAAAAAAAAAGTTATATACTAAAATTATACTTAATTTACAGAAATTATTGTGGGAACTCAAATACAAAAATTGTTTCATATGTTGCGTGTGTTATTTGAAACTGTTGTTTACTCGAAAGGTATACTGTGCGAGTGTCTTTCGAAACCGTTATTTACTCTATTACAATTGACACTATAGCGCAGCGTTGTCTTATTTGGAATCCGTGAGCACACACGATACAGACATTTTGTTGGTCGGTTTTTGTTCTTAATTTATATTAATTCTTTATTTTATCAACCATTTGTCGATACACTTAAGGCTTTTGCGGACAATCTTGCAATTGGGTATGATACTGTTTGTCCTTTAAATACAGTTTCTAACATAAATCATTATGTCAATCTTCTGAGGTCGTGGTTTGCGGGAAATAAACTTATTTTTAGCAATAAAACTAAACTCACTATTTTTTAGTCTTGACTCTTGTATTAACTCTTGTATTAACTTTGACTTTTGTACTAACAGATTTTGAGGTTACTTTCATTCAATTAACTGTTCAAGATTCAAATTGTTTAACAATAATTGCCCAAGATTTAGTTCACTATCACTCTTCAACCCTAACAGAAAAATGCTTTGAGATTGAAATTATTAAACACTTTACTAAATATTTAGGAGTTACATTAGATCAACATTTCAAATAGACCGAACATATTTTGAATTTGAATCAGTATTTGCTTTCCACGATCCGAGAAAATTTTGTTCTAAGGCATTATTAAAAACTGTATACTACGGGGGGGAGTTGGCCGAGTGCTTGCCATAACATATTGCAACAATTGATCCTCCTGCCCTAAGAAAAATGTGCAATACCACCCGCTTAGCTCATTCAATTGAGTTATTTCGTAGAACTAATATTTTACCAATACGCTACTTATTTTACTATAAAGCTTTTACTTTTTTTTCCGTTTGTAACGGGTTTTGTTGCTACGAATCTGAACTTCTTTCAAAATTTCAGGGTGTCACGGGGGAAGACGTACGAAAGACGCACGTCTCATTCTGGTTTCTGCTTCATTGACTCCTGTTGCTACCCTCGGCCGCTGTCATTGTAAAATTCGACGCATTCACTTCCGCGTTGCCACTGCTGTTGATAACCTCGAGCGTTGTCATTGTGTAATTCGCCGAATTCACATCCGCGTTGCCACCTACACGGCCATCCTGAGGTTCGACTACCCCATTCGAACGAACAACTTCCCCATTGTCTTCTATTTCCTAGGATTCGGAATCAGGTTGGAATGTGCGTCACCGCTTCATGCTTCTCTTCAAGCAATTCTTCTCGAAGTCGTTGAAAGTGATCGCTGATCCTTTGACGGGTATTATGCGTCAGGGATGACTGAAAACCTGCGATTGTTCGTCCAAGCGGTTTAGACCTCGCTAGAGGTTGCACTTTTTACGGAATACCACTACAAAAAAGTTTCACTTCTTCGCTGTGGATAGTAGCGGCCCGAGATGATCAATATGGTACGTGGACAACGGTTGATCAACTCTGCTTGCCGGTCTTCTTTGCAACGAGGATACAGGGGACACAATTACTGATGACGTCAGCGACCGTGCGCTCAACCTGAGGAATAAAGTAATTGTCTTTAATTAGTTTCGAAACGTAAGTGCCCTCAATACATTTGTACAGCGCACCACCTCGGATGTAATAGTCTTCGTAAGAGCCAGTCTTCGCTAGGGTCTGTCAATTACCCCTTCCTTGTACATCCTTCACTGCTTGCAGACCCCTACCGGATGGCAGCTTAGCGCATCGCCGTGGCGCATTGCAGTGCCGGACCGATGATGAACCTCGCATTTGAATTCCTCTAACCAAAGCGCAATGCGACTATTCATATTCTTCTTTGCCATGGTATTCTTAAAGGCCTTGCAGTCGGTGAAAATCTCGAACCTCAACCCGAGCTAGTAGATGCGGAGTCTTTTAAGAGTCCTGACTATGGCGAGCACTTCGAGATCGTAGCTTGAATAATTCGTTTCCGCGCTCGAGGTTTTAAAGCTTAGAAATAATACTGGATAATATTGGCCATCGCCATGTTTTTGTATCAGCACAGCTCCGTATCCATCTTTAGAGGCGTAGGTGTGCAGCTGACCGGCTCTTGGCATAGAAAACTCTTCAACTTGGCGTAAGCCTCTTCTTGGCAAGGTCCCCATGCAAACTTGGCATCTCGTTTTGTTAGATCGGCTTTGCAATAGTGGCGCAACTGGGAATGAATTTTCGAAAATAGCCGGTTAATCCGAGAAACTGCATAACCGATTTAACATTCCTGAGCTTCGGAAGATGTTTAACTGCCATTGTCTTCTCCTCAGATGGTTTGCAGCTGCCGTATGAGAACGTGTCTAAGAAACTTTACTTGAGTTTGGAGAAAGGCATCCTTTCCCACTTTATCATTAGATCCGTTTGCCTCGGATACCTCCAAAACTTGCTTTCACTTTTCAATTCCTTCCTCTTCGGATATTGTTGTAGTATGTGTATACCGTACTATGTGACACTATGTATATTTACTCAATAAAGTCAATTCTTCTCAAGCAATCAATGAAATAACATGGTATCAGAAGTGTTGTAATTTTATAAAACGAATATAAACGGGAAAATGACAAATAGAGATAAAGATGGTAAAGCTGAAGTATCACAGAATGGGTATTTCACCATTTCTCCTCCTCGTCCAATTATTGTCTAAGAAAAAGCTTTGGAGAATTTCAAGTTGTTTAAAAAATAGTGGGAGAACTATGAAATGGCGGCAGAACTCAACAAATGCACGGATGGGGTAAGAGTAGCGATATTAAAAGCATGCATATGGGACAAATGTTTTAGGATTTTAGACAAACTAAAATTATCAGCAGCGGATGGAAAAACCACAAAAGGATTCCTTTAGAACATTTTTTTGCACCTACGAAAAATATTCGTTATGAGCGTTATATATTTAATACAGCGCTACAGCATGAGTCGGAAAGTGTAGAAGCTTATTGCAGATTGACAGATCTCATTAAAACTGATGACTATATATGCGATCGACTCATACCAGGAATTAAGTGTAATGATATGCGAAGAAGATTATTGATGGAAGAAGTCCTCACTTTAGACGAAGCACAAAATTCATGCTCATTAGCACAACAAACAGCAGAAAGAATATGAACGATACACACACGACTAATAACAACGAACGTGAATTCAGCGATTGTGAGGTAAAAAGGGATAACCGAGAAGAAAGAATAAGAGATCGAACAAGACAAAATAGAAAACTGCAACACAGAGAGAATCAGTCAAACGGCGTTACTGCGGCAACACTCGAAAAAAAAGATAACTGTCCAGCATACAGAAAACCATGCCATCTCTGTAGAGGAAAAAAACATTTCAGCAGAATGTGTTAAAAGGGAAAGCAGTTAATAATCTAGAAGAAACTGCAAGTGGAGAAGAAGGGATTTTATATGTCGCGCAGGTAGGGGAAGAGAAGAATGAAGAAGGGGGAATGTTTTTAGACAAATTGAATTTTCTGCGGACGGCAATAGTAAACGACAAACAAAGCAGTGTAACAACAGGCTCATCATGCAATATTATGAATGTGAAAGAATTTAAAGGTATAATGAGAACAATATACGCGAGAGTATAGTAAGAAAAAAGATAAAAATAAATATGGAGTACGAGTTTGTTAACAAGTTGATTTCAATTGTGCAGGACAATAAGTGCCTCTATGATAAAGCAGATGACTTTTATTTCAACAAAAGAAATACCGAAAATAAACAAATCGAATGAAAACAATTTGACAGTTCCTTTCCTTCTGCTTGCATCTGTTCATTGTGGGTATCTTGACTATTCATTGAAACAGAGGGGAGAATTTCGTGCGGTTCTGACATAAGCTTCTGCCTATTATGGTTAGCCCATAACGCTAACTTTAGTCAATGAGACTTCTCCACAAGTCTTCCACGCAGAAGATGCTGATGGAGCAAATGGAAGGCAGTATTTGTCATTTCACGAACTACTTTCGGATGCGGATTTTAATTAGTTTAAATGTACGCCCGTATTCTGGCATACCTCAGTGATGCCTCATAAGTCACAACAAACTCAGAAGAGTGTGGTGAGTCACAATTCGTATTCTAACCAAAACCTCACAAGTTGTGAGCATCACATTAACTGTCAAAACTTTGATGTCCGATTGAGCAGCTCACAAGTCGATCACAAGAGATAAGATGCAGGAAGAATTTTTGCTTTTGCTTCTTGTAAATGAAATAAACAAAAATGAGGAAAGGTAAAAATATATATTTTTATACAACAGTACAGTATATAAATGTAAAAATATTTTTTTTGTTTTTTAGAATACACCGTAGACGAATTTTACGAAATTTGCGGGAAAGGAATGACCCATTTTCATTGGATGATAGCTGCTTCAGAAAATGTTTTCGTATTCTGAAGACATTGTGCAAGGATATCATAGAAAAGCTTCATATTTACGATAATCAATCAATTAGTTTGTCATTTTATATATTTGGGTAATTTCATAGCTAAAAATATACGTACATACATGTAGTATCTATACCTTTATTTATGACAGTTTCTTTCAGCATTGAATTTTCTCGCAAATGCATAGGGAATAACTATACGATTGCATTAAGCCAGTCTTCGGTTTCTCGGTGTGTGGAATACATCCGTAAACTAATACTGCGGATCAAGGGAAATGTTATATAATTCCCTACAACAAATTAAGATATAAGTGTTTTGAAAACAAGGTAAGTATGCACAAATAATAGTTATACAACAATGGAAACGGATTATACATTTCTATATTTTTTAAGGTCCTACGAAAAGTTCCACATTAAAGGAACAATTGGAGCCATCGATTGCACCCATGTCGCAATAGTTTCACCACCGAATAGAGATACTACAACTCTAGCGCATTTATATTTAAACAGGAAAGGCTATCATAGCATAAATGTAGAAGCCGTATGTCATAAATTTTTCTGTTTTCTATTCATTACCTACTGTTTTTTTTTTCTTTGTGTGAAGGTTTGTGATGCGGAATTAACATTTTTACATCTAAATGCCAAATCTTCTGAATCATGCCATGATTCCGGCATTTGGACGATGTCGCCAGTTCGGATTCAGCTGATAAAAAGCCACAACCGTCAACTATTTAAATGGCTTTTGGGTGACTCAGGATATCCATTAGAACCTTGGATAATGACTCCAGTAAATGGTCCTTCTTCGCAAGCTGAGCTTTTGTATAATCAGTTGTACATCAAAGCCCGAAATACCATCGAACGAGCTTTTGGCGTCTTGAAGTCTCGCTTCAGATGCTTGTTGAAGGATACAGTTCTGCATTACTCGCACGAAAGGGCAGGGCATATAATTTATGCATGTGCAATCTTGCATAATATTATGCAATCGACTCGATTTGATGTAAGAAGGAGAAAATCAAACACCCGAACTTCTTGCTAAGACGGAAATAAGTGAGGAAAATCAAAATAGTGGAAGAAGCCAATATTACGACCAAGGAAAAAGAATGCGGCAAAGCTGTATTAACTCACTTAATTAAATTCAATTTACTAACACAAATACAAGACCTGTGCAGGGACGGGTTAAGAATATCCCTGCAGCGATACCTCTCGCTTGTCGTAAAAGGCGACTAAACAAAGGTAAACAAAAATCACATCTAGGCAATTTAGAAAACACCAAGGTGAGCCTAGGAACACATATACCACCATTATGTCCCACAAGTGTGCATGCAAATCAGTGGGTTGACACGACTGGAGATCACCGGTGTTGTAAGAGTAAGATCAAACAAAAAAAAATAAAAATCTGGAGCATGCGCGTGTCAAAAACAGGAGGGGAAGAAAGAAAACGGTCAAACCGTAGCATTATTTACAAGAACGCTAAAAGGAAAAGCACTACCCCGCCAGGCACTACTAATGGTCGTGATCCTGGGACGAGCAGCAATGCTCGGGTCAGAGCTATAGGATTTCCGGGGGATAGTAAAGTAATGCAACGGCGTAAGCCACATTTAAGAGTCGCGAGTTGGAACGTTGGAAGCATGAGTGGTCGCAGCTATGAGCTTGAAGAAATGATGGTTAGAAGGCGAGTAGACATCCTGTGCGTACAAGAGACGAAATGGCGAAACACCGGTAATCGGGCACGTTTCTTGGACGTTAAAACAAAAGCCTACAAGATGTTTTACTATGGATTGGAACAAGGAAAAAACGGAATCGCCATCATCCTTGCGGCAGAGCTACTTGGCAACATCTTAACCATTTCAAAGTCCAGTGACCGTTTGATGGCTCTCAAATTGGTGATGCATGGTGAGGTGTGGAACATCGTAAGCGCATATGCCCCTCAAGTAGGATGCGAACAAAAAGAAAAAGATGCATTCTGGCTAGATTTCCACAACCTTGTCAAAATCATCCCAAAGAAGGAGCGTTTGTTTGTTGATGGAGATTTAAACGGACATGTCGGGAAGACAAGCGAAGACTATGAAGACTACCACGGAGGGCTGGGATACGGCACCAGGAACTCTTCAGGTGAAGATATCCTAAACATGTGCAAGTCGTACGGTCTTATAGTGCTAAATACCATGTTTGTCAAACAAAGACGGCACCTGATCACTTATAGCAGCGGCGGAAATGAAACTCAAATAGACTATCAATTTGTATTCAGTTTCATGAAGCCACGAGTCAAAGATTGCAAAGTGATCCTGGGAGACGCGATCGCCCCTCAACACCGTCTCCTCCTGACTGAATTTTTTATGGAGGCGAGTAAGAAGTCAAAGCAGCAAACGAAGGTGTCTGAGAGAATCAAGTGGTATAAGCTGGATAAAAGAAAAGGCGAAGCTTTAATTACCAAAATGAAAAACTACCTCTTTTCCATTATCGATGAGGTCGGTAATGAGGAGTGCAGAGCACAAGACATGTGGGATTCCCTACAACAATCTGGCCTGGAGAAAGCCAAATCACTGCTCGGAACATCTAAAGGCCCCTGCCAACACGCAAAAGAAACCTGGTGGTGGACAGACGAAGCCAAAGCAGTGATACACGAAAAAAAAAGGCTTTCCAAGCTTGGTCAAAGTGCTCTTCTACTAATAGAGATTAAAAAGCTCGCCGTGAAAAGGTATATAGATATTGCAAAGGCATCGCGAAGAAAAAGTGCGCCGAATTCAAAGCGAAAACCATGGAAGGCTTCTATCAGGAGTTGGAAGAAATATCGTCTTCCGCGTCTGACAGGAACCAGGTTACCCAGGAGCTTCGACAAAGCAATTTGAACAAAGGAGCAAATATCTTTAAGATAGCCGCCCAGAGAAGAAGAAATGCTCAGGAGATTCGTTTCCCAAAGTTTATTAACAATGCTGAAGGCCAACTCCTTGTGGAAGACGAAAAAATTCTCCACAGATGGCGACAGTATTGCGAGGAACTTGTGAACGAACAGTTTCCCCGAGTGTACTTTCCAAGAGCCGCCCTGAATCATGCCGAAATATCCGATATCACAGTCGAAGAAGTTCGGTACGCGGTTAAAAACTCCAAGAAAAGAAAAGCTGTTGGGCCGGCCGGGATACCCTCTGAGTTCTCGAAAACGATGGGAGACATCGGGTCTAGATGGCTCATGGTTCTTATCTCCAAACTTATGAGAGGCGACACTATGCCTAATCAATGGAGGGAAAGCTATCTTCTTCCTTTGCACAAAGGAAAGGGTGATACGCGAAATTGTGATAACTACCGTTCTGTCAAGCTGATGTCGCACACCACGAAGATCGTTGAACGGGTATTAGATAGCGTTATTAGATAATACGACTATCTGACGACCAGTGCAGGTTTGTCTCGGGTAAATCAACAACAGATGCAATCCAAAGTATAAGGATCAAAAGCATCGTGATTGTTCAAAGGACTTGCATATGGTGTTGGTTGATTTCGAGAAGGCCTTTGACCGGCAACCAAGAGATCTTTTAAGGGTAGCGCTAAGACAAAAAGGAGTTCCAGAAACCTACGTGCGAGTGATCATGGACATGTACAAGAGAGCAACAACAAGAGTAAATTGCACCGCAGGAGTCACCGAAGAGTTTGAAATCAAAGTCGTTGTACACCAAGAGAGCGTCCTTAGCCCACTGCTTTTTATAGCAGTCCTTGATTGCTTGCTTGAAGGAAAAGTGACGGACCCAAATGTGCACCAGCTATTCTTTGCTGACGATGGTGCCATTATAAGTGATGATCAGGCGTTCCTACAACGAGCACTTGATGTGTGGGCGGACATTTTTGGGGGACACGGGTATCGTATTAGTTCAAAGAAGACAGAGTATCTGTGCTGCCCGTTTTCTGACCCTCGTCAGCCTATTCCAGACATTTACTTGAATGGAAGAGTGCTTCCCAAGTGTGAAAAGTTTAAGTATCTGGGATCTATGATTAATAAAGAAGCAACTTGTGATGACGACATCAACCATCGCGTAAGCGTAGGGTGGATGAAGTCGCGGGAAAACTCCGCCATCTTCTATTATCGAAAAATGCTCCCTAAACTGAAAGGAGGGCTCTACACTTCAGTTGTACGTCCGGCGCTCACATACGGTTCACAATGCTGGACAATGCACAAAAAGTATGAGAGCAAATTAACGGCAGCTGAGATGAAGATGCTTCGCATGACAGCGGGAGTAACAAAGCGTGACAGAATTAGAAGTTCAAAGATCCGAGGAAGCCTCCACGTAAAAGAAACCATCACAAGAAATATAGAGCGCGACCGACTCAGTTGGTATTGCCATGTTCAAAGGAGAGATCCTTTTTCCAACTTCCTGTCTCATTATCTGTAATGTCCTCAAAAGTTAATGAGGACATTGATGCTGGCGTTGCCGGCGGCGACTCAGTGGATTCGTCCTTGAAAACAAAAACAATACTATAACAATATGTATTCGCAATTAATAATATAAAGTGTGGTCCAACGAAAACGCACGGAGATAATTGTAAATAAAACAAAAGGTTTTCAGAAAATTATCTTAATATTTTTTATTATGATAGAAGGATCTATGACAATTATGTGTGAAACAAAATATCGGCCAAATGCTCACCACGGCTCAGTGACATACCTCTATCCGATGGTCCATATTTTCAATGACTCTGAGAGATAATTGAGGTTTAATGTCATTAATGTCCCGAATTATCTCATCCTTTAGCTCTTGAATGGTTCTTGGCTTATTGACATACACTTTTCCTTTTAAATATCCCCAAAAAAAGAAGTCCAAGGGTGTCAAATCACATGATCGTGGCGGCCAATTAGCATCGCCACAACGTGAGATAACACGGCCATTGAATTTATCGCGCAAAAGAGCCATTGTTTTTTTTTTTTTTTTTTAATTCATTTTTATTAAATTTTTACTCAGAACTATCTTAGGCCTAGACAAAAATGCTTAAAACTAGCTTAAATAACTTAACAAACTTAAAATACCTTACCGGTCCTATACGGACACTCTAAAGTACACAGAACAACTTAAACTTAGACTATGTCTTTCAATGGCGAGTACCATTGTTTCGTTGACTGTGTGGCTAGTGGCACTATCCTGTTGGAAGCACATATCGTCCAGGTCCATATCCTCAATTTCTGGCCACAAGAAGTCCGTTATCATCTCGCGATAGCGAACACCATTCACGGTAACTGCTTGATCGACCTCATTTTCGAAGAAGTACGGCCCGATGACGCCGCCAGGCCATAAACCGCACCAAACAGTCACTCTTTGTGGATGCATCGGCTTTTCAACAATCACTCGTGGATTCTAATTTGCCCAAATGCGGCAATTCTGCTTGTTAACGAATCCACTGAGGTGAAAGTATGCCTCGTCGCTGAAGATGATTTTCTTTGTAAAGTCACCATTCACTTGTGTCTGTTAAACCAACCATTCGCCGTATTGGCGACGATTGAAATGGTCAGTAGACTTCAGCTCTTGAGTCAATTCAACCTTGTAAGCATGTAAATTCAAATCTTTATTCAAAATTCGCATCAGTGATACTTGTGAGATGTTCAATTGTTGGGCAAGACGACGAGTCGAGGTTGACGGCTCTTCTGCCACACTATGGCGAACAACAGCACTGTTTTCCGCAGAACGAACTGGGCGAGCATGCACATGTGTTTTGACATTTCCTACAGACCCGTTTAGCTGAAATTTGCGCACAATTCTACCGATTGTGGACAAATTTGGTCAATTATGCAAACCAAAAAAATCACGGAGTGCACGAAATGCATTTTGATTTGAACGCCCATTTTCGTAAAAGGCTTCAACAATCATAACGCGCTGCTCAATTGTGTACCTCTCCATGGTTGAATTTGTCAAACACTGAAACAAAGAAATGAAATAAATTGGGCAAAAAAACTTGACGTTACGGTGTTACTCAGAATTAACATCGTTGTTATTATGGTTGGACCACCCTTTATAAAAAAAATACTTACATCACATCCGATCGTTGGGACTGTTTGCAAGCCATCAATAGCAACAGCACCCAACACTTCAAGCTCCTTTTCCTCGAAAGCACTTATCTTTTCGGATGGCGGAGGTCCACGCCAGTTAAAGTTTTGTGCACTTTCAATTTTCGTGCACAAAAGCGCAACTGGTGTTTCCAGTGGGTTGGAGTCTAAAAAGAAATAAATGTAACAATCATGACAAAATAACAACTCATAGCCAAACTTACTTGTTTCCACTTGACCGCAGTCCGAAAAGGTCCCCGCAGAGCGTTTAATTCTTGGGATAAAACATCCCAATAGTTTTTTATTTTCTTGGGGTCAGTTGGATCATTCTTATTTGCAAGAAAATCAGGATTTTCTTGCAAGAAATGCAAGTAATGAATACCAGAATACCAAACAGCTGATTGCTCACAAGAAACCTCACAAGAGAGACATCACAATTTTAGCATCACTGAGGTTTGTGAGTTGTGACCACATCACAGCAAGAATAAGGCTGTTAATTACTTCTTTTTATTTATTTTTTATTTTTTAGATAATAAGTTATAAGCAATACATATACATACATATATGTACATATATAAATAAAAATATGACAAAAACATTTTTGAATTTCTTTAAGAACCTTCTAAAACATAAGCGGCTTCGCATAAATTGTTTCGTTCTGTTTTCGCCTCAGAAGTTGAATTCCTACTCAAAGTAGGCTCCAAATTTAGCAGTGTATTTTAGGGAATATCTTCCGGGCCATTGTGAACGGAACCGTTTTCTTCCTTTATGAAAATGTGCAAGTAGCAACAACTCAATACTACTTTGCTAGTAATATTCATTAGCTGAAACTTTGCTGCTAAAATTCCAAATGCATTTTCCACTTTTACCCTTGCCGAACTGGGCGTTTTATTAAATAAATTCTGTGAGCGCGATAAGCCGCTATGCGCATAAGGCTTCATTATGTTTGGACGAAGAGCAAAGGCGTCATCCGACACAAAAACAAACGGAATCGGTGTCTCACCATTTACTGGACTTGGTCCTGGTAAGGTTAGTTGGTCTCTTTCCAATTTTGTAAAAAAATTAGTGTTATTAAAGTGTTGAAATATTAATATTTAGAGGAAATGAATCAACGCTTGGCAACGCGACCACCCCATATTACCCACTGGGAAATTTAATTGTGAAATGTCAAAATAAAATAAAGAAGACAATCGCTTTTTGTTCACACAACCGATCGCATGCGTTTTTGATTTTTCTTGTATCGTCATTTGAGAAGTTCGTATAATTTTCTACATATCTCCTAATAAGTTCAACGACAGAAAATTTTGGTCATTCGAGCCTATAGAGTCTGTGTCGAGTTTTTCGCCGTGCATCTTCGACAATTTAACCTACAAAATAAAGTAAAATAATACATATAGAAGAATATTTTCAGACTTACCTGCAAAAAAGGGAATTTGGATTTGCTTCTAGACGCTTCTTCGCTTCCCACTGGAAAACAAGTAAGTGGAATTTCTTTACCCCCTTCTTGTATTCGTGCTATAATTACTCTATATACAAAAAGATAATATGAAAATCGAATTAAAAGCCATCCTGAGACAATTAGAAAGAGATGTCTCGAATTTCTCTAAACGGGGTTTTACTAGCCGAACGGTGAATTATTTGTCCGGCCGTTTGTCCTTGTTGGAGAAAACAATGGACAACGCAACGAACCGTTTCGGAGAAGCGGTAAAACAGCTTGGCGACAAAGGGGCTACGCAGTTGGGGGAACTCGAGGACCTCTACGATAATATACGGGAGATCTATTTCGACTACCGGAGCGATCTGCTGGATGCGAGGGATAAGTTGAAGGTTACGGAGATGAAGGAAGAGTGCCAGTCGGACCTGACAATGGCCACATCCAGGACGGTAGATATACCGCTACCGAAAATAAATCTGCCAACATTTTCCGGGACGTATGAGTCATGGCGAACCTTCCGTGACCTATTCGTCTCGTTGATCCACCATAATGCATCCCTGTCGGAAATAGAGATGATGCATTATTTAAAAACGAGTGTTTCGGGTGAGGCCAAAAAATTGTTGGCTCACCTGGGAATTGATAATGGCAATTACTCCAAAGCCTGGACAATCCTTACGGATCGCTATGACCATCAGCGCTTCTTAGTGAACACACAATTGAAGATCTTAGTCAACCAACATTCCCTATCACAAGAACGCTCTGAATTTATCAAAGAGCTATTGGACACGTCGATGGAAGTTGTGCACAGCTTGAAAAATTTATTAGTTCCGGTTCCGCATTCTGATGCTATTCTCCTTTTTATTTTATTACAGAAGCTCCCGACTAAGACACAGCACCTGTGGGAAGAAAAACTGGGAAGTAAAGGAATTGCCCACATTCAGTGAATTTACTCAATTTTTAGAGATGAGGTTCCGTTCATTAGAGGCAGTGAATCAGCAGCTAGTGCGCACACAATCGGCAACACCAAGGCACGTGTCTCAGCAGAACAGCTTTCACGCTGCCACAAACTCGACCACAATCTTCTGCAAGGTCTGCAACCGAGGTGCCCATCCGATTCGCAAATGCGGGCGTTTCCTCAAGATGAGCGTAGTCAACCGAGGTCAAATAGTAAGCAAGTCAGGGATTTGTCGGAACTGTTTGTCCTACAGTCATGCGGCGGACCAGTGCTCGTCAAGCCACAGGTGTTATTACTGTGGACAAACCCACCACAGGCTTCTCCATTCCATGCCTGCTAATGCACCTCACCCCACAACATCTGCGAATCCTTCCGACAATCCGTTTCGAGGACGTTCGCAGAATCACATCACCGCACCTATGAATGCTGCCGCTTCCACCCTTCAACCACAAGCTGAAGCACAACCATCCAGCAGTGCAGCTCTAAACACTTTTCACTCCATACCCAACACGGCGACGCAAGTGTTACTAGCAACAGCTATGGTAAGGTTGCACACGTCTTCCGGGAAATCAGTAACGCTTAGAGCCTTACTTGACTTGGGTTCTCAAGCGACCTTTATTACAGAATCAGCCGTACAACTACTAAACTTGCAATCAAAATCTACCTTTGTAGAGGTGTCTGGGTTGGGTTTGGTCAGCAGCGGCACTTGTCAAAGAGTGGTAGATATCACCCTGGCATCTCATCACTCCACCTTTCAGACCTCCACACAGGCCTTCGATTTTAAGTCGCTGTCTGGCCATCTTCCGGCCCGGAGCCTTCCAGTTCTGCATTGGGACAATCTCAACGGTCTTGTGTTAGCAGACCCACTTTTTTACAAGCCAGCGAAAATTAATCTCCTTCTGGGAAGCGATGTTCTGGCTGAGATTCTATTGCCTGTACCAATAAGGTCAGAGGAAAAAAACATGCCGGTGCTCCAGAAAACTAATTTGGGCTGGATTCTGTTTGGTAAGGCTCCAGTACAACCAGCACCAATCAAGAGTTTCCTCCAAACTGCCGATATCGATGCACAACTGCGGAAATTCTGGGAACAGGAAGAGGCTCCTTTCGAACACTGGAACACATCCGAAAATACAGCTTGTGAGGAGCATTTTGTCAAGAACGTAAAACACACTCAGGATGGGCGGTACGAGGTAGCGCTTCCCTTCAAAGGCGGTTCACATCCAATCTTGGGCAGGTCACAGGAAGGAGCCATGCAGCGTTTTAGAAGTTTGGAAAGGCGTTTGACTGCAAATCCACCGTTACGGGATGGATATTCGGCATGCCGAGAAGAATATTTAAAGTTAGGACACATGAGCGAAATAGAAGAGGATACGTTACGCGACTCACGTCATTACTTCCTGCCGCATCATGCGGTCATCAAGGAGACCAGTTCAACCACAAGGCTGAGGGTTGTGTTCGATGCGTCGTTTAAAACATCTAATGGTATATCGTTAAACGATCAGTTGATGATAGGACCGTCCCTTCAAAATAATGAGATTCACATTCACAGCTGACATCGAGAAAATGTATCGCCAAATTTGGGTCACCGACCGAGAATCCTATTATCAGTTGATTATTTGGCGCAAGGATCCGTCAGAGCCGCTCAAGGTCTATCGCCTTAAAACAGTCACGTTCGGCACAGCCGCAGCGCCATATCTAGCTATACGGACACTGAAGGAGTTAGCTGAAGAGTCTTCTCGTCAACATCCACTCGCTTCGGCGATGATCAACGAAGAAATGTAGGTCGATGATTTAATCTCAGGAGCAGATACAATCGAAGAAGCGCAGGCGAAGATTAAGGATATCCAATTAACCCTTCTCTTAGCAGGCTTCAATCTACGCAAGTGGACATCAAATCAGGAAGAATTGTTGCACGGAATGTCAGCGCAGGACTGCGAATCTTCTTTCTTGGTACCTGTTTTTTAATACAAACAATGGAGAGATTTGACGGCATTGTCAACTCTACAAGAGCAAGCATAAATGTAGTAGATCAATGATTATAATAATAATAAAAATAAAAATAATAATTTTAAGTTTAGAGTTGTTAAACAATCTCCCACGAATTTTGTTGTTAAACAGTACCTGGGAAAGGATCAGACTTGGTGAAGACTCTGGGAATTCATTGGTTGACGATGTTTTTTCATATCGATACATGTTATCAAGGACTCCACAGCCAACAAAGAGATTCATTCTCTCTACAATAGCTGGGCTGTTTGACCCTTTAGGGTAGTGATAAGTGTGGTGTAGTGTGGAGAGGATTTAAGAAAAAAAATAATAAAACGAACGCATTTTGAATTAAATTTTGAATACAACGTACATATATTTTCCTTTGTTTTATAACTCAGAATATTCTCTATATACATATATATACATTTGTACATACTTGACATTTTTAAACCTTTCAAAACCATATTGTACTAGAGCTTAGTAAAACCTGATTTATGGTGATTTTACATTTTTTTTATACTAATTAATTTTTCTTTTTTTTTTTTTTATTAATTTGATTTAAATAATTTTCATCGCCAACATTCTCCCCGGCCGTGGACTGGTCCACAACCTTAAGTTCATGCTGACCTGGCATCACTATAGTTACATAAAAAAAAAAAGAAGAGAAACAATGTGATCAAAGTTCGCCTTCAGCTCTTAAGTTGTCTCTTTCATTCCAGTGTTGGTGCCCTTTTGATAGGCGACCAAGGGATAGGTGTGGTGTTGTGTTTAAAGTATAGTGTAATGTAGTTTTTGTTTTGATGGATCAGTCACCGACTATACCTCGAGCCGGCAACATCAAATTCGTTGTTATCTCTGCTCTTCCGTAGTTGTTTGTAATTTTTTTCTCTTCCGCGCTTTCTCCTTTCTTTTTCTCTTTTCACCTCTTTTTTCCACCAAACAAGCAAGTGTCCAGCAATTTTCATAGTGAGTATAAAATAGTGAAATGGCCTCAGGGCCTTTCACCCTAGCGGGGAATCAGTTTGCTGAGCTAGATCAGCCTACCGACCCGCCCAAAAAAAAAACAAAAAATAATTCACACCCCAACACAATCCCTAATCTTGATTTCCCTTCCTTATCAAGCTCCAAAAACCCTAAATTCATTCTTATATCTCCGTCAGACCCGCTTAAGCCTCTAACCTCGATCAGTGTTTTTCTATTAAAAAAAGCTATAGATGCGATTAGCACAGCTTATGAATATATTACCCAACTTCGGGATGGAAATCTACTTATTCTAGTAAAATCACAACACGTGACCAACCTTTTCCTTTCTAAGAAAACATTGTCCAATCTTTGCCCAGTTTCAATTTTTCTCCACAGTCAAATTAACTCTTCCAAGGGTACCGTTTATGCACCCTGCCTAATTAACCTGCCAGAAAAAGTGATAATAGAAGAGATGAAAGACCAAGGGGTTACTGGAGCTTATAAGTTTAGAAAAATTATAAAAAAAGACGACAAAGACTTAGAAGTACCCACTGGTTTAGTACTTTTTACATTTGACGTCTACCGCCCACCCACGACGGTCAACGTAGGATGGTACAACCTCAAAGTGGAAGAATTTTTCCCGAACCCAATGCGCTGTAAAAAATGCCAACTTCTTGGTCACACCAAAAACAGATGCACCCGCAGTGAAACCTGTGTTACATGCAATCTCCCCCCACACCCGTCTGAGAGCTGTTCACGCACCTATTGTGCTAACTGTGCAGAAAAACACCCAGCTTCGTCCAGAGAATGCAAACGCTTCATTCAAGCAAAAGAAATTTTGAAAATTAAAACAATTAATAAGTGCAGCTTGGCCGAAGCCAAGCAAATTTACAGCATTCAGAACCCCTACCCTTCAACCTCCTCCTCGTACTCCCTCGTGACCAAAACCGGTTTAAAACCAATCTCTCGCAAACCTTCAAGTGACCCCCTCCCTATTTCTCCATCTCCCCCAGCGCCCAACACAGAACCATTTACCACTCAAAAAAGAAATATCTCCTCTCTCCCAAATAACTCATCAAAAGAATCAATCATGAAAACCTATCCAACAACAATAATCTCAGAGCTAAAAGTTAAACCTACAAACTTAGCTGTCCCTTCTCCGCTTAAAGCTTCTAACTCGAACAAGTTCTCCAAAGGCCCGTCTGTAATACCAACAACCCAAACTCCAACAAAAACCACATTACCCAGCCCAAACAACGATTCATACAACTGCAAGTCTACTTTCACATTACCAAACACTAATTTACCATCGAACACAACAAATTCCACTCATCCCACCATCCACACACATTCCAACTCAACTTCTGAACCCAATTTATCCAATCTCTCTACCAAAATAAACATCAATAACCCAAATTTTCTCTCAAACAAATATAAAACACCCCCACCCATGCTAATCGACGACCATCAACAATCTGAAAAAACTCCAAAAAATTACGAGCATGATGATAACATCTAATCATACAACTAGTTTCCCTATCAACGACTCTGTCGTTCGGAGGCTGGAACACTCAAATTCCTCTAGGAGTTTGGTTGTTCCAGCTTCCGGGCGACGGAGTCAAAGAAAAACAACAACATACGGCTTTTCACAGTATAGCTGTCCTTATACTGTTCAAAAGCCCTCTATAATCAATAGATCTTCTCTTAAGATTCTCCAGTGGAATCTCAATGGATACTTCAATAATTACCATGAGCTTGAACTTTTAATTAAAGAACACTCACCCCAAGTAATCTCTCTTCAAGAAACCCATGTTCCTACAAATACTACAATAAAAGCCCCAAAACAATACACACCTTATTTTCACAACCTAAGTTCAGTAACATCAGCAAAACAGGGTGTTGGGTTTCTTATACATAAATCGGTACCACACAAAACTATATTTTTACACTTAAGTCAAATACCTGCAATAGCTGTCGAAATCATTCTTGACATTAAGATCACTGTCCTTTCAATTTACATCCATCCTTCACAGTCATTCACAGCTGCAAACTTAGTTGACATTTTTTCATCTGTTAGCCCCCCGATATTTATAACAGGGGATTTCAATGCCTGGAACCCCCTTTGGGGCTCTCCAGTCGCAAATGCAAGGGGAAAAACTTTTGAAGACCTTTTAATTAACTTAAATTTATCCCTTCTAAACGACGGTAGTCCCACATACTTCTCAACCCACAGCAGCTTCACACATGTTCACCTGACATTTGTATCCCCACAACTTATACCAAACACTTCCTGGCATAGACTCAAATTTCTACACGGAAGCGACCATTTCCCTATAATTTCCAATATAAACCTAAGACGCGTTAGCAACTACTCTCTCCCTACCCCCAAATTCCTTACCGACCGCGCTAACTGGGACTTGTTATAAACAAAAGCACTACAATTTCTAAGTGGGATCCCACCATCCGTAAATATCAATAAAGAAGCAGCAAACCTTGCTATCCCACAAACCAAAAACAAATTTGTTAAAAATATAGTCCCATGGTGGAATCCTGAGCTTGCTTCATTACGCAAAAACAAACAACATCTTTGGAAAAATTTTAAAAGATTCCCAAACGATACCAACCTTATTAAATACCGAAAAGCTAACGCTTTATTTCGAAAACATGCTAAAGCACCTAAAATTGAAAGCTTTCAAAAATTTACTTCCAACCTAAACCCAAATATGTCGATCAAAAAAATCTGGACGGATGTAACAATCCTTACAGGAAGTTACACTCCTCACTTAATTACAATTATACAAACAGGTTCAGAAACCCTTACAAATTCAGAATTAATTGCTGGATACTTTGCTAATCGTTGGTCTACCTATTCAAATGATTCGAATTTTCCCACCAAATTTTCTGAAGCCAAACGTTTAGCTTTAAGGCAAAACCCCATTTCTCTTAATATATCATTATCTGCCAACTATCTAGAACAACCTTTTAATTTTCTCGAACTAGAAAACAGTTTACGTTTAGTCAAAGGTAAAACCCCAGGGTTCGATCGGATATCATATCCGATGTTAAAAAACACACCTCTCACAGTAAAAAAAAGGCATCTTGCTACTGTTCAATAATATATACGATCAAGGAATCCTACCTCAGTCATGGAAAACCGCAATCATTGTTCCAATTCCAAAACCAAACAAACAACTTACTGATCCCAATAGCTATAGACCGATTTCACTGTTGTCTTGCACAAGCAAACTTTTGGAAAAAATAATATCAAAAAGACTCCTTTGGTATATCGAAAGGCATAATCTAATAAACCTTAACCAAGTGGCTTTTAAACACGACCGCAGTATTATAGACTCGCTTCTCCACATAGACCAGTTCATAGCAACTGCTATATCTTGCAAAAACCATGTCTCAATTGTTTCAATAGACTTTGAAAAAGCCTTCGAGCGCATCGGAATCCACGTTGTCTTAAATGAATTAATTAGTTGGAATATTGGTCCGAAAATGTACAACTTCATAAAGGCATTTCTTAAAAAAACGACTTTTCCGAACGAAAGTTAATAATACTTTCTCGAAATTACACACCTTAAACAATGGTATACCGCAAGGATCCCCCCTTTCGGTTGTCCCTTTTGTAATTGCCTATAATGACATAAGCGAAATAATCATAAGATTCAAAAAAATTGATCATTCATTGTATGCTGACGATTTATACTTAATGGCAAGATGCAACGATATGTCACGAACATTTGACTTATTTAAAGAAGTTATAAATTCCATAAGTAATTGAGGTGCTCAATCGGGCGCAATTATATCCTTAGATAAAAATAAGCACATACACGTTTGTAGAAAACTAAATTGTACAAATCATGTAATAAATATAGGTAATATAAATATACAAACTGTAAATAGTTTAAACATACTAGGTATATTATTTGACAATAAATTTAAAATCATTGTCATTTTAAAAATCATTGTCTAGAATTAAAAAAGCGTCTAGCATCTAGACTTAATGTAATAAGATACCTAGCCTCACGTAACAGTTACATTCACATCAATACACTTATTTCCATAACTAAGGCTATTTTTTGCTCCAAAATTGATTATGGTCTCACAATATACGGCAAAACTGCGCAATCTAACGTGAAGGTCTTATACCCAATTTACCACGCAGCATTAAGATCAAGCCTTAAAGTTTTTCGTACAACCCCAATTAAAAACATGATGATGGAAGCTGGTTTTCACTCAATCGATGACAGGAGAGACATCCTTATATCAAGACTTTTCGCAAAAACCTACGAATCACCTATTCACAAAGACGCTAATAAAATATTGCGAAGAAAAAAGTTGCCCAAACAACCCTCAACACTCTATAAGGCCCTATCTTTCGGTAAAGACATTGGCATCGATCCTGTAGTTAAAAGTATACCCATCGAGAAGTTCCCACCATGGACACTACCTCTGGACACAATTGACACCCGACTGTCTAAACATCCCAAAGACTCCACACCAAACGAAGAGTTTATGCAACGTTTCCTAAACCTCTTGCAGAACTACGCAACTAACACCTGGAACGCACTTTATACCGGCGGTTCTAAAAGTAAGGAAGGTACTGGGTATGCAGTTGTCGACAGGCATGGTGTACTTCAATTTAGCGAGAAATTACCAACATACTTTTCAATCTTCTCTGCAGAAATGTTAGCAATTTTAAGAGCGACAAGAAAGACAACCAACAAAAACACTATCATCTTCACAGACAGCCTTTCTACATTAAATGCAATAAAAAACATAAAATACCGAACACCGTTCATCAATGCAATCCGTGATAACATTATATCTCTGGGTCAAAAATACGACTAGTTTGGATCCCAAGCCATGTCAACATTTACGGGAACGAATCTGCAGATCGAGAAGCGAAAATCATCTCTGCTTGCCTCAATACCCAACGCCAACCACCCAAAAAGGACCTACAAAAAATGATAGATGCATATTGGCGCCGTAAGAGGATAGAGTATTGGTCAAACAACACCCACCACTATTCTACAATAAACACAGAAAGTACGCCCCCACTTTATCCCACAACCACATCTCCAAAAATGAACATTTGCTTTACAAGATTGAGACTTGGACATACTTGGATAACTAATAGCCACTTACTAAAAAAGGAATCTCCACCTATCTGCCACTTTTGCCAAACAAATAGTATTTTATCAATTAAACATTTAACATTAGATTGCATTACAATTAAGCTCTTTATAAAAAACCTTTACAATACTACCTTTACTAACTTGCTCTCAGCACCTACTGACATAAGGATTGTATTTAAAATATTACAAGAACTAAAACTTGATTCATGTATATAACTTCACTTTCCATGTCCACTCTATCTGGGGGAGCGGAGGAGCGTGTCAAGTGTAGGGACGTAATTGTGCCCCTACCTGTTCATTCTCGACCGCTCCCCCTTGATTTTTTGGACTTCTTACTTTCCAAATTTGTATTACAGGAATTATTTTAAGTTACCAGCCGAAAGTCTCGCTGCTAGTGCTGTTTAGTTTTTAAGAAATTATTTTTTTACATTTATGTGATGATTAATAAATAATAATAATAATAATAATAAATGTTTTGATGGATTCTGCGCGATTAGCGTTTAAGGCCTAAAATAAATTCGTGGATGTAACGCATTGTGTGCCTTGATAGTTTAATTTTTATTTAATGTAATTAGCCGAATTGCCTTACGTGTAGTTATTATTTGATTGTAATTTGTTATTGTATATTTGTTATTATAAATGATAAGTCAAATAAATGGAAGATGTATAAGTGTTTAAGTTGATTTCATTTGCATACATTTCAATAGATTGTTTTTTTTTTTTTTAGATTTAAAAATTAATAAAGATTTTGATTTAAAATAAGCAATTGTGCGTTTTATTAACGGAAAGTGATTACGAGTTTCGAATTAACGCGAAATGTATTAGGGTGGTGATTTTATGTGTGGATGTTTATTATTTGGAGTTAGAATAAAATTATTATTTTTTTTAATAACCTTGGGGTTTTGATAATGATAATAGAATTTTATACTCTGTGTTGGGTTCAATATTATGCGTTGGTGTTGTTATCCGGGAGTAAACAAAGTTTCGTGATCGGTCGTTTGAATTCTCCCCTTTGTGTTTTGACACTTACAACTCGGATTAAGTTGTCCGCGCCTGGGTGTACATTTGTGATACGGGCCAGCATCCATATAGAAGGCGGTAAACGTTCGTCCTTTAGGAGTACAAGATTCCCAACTGGTGGTTGTGCTTCATTAGTAAGCCACTTGGGACGTTGTTGAAGTCGTGCGAGATATTCGGAGCTCCATCGCTTCCAAAAGGAGTGGAACATCCGTTGAACTCGCTGCCACCGATCAACATAACTAATGTTTTGTTCTGCTACGACCGGTTGCGGTATGCTCCTCGTCGGCTCTCCGATGAGGAAGTGTGCTGGAGTTAACTCAGTGTAGTCATCCGGATTATCCGACAGAGGGGTAAGTGGCCGAGAATTCAAACATCCTTCTATTTGCGTCAGAAGCGTATAGAACTCCTCAAATGTTAGTTTCTGATTACTAACGATTCGTCTCAGATGATATTTCACCGATTTAACACCGCCCTCCCAAAGACCTCCAAAGTGTGGCGACGCGGGTGGAATGAAGTTCCATTTAGTACCGTCGTTGGCTAAAGAATCGGCAAGCTCATTGACATTTAATTTGGCAGCGGTAAGTAATTTCTTGAGTTCGGTGTTTGCAGCTACGAACGTGGTACCACAGTCACTGAAGATCTCCTTACAGATACCTCTTCTCGATGTGAAACGCCTGAAGGCAGCCAGAAAGGCTTGTGTTGTCATGTCACTTACCAACTCCAAGTGAATAGCTTTGGTAGCCAAACAAATAAACAAGGCAAAATATGCCTTTATGGACGTCGCTCCTCGGCCCTTCCATGTTTTCAGATCAATCATATAAGCATAATCTACCCCCGTGTAAGTAAATGGTTTTGATATTTGTACTCTTGGGGCAGGTAGATTTCCCATTAATTGGCTTGATGGCTTCGCGCGATATCTGAAACATATGCTGCAAGAATGAATGCATTTCTTGATGCTGTTCTGAGGTTCAGAATCCAATACTTGTTTCGAAGGTATGCTGTGATCTGCTGAATACCTCTATGAAGTGTTTTATCGTGTGTGTCCTTAATTATCAACTTACTCAAGTGATGACTGGGTTTAAGGATTATAGGATGTCGTTGGTTGTAATTTAATGTTGAGTTGTCCAACCTACCTCCTACCCGTAGAATACCATCCTTGTCGACAAATGGATTCAAACTCTTAAATCCTTTCGCCTCGCTGTCACCAAACATGATGGATTGTATTGACCGGAGAATGAGAAGGCTCGCTGCTTGAATTTCCGCAGGTTGTAGAGAATCCTTAATCCGAAGTTCGTTGGATGTGCGACAATTCGAGATGAATCTCCTGCAGTACGCGAGGACTCGCAAGAGTTTTTGCAGGCTCGAATATCTCGACACTAATTCGTCCAGGTCTTCCCGCTTTGCTGCTCCGTGATTCACGCGAATCGGGCGTAACTCCTCATCTCCCTGGAATTCTACTGGTTGTCTTGGTTCTATGAATTTCCAGGTACTTGTGAGGAATTCTGGTCCATTCCACCAGATCGACTTCGACACTAAATCTGAAGGCATAACTCCCCTTGACAACAAATCAGCAGGATTCTGAAGTGATGGGATATATCTCCAGATACTGCAATTGGCACGCCGCTGAATTTCTGCAACTCGATTGCCAACGAACGTTTTCCATTTTGATGGATGTGATGATATCCAGGCTAAAGTTACCATGGAATCAGTCCATGCGTGGATTTGACTGATTTCCAAATTTAGGGTTTTTTTGACATACTCTAACAGCTTGGCTAGGATGACTGCAGCATAAAGTTCGAGTCTTGGAAGTGTCACCATCTTAAGTGGAGCCACCTAAGTTTTGGATATCAGCAAATGCATCGTCACCGTTCCATCATCCTGTAGAACCCCTAAGTATACTGCTGCCCCATACGCTTTCTCAGACGCATCACTAAACCCATGCAATTCCAGGTTCTTTGACTGTGTCTGGCAATGAATCCAACGTGGAATCTTGATTTTTTCGATATGTGGCAATTCCCGTTGAAACAATCTCCATCTTTTCTCCATGGCGGTCGAGAGTGGTTGATCCCAAGAAAGTCCAGCGCACCATAGATCCTGCATTCATATTTTTGCCTTTACGATGCCAGGTGAGATCCACCCAAGAGGATCGAACAACTTTGCTATGGCCGACAGGACAGTCCGCTTGGTTGCCGCTTGTATTGCGTCAACATCCACATTTTGAAATGAGAGCATATCTTCAGCAGGAAACCATCGAATGCCTAACGCTTTGATGTTTTCAGTGTCAGATAATGTCAGCGTGAGTCCCGCTTCCGGATGTTGAAATGGGATTTCCTCAAGAATTGACTCCACGTTGCTTACCCATTTGCGTAGGTTAAAACCTTCTGTTAACAAAATCAATCTAGATTCTTTAACCTTTTGTGTAGCTTCCTCAATAGAGTCTGCTCCAGAGATCAAGTCGTCAACATACATTTCGTTTCGGATTGCTTGAGCGCCAACTGGATACCGATCTTGTTCTTCCGCCGCCAACTTGTGAATAGTTCGAATAGCGAGGTAAGGTGCACTTGCTCTTCCAAACGTGACAGTATCCAAACGAAATAATTTTATCGGTTCCGTTTTAGAATCCCTCCAAAGGATGAGCTGGTAGTAAGCATTCCCTTTCTTCATCCGAATTTGACGATACATCTTTTCGATGTCCGCAGTAAAAGCATATCGATAAATTCGCCATCTTAACAAAATATCAATTATGTTTGTCTGTATTTTAGGTCCAACCATCAGATGTTCATTCAAAGATCGGCCATATACGCATTTTGCTGCTGCATCAAAGACAACTCTCATCTTAGTTGTTGTACTGGAGGACTTCAAAACCACATGGTGGGGAATAAAATAGTGGTATTGCGACCTCAAGACACTATCAAATATCTGTATTTCTGACTTATGCTTCAATTGAATGTATTCGTTTATGCACTGAATATATTCGCGATGTAGTGTTGTGTCCCCTTCTAGTCTTCGTTCTAAATGTAGAAACCTACGCAAAGCTCCTTGCTTCGAGGGACTAAGCGCAGGTTGACTTCCAGCCTTGAACGGAAGACGTACCTCATAGCGGCCATCAGGCAATCGATTGGTCGTTTCCACGTAATTCTTCTCACAGGCCACATCCCCTTCATTTTCCACCATATACTCAGGAGCCTCTTCTATCTCCCAAAATCTCCTCAATTGGGTGTCGAGGTCCAACTTTTGTAGAAAGCTCCTGACAAAACCGTTGGGCTCTACTGGCACTTTTCCCAATAAGACCCAACCCAGGTGAGTGTTCTGTGCCATTGGAGACAGTTGGTCCGAACTACGTCTGATCTCTGGAAGGATTATCTCCGGGTAAACATCGCTTCCGAGCAGCACGTCAATCGTTCCCGGTCGATGAAATTGCGGGTCCGCCAATGCAAGGCCATCCAGATGTGTGCAAGTCTTAAATGGCAATCTTTTGGCTGGGAGAAAACCTGTCAAAGACTTGAATATATAAGCACGTGTGGTGGTTATAAATTCTGTGTGGAGAGAGCCGAACACAATGTCTACTGATTTACGACAGGTGCCACTGTTAATCTTTCCCAACCCGGACACTTCGATGTAGGTGTTTTGTGTCGGCACAAACAGGGCTCGCAACTGTATATATTCCCCCGTTGACGTTTGAGCTTTTATCACAGCTGTGGCCAGTAGAACTTGCTGGCTGTTCCTTTGTTGTGTGTGGAAGTTACTGATGGTGTTTGAGTTAGAGGATGTGGATGGGGATGATGTGGAGTTGGGAGTGTGTGGTGTGGGGTCTTGTGAGATGTTGGGTGCGTGTGGTGTTGAATTGGCCGGAACGATGCTTGTTTCTGGGTTTTGAATATTTGTGTGTAGGAGGGAATGGTGCATCTGTTGACAGAAATAGCACCGAATATTGCTCTGGCACTGTTCTGTTGAGTGGCTATACGCCAGGCAATTTCGACAAACTCCTATCTTATCAACTGTCTGCGACCGCTCCATTATGCTCATTTTTAGGAAGCGTCCACACATTCGAATAGCATGCTGCCCCTTCTTGCAGACAGCACAACTGTATTGCTCCTTTGTCTTTGGCCGTACGTGAAAGGTGTGTTTGGTCGACTGCGGTAATGGGTTTTTCTGACCCTGTGCCTTATTCGACCCCGGCGGCACACTTTTCCGTTGTTGATCCACTATCTCCAGTGTTCTGTATTTGAACTCGTCTAAGGTTGGCAGTTCTTTGCTCGCACCCAGGCGTTCCTCCCAGGATTGTTGAGTGGGGGAAGGCAGCTTTTGAGGGAGTATGTGGATGACTATCAGATCCCAATGATCAACAGGAACACCGAGGTTTTCTAGGGAATGTAGGCATTCTGAGGAGGTGTCCAGAAGCCTTTTCAGTCCCGAAGCACTTTCACTGTGTACAATTGGTTGGCCAAAGAAGTACTTAAGCTGTGCGTTCACCAACATACGCTTTTGGTCGTATCGAGATGTTAGAATCGACCAAGCTTTCTCATAATTTCCTCGATCTATGTTTAGATGTGCCAATAATCGTTCTGCATCTCCTGATAGACTCGACTTCAAATAATGAAGTTTCTGAACCTCGGAGAGCGACTCATTTCGATGGATTAGCGCATCGAACATGTCGGCTCGCCAGTTTTGATACTTGCTTGCAAAGGTCGGCAAGTTTATTGTTGGCAAACGCAGCTCGCTTTGCACAGCGTTTTCTTTGACAGGAGCAGGAGGTGCAGCTACCTCATCGAGACAATCGAGCAGGTCAGTTTTGTAGTAGAGATAGACCTCTCGAATTTGATCAAAAAGTGTCTCGCACTGCTCACTGTCGGTTGCACTGACTGCGTTTTCGCTCTGTACTATACCTTTCTTGTAGATGTCCTCTAGAATGACAAGGCGACCATTGAGGTAGTTAATTGTTCCTCCAAAATGATAAGTGTGGTGTAGTGTGGAGCGGATATAAGAAAAAAGAATAATAAAACGAACGCACTTTGAATTAAATTTTGAATACAACGTATATTTTCCTTTGTTTTATAACCCCGAATATTCTCTATATACATACATATATATACATTTGAACATATTTGACATTTTTAAACCTTTCAAAACCATATTGTACTAGAGCTTAGTAAAACTTGACTTATGGTGATTTTACACTTTTTTTATTTGTATTTGTATTTATTTATTTAAAACAACATTTTCACAAAAAGATTAAAATCTTATAAATAGCGTAAGGCTTAAAGAAGAATTTAAAAAGATATGTATACGCGGTTATGCAGAAGGCAGATGTAAAAGATATATATTTATACAAATGAATACTATATTCAGATATCTAAATTCGAAAGGCGATGTTCGGAGGGAGACTAGGGTGATGACAGGTATTTCAGGAGGGAGGTTTTAAAAGGGCAGTGATTTTCAATTCTTCTTATTTCGATTGGCAGAGAGTTCCACTGACGGGTTTTATAAACAAAGAAAGTGCGTTCTGAGGCAGTGCAGGAGTATCTTGGTTGAATAAGCGGATGGGATCGCTGTGAAACTGGAAAGTCCAATTTCCTATAAAGATAGTCTGGTTGGCCAGTTCGCATTACTTGATGAATGCAGCATAATGCTTTGAATTTTAAATAGTTTACAAAAGAACAGCCAAAAATTTTTATAGAATGCTGTGATACGTGGTCATAGCGTCGAAGGTTATAGATGTATCGCGTAATATTGTTAAATATATCATTTAGTTTTCTTAAGGAGTTAGAGTCGGTTTTACAATATACTTCGCAGCAGTACAGCAGAGTAGGCAAAAGAAGAGTTTTAGTAATTAAGGTTTTGGTTTTTATAGAGATGAAGTTTATCGAGACCCATAGAACGCGAATGGCGGCATAAACTTTACCAGCGATAGTATTTACGTGGTCAGACCAAGTAAGTGTGTCATTGAAGACAAGTCCAAGGTTCTTTACTTTTTCAATGTAGGTGACCACGGAGTCACCCAGCTTGATACACGGGAGTAGGGACTTATCTAGTTTAGTTCTGTTGATGGCTATTACTTTACATTTGGTCGGATTGAGGCTCAGATTGTTACTCTGTGCCCACCGCTGTATGCAATATAAATCGTCGTTCATTGCTTCTGATGCCTGAGAGAGTTTTTCAAGAGGGCTACTAATAAACACCTGAACATCGTCGGCAAACATTAAAACGGTGGAGTGTCTAACCGCCTGGGGGAGATCATTAATGTAGAGAACGAAGAAAAGAGGGCCCAAAATTGAGCCCTGTGGCAGGAAGTAGACATGAAGTTTTATCTCCAACAACCACGCATTGATGCCTTCCTGTAAGATATGATTGAAAAAGCTTAGTTGCAGTTGAAGAGAAACGAAACAAGCTTCTCAGTTTTGAGCATAAGATCGCATAATCGACTGAGTCGAAAGCCTTAGAGAAATCCTGAAGGATAAGTAAACTTACCTCTTTTCTATCCATTGCTTTACGTATCTCATCAACAATATTTAGCAGTACGGTCTTGCAGCTTCGATTTGCTCTGAATCCGGATTGAGCACCATTAAGGTGATTTTTTGCATTGAGAAACCTTTGTATCTGCCTAAAAATTGCTTTCTCAAAGACCTTGGACAAAAAGGGTAGGATAGAAATTGGTCTATAATCTACTGTACCGCTGCCCCCTTTCGGGACTGGGATAATTTTGGCTTTTTTCCAATCAACTGGGAACTCAGATGTTGTTAAGATGGAATTGTATAAATGTCTGAGGTATGGCAAGATAAATGGTAAAAGTAGCTTAACGAACCTGGGGTCAATATTGTCCAAACCTATGGCATTTAGCCGCAACAATGTCCTCATCATCAAGCAGAGTAGGGCTAAAGGTGCTATTCACTTCCTCGGATGGGTGACATTTCTTCCAGTACCCGTTGGATTAAGGTGGTTTGCATAGTATTTTTGTTTAGCCAATCTAACTCTATACACAACTTTATTCCGAAGGATGGAGTAGATTGCATGCAACTCGGGAATTCTGCACTACTTCCACCTAGCCTAAGCTATATCTCTCTTTACAATCAGATCAGTGATATAGCGATTCATCCATAAAGGAGCTTCGTACGTAATTTTCTTTCTGCGTAAAGGAACATAAGCATCGAACAATTTCTCAATATTTCCATTCAAAAACGATAGTTGATCGTTAACTGATGTGATTCTATCGATTCTGGCAAAGTCAATTTCACGAACGCCATTTAATAGACGACGTTGGTTAATCGATCTAAAGTCTCTAGATTGGAGAAGATGCGGTCATGTTTAGAGAAACCTGGTGTAAGAAGTTGGCTGTAAAGTAGTGCCTTTCCGGGATCATTAACAAAAAAAACATCGAGTAAGGTGCTAGAGCTGCTGGTGAAATGAGTTGGTGCAGAGAAGTTTACAGAAAATAAACTTAGAGAGTTCATAGAGCCGATGAATGGTGCAGAGGTGGTTTTATTCAGAAGATTGCAATTTAGATCGCCGCAGAGTATAACCTGAGAGGTAATACAGGAATATTGTTCCAAACTAACAAGCAGAGGAGTAATGTCTATATTTTTATTGGGCCTGTAGGCCGTGCAGATTAGTAGCTGCGATGAACTGCAAGTAATCTTCACAAAGAGATATTGCAGGAGGCAATCGGGGTTTGACTTATGAGTGACGTCACATCTGATGCCATCTCTTACATAGATTGCGACTTTTCATTTTCTTTGATATGGCAATTCCACACTTAAATTTAAAAGATTGTTTTTATTGTGAAGTGGAAATGGAGCAGGTGGACAAAAAAATTTATTAATTTAAATTTCGACCGAGAACTTCTTCAGGCAGCAATGAATATTCAGGTGTGCTGCTTTCTTCACTGTCCGTGTCACTTTCCAATAACCACTGTCATACAAATATTAACCATTTAAATTCAACAAATAAACGCAATTTACCTCAATAGCAGCTGCTTCCATCTCCAATTTGTTTTCAAATGTCAGATCTTTGACAGGACTGAACGAGGCGGAATGTCAAGCTGGCTATTCGTTGACCTGTAGTGTTTTATTATGTTTCGTGATCCTGAGTGGATCATGTGGCATAATAAAAAACACCTAATACTGCTTTTGCGTTGGCTTGTTTACGTTTGTTTATAAATGAGAGAAAATAAGAAAAAATGAGAGCGGTGAGAGTACGTAACCAAAGTACACAAAAGTCAAACAGATTGGAAATTTCTGTGCGTTGTCAGCTGATTGTTTGAGAATTTCGTATTCGGACTTCGGACACAAAAAGTGCAATTAATAACAAAAACATTATTTCAGATGTCTTTTGAAGAAAAATTAATTGGCTTGGTAAAGGACGACGAATTCCTTGTCATTTGTTGAAAATTGGTTGCATAAAATCCGTCGGAATCTCTGCAGAAATTAAGTTCGCGAACCCACCATCGTCTTGAGAGTTATTGAGAGTTTTGTCATGAAAACAGCTGATAAATTTGAGGTGTCACTTCAATGCATGCTTGAAGCATTTCTCTTGTAACGTAGAAAACGGTAGCACTAACACAGTATTGTGATATGGGAATTAACACTTTTTGATCAAATTCACACTCACACACACACACACAGCAACCAAGCCATCCATCCACTAGACACAAAGGGACACACTAGGGGGGGAGGATGTTGAACTATTAATATCCATCAGAATCAACGCTTGGCTACGCGACCACCCCATTTTACCCACTGGGAAATTTAATTGTGAAATGTCAAAATAAAATAAAGAAGTCACTCGCTTTTTGTTCACACAACCGATCGCATGAGTTTTTGATTTTTCTTGTATCGTCATTTGAGAAGTTCGTATAATTTTCTACATATCTCCTAATAAGTTCAACGACAGAACAAAAGACACCACCGTCTGAAATTCTACCATTTGTGCCAATGTCCACCATCAGAAGTTCGGAATTGCTATTTACAATCGTCATCACTACAATGCTGAATGTTTTCTTGTAGTTGAAATAATTGGAACCAAAATGCGGTGGCCTCTTTATTCGAACGTGCTTTCCATCTAGTGTTCCGAGGCAATGCGGAAACTTCATTTTTTTTTCCTTAAATTTGGCCGCTACCACCAACAATTCAGCCGAAGTGTTCGGTAGCTAAAAAATCTTAATCTTCTTTTCCTTTTTTTCCGGCGTCGTTATGGTCAGAAGTGTAGGACCATAACCTTCCCACTTAACTGCATTCCTACTGGTCCGCTTGTGGGGTCCGCCGGTTTGACCTCAGAAAGTAGCGGCAGGCTTCCCGGTTTGGGATTACTTCATCGCTGAGGCCAATCAAATGCTGGTGTTTTTGCATTTGTTTGCACCAATTGTTTTTCGGCCTGCCTTTTTTGCGTGTTGAAATTGGAACGTTGATTGATATAGCCTTTTGGACGGGGTTCAAAGGATCTCTCCTTTGAACATGGCAATACCAACTGAGTCGGTCGCGCTCTATCTTTCTTGTGATGGTTTCTTTTACGTGGAGGCTTCCTCGGATCTTTGAACTTCTAATTCTGTCACGCTTTGTTACTCCCGCTGTCATGCGAAGCATCTTCATCTCAGCTGCCGTTAATTTGCTCTCATACTTTTTGTGCATTGTCCAGCATTGTGAACCGTATGTGAGCGCCGGACGTACAACTGAAGTGTAGAGCCTTCCTTTCAGCTTAGGGGGCATTTTTCGATCACAGAAGATGGCGGAGTTTTCCCGCCACTTCATCCACCCTACGCTTACGCGATGGTTGATGTCGTCATCACAAGTTGCTTCTTTATTAATCTTAGATCCCAGATATTTAAACTTTTCACACTTGGGAAGCACTCTTCCATTCAAGTAAATGTCTGGAATAGGCTGATGAGGGTCAGAGAACGGGCAGCACAGATACTCTGTCTTCTTTGAACTAATACGATACCCGTGTCCCTCAAAAATGTCCACCCACACATCAAGTGCTCGTTGTAGGGACGCCTGATCATCACTTATAATAGCTCCATCGTCAGCAAAGAATAGCTGGTGCACATTGGGGTCCGTCACTTTTCCTTCAAGCAAGCAATCAAGGACTGCTATAAAGAGCAGTGGGCTGAGGACGCTCCCTTGGTGTACAACGACTTTGATTTCAAACTCTTCGGTGACTCCTGCGGTGCATCTTACTCTTGTCGTTGCTCTCTCGTACATGTCCATAATCACTCGCACGTAGGTTTCTGGAACTCCTTTTTGTCTTAGCGCTACCCATAAAAGATCTCTTGGTTGCCGGTCAAGGGCCTTCTCGAAATCAACCAACACCATATGCAAGTCCTTTGAAGAACCACGATGCTTTTCCATCATGATCCTTATACTTTGGATTGCATCTGTTGTTGATTTACCCGAGACAAACCCGCACTGGTCATCAGATAGTCGTATTATTTTCCGCAGTCGGCTATCTAATACCCGTTCAACGATCTTTATGGTGTGCGACATCAGCTTGACAGAACGGTAGTTATCACAATTTCGCGTATCACCCTTTCCGTTGTGCAATGGAAGAAGATAGCTTTCCCTCCATTGATTAGGCATAGTGTCGCCTCTCATAAGTTTGGAGATAAGAACCATGAGCCATCTAGATCCGATGTCTCCCATCTTTTTCCAGAACTCAGAGGGTATCCCGTCCGGCCCAACAGCTTTTCTTTTCTTGGAGTTTTTAACCGCGTACCGAACTTCTTCGACTGTGATGTCGGATATTTCGGCATGATTCGGGGCGGCTCTTGGAAAGTACACTCGGGGAAACTGTTCGTTCAGAAGTTCCTCGCAATACTGTCGCCATCTGTGGAGAATTTTTTCGTCTTCCACAAGGAGTTGGCCTTCAGCATTGTTGGGAAACGAATCTCCTGAGCATTTCTTCTTCTCTGGGCGGCTATCTTAAAGATATTTGCTCCTTTGTTCAAATTGCTTTGTCGAAGCTCCTGGGTAACCTGGTTCCTGTCAGACGCGGAAGACGATATTTCTTCCAACTCCTGATAGAAGCCTTCCATGGTTTTCGCTTTGAATTCGGCGCACTTTTTCTTCGCGATGCCTTCGCAATATCTATATACCTTTTCACGGCGAGCTTTTTACTCTCTATTAGTAGAAGAGCACTTTGACCAAGCTTGAAAAGCCATTTTCTTTTCGTGTATCACTGCTTTGGCTTCGTCTGTCCACCACCAGGTTTCTTTTGCGTGTTGGCAGGGGCCTTTAGATGTTCCGAGCAGTGATTTGGCTTTCTCCAGGCCAGATTGTTGTAGGGAATCCCACATGCCTTGTGCTCTGCACTCCTCATTACTGACCTCATCGATAATGGAAAAGAGGTAGCTTTCATGCTGGTAATAAAAGCTTCGCCTTTTCTTTTATCCAGCTTATACCACTTGATTCTCTCAGACACCTTCGTTTGCTGCTTTGACTTCTTACTCGCCTCCATAAAAAATTCAGTCAGGAGGAGATGGTGTTGAGGGGCGATCGCGTCTCCAGGATCACTTTGCAATCTTTAACTCGTGGCTTCATGATACCAAATGATAGTCTATTTGAGTTTCATTTCCGCCGCTGCTATAAGTGATCAGGTGCCGGCTTTGTTTGACAAACATGGTATTTAGCACTATAAGACCGTACGACTTGCACATGTTTAGGATATCTTCACCTGAAGAGTTCCTGGTGCCATATCCCAGCCCTCCGTGGTAGGCTTCATAGTCTTCGCTTGTCTTCCCGACATGTCCGTTTAAATCTCCCCCAACAAACGAAAGCTCTTCCTTTGATATGATTTTGACAAGGTTGTGGAAATCTAGCCAGAATGCATCTTTTTCTTTTTGTTCGCATCCTACTTGAGGGGCATATGCGCTTACGATGTTCCACACCTCACCATGCATCACCAATTTGAGAGCCATCAAACGGTCACTGGACTTTGAAATGGTTAAGATGTTGCCAAGTAGCTCTGCCGCAAGGATGATGGCGATTCCGTTTTTTCCCTGTTCCAATCCATAGTAAAACATCTTGTAGGCTTTTGTTTTAACGTCCAAGAAACGTGCCCGATTACCGGTGTTTCGCCATTTCGTCTCTTGTACGCACATGATGTCTACTCGCCTTCTAACCATCATTTCTTCAAGCTCATAGCTGCGACCACTCATGCTTCCAACGTTCCAACTCGCGACTCTTAAGTGTGGCTTACGCCGTTGCATTACTTTACTATCCCCCGGAAATCCTATAGCTCTGACCCGAGCATTGCTGCTCGTCCCAGGATTAGTGGTGCCTGGCGGGGTAGTGCTTTTCCTTTTAGCGTTTTTTTCCATAATGCTACGGTTTGACCGTTTTCTTTCTTCTCCTCCTTTTTTTGACACGGGAATGCTCCAGATTTTTTTTTTTTGTTTGATCTTACTCTTACAACACCGGTGATCTCCAGTCGTGTCAACCCACTGATTTGCATGCACACTTGTGGGGCAGTTTAATGGTGGTATATGTGTCCCTAGGCTCACCTTGGTGTTTTCTAAATTGCCTAGATGTGATTTTTGTTTACCTTTGTTTTAGTCGCCTTTACGACAAGCGAGAAGTATCGCTGCAGGGGTATTCTTAACCCGTTCCTGCACAGGTCTTAATATTGGTTTCAAATACTAATGCAAAAAGAATCAGTTGACAAACCTTAATGTATTACATCAAAACTTCATTGATGGGAGTAGCATGTCTCAATAATAATATTCCCAATAGCTTGTGGAGATACCGCTATCGAAAATTTCAAGCCTGCAAAGGAGTTTCCTGTTGCAGGATACCGCAGTTATTGCTAGTCTGACTTCTGCTGATATTGCATTGTTTCTTATTATGGTATCTTGTTTGTTATTTTGGCCTTTACCAAGTCCAACAATTTTCCAAATAGGGCATCATCCATCCTCATTTTCTTTTAGTTCTTTTAGCAGCCCTTCGTTCGAAAATTCGTCTTTTTTTAAAAGCCAATTTTTTGACCAAATTTTCTTTTTCTTTTTTGGTTTCATCTCCTCTTCCTCATTTTCGTACAAAAGTTCATCAATTATAATAATTGCAGTGATCTCAAATGTTACGTCACTCATTTCAAAAATTTGATTTCATTGTACTTTTGTCCCGCTTGTGTATTTTCTGTACCACGGCTACATACAGTAGAAGCGACAGTTGCCACGTGTGTAGTGAACAAACAAAACACGTTGCTTCGACGGTTGCCTCGTGTATACCTAGCATAAAACTGGAAATTGATATGACAACACAACAAGCGTCGCGACGAATTCCAATGGGCCTGCACACACGGGAGTAATTTTATCAGGAGTAAAACTGGTGTAATGCTCTGCTCTAAGCTTACACGGAATGAATTAATCCAACTGAAAAAAATGTATATGTGAACCTCGTTTCATTGTGTTAGTGTTTTCTCGTCTTTCTGACATTTCATTTGACAGAGATATTTCGCAAAAGACGTCTCCTCTCCATTTGGTTTATACAGTGTTCACTGCTTGTAGGGCAAATTACGATTGAGACGCAACACGAGACAAAAAACGTGCCGACTCGAAAAGTAAAGAGTTGTGTATGTATTAGTTTTGCGCTCTCTTCAACCACTCGATACGCGGTTGAAGATTTTACTCCGTTTCATACTTCACACTTCAGCTCCCTCTCCAATAAACTCAATTTTCAGCCGGTTGGATTACTCCCGTGTGTGCAGGCCCAATATCTTTAAGAGAAGATCTGAAATTAAACTTAGAAAAATTAGAAAAGCGAAATATTATTCAGAAGGTAAATCGCCATACAGAGTGGATAATTAATTTAATAATTGTCAAACGAAATAATAAATTGAAATTGGGAATATCCTTATTCCCAAGACTTGAATAAGGCTATTAAGAGAAGAAATCTGCAAACCAACACTTTCGAAGAAATATTACCGAGCCTAGCTAATGCAAGGGTTTCTACAACGCTCGATGCTAAAAATGGATTTTGGCAAGTGGTATTCGATCAAGAAATTAGTCTTTTAACAACATTTTGGACACCTTTCGGCAGATATTGTCGGCTAAGAATGCATTTCGGAATAAAGCCGGTTGTAAGCGGACTGGAAGGAGTAGAAGTTCTTGTAGACGATTATCTTGTTTACGGACGAAGCGGTGAGATCGAGAAGGCGTAGGTTGGGTTAGGCTAGGTTAAAGAAGGGGAGTGTGATGGTTTGGGCATCACTTCCACTCCGAGGCCAAAAGGCCCATTGTGAATCCCTTCATTTGTGGAGTACACATTTAACTAACCTGTCCTATCACCTAATGGCTGAAACCACCCCGTGCTCTTTATGAATTTTAGAAGATCTGATATATCTGCATTTGTCACGTCCGCAATTTCTGTAAAGAATCCTTGGCCCAGCGACGCTATGCGTCGATTCTGGACATCTGGCAAAGCAGATGTTGGATCGTCTCAGTTTCTTCCTCATCGCCGCAGCTCCGGCAGAGTTCGCTGGATCCCGAGTCCCATTTCCGGAGCATTGCTCCAATGGGACAGTGTCCTGTGATCACTCCGACGAGCATACGGATCGAGTTTCGGTCCAGCGCCAAGAGCTTCTTTGTTTCTCCGGTATTGAGCTCTGGACACGATGATCTTGTCGTGTAGCTGTCGTTTCTTGTAAGCCAAACCGAATTAATTGGCTTCTTTTATGATTATGTCATTTATGATCCGGTATAATGCGCTGATCGGTGGTTGCAATGACGTGTCCGCTTCGCTGATGTCCAGTTCAGACCCTTGCTTGGCCAATTCGTCCGCTCTTTCGTTCCCTGCGATTGAGCTGACCCGGGACCCAGCGACATTTCATGCCAGCCTTTGATCTCGTTATATAGGATTCTGTTGACTTCAGTGCAGCCTGGCTGTCTACGTAGATAGTGATATCCGATGGTGGGATATCGGTTACCTGTAGGTGTCTGGCTGCTTTCTCTATTGTTAGGATTTCTGCTTGAAAAATGCTGCACAGATCAGGAAGTCTGAATGATTCCTGTTTGTGGAGGGTATCAGAGTAGAACCCGGCTCCAGTGCCTGTGTCGATCCGTCGGTGAAGAGAGTGATCTCGTGGTCGTTGATTACAGCGTTTGATAACCACTCTTCTCTGTCGGGGAAAAGGATTGATATTCTGAGAGAGAAGTCATTTTGGGGCGAAATATAGTCGGTCGTAGCTGCGAGGCTACTAAAACCATGTTTCTTTCCCAGGTCGTCTATTATTCTGAGTATGGCCGCATGTCCATAGTTGGCTTGCTTCCACAGAGAGGACTGCCTTAGTCTGAGAGGGCTCTTTGCAGCGCAGCCTTTTATGAATGGATCCAGTATCATGTCCAACCCTGCTTGCGGCATGCTTCTCATGGCTCCCGTTGTACAAACAGCGGCTGACCTTTGTACGTTGTTGAGCATGTTCATATAGCTTTTTGTGCTGCTAGCAGTCCGCCAGATTAGGGCCCCATAAGTTAAAATGGGTCTGATGATTGCTATGTACATCCAATGAATAATGTACGGTTGCAAGCCCCATCTTTTGCCGAAGGTCGTTTTGCATGCATAAAAACCATTCAAGCCTTTTTTCATCCTCTCCTCCAGGTTCCTCTTCCAGGAGAGTTTGGAGTCAAGAATGATGCCTAGATACTTGGCTTCCGCTTTGAGTTTGAGTGGAGTACCCTCTAACTTTGGGGGAGCAAATACCGGAATTTTCCTTTTCCTGCTGAACAAGACCAGCTCGGTTTTCTGGGGGTTTATACTCAGACCGTTCTGTCTTGCTCACGAGGAGAGTTCCCTCAACGCAGATTCCATTAGTTCACTGATAGTTGGTAGAAATTTACCTTTTATCAAGATAACTAGGTCATCCGCGTGTGCTATTGTCTTTGTGTCTTTCTCCACGAATATTTTGAGAATTTTGTTAACTGTAAGAAGCCACAGTAGGGGGGAGAGAACTCCCCCCTGTGATGTGCCTCTAGTTGTCACTTTCCTTATAGAGCTGTGTCCAATGTCTGCATTGATAATTCTGTTCTTCAACATATTTTCAGTCCAGATTACTCGCACAATGGATTTGTCTACTTTTACATATGTCCTCTAGAGCTGTTATGATATCCTCTGTGTTTACGTTGTTGACGGCCCCCTCTATATCGAGGAAGGCTGCCATTGTAAACTCTTTTAGGTTCAACGAGCTCTCAAATTCACGGACAACACTATGCAGAGCACTTTCCACTGATCTGCCTTTAAGGTAGGCGTGTTGAGTGTTGCATAAGTTGTGTGAGTTGATGAGTCCTCTGATGTGTAGGTCAAGGAGTCTTTCCAAGGTTTTTAATAGAAACGACGAGAGACTAATTGGCCTATAGTCCTTTGCGGCAGTATGGACTGGTTTACCTGCCTTAGGTATGAAAATTACCTTTATTTCTTTCCACTGTGTTGGGATGTACCCCGCGCGAGTTACGTTGGTAACCCTCAAGGTTATATAAATATAAGTACATCACCCAGCAACCATCACCTATCCAAATTTAATCCCCACTCTGTGTTTTTGTGCGCTATCGGCATTGGCTTGATAGCTTCTTGTTCAATTGCCAGATCCTCCATTTGTTTATACGATGGTTAGCGTCTTTTCACATTTTGTTAGCTCCTCTATTTGTTTACGCTATGTGATGTGCAGCGTCTTTTTCCTAATTGTTGTCCCTCCTATTTGTTTACGCTATGTGATGTGCAGCGTCTTTTTCCTAATTGTTGTCCCTCCTATTTGTTTACGCTATGTGATGTGCAGCGTCTTTTTCCTAATTGTTATCCCTCCTATTTGTTTACGCTATGTGATGTGTGGCGTCTTTTTCATTTGCTAAACCCCTTGTTTGTTTATGCGTTTGGGTGAGAAGAAAAGTGAGTGATGCTTTGGTTGGTGGGTGATCAGCCAAGTCAGTTGGAGATCACAATCCAAAGTGGAAAGTGATCCTAATAATAATAATAAGAATATTAAATATTATTTAATATAGAATATAGAATATTATTGAATTTGAAATAAAAAAGTGAAACTTTAAATAAAATCGAGGTGTTTAAATTATAAAAATAGAATTTATAACTGGCGCAGTCGGTGTTAGGATAGCCCTGAATCAAATCTTAAGTGAATATCAGTAGCTTCTGAAATCTAGTGATTCGTATAGCACACAGTTTCGAAGGCAAATCGAAACTGGTAATTTTTAAGTTTTTGGTGCTGAGAACCTCTCCTACAGTGCAAAGTCCTAATAAAAAAAAAAAAAAAAAAAAAAAAAAAATTTTTAAACAACAAACAAGCAAAATAATTTAAGTTTGGTGCTGAAAACCTCTTCTACAGTGCAAAGTGCAAAAAGCAAAAAAAAAAAAAAAAAATAGAAACTACAAAAAATATCGAATTTGATAAATTGTGCGATAACAGTTGGTGCTATAATTTCTCCTGCTACGTGGGATAACAGCAAACGTCAACATGAACAAACATAAAAACAAGAAACATTCATAAATTAGTTGTTAATACATACATATGTATATGTACGTACGTATAAGCGTGTAAAAAAAAAAAAATTTATATATATATAAAAAATAATAAACATATTCGTATTGAAAATTATATCTTAATACATAAATACATAAATACATAAATATATATACATACATTTATATTAGTGCGAGGTAAGTCATATTGTTAAATATATCTAAAAATACCCATGCCTCCAGTTAGGAAAACTCTAATAAAGAGAGTAAAACCCACCAGTATCAAAAAATATAATAAACATATAGTAACTGATTTTGAAGAAAAATATTTCAAAACCACAGCCATGAATCCTGCATATTCTGCAAATTTAAATAACGGCTCGAACAATCTGAATGCAGTCAATAATACACTGGATGCTTTTAATACATTAAGAATTCCAGACGCTGTTAAGGACATACCGACCTTTGATGGCAATCCGAGATTGCTTTTCGATTTTTTACATAACGTCGAAGAAATTTTGTTGCATTTACAAGCTTTACAAGGTACTAGCTATTGCAAAGTTATTTTAAGGGCTATTCGCAATAAAATTGTAGGCGAGGCTAATGAGGTGCTAAATATGTATGGCACTCCCATAGAATGGGAGGAAATAAAAAACAATTTAGTACTTCATTATGCAGATAAGAGAAACGAAACAAGCCTCATTCGAGATCTTTACCAGTTAAGACAAGGTCAGGATAGGGTTGAAGCTTTTTACTCGAAAGTAGTCGAAATATTTTCCACTTTAATGAATCATGTCAGGGTACACGAAAGAAACGCGAACGTCATTCAAGCTAAAGAGAAACTTTTTAAAGAAATGTGTCTCAATACATTCTTATCGGGATTGAGGGAACCATTAGGTTCTACTATAAGGGCAATGAGACCCTCTAAGCTACCTGAAGCTCTAAGCTTTTGCTTAGAAGAACAAAACTGTTTCTATTTTCAAAATCCCCAACAGTATCAGAACAGAAGACAAGCAAAGTTTACACCTCATGACAGCCGTGGTGAACCAAATATAAAATTTATCCAACCTCCTCCTAGATCAAATATATACACGCATAGAAGCAGTTACCCTTTAACCACATACAGGAATAATGATTCCTCACATACAAACCAGTACAATAACCCTCGAAACATATCCAATTACTCTAGCCATTCAAAATTTAACAATCCTCCTAGATATGTTCCACCTCCTACCCATCAAACCCCAATAGAACCAATGGATGTTGCTAGTGGTAGTACAAGAAACATGACTAATTATACACAACCATTTAGGCAACAGAATTTTCATAATATTGAATCTAAACATTACGAAAATAGTAGGTCAGATAATTTCGAAACAGAAGCAAACTCTTTTCCCCAGAACTATTATCAGCATTTGGAATTTCCAAATTATCCCACTGAAACAGAAGTTGGCGACCAAAATTTTCCTTTACCAGCCTCCAAAAACCAATCGGATTCTTAGACGTAAAGAACTCTAATTCAAATGTGGATACCTTTTCACGTATCGAATTGTATGCTAACGAAACATCTGCATTAGATAGAAACACTCGAGATAATGACTCTATGATAAATAATATCGACTTGTCAGGCAATGTATTAACAATACATTCCATGACAAAACTATCTCCTTACGAATTACTTACAGGACACATAAATAAAAGACAACCTTTTCCTTCTAACGATGGGCTTAGAACGGAACAAGAATATCTTAGAAACCACATCAAAAACTACGAAAATTTAGGAAAATTAGGTCACAAGCAAAGTTTGAGTGAGAAACAACAATACATAGGTAAACTAAATGAATCTCGTAAATATAGACCAGAAGAAATAATTTTTGAATTAGACGATAGACGAAACAAAATAGCACCCAGATTTAATGAGCATATAGTAAACAAAAATAATAAAATAATAAAAGATACTTCCAAGCGTAAAGTGCATAAAGAAAAAATTAGAAGAAAGAAAAGGAAGAAAAAATAATAACATTGCAATACCTAGTCACCAATTTTACAGTGTGTTCGGGTAAATATTTATTAAAAGTAAATGAAATCAGTAATGCAGAATTCATAGACTAATGTAATTTTATTATTTCGATGTACCAGTATATACCACAGATCTGATTTTATCATACATTTTGGTCAAACCCTTTAAATTGCAGACTCACAAATATGAAAAAATAAAAATAAAACTATGTTATTAAATATATACCATATATAACGAATAATGTATTAATTTCCAATTATTGTAAATATTTATAAGTTAATAATTAAGTTAATATGAATTCTTATGTAATTATGTTTTCCGATTTCACACTAAATCCGCGTAAAATCGATTTTTCGGTGGGAGGAGTTACGTTGGTAACCCTCAAGGTTATATAAATATATGTACATCACCCAGCAACCATCACCTATCCAAATTTAATCCCCACTCTGTGTTTTTGTCCGCTATCGGCATTGGCTTGATAGCTTCTTGTTCAATTGCCAGATCCTCCATTTGTTTATACGATGGTTAGCGTCTTTTCACATTTTGTTAGCTCCTCTATTTGTTTACGCTATGTGATGTGCAGCGTCTTTTTCCTAATTGTTGTCCCTCCTATTTGTTTACGCTATGTGATGTGCAGCGTCTTTTTCCTAATTGTTATCCCTCCTATTTGTTTACGCTATGTGATGTGTGGCGTCTTTTTCATTTGCTAAACCCCTTGTTTGTTTATGCGTTTGGGTGAGAAGAAAAGTGAGTGATGCTTTGGTTGGTGGGTGATCAGCCAAGTCAGTTGGAGATCACAATCCAAAGTGGAAAGTGATCCTAATAATAATAATAAGAATATTAAATATTATTTAATATAGAATATAGAATATTATTGAATTTGAAATAAAAAAGTGAAACTTTAAATAAAATCGAGGTGTTTAAATTATAAAAATAGAATTTATAACTCGCGCACGCAATTGGAAAAAAATGCTTACGAGATGGGGTACAGTGTGGGTCTGTGTTTTTTGAAGCATCGCTGGCAAGATATCGTCCGGCCCCGGAGATTTAAAGGGTTTGAACGAATTGATTGCCCATGATACTTTATCCGTTGTGATAATCTTGTTTATTACTTCTTCGATTGTGTGAACCGTAGGACCCGTCGTCTCGCAGGGGATTGTGGTTTCAGGGATTTTACAGCCTGGGAAGTGGGTTTCAGTCAGCAGTTCTAGGGATTCCTGACTGGATTCTGTCCAAGAACCATCTGGTTTAAGGATGAATCCCGAAACGCAGGGGTCCTTGGATAGGATCTTTCTGAGCCTTGCGGCTTCGTTGAGATCCTCTATTGACTCGCAGAACTCCCGCCAGGATTTAGACTTTGCTGCTCTTGTTTTGCCTTTGAATAGAGTTCGGCTCCTTGTCCTGAGTTGCTTTAGCTCTGTGGTCCACAAGACTGCGCCTGTCTTCTTGCGAGCACGTTGCAAAGGACAGGATTTGTGGAAAGCCGTTTTCAGAATTCTCATAAGATTTTCGACTGAATTCTCAATGTAAGTTGGATCGGGGTTAGTGATTGCTTGTGGTGGTACTAACCTGTTGGCAACTAGGTTTGAGAAAAGATTAAGATTAGGTTTGAGTAAGATTACCACCCTGAGGTCTCCATTGCTGTATGTACCTAGGACAAAAATGTCTAAGCATTTCTTGGCGACTATACAAGTTCGTAGCTTACCTTCATTTTGTGGATAATATAAATTATATACCTTAGACCTTAATCCCTGAATTTTGTTCCTAAGGAGCCAAGGTTCTTGGATTAAGGCTATATCCACATCTTCCTGAGCATGTCGGTGGCTGCTTTGCAGTGGTGTAAATTAATTTGCACCACTAGCAGCCACCTTTGACTTGCCGCGTTCATTGGGGAGCCTTACCTTCAGGGTTCCCAGCCCGAACTTGATGCTGCCAGATCTGCTGCGGATGTGGTCGAGTGACTTTTGGTCAATGGTTACCATGAGGTCCTTTCCCACTCCGTTCTTACTCTTGGCTGAAGAAATCATTCTCCAACTAAGAGTGTCAAGCTCTTTATTCCGCTTGTCAATTAGCTACAATATGGACTCGTCCTTTACGGAAACCGGTGGAGGGATCTATATTGAAGCCAACGTGCGAAGCGGAAGCATCGAGCGAGGGATAACCTGGAGTTTAGCGTTCTCCCAGATTTCACCGCAATTGTCGATTGTGCGCTTTAAGAAGTCTAGGGACCTCTGGTTGTCACAACCGACGACTTTGACTCCTTTCTGCCTGCTCCGTAGAAGTTGATCTCATCGCTGTCTGCAGTAAGCATCGCTTCTAGTATTTTCGACTGTGAGCCACTTGTCGGATGTTATCTTCCCATCCGGGTTGGAACGGCCTACAATGGCCACTTGTGGACTCATGGGAAGGTTGAAGCTGGCTGATGTTTTCGACTTTTTTGCATCCCTTAGAGTTTCTTCCCCGGAGCGGCCCTCTTGACGTTCTGCTTCGATCCTGAGGCAGTGTCCTTTGGAGGTGCTCGGTTGCTGTGCGCTCTTTTCGATAATGGCCGGTTGTGTTGGCTGTTGTCAAGTCAATTTTGGGACGTTGGGTTTGATAGGGGACGTGCTCGATGGCTTGTTCTCTCGCCCTGTGTCCTTTTTAGCAGCGTGAGTGGAGGTGGGAGCCGATTTCTTCTCGAATTTGGCTACCTCTTCCTTGTGCTTTTTGATCAGGAGTTTTTCGCGCTCGGAGAGCGTTGAGGGGTCTTTCGCGCTCATCTTCCTGATATACTGCACCGACCTCTTATAGCTGCTTTTTGCTTTTTGGGCCGGTGTTTCTGTCTTGATCGTTTCTACAGGTTTGCCTGTGGCCTTAGGGGCGACCTTTTCTGCCAGCAGCTGGGCCTCAGTTTCAGAGTCCACTTGCATGGTGTTGCTTACCTGTGATTCATCGTCGGTAGCGGTACCAATCTGTAGTCCGTGAAGGAGAGCCCCGGTTACGCTGTCTGTATTGATCGCGCCTTTGGCGGTGGCAACCTGTGCTGTTTGCCTCTTCAGAGGATGCATTTTACTATTTTTGTCTGTGTTTTGTTTTTCCATATGTGATCCCACGAGTCGCGCAGGAATGGATGGTCGACCTGTAAGAGCCCCGCAGTATACAGGCAAGGCTACTTGATCCAGGAGGGTGCCAGGTATTCTGGATACACCATTAGCGACTGGGCTATTATTTAAACTGGGCCCCCAGCCTGGTTGACTCTCGGCACGGTACGGTTTACACCTTAGTCCAACCCAGGGGAAGGGAGGGGAATAGATGGGATACCCGGGGAAGGGAGGAGGAGGTGATGGCTGCAGCTTAGCTTCATGTCGCGTCATAGGGAATTCATGTCCCACCATAGAGAGTGAATTCTCAAGAGTCATTGACATTTACTGAGTCTTCGCACCGCGACAAGGTGTGCAGCCAGGCGAAGGTAGGAGGCTGTAAAGGACCACAAACGGAATCTGGAAAAACTGCTCATAAGACTTCCAGAAGCAAGCTTTTAAGGGTTTTCATTATCAGCGGACGGACTAAAAGTTGATAGAAATAAAATGAAAGCCATTGTGAATATGGAATGCCCAAAAAACGTTAAAGAAACACAATGGTTCGTAGGTTTATGCACATATTTATCGAAATTCATGCCGAAAATTTCGGAAGTTACCGAACCACTAAGGACATTATGTCAGGGAGGTAGCAAGTGGCGCTGGGAGAATTCACAAGAAATGGCGTTCACGAAGCTGAAAAGGTAATAGTAAATGCTCCTATTCTGGAGTACTTCGATTTTAGAAAGGACACGGTTATTGAATGTGATGCAAGTAGCATTGGATTGGGAGCTGTCTTAAAACAAGAAGGACATCCTATGGCATATGCGTAAAGGTTTTTGACTTCGACGGAGAAAAAGTATGCCCAAATAGAGAAAGAGTGCTTGGCCATCGTCTTTGCGTGCAAACGTTTCGATCAATATATCTGTGGGGAAAGTCAAGTTTCGACAGAGACTGATCATCTGTCACTGCAATCCATATTTAAAAAATCGCTGATTAATGCACACAGGAGGCTAAAACGGATGCAGCTCAGTTTGCAGCGCTATAACTTGAAGGGCGACAATAGTATGGGCGGAAGATCACGAGTATTCTGAAGAGGAAGTTTATCGAGTACAGGAAATGGAAAATACACTATTACAAATTTCGAAAGTCAATCCTCTTGACAACTTACGCATAAGGTATTCCCGCTTGCAATGTGTTAGGGGGGAAAACATGAATGATGAGGATTTATTGGTACTCAAAAGGAGTATATTTAAAGGATTGCCAAATACCAAGTCGGATTTAAATGAAATAGAATGTATATACTGGAACTACAGAGATGAGCTGACCATTTCGGACGGAATTATTCCTAATACTTGTTCTACGAAGCTTAGGAGATTTTGCAGAGACTTCACAGCGGCCACCAGGGCAGAGAAGCGTACTTAAAGAGAGCTCGCAACACAGTATTTTGGCCAAATATATCAAATCATATTAAACAACTATGTTCTAACTGTTATCTTTGCTTGCAGAATTCCAATCGCCAAACTAAAATGCCATTACAATGTCCTATATTACCGAGCTACCCTTTCCAACGCATTGGCATGGATCTGTGTGAGATGGAACAAGGAAACAAAAAAATTATTCTCTTGCAACATTAGACTACTATTCGGACTTTATCGAGGTGGATAAACTCGAAGAAGCGAATGTTAAAACCATTATAAGCTGCTGCAAGAAAACTTTATTCAATATGGTATTCCAGAAATTGTAGTTACTGACGGTGGGACTCCATTTGTGAATGAGCACTTAGCAAACTTTTCAGAGGAAGGGGAATTCCATCACACACGTACGAGTAGTACACCATATCACCATGAAGGACACGGTAAGGCAAAAGCAGCTGTAGAAATCTTAAAAAGGTTGTTAAACAAAGCCAAATATGCAAAACAAAACTTTTGAAAATATTTGCTGGAATGGCGGACAACAGCAAATAAAATGTACTCGAGTCCTGCTCAAAGGCTAATGAGTAGGCACCTGCGTTCAGCTATTTCCCTTACAATCGATCAACTAAAACTACACGACAGTCGAGTTGAAGCTGTTAATTGTGTTTTGAAACTGCTCCGTATTTAAATTTTAAAAGTGCGTCTAACAAATTAATATGCATATAGTGTTGAAAATTAGAAAATTAGAAAGTAAAGGCAGTGACAAATTGGTTTTAATAAATCTGAATTTATCTCGTGTGGAAAATACGAAAAATAGCTTCCAACCACTTGTGTCGCTTTGTTATAAACACATCTCCCCTAAACTCTTTTCCTCTTAAAATGTGGTAAATATGCATGTATGTAGTGAGTGTTTTGTTGACCTCCCTTCCGAAGGAGACTTTGTGATATGCCATCGATGAGATCGCAAAATGCATTTTGCGTGTATCACCATCTCGGGTAATTCTATTGCAAAATGTCCGTGGCTAAAAAGGAGGAATGGAGATGTGCTACCTGCAGAAAAGAGATTAAAACTTTCGTGTCAGATGACACACAAAATCCTGCACCAGCGCCTACAGAAACCAGAACGAGACGTGCGTCTTCGTACGTCTTTCCTCGTGACACCCTGAAGTTTTAAATGAAGTCCAGGTTCGTAGCGACAAAACCCGTTACAAACAAACTCTATTCGTGAATGCTTGTGAGCTCATTTCATTTTACCGCAATGTACTCCCGCCACACACACTCTTGGAATTAGAACAATATGCGTGATTGTTGACAGAATTTTGACAGAATCCCGGGTTCCCACCTGCCCGCCGCAGCTTGTAGGCAAACGTCGGCAGCCATTTTAAGTGGTACGTCTCATTGGTGGTTTCTGGGCGCCTATGACTCCACCTCTCTCACCACCGAAGAGGACGCGGAGTGCTAGTTCCCCTGACGTCTCTGGAAATCTACTCATTAAACAACAACACAACAAAACTAAGAGATGGAATCGATGAGAAGAGAATTGTGCGACATTAAAACCAGCTGTGAATTTATGGCAAACAAACATGCACAAATTAACCAGCACATGACAATCAACAACGAAATTCTGCAATAATTTTCAAAAGAATTGAAAAATAAAAACAATATAAGCAAAGATCAACAAATAATTTAATTAGAAATAAAATGTGAATGCACTAGATCAACTCCTTAAAAAAAAATATAGAAATTAAAAACATCTCTCCCATGCCCGACGAAAATCTAACCGAAGTCATTAAAGCGGTGGGAAACACATTAAACTGTGAAATAAACACAGCCGATGTAGCCGACTTTTATAGAACCTAATTATCACTAATTATGCATGCAAAACAAAAATGATAAGGAATGCGAAAACTATAGGACAAATACAACTCAAAAAAGTGGTCAAGGTGTGAACCGTAAGGTCCACACGACTAACTTCCCAGTGAGAAGGATGAAAGAACTTTTTTTTTTTTTTATTATTATTTATTATTATTATAATTTTAAATTTATTTAAATAATATTTTTTTTTTCATAATTTTAACCGTGGAAGCTTTGGTAAAGGTAAACACCTCCGCCACCTGGTCGTCCTTTACCAAAGCCCCGACCTCCTTCCCATACTGTTCCGTGATTGCCTCCACCTTTTCCTCGGCTTCCTCCACCCCTTCCTCGGCCTCCTCCACCTCTGCCCCGAAATCCACCACGGCCGCCACCTCGTCCCTGTTTTCGGACGTGGCCACCATGTCCCCGGTAACCTTTGTTTTGACCCCTTCCTCTTCTGTCCTCATCTTTTTTTTTTTTTTTTTTTTTTTCCCCCTCGGGAGTGGTGGGAGCCACCATTTCTACCCCGTTCTGAAACAATAATAGTAATAAACTGAACACATCGTATCAGAATTTCTTTACTTCAATCACTACACAACAATATTAAAAACAGACTACACAGCTGACACCACAAGTCTATTTTTTTCCTTATGTCCAACTACATCGATACCAGTTTGTTAATCATATCTGCAAGAATTTGATTATCTCCAAAAAACATGTTCGTAGTGGCTTGGTGAAAACAATCAATGAGGATCTCATGACATCAGTCAACCTATCCACAACAGTTACAATTGAATAGGACCACGACATATTTCAAAAACTCAACATAACGTAAGACGTATCAGAATATGAAATAACAATATTTTTTAAGTCTAATTCATTTATGACTATAAAACAAAAAAACCATAGCTTCACCAAAAGCTATTTTACTGTTAACAACTTCTACTTACAACCGGGCCTTCAGTCATCGTTTATTTCTCAATTATTAAACGTGCATCATAATAGTAGTTTCCGACTGTTCTTTTCAACACATTTTTTTGTATGAATTACATAATAATAAACCAACCTTTACTTGCAAAAAGATTGTTAAATTTTTTGTATCCTACGATATCATTACATACACTTTATTGGAACTATTTAAACTTTCTTTTATTATAAGCAAAAATTTATCGACACTATTCTCTAAACGTTATCAATAATATCCAACTGTTACAGACAATATTAATTTTTTTTAACTGAATTCAATTATTATGAACAATATTGTTACTTACAAAATTCAATTGTTATCAATAATATTCAATTGTTATCAACAATACTCAATTGCTATCAACAATATTCAATTGTTATCAACAATGTTCAAATGTTATTAACCATATTTAATTGTTATTAGCAATATTCAATTGTTATTAACCATATTTAATTGTTATTAAACATATTCAATTGTTATTAACAATATTCAATTGTTATTAACCATATTCAATTGTTATTAGCAATATTCAATTGTTATTAACAATATCCAATTGTTATTAATAATATTTAATTATTAAAAGCAATATTATATTATTAATTGCTATAGCCTTACCGATGCTATACATACTTCCAAACCTGATATAAGTTTAGAGTTGTTGTTTTTTTTATAACTTTAATGACATTTTTCACAACTCCGATTGCATTTTTGCTAAATTACTCAATCATAACAATGTGAATATGAAGGTATCTAAAATCTGCATAAATAAATTGTGCACTTCATTCATTTTAAAATTCAACTTGTTAGCCTTTTTTCTTGGTTTTCTCGTTAAAAAAAAAAAAAAACGGCTGGACCGATTTCGCTGATAATTCTTTCAGTTCTATGTCATGTAATTACGCGTCTAATGTACCTAGTCCCATGTTAATATCATCTTTGGTTCTCAAGATAATCGAGACGAAAAATGATTACGAACACACATACACACATACGTACATACACGTACATATACGTACATACATCACACACAGCCATCTCTATAAAAACGTTGGATTTGGACGTTTGCCTACAAGCTCGGGCGAGCACGTGGGTACCTCAAGTGCTGTCAAAAGAACATGTGGGTACCTCAAGTGCTGTCAAAATTTTGTAAACAATCACGCACATTGTTATAATTCCAAGAGTGTGCGTGGCGGGAGTACACTGCGGTAAAATGAAATGAACTCACACGCATTCACCGATAGAAGCTCGTTTGTAACGGGTTTTGTCGCTATGCACCTGAACCTCTGTCAGACTCTCGTCAAAAATTCAGGGTGTCACGGGGGAAGACGTACGAAAGTCGCACGTCTCATTCTGGTTTCTGCAGAGAATGCAGCTGGATATTTGTGTGGGAGGCTTCCGGAAAAATATTTGCAAAAAAAATGAAAGCGGCAAATCCATACATATAGGCTCTATTAATGATATAAACAAAATCTTATCTAACTAGTACAATAACAACACGAGCGCTTTAGAAAATCAAAAGTCCAGAACAACATATGGTGGAAAACCTACATATATTAGTATTATAGTAACACTGACATCGATTTTAGGGCAATGAATGGTTTTACCGGCATCGATGCAGAGTTTGTAAAAAATATTAATTTTTGTTGTGTGTGTTTCAATATTAGATCAATAAGAAAGAAGTGTAATGTTTTTCGAGCAGAAATTGAATGTTTTTTGAAATATGTACATAGATGTCATTGTTCAAATGAAATTAATTTAAAAGAATACGAATATGAATTTTACTATATTAATGGATATAACACTGAATTCTTTAATAGAAATAAAAGCAAAGGCAGTATATATTAAAAATTATATTCGGTATGCAAGAATTAATGATGATACTGAATTCTATGAAAATGTACAAATAGAAATAACATCAAAAATGGAAAAATATATTTTCACGCAATCTATGTATTATATATGTCACCTCACTGGGTGTCACTGAATTTGTGGAAGAATTTGTATTTTTATTTGTATTTATTTACTTGAGTAATGTTTCCCAGCAAGATTCGTATCTTATGGGTGAAACGCTTAATCCATGTATACATTTCTGATTTTAAGTAATTTAAATTTAGCTAAATAGTTACAAGAATGTAAGACATAATTTTATTAAATATTTGGGTGAGTTTATAGGTTTAGGTGTTGGAAGAGTAAAGTTTTAAATTTGTTGGTGTTTGTGATTCTCTAAAACGCAATTGGCAGCGTGTTCCATAACAATGTAGCATTAACAAAAAACGAACGTTTTGATTGAAGGCAGTTGAATCTTGGTCGAATAAGTATGTTAGTGCGATTTGAACTGGGGAGAATGAGTCTGTTGTACAAGTAATTCGGTTGACGAGTTAGCATTATGTTGTGCAGAAGAACAATGGATGTGAATTTCACGAAATTGTTGAAATTAATTCCAAGTATTTGTCGTGCATAAGAAGAAATGTGATCGGAATATCTTAAAAACATATCTGGCTAAATTGTTAAATATGGCGTTTAGTTTCCGTCTGGTGTTGAAATCAAACTCACCGAGCACCTCGCAACAATACAATAGTATGAGTAGAAGTAGAGCCTTTACAATGAGCATTTTTGTACTGATTGGTATACAATTTTGAGTTGACCATAACAGGCGGAGGCCATTATAAATTTTTCCTACAGTAGTTGTCACGTGGTCTGACCAGGTTAACGTGTTGTTGAAGATGACTCCAATATTTCTAGCTGTCGTAACGTATTCAATAGATTACTTTGTAGTAAAATTCGGGGAAAATCTGAAGTATCTAACACACGTTTGTATATACACAGCGTCTTTTTAGGATTGAGTGATAAGTTCTGTTTCAATACCCACTCTTGGATTTTCTGCAAGTTTTCGTTTATACAGCCTATACCGTTTGAAATATTGGCCACCGGACAGCTTAAGTAAAGTTGTACGTCGTCGGCAAACATATGCATAGAGCAATGAGTAACGCGCTTCGGAAGCTCATTGATGTATTTTTTTTTTTTTTTTTTTTTGTTGGAGGCTTCTACTATCTGCTGGAGCACTCAGACACAAGTACTGGTCCATTGTACTACCAGACAGACACCTTGTCTTTATTGTATTTTCCCCGTTGTCCGGAGAAAAGTGAGGAGGGGCTTCAGTGATGTTGAGCTAAGAGATTCGGTACCCACCACGTCGGCCCCAAGGGTGCGCCACCGTGCACGAGCGAAGGCGGGACAGTCGCAGAGAAAGTGTTCCGCTGTGTCGTCCTCCTCGCAATAAGCAGCACAGGTAGGCGTCTCACTGATGCCAAGCACGTAAAGATGCCTGGCATAAGTGTAGTGGCCCATAATGACGCCCGTTAGCCTTCTGCAGTCATTTCTCCTTAAGGATAAGAAGAATGTTGCGGACTTTTTACAGACGTCAGGGGGTACGCGCTTAGTCATCCTGCATCCTGGATATTCCCTCCATCTGCGACTGTGTACGTTAAAGACCCAGTCATTGATGTCAGATTTAACCGTTGAAGCTGGTAGACCTAAGGCGGGTTCAGGCCCTGAGAAACTCTCCTCTGAGCCTTTTCTAGCGAGTTCATCGGAGATCTCATTTCCTGGGATTCCAGAGTGACCTGGAACCCATACAAGCCTAAGTCAATTAAGTCTTCCGACTTTGTTCAAAAAGGTCTTGAGTTCATGCACTAGTTTGGAGTTGGACAGAGGATTGGATACAGCTTTGAGTGCAGCTTGGCTGTCACTGCAGACACATATGCTCTTTCCCCTCCATCTGTGTTTCACAACATAGTGCATGGCCATTAGGATTGCGTAAATCTCCGCCTGGAAGACAGACGCATATTTTCCTAACGAGAAGTGCAGTCGAATATTTTCGCGCTCGAAGAAAACTCCAGCCCGAACTCCAGAAAACCCGACCAGTCCTGGAGCAATCTGTGAAGATGCGAAGACATTCTATTCCAGGTTCAGTGTCTGGCCAAAGCCAGTCCTGACGCCAAGGAAATGTGACTGTGTAGTTACAGCGCAGTAGGATGGCAGGGGTCATTGCGTCAGAGGGCATATCCATGAGACAGTGGTCGTAGGATATTTCTCTCTCAAGTACACTTTCACTCCACCAAAGTTGTACCAAAGACCATTCCTCTTTAGGCGAGAAATAGTTTTCAGTGCACACCCTCTGATATATATGTCAAGGGGTGGAAGGTTCATCATAGCATCTAAAGCAGCTCTCGGTGTGCTGGGGAAAGCCCCCGTGCAACTGAGGCAGACCGCTCTTTGGAGTTTGGTGAGTGAAGCCACAGCGTGTTTTCGTGTCAGCCTGCTCCACCAAACAACCGATGCATATGAGATTATCGGTCTTACCATTGCCGTGTAGATCCAAAGGACCTTTTTCGGCGATAAGCCCCATGTTTTGCCAAAGGCACCTTTGCATTGCCAGAAAGCTGACAGCTTTGACAGTTGGTTTTGGACTCAACATGTTTTGACCAGAGAAGTTTGTTATCAAGAATGACTCCCAGATACTTAGCTTCCTTGGATATAGGGATGGGAATGCCTTTTAGCACCAGCTGAGTAATGCCAGTTGTTTTCCTCCTTCTCGTGAAGAGAACGACATCGGTCTTAAGAGGATTAACCGACAGTCCATTTCTCGTGCACCAGTCTTCGATCACGTTTAGCGCCGCCTGCGCTTTGAGACAGACATTCGCTAAACATGAGCCGACAGAGAGAACAGCAACATCATCCGCATAGGCCTGGACATAGATCCCAGAGGCATTGAGAGCATCTAGCAGAGAGTCGACCACCATGCACCATAACAGCGGAGACAAGACGCCACCTTGCGGGCAGCCCCTGTTTACTCCAGACTTGACACAATGTTCGAGGCCTGCATCAGCGATCAGTGTCCTGTGCACGAGCATTGATTTGATCCACAAAACCATGTATTTGCAGTATTTGCCACGCGTGACGCAACATACCAGCTACGCCGAGTTGTTTTCATCGCTACAACCGCAGTATCCAATGAGGGAGTGTGCAACGAGCCGATGACAGTCTGATTTCCTGGAAAATGGGTCTGAAACAGTAAACTAAGAGTTTCTGCTTTAGACTCGGTAAAGGTACCATCAGACTTTCTGAGTACCTCCAGCCTTGTCGATTTTCCTCGTTTGGGGACTTTAACCAACTTGCTGGTCGCGCTCAGGGATTTGATCTCTTCGCAGAAGGACTTATAGGAATCATTCTTCGATTTTCGAATAAGCCTCTTATATTCCTTCTGCTTCGATCGATATTTATTCCAGTCATCTTCCGAGTTCGATTTAAGCGATTTGTTCAGAAGACTTCTGGCTTCCCTACGAAGCCGTTGGGGCTCAGCATTCCACCAGGGAACCGGCTTCCTGTTGGGAGGTTTTTTGACAGGACATGCGAGTTCAAAACATTTGGTGATGGCGCTGTTCAGGTTATTAACTGCATCCTCCACCGATTGATTAGTTTTGAGTCATTCGTGTATAATGAAAATAGTAGTGGGCCAAGAATGGATCCTTGAGGAACTCCTGCCGAAATCATAAGGTATGACGATGTTTGGTTATTGGTTGAGACACATTGTTGTCGGCCAGATAGATAGGAAAATAAAAGTTGTACAGCCAAATGAGAGAACTTGTAATGTGTTAACAGTTTCCTACACAGCACATGATGATTTACTGTGTCAAATGCCCTAGAAAAATCCAGTAATGTTAGAAATGTACAATAATTTGAGTCCATTGCCAATCGTATGTCATTCACCACACAGAGGAGTGCGGTTTTGCAGCTTCGTTTAGTGCGAAACCCGGATTGATTATTACACAAGAGCTCATTTCGACTTAGATGAGCTTGCATTTGTTTCAGTATTGCCCTCTCAAATACCTTAGAGAAAAATGGTAGTATGGATATAGGCCTATAGTTGGTGCAGTGCGGTGTGACGTTTTCGGTACAGGAAAAATTTGGCAATTTTCCAGACTGGCGGGTAATCGCAAGTTGTAAGAATTGTATTAAATGTATGTGTTATATACATAAGTATGTAAGGAAGGATGACTTTGGTAAATTGAGGATTAATTTCATCAAGGCCTACCGCGTTTGACTTTATTGTCAAAATGGCATCGACTATATCCTCGTCTATGAGGTGAATGAATCTAAAGCATGTCTCGCCTTCAAATTCGTGCCTGTTTTGCCATGCGAGGGATTCAAACTGTGAACTAGCACTTTGGGTTTGTAAGTTGGAGACTGCCGCGAAATGTTGGTTTAGAAGATTACAATCTATATCGACTGGTGACGATAGATATTTTTTGCCAAATCCCATTTTCCGAAGCTTGCGCCATAAAACTTTGCTATCTTGATAGTCGTTATTTAAAGTACGGTCGAAATAGCGACGCTTCGCACTTCTTATACGGACAACGACTGAATTTCTGAGATGGCGATAGGTGTTATAATGCTCTTGCAATTTGTAGCGCTTCCATCGAGAGTAAGCAATGTCACGTTTTTTAATAAGTTCGTGTAGACTAATATTGAACCATGGTGGAGATTTATTCCTCATTACTTTAGAAATTAAAGGCACATGCTGGTTGAAAAGCCTTTGTATATTATTTTGTATAAACAAGAGTTGGTCATTGGCCAAGGGCATGTGAAAAACTTGTTCCCATGCAATGGCGCTTACATCTGAATATAGATCATTGTAATTAATGTTCTTGAAATCTCTATATCTAAAACTAATTTGATCTGTTTTCAAGTGCACATCGTATGATAGGTACAGCATATCATGCTTGGAGAACCCTGGGGCAGCTAGTTGAGTATAGAGTAAAGCTTGAGTTATGTCATTCACAAGAAAGATATCCAACAAGGTGGAAGAATGAGTTGTAAATTGCGTGGGTGTTGTCATGTTTACTGGTGTAAGATCCAAACTTTTAAAATTGCTAATCAGATTAGACGAAGAATTAGCAAGAAGATCATTATTGAGGTCACCACAGACAATTATACTCGGCGCAATGCATGATATTTCCTCTAAAACACCTAAAATATGAGAAATGTTGGTTTGCTTGTTTGGTCTATATACCACTCCTAGAAGAACACGGTCTGAACCCCACGATACATTGATGAACAGATGTTCGCAAGGCTCGGCGTTTGATTTGCGCACAAGTTTGCAGTTTATTTCATTTCTTACGTATATTGCTACACCTCCCCCTATTCGATCTGCTCTGTCCGCTCGAAATACTTTATTGCCTTCAACTGCATATGCACTGTCAGGAAACTTAGGACTGAACCGTGTTTCAGTCACACATATGAAATCGACACCAGAATCCGAGAACAACAGACGAAATTTGTCCAGCTTTGGCTTCAGGCTTTGAATGCGACATGTAAACCCGATTTCTGCTTTCTTAAAACACGAATCATACATTTAAAATTTTTATCAACGCTACTAAACAGGAACACGTCGCCGATACCAATGTTACAATTTGCCATGAAATACTACAAGTGAGTTTTTACGTGAACCATGTTCATAATCATGTAAAATAATCCAACATATCCGATCATTCTGCCTCAATGTATGCTACGAGAATCTACGACGAGGGACAAATTACGGAAGAAATGGCTATCAAAATAAACCAACAAAAAGTTAATCAGCTGATTGAGGAATTAGACTGGCAAGCTTTGTGTGAGGAACCTGTTTTTGAGCACCTGTACAATCATTTTGTGAACAAAATGATCGACATATACACGAAATCCACCAAAGTAACATACACAAAAAAACGCAAACATAAGACATGTATGACTCCTGATGTAGTTAGCATGTGCAAGAGGAGAGACACGCTCTATAGGAAGGCTATGAAAATGAGCACAAACATTATCAAAATGTTGTAAATAGAAATATTCCTATAACTAAGAACACTTTCTACAGACGAATGCCAAAAACGATCCTAAGCAAGCATGAAGTGTGTTAAATGAACTCTTGGGGCGAAAAAAGAGATCAATCGATAATATGATTCTAAATAATTTCCCCGTAGATACTAATCTAACGAAATTAGCAGAGAATTTTGCGGAGCAATTCGCTAATCAAGCAAGTAAAATAGTTCATAGATGCTCTCATAAAACTAGTAACCATGAATACGTACATCCCGCACAATCAATATATATAGAGCAAGCCACCGAAGAAGAAGTGAACAGAACGTTATGTTGTTTAAAAACCGACAAGGGAGCAGGAGCGGATGGTATTAGGTCAATTGATTTAAAACTAAACGCTTAACCTTTGGCTAAAATAATTAAAACGATCATAAACCCCAGTATAAACCAATCTTGTATTCCTAAGTTATTAAAAACATCGATAATACCACCTATATACAGAGGGGGAGTAAATAGTCAATAGGCCAATATATACATACATATACATATAATAAATAGCCATTTGAAGGCCATCACTAACTGGATAGTCTTACCAGATGTTACGCTGTCAGACCATAGATATATAGAATTCCAATTGAAGTGTGGGGTCTCTCCCTCGCAGCACAAGCGAAATCCGAGAAAGACGGACTGGGTGTGATTCAGAGAGGAGCTTGAGAAATTCACTCAAGCCCTGCCTAAACTCAAAACAAAGCAATTGGTGGAGGATGCCGTTCATAAACTGAGCAACTCCATCACCAACTGTTTCGAACTCGCATGACCTGTCAAAAAACCTCCCAGCAGGAAGCCGGTTCCCTGGTGGAGTGCTGAGCTCCAATGTCTTCGCAGGGAAGCCAAAAGTCTCCTGAATAGATCACTTAGATCGAACTCGGGAGATGACTGGAATAAATATCGATCGAAGCAGAAGGAATATAAGAAGCTTATTCGTAAATCGAAGAATGATTCCTATAAGTCCTTCTGCGAAAAGATCAAATCTCTGAGCGCGACAAGCAAATTGGTTAACCTTCTCGAGGAAAATCGACAAAGCTGGATGTATTCAGAAAGTCTGATGGTACCTTCACCAGTCTAAAGCAGAAACTCTTAGTTTACTGTTGCAGACCCGTTTCCCGGGATATCAGGGTGTCACCGGCTCGTTGCACACTCCCTCATTGGAAACTGCAACTGAAACGATGAAAACAACTCAACGTAGCTGGTATGTTGCGTCACGCGTGGCAACTACTGAGGCCATTGAATTTGCTGTGGCATCTTTCGATGGCTCCAGAAACATTCAACAACTATGGGAGAAGACATCCAAGATACACCATACCACAAATGCTGAATGACCTACCAACAAGTATGAAATATATTAGGAATTTAAAAAAACAAAAAAAAGTCTTAAAACAATACTTTCTCAACTTGAACTGTGTCACATAAAATATTAAATACTAAAATCCAAAATTTTTAAAAGTCGAAGTTAATTGAATTAAAATAGCTGAATTATTTGCATAAATTCCACAACTGACAAACTTCTAAAAATTAAGATTAAAGACTTAATCATCTGCAGATAAGCAAATATATGCAACTTAAATTAAAATTGTAACGTTTTTGAGAAATAAATAAAATTCAAAATTCAAATTCAAATTCAACATGCTTAATGACGTCCAACTAAAAATTGAGAAACAACGGCAGCTGAGTAAAAAATATTACGATAAAAGTGCACGAAACTTACCTGCATAAGAGTTTGGACAGGATGTTTATATACAACTGAGGCCTAAGGAGCGCAACGCTAAGTGGAGTCAAGTTGAATTTCTGATCGAAATGCTCTTGTTAGAGTCAATGGACAAGAGGAATAGACAACATATCAGGTCCCATAGCGATGGTGAGCTGAAATATCCGGAAAGCATTCAACAAAGTATGGCAGCAAGTGCTCAACACCCAACCGAACCAAAAGAATCAGAACTTAGCATTTGAGTCCTTGTATATCGGTTTCCAAAAGACAACGAAACTATGGATGATCGTGTCAAGAACTAGTCCAAATATCTTAGACGTTCATCCCGTGAAAGAAAACAGCCTAATCGTTTGACGTACCTACTAACTAGATAAGCCGTTACAACTGAAAATAATAATTATTTATTAAAATAAATACAATTTTGAATTATAATTTGTAAAAAGCTTTTTGAATTTATGTTTGAATTGAATTAAAATATACTTTCCGTTATGACTAAAAATATTCGAATTATGTTATTTTATTTTTTAAGTTATTTTCTATCGCCCTTAATGAATTAAAAAAAAAAAATAATAATAATTTAATCTAAAGAAAGAGATATGTTGTAGTATGTGTATACCGTACTTTGTGACACTATGTACAATACAATATATTTACTCAATAAAATCAATAAAGTAGGCTAGAACGACTCTCCGCCGCTTTAGATCTTGAAGAACAAAATGTACGTACCACTGGAACATCTGCTCAAACCAAAAGGAACCTTGTTGAACTCGAAGTGGCCATCCGGGTTAACGAATGCCGTATATTTTTTACTACTCTCTTTGATGTCCACGTGCAAAAATCCAACAGATAACAATATTTTACGACTTGTCGGCGTAATTGACGGAAATCGACACAAAGTCGCAACGAACCATCTTTATTTCGTGCCAATGGGACTGGCGCGTCACTGTTCGGAATAATCCCATCTCGTTTCCATTCCGAGATGTGCGTGTCTACGACTTCTTTCTCAAGGGAGGCCAAACTTTTTTGGTTTTTGGTAAATTGGCCTTTCTTCATCCAGAACGATTTTCATTTGCACGCATGTGTTTTCGGGGTACTTCGGCTAGTACTCGGTTATCATTTTTCGACTGGACTACGGAGTTTTGGCTCATAGATGGCTTTTAGCGTTTCTGATAGTTCGAACTCACCGCAGGAATTCAAATTTGTTCGAAATACTGTTATCTGCCTCGACCTTTTTCCTACAAATGATCGGTTGTCCGTCTTCGACAACCAGACATACTTCTGGCAGTAAGTCTTTAGCTATTAAAAGCGCATAGACCAATCAATTATCGGCCACAAAATGGCAAATCAAAGTATAGTACTTGCCTGAGATGTTCACGTTGATTTCCAATGCACGCAAGGTGTTAGCCGGCTGGCTGCAAAAGCGATAGTGATAACCCCCGGATACTGGATCTCACCAACACCCAGCTTCCGTCTGAAACTGTTGTTGTGAATTTAAACACCAACCGAAAGAACCATGTGAACATGACTGCGATCCACACGTATGTCAAATCAAGGTCTTAACTCATTTGTTCATTGTACTCAAGCCAGGCCTGCCACAGAGCGTCACAGGTTATATTAATTTTTAACCGATTTGTAACGTTTTCCCTTAACACAGAATAAACGCCCAACGTCAACATCATCATTTGTTTTATTTCCGCTCGGGCTCGAGCACAGCTGTCCTTGGCTAGTGTTAGATCCCTATACTCGTATATCGATGAGGGCCTGGAACTCTTGATCGTGCACCTTAACCTGAATGGTGGTATCTGGAACCATCAGTCCTTTGATCCTTACACTCGATGTCGGCCCGTTCTCCGAGCAGTTCCTTGCTATGTGTCCGAACTGGTTACACTTAAAACAACGACTACCTCTCTCCTTGTTGGTACAATTGTGGGAGTTTTGAGAAGGAGCACCACAATTCCGGCATCGAAACTCCTGGCCTCACCTTTCTTTTCTGTTTCCGTAATTCGTAAGTGATTTTCATGAAATGGAATTTTTGGAACGAGATTGATCAGCTTTCATGCGCTCGTATGACTTGAGTTCTACCTTCAGTTCCTCCAACGTCTTCGCATGGTAAAGGATGCTCTAAACTCTTCTTAACATCATCTGGAATGCGCGCTATGATGTACGACAGAAGCTGAGCTTCTTCTATGGTTCCAGTAGCCGCTATTTTCTTCATCTTATAAAAGTATTCAAGAAACGATTCACCATCGTTCTTAGTTCGAGTATTTTGTGGACGTTTTCGTGCTCCTGCTTCCCGAATTCCTTCAACAAAAATTATGCAACGAACTCCAACTAATGACAGCTTTCTCGGACTCTAGTGCTAACTTGACCGCACCGAATAACAACCGCCTTGAGTACAGAAATTTCGGCACGTCCCCCATCGGCAAACGCTGGATACACTTTCAAAATCCGAGACTAATGCTTCGACACTCTTCCCATCTTCACCACAAAACTTTTCTAATGCTTCTTCAACGTCTTTAAAAACTGAATAACCGAAAAGCGTTATGAACGTTTCCGATTTCCATTTTAGGAGAAGTCATCGTCAACGTGTTACTTACTATTCTTTTCCCCCTTTGTTTTTTAAAAAAAAGACTTCACTTTTCGCTTCCCGATTCTTCCTCGCGTTTCCTTTCGCTTCGTTCATTTCTTAGTTATTTGAAATTTTTAACATGCACGATTAACTCCGTTTTCCTCTTTTAACTCACTGATAAGTCGTTTCGTCTCAGACTTTCTTGTTATTCTTTTACTGTAAGATTTCTTAACTCACGTCTGATCGGCATTTAGAAAAAAGGCGCAAATGCAGAAAAAGCTACTGTATGCTTTCCCTTGATGCAGAACATATCTGAGCCGTCTTGTTTTCTTTGTTAGGACAATCGACGAAGAGTAATTCGATGCTGATGGACGAATCACTCCAAATGCCGATAGTTCGTTGACCTTCTCATTGACCACCAACCATTTTGCAAACATAAGCCTATACGGTTGCACACACGCGAGCTGCGATGAAGTGAGCTGAATTTTGCACTCGCCCAATTTTGACTCACCCAACTCTTCTGTTCCGTCTCGGCAGGTATCGACCAGGTCCTAGAACATCTGTCCATTAGCTGCGCCTACATCTCCGACATCTAAATCCGCAATAGATAGATTCCTTTTTCCCGCTTTCGGACACGTCTCCTCGACCGATAGCGTTTCCTGTGTTGCTTCTTGCATACCGTCTTTAAAAGACAACTCGCTATAAGATTTCTCTACTCTCACCTGCGACTGTTCTAGGAGCCTTCGCCTAATTATCATCGGGAATTGTTGGCTATTGCCCGGAATTACTAGAACTCACACCAGGAAGTTAGGCGGTCCCCAGCGTTCTAAAAAGGAGTAGGTGCTACCCATCATTACCTATACCAAGGCCACACGAGCCTATAGATCTCTGTATGTATGCCATTGGTGTTGGGATTTTTAAGTTCAAGTGTCAGAAACGCTACACTGTTCCGTGCGAGATACTAGAGCAACATCTTCTTCTTCATCTTTATTTATTACTTAACCCTGTTTATTAACGACATTTACATTTGTGTGTGTGGTGATATATCAAGAGCAACATAAGCAAGTTAAAAGCCTACTCGTATTGAAAGAGTCCACGACGAAGTTGCAGTGCATTTTTCGAAATTTTATATTTTTGCGTTTCCATTGGTGAGTGGATTTTCCCTTTAACTTTCGAGAGCTCCAGGGTAGTGCCTATTTTGGCTAGTTCGTCGCTTCATTATTACCTGGTATGCACATAACCAGCATAACGTTACAGCGCATCTGCTTGATATCTCATTTAGAGACATGCGGCAGTGCCTGACCAATTTTGATCTTTTTATTGGTGATTCGGGTGCTTTTATTGCCGCTTGGCTATCTGCGTAAATGACGATGTCTCTGTTGTTCATCGATCTCACAGAAAGCCAGTCGGCCTCCTCACGAATTCGTGATTCAGTTGGGAATATACTACAGTGGTTCGGTAGTCTAAAGGATTCTCTGATTTTTAAGGTCGGTGTATGGACACCGGCACCCACACCATTGCCTGTGTTTATTTCCAGTGCAATGCCTTTTATTGGAAATTCATTCCCCTCCCATTGTCGTCGGTTGGGAATTGTTGTTTTATAAAGAATCTTGAAGTCAAGGGTCGGAATTAAGTAGTCCGTGACTTTACTTAGATCATTGCTTTTGCGTAGAATACCAGGGTGCTCTCTTTCGGAGAACTTCCAATGATCCGATTCCTTAAGTTGTAGCGCCCATTTCCTTGTCTTTTTCCTTGCCAAAAAGACCCAAGGGTAAGTAGGTGAAGCATCATTTCGAGGCCGCGGTGGGGGTTCTTTGCAGTGCCCCTGTTATCGCGATGCACGTCATCCTTTGAACTCTGCTTAAAAGTATACAATAGTTAGATTTGCACACCAGACTAAGCAGCCGTACATAAGTATAGGTCTAACAATCGCGGTATACCATCAGTATGTTATATGGGATTTAATACCTCTTTAATAGGTGTATAGCGTAGTTGTTGCTTTTTTGATGCGTTTTTCCGCATTCAATTTCTAGTTGAGCTTCCTGTCGAGTATCACGCCAAGGTATTTGGCGTGGTCTGCGAATCTAAGGTAAGTCCCATTGAGTTTTGGTGGAGTGATTTGAGAGATCTGCCGTTTTCTTGTGAACATAACTGGCTCCTTTTCGGAGGGATTTATTCCAAGCCCGCAGTTCTCTGACCACTTGGCCAGTTTGCCTAGGCCTGTTTCCATTAAATCTCCGATTGTTGGGAGATGTTTCCTTCTGATTGCTAGTGCAATACCGCCTGCATACGCAATAACTTTGCACCCGTTGTCTTCCAGGAATAGGAGTATTTCGTTTACAACCAGCACCCACAATTGGTGTGATAGCATTCCTCCTTGTGGTGTACCACATTTACTGCCGATTTTCGGTAGCAGCCGAATTTCGGATGACTCAACCTGGTTGAAAGTATTTGTTTGAACCAAAGTGTTATAAAGGGTCCGCCATCTAACGTTTTTTTTTTCAAGTAGTATTTATTTCGTGAATGGTAACACTTAGCTCATGTCTGATTTGACAGATAATTAGTTTTATCCTTCCGCTGAACGAATATGGTTGTGTATACGCTTGAACAATGCTTCGCTAAGTGGGCCTGCGATCGACTTACAGAAGAGGCCGATTTTGCCAAAAATATCATCTTTTCAGATGAAGCTCATTTTGATCTTGGCGGGTATGTAAACAAGCAAAATTGTTGCATTTGGGGCACAGAAAACCCGCACGCATACATTGAAAAGCCGGTGCACCCAAAACGAGCCACTGTTTGGTGCGGAATTTGGTCCAGAGGCATAATTGGGCCATTTTTCTTCGAAAATGAGCAAGGAGTGGCCGTTACAGTCAATGGCGATCGTTATCGGGCTATGTTGAACGAATTTTTGTTCACAAAAATTGAAGAGGAGGATATTGGCACCATTTGGTTTCAACAGGAAGGCGCTACGTGCCACACAGCCGAAGCTACACTCGATGTTTTGCGCCCTGTTTTTGAAGATCGCATTATCAGCCGCAGAGCTGATGTCGTTTGGCCACCTCGGAGCTGCGATTTGACACCGTTGGACTATTATTTGTGGGGTGCCGTCAAAGATAAGTGTTACGCCGACAAGCCAGAGACAATTGACGCTTTAAAGGACAATATTCGTGAAGCCATTGGTGAAATACAGCTGCACACAATGGATAATGTGCTTAAAAATTGGATCGATCGTGTAGGCTACTACATGGCCAGCCGAGGCAGCCATTTGAATGAAATTATTTTCCATTATTAACCGGAAGGATTGTACTTTCAAATAAAAAAAGAAATTTGAGAAAATATTCAGTAGTTTTTTTTATAGCATTTTCAAAAAAAAAAAGAAGTTATTTGGCGGATCCTATATTACCAGTGTGTTATGCATTGATGCTGTCTAGTGGCTCCTTCAATATCGAGGAAGGCAATTATAGTGTATTCTTTGTTGGAAAGTGATTTTTCAACGGTTCCACCTCTCGTGTGCAGAGTTACTGAAGTCTACTGATCGCCCCTTACAATAAACATGTTGCTATTTCGAAAGCATACTTTTTGTATGTTTTCGCGAATGTATAGGTCCACCAGTCTCTCCAGGGTCTTAAGAAAAGAAGAGAGACTGACAGGTCTGTAGTCTCTTACAGTTGTGTTTGTGGTTTTTTTTTGCTTTTATTATAAATATAACATTTAGACATCCCTCCAGGGTAGTGGTATGTAGCCCTAATCTAGAATGAGAATAATACCAAAAGTCACGATACGAGAATGCCGTAAGCACGTTGTATCTCTACCGGGTAGATTCCATCCGGACCTGTAGATTTGTATAAAAAGAAGAAGAATGGAGGACTCGGTATGAGTTGTTCAAAATTGTAGTTAATAGCCTCAGCGTTGTCGGGAAGTCACCGTTGCGGTGCCATCCGGTTTATTAATTAGGACGGAAAAAGTAGGACAGAATCTTCTTCACTCTAATGGCCTCATTATTCTCTTCTGTTTCTGAGCAGAAAGTACGCCAGGATTGTCCTTTGCGCCTTAAGGCTGTCTTGTAGCGGCTCCAGTCCTCTGCTCTGTTTTTTTTTTGGTTTGTTGAAAAGCCGTCTGCTTTCCTTTCTAAGGGTACCACGATCAGCAGACCATAATGGAGGTTTGGTTCCCTTTGTTTATCTTCTACTTGGGCAAGACTTTGGAAGGGATTTTTTCCTAGCTCGTGTAACTTTAGTCGCCAGACGTTCAAAAGCTGCATACGACTTCAAGGGCGCCTTTAAAGTTAGCGTCATATTTATTCCAATTGATCCGTTTAGGATTCCAAAAGGATTTTTTAGTTGGGATCTCAAAGTTTAGATGGAAGCAAATGTAATGTTGATCAGGAAAAAAGTTTATTTTCCGATACTGAACAGTTTCCAACCGAGATATTGGAAGAATTGGACACCAAAGGTATATCTTAAGCTTCCTTCCTATTTCTTGTTTCGAATCGTGACCTACTGCTCCTATTACAAATAACAAGGTTTCAGTAATGTAAGTAGGCAATAGGTGGTGGAGGTTACACGTAGCATTGGAGCTATCTTTTAAGCCAAATGCCTCTTGTAAAGTGGCATCCAGATCCTCTGAATCAGAGGATAGGGTATCGGATTACTGCTGAGTTCTGAAGGAGGTTGAGGTGATGGGAATCGTGGCCATTGTCTGCCTCTGCCCTGTTCGTATACATTCAATTTTATGGTTTTAAGCCCATATCAAACTTTCCTTCCTTCGCTTTTAGTGGAGGGAGAGAATCTCTGTTCAGCAACAGGGTAACTGTTCTTTCCGTCTTAATGACCTTCCAGTTGGTAGTCGGAAGATCGGATAATTTGCCCCTGCAACAGAAGCAATGTCTCATGATTTGTTGGATTCCATGGGTATACGAGTGCGGGCCTCTGGCCTGAGCGGGATCTCGCCCTTGTTCACAACCTTCGGCTTGGAAACTTTCCACAAATTGTCCGCCGCGGCGACAGTGGCCTTAAGAAAGGATACAGCACTGTCATCGTCGCAGTACCGATGAAGCCAGCCACTATCGGTGAAACCAGGAAGTTTCTTTTCTGGGCTATTTTTGCACATGGAGAGAAGGCTGAGGTTTATCTTACCTACAAGGATTTTCCAGTGCTCATGAGTGATGTGGCCCTCCGCATGGCTCCGATCTATGATCACTACAGTTAAATCATCCCACAAAACTTCATTGAGAGTGGGCGCCGTGGCGGTGCTGTTATGCCTCTTTGAGATGGATGAGATTTCATCGTGAGATCGAGGCCTTTTAATTGCCCACCCTCTTCTGGCCCTCCATAGTTTCTGAAGCCCACTGGTACGAGTGAGCTGCGACCATCTCGTCCCCTTACTTTCCTTGGGGCCAATGTCGTAGCACGGGAAGCGTTTTTATTCTCAGTCTTCTGAATATTTTGGGGGGCAACCCCCAAGGGTTTTTGTTTATTTCTGTTAATCTCGTTAATTTCGATCCCACGAGTAATCCGGTGTGGAAAAGGTCGACCACAACATTGCCGGTGCTTCTGTTGCCGGGCCTTGCCAAAGCACCCAAAGGAGCTCGTTAGTAGTCTCCCCACTTAGTGGACTTCTACGCAACGTTGCGCATAGAGTCAAATTCCGTTGCTCGAAACAGATAGTCTGTCGTACCCTAATAGCAGTTCCTATCCGAATAACATGCTGATGGGCTCTCGAATGAGACTAGCAGGCATGAACGAATAGTCTTTTACCATCGTATATGACAGTGACGATTGCGGACTATGTGCTGTGATCACAGCACCTGCCAGTTGGCGGAAAGTGTAGATCATGTCCAAATGAGCCCTTACGATTACAGTAAGGCGCGTTGGCCACGCTTTGCCAATCCCCGACGAGAGCGCTCATTTCAGCGGCTCCTTTCCACCGTCCAATAGGAACCTGTCAAAATACGAGGTACCTCAAACAAATGGATGATATAATTAAGCAGGCGATGGACAGTACAATACCACGCCAACGACATAACGATACCACAAACATGTACGGAAACGCTACAATCAACGCACTGCACAGTCAAAAAAAGTAGACTCCTGACAAGACTCAAACTCTTGTACAGGCGGCTTACCGACAGGCAAAACTCGGGGTCGAAAAACATAAGTCACTAATTAAAAATCTCCAACAAATAATAAAAGAAAATTACAAAATATCGGTAAGTTCCCATTGGAACAACAGATTTTATGCTGTAAAATCCAACAGCGCGAGTATTTTCCCGCAATTGAATAAATTATTTCGCAGAAACAATCAGAATGGCATTCAGGATCTGAAGTTTCCGACGACGTCAGACAATGAACGCTTACTATGAACAGTTAGCAGCGATCCAGAGAACGCCATCCTGGGTGAGGACTTCCTCAGGAGAAGGTGGCAACAGCAGGAGCTGTCTTCCAGGTTCAATGACGATTTCAATGCAAGCCATCGCCAGTGAGGGGACTAATACCCTGTTCATTTCGACGGAAGATCTTCAGATGATCGAGTCATTGAAAAAGAAAAAAATCGCGGGAGCCGACGGTTAATCCAGCGTTGTACTTAGGCCCGTTCGCCAGGGGCTGTAGAGAGGTACACCATCCTGTTCAACAATGCACTGAAAAATGCATATTATCCAGTGTACAGGAAGACAGTGGTGGTGCAACCAATCCCCAAGTTCGATAAAGACAGCTCTAATTCAGAAAATCACATAAGTCTCCTTCCGAGTATCAACAAGGTCTTCGAGAAGATGGTCCATAGGGCCCTGTCTAAATGGGTTGAGGACAATAAAATCATCCCGGATAAACCGGATGGTTTCAGAGCGGGGCATGACACTATTCATGCCACGCCGAAATTCGTATCGGATATCCAATGGAATAAATGCAAGAACCAATACCCTTCCTGACTGATTGACTTGGGAAAAGCCTTCGACACCATATGTTAGACGATCTTTATTACAAGCTCAGTCAGCTGGGCATAAGTAAACCACTCCTATATACGATTTTTGACATGTTAACAGGTAGAAAGCTCGTTGCGAAAATAGCCAACGTGACTTCTACCCAAACATTTGAAATCAAAGCTAGACTGCAACAGGGCACAGTAAACGCGCCGATCTTTTTCAGCATTTATCTAATCAACTAGTTTCTCTTCACCCCTCTATAGCGTACGCAGACAACTAAATCGCGTACAAACCAAGTCCAACGATGGACGTGACTGTTACTCTTCTGCAGCGTGACTTCAAAAAAATTCAACAGTATTGTGGAAGTTGAAAATCAACTTCCAGCAATCAGAATCTATATTATTCGGAACACCTCTGTCTAGGGCTTGTCGGGACACTAAAAAAAATTGGGGCAGGTTCTCTTTTTAGACCGGAGGTGCATACACTGGAGACACAAAGTGTAGTCAGATACCTTGAGATCTGAATGGTTGTGGTGCAATGGTAATCATCAACGACAGTTGCGCGCGTTGTGGAAATACCTATACTTATTTTTTTTTTCGTCAAACAAAAGTTTATTTCAATTAAATTTTTCCGATTCAATTTTATATTTATATTTAATTATGTGACCGTCTTGTTCCACGGTCGTCAATCGAATGCTTCTGTTGATTCTCTATTCCACTTGTCCAAGCTGTTTCCTACATATGTCTCTCAATTATTTGCATCGGTCAGAGGGTGATGAGTGCCGATGTTGCTCTTCCTCCGCATGTTTACATAAAAATATATAAGTACGTGTACATAGTAATGTAACGCGCGGAAGGTATGTAGTTCAAGTCTGTCCATAGCCAAGAACAATTCCTTTACGGAAAAACTGTGCAACAACTTGAGTTGTGAATGGGAGATGATCAAAAACATGCTGACGAAGGCATAACACTCGCAGTATAAGATCATTTTAAAACTCATATTCTGTGTGTGCATTTCCAATATAACGCGTTAATGACATGGAAACAAAAAACCAATTACTGTGAACCAACGCGACTAATTCAGTCGACTCTCTCGAATCCTATCTAGGATAACCACCCCCGGAGAGCAATGAACGATGACACAAACTGCATCTGCACCCCGTCCAGGTTGTATGACAGACACCATAAGAGCATAACTCTGGAACCTGATACCTAAACAAAAAAAATCAGTATCCATATTTTTACAAACATGCAGATGGTGTCTGGCAAGGGTTCGGGAAGCTTTCGCTCTGACAAGACTTGACTTGATTTCAGAATTAAGGTAATCTGCTACATGGCCTTAATCAGGCCCATGCTTGCCTATGAATGTCCCGTCTGGCTCAATGTGAGAGCCAGGTTTATGCAAGGTATTCGAGTGTTCGAGAGACAATGTCTCGGGATTTGTCTTGGGCTACACAGTACACTCGAATCTGAGTACACGACACTTTATTCGGATGCTAAGTTTTTCTTAAAAAAAAAAAAAAAAAATTAGCTTAAAAATTTTCTTTTTTAAATTATTTTAAGTCAAGTATTAGGTCGATAGACATAGGTTGAGTTGTTCTGTATACTTTAGAGTGTCCGTATAGGACCATTAAGGTACTTTATTAAGTTATTTAGTTTATTAAGTTATTTAAGCTAGTTTTAAGAATTTTTGTCTAGCGTAAGATAGCTTTTAGTAAAATTTAAATAAAAATGATTTAAAAAAAAAACCAAATTTTGTACGAACAAGGTTCTATACAATAGGGCCAGGATTGTATGGGTAGATAACTCTTCAATCAAACTGATTCGAAGCCACGTTGAAAGGGCAATGGCTTCGGTCCATAACCTGATTTACGGGGCTTACTACCCCAATGACTTATACCACGAAAAAGTGCGCCTTAATGGCTTTGTCCCGCAGAAGCAGTCGTCTCTCTGGATCGATGTGGGCTAATCCAGGATAGATTAGCGATACCGCTAATTTCCATAGAATGTGGGTCGCAATTCCATGGATAGCGATTCCCCTACGGACCCTTTATCGTGCACCAAGAGCCCGAGCGCCCCTGTTTCTGTAGATCGATCTCACGCCGGGATCGAGGAGACATAATGCGCCGACATCAACGCTTTTTGTGCATGGAGAGGAATTCCTCAACGGACCCTTCAGCCGGTTCTGCCTCTTGTAGTGCACCCACCAAAAAATACTAAAGTAAAAACTTCCTACACACTGCATAATACTCATTACATAATAGTGTCATGTCCACAAAGCTGAACACCGGTCGGCACACGCCAAAGTGCTGACACCATAAGAGTACAGACAGAATGAATTGGAACATAAACATAACAATGTTCACTGATCTTATATTCCGATCGATGTGTGTCACTAATGTTATTCAATATCACAGAGCATAGTATTTAATGTGTCATCTGTGAGGTGACTCTTTGTAGGGACAAAATGCGGAGTAGCCAAAATATGACGGCACGCGATCTATTTGAGATCGATATGCATCGGAAATGCTAGTGGGGGAAATAGCATATAAGAAGCGATCTATTGAAAATAAAAACTGATTCAATTTGCAAAAATCAAATGTGTTTCTCCCTTTTTTGGCAGAGCTTTATGGCATTCGTGATCTGCCTGTCGAAAAAGCTAATCCTTCTTTGGCAGAACCCAATGGCATTCGTGCCCTGCCGGATTGCTTGAATAGAAAGTATTACACCCCCAACTTTTTTCCTTACATGGCGATACAGTTCGTATGATTCCATTATAATTTATATCATGGTCCTGCGAAAAACGATCCAGAGAACAAGGTCCCTTAATTTTCCTGTGATGTTGTTTCTACCACTAATGACGGAAGAATACACACCAGGAAAGATCCTAGGTGTACCGAGTTACACACCAACTCCAAAGACATCAGGCCCGAAGAAGCATAGAGTATAGGTATACATCGATGTATCAAAATATCGATGTATTTTTGTAAAGGCCCAAATTTAAGGCAAAGAACTTTTTATCTCTCTTTTCTTAAACTTTGTAGAGAGTATATAGTGAAGAGTGAAGTGCGCATAAGGCAGGCTTGGAAGGAACGCACTTTCGTTGCTATCTACCGTACCATATTACTCATTACTATAAAAACAAATTGGTCAGATTCGTTGTAATTTCTTAATTAGGATAAGTTCATATAAGCTCATTTGTTCTATTTCTTGTGGTTGAAAAATTGTGCGACCGAAATCGTTAGGGCGTTCCTAGCCTAAAAGCTGAAAAAAACACGAGCATAAATACAATAAACATAAAGTGTTCGCGCTCTCTGTTTCTGTGACTAAGTGACTAAGTTCTACCTAACGAAAAAATGTGCGCAGTCATTTAGATATACGAAAGTATTATTTTATTTATTCAAAACAGAAATGAAAAACAATAACTTGGACAAACTTTTCCCTGTCAAACGGTTTCGTTGCTGGGTTATAGTTGCCCCAGCTTTGGAAAAAAAGTCGTTCAGCTGACCCTAGATACATTTGTACTTCCGTCTTCGTTGTCGTGAAGATGGGGGAAGAGGACTGTTTAGACTTAATGTTCTGATTAGTCAAATATTTATGGTATGTCCAAATATCAGAAATTCTTTCTTCTTTTTGGACTCTTCGGAAAGATCTGAAATGTTGGCGACTTTTCTTCCATCTCTTACGAACCCATTCAAAAAAGAAATGATTTTACTTTTAGCCAAGTCATCTTTAAATTGGAACAATTTGAATCTTGGATTTAATGCGGTTGCCAGCGCCAGAATCGAGTTGAATTCAATTTTTTTAAATCATTTGTTCATATTCTTTTGTAACTCAATTTTACCACATTTAACCAAAGCTTCGTTTAAGCAACTTACCTTGCTTATAGTAACGTAAGAGTCCGCGGAAATCTCCCATGTAACGAAATCAAGTACCCGTAATAGTTCTATCACCTCCTTAATATTATTCAGCTCAGAGCCAGTGGTCATAGAGAGAGCTTCTAGACGCGTAAGCAATATGTCGCGTAAGATGAAGCTAACTGGACGAATCTCTCCAACATAAAAAAAAGAGAATTTCATCGCGTTTTTACATCGAAAATCATTTTCTTCGTTTTTCCTTCAGAATTCCCGGCATCTATTTGTTTCTTGCGTAATTCATCACTGGCGTTAACGGTTCTTTTAATACAATTGCCTTGTGCATAAAGTAGTATAAAATAAAAATATACGCAAACTATGTAAGGGGTACTACTGGATCGTAGGTACTTGCTCTTGTAGCTTAAGATGATTCGATTTTTTAAATTTAATACATCTATATATTGTACAATACATATAAGAAGATATGTATTAATAATAAAACAAATATTGACATATGTAGGTATATAAAAAATAACACTAACAATTCAATTAAGAAATTAAAATAACAACTTACCCTAAAGTTCCTATATCGAAAGTTTGAAAAAACTTGAGCGGGTGAAATCGTAGAACTTAAAAATGGACAGATTTTTAAAAAATTCTGTGTAACAAAAAACCAAAAAAACATCGACCCAAATAACAAAGATGCATCGAGGTTTTCGGATTCGAAACATCGATGGCAATCATCATATTTCAAAAATATCGATGTATCGTTTGCATCCCTAACTAGAAGCCTAAGATGGGAAACAACACCACCAAAGAGAACGTGACCGTAAACGAGAATGTGAACCCAATGTCAATAGCCCTATACACGGCATTAAGAATAATAATTATGATATACATAATATTCAAAGTAAATAATTGTTATAAAAACTATGTAAAAACACTACTAATAAATAACAACGTCAACAATGTTTAAACAAAAAAAATAAATAAATAAATAAATTTGAAGTATGCAAACCAATATAATCAAATTAGAGAAAATATTAAACAACATCCAAAATAGTTCAAACAGGAGTTATACGGAACAAACGTGGCATTCAAAACTTAAAGAGATAAAATCGCTTAAACAAGATATTGTTTCACATACAGAGAAAGGTGATGGCAATACCGACCGGTATCTACCGGCGGCATCTGGTGACAAAATCAACATGGAAAACTTCACTATTGACAACTAAACCATTGTTTTCCTAATTTGGATGTAAACTTTTTTATTTTCTGCGGCTGCGTCAACAGGTTATGGGTCCAGAACACAACCGAGGAAATTTACACAAAGAGTTTTTCCCCAAAAAATAATAATAATAACAAAATGACATCCAACAACAATTTATTTGGCCGGATCACACAGTTCAATGGAGAAAACTACCCAGTTTGGAGAGCGCAAATGGAGGCCATCTTGCACAAAATTCGGGTAATAAAATATGTAAATAGTGCAATACCTCGCCCCAATAATGCCGGAGAAGAACAGATCACTTGAGATCAAAAAGACTTGGATGCACGCGGTGAGTTGATCTTGTCACTAGAGCCCAACATTGTTAATTTGGTGAAACACATGCCCACGTCGAAAGAGGTATGAGATTTTCTCGAGGGGTCTTACGACAGGAAAGGTCCTAGGCAAAAGGTGGAATAATTCAGGAAGTTGTTGAACGTTCGGATAGACAATGGTCATTCAATGGTAGAGCATATCAGATGCCTCAAAGCCATAGTGAATCGGTTGCACGAGTTAAATGCCAAGCTGGATCAAGGCTTATTAGTCGTTATTCTTTTGGATTCACTAACGGAGGACTACAAAGATGTTCAGGCGGCGTTTGATGCTCAAAGCACATATCCGGAACTAGACACAGTATACTCACGACTAATGGAAGTAGGCTCAGCACTAAATGTCAAGTTCAACAAATACGATCGACAAAAACAACCCAACAAGTTCCAAAATCAGTTTAGTAAACCGAATTCAAATAATTATTTTCCATATAATTGCAGATGGTGTGGTAGAAAAGACCACATGTCTAAAAATTGCAAGTTCACTCAACGTTCACAGCAAACCAAAGAAGAAGGCGAAACGAACATTGATGATTGTGGTTTCATCGCAACAGAATATGCACATCAATCCATACAACTGAAAAAAGGGGCCAAAGATATCAATGCTTGGTGTTTGGACAGCGCTGCCACTTCTCACATGTGTGCATTAAAAGACAAATTTGCAGACGTGCGACTTTGCCCAAACAAAACTTACGTCAAATTAACAAACAATCAGTTCGTTAAGATATGTGGTATCGGCACGGTTGTAATAAAACCAACAATGAAAAATGAAGTGAAGCCCCTAAAACTATACTCGTACAATACACTGTACGTTCCGGTTTTAAATGAAAATTTGATTTCAGTTAGCAAACCAGAAGATAACCATTGCAAGATTGTGTTCGAGAACAACTGTGCATTGATCTATAATCCAAACGGATATCTGCTGTTGATAGCAAAAAAGGAAAGTGGGCTATACACCCTACGTGAAAGCGACAAAGCACTCCATGCTACACATACAAAGGAACGCACCGAACCACTTTCATCATGGCATAGGCGCATGGGGCATTTGATATTTTATCACCTTTATAGACGACAAGGACGAAGCATTCGAAAAGTTTAAGCTCTATAAAGCCAGTGTGGAAAACCAGTTGGACCTAAAAATAAAGACATTACGAACAGACAACGGAACAGAATACACTAACAAAAAGGCATAACTCACAAGCTCATAGCTCCATATACCCCGGAACAGAATGGGATTGCAGAGAGAGCGAACAGAAGATTAGTGGAAATGGCGTGGTGCATAAAAATTTAAATGGATTTGCCGGATTTCTTGTGGGCGGAACTCATTTCCAGATCAACTTTCGTGAGAAATCGTTGCCCAACAAAGGTTAATGAAAATCAGACAGCAGAGCAATTATGGACTGAAAAAATACCCGTTGTAAAGCATTCACACGAAATAGGCACAATCTGTTCCGCACTTAACAAAAATGGGAAGTTAGGAAAATTTGAAGCAAAAGGGGAAGAGCATGTTCTGATTGAGTATTCTGATGACACACAAATATACAGACTGTGGAAACCGGGCACTCGAGCAATTGTAAATAGCAGGGACGTCCAGTTTACCAAAGAGATGTATTCAGACAAGAAGCAGAATGGAGCGGAAAATAGAAAGAAAGAGAGGGCAAACTTTTGCTACTTTCCAACGCTCATGACGAAAAGGAATTCAGAATTTAATTCACAAGGGTCGAATACAATGCAACTAAAACAATGCGTTCAAAATATCGATGACATTAACCCAGACACTTCGGACAATAAGTCGGAGGACGAATTTACGGATGTAATTCAAACGAAGCTTTCAAATGCGGAAGTAAATAAAACGGCTGTAAGTGGGGACCCACGGAATGTGCAGCAAGTCGCGGATGCCAATGACTCGGATGAGTGGATTGAGGCAATGAAGGCGGAATACAAATCGTTGATGAAAAATGGAACCTGGGAGCTTGTGGATCGACCTGTGAACAAGAATGTGATAGAGTGCAAGTGGGTGTTTAAGACCAAATATCGACCAGACGGAACGGTTGAGCCGAGGAAGGCCCAATTAGTGGCAAAGGGCTATGATCAAGTATATGGACTACACTACACGGATACGTATGCACCAGTAGCTAATGCAAGTTGAATCACATTGACTTTCGCAATTGCTGTGGAAAAGGAGTTGGACTTGCATTACATCGATGTTTCAACTGCATATCTGAACGGTGATATAGACGCAGAAATCTATATGGAACAACCGGAAGTATTCACCTCAGATAAGAACAAATTATGTAAGTTGAAAAAGGCGTTATATGGTCTAAAGCAAGCCGGAAGAAGATGGAACATCAAACTTGACCAGATTTTACGAAAGCTTAATTTCAAAAATTCGTGTTAGTTGACATATATTATTCATTAAACAATGATCGGATCACACTTATAACCGTGTATGTGGATGATCTCTTAATAGCTACAAATGATGAACCTGAATATCTGGCAAGTCTTGCGAAGGAGCTTGACATCAGAGATTTGGGAATGCCGAGCCGGTCATCGAAGGAGAGCGAAAGGCCGTCAAGAACAACAAATACCGCAAGTTAGTGGGCTCACTTTTATATCTATCTATTTACAGTAGACCAGATATAGCTTACGCCGTAAATAGACTCGAACAATTTAACGAAGATCCACGAACACAGCATATGAACTCTGCATTCCAAGTGCTGGGTTATCTAAGAGGGACTGTGGACGCAGGTTAAGATGAATCAAATCTGGTTTGCCGCTACATGCATATGCTGACTCCAGCTGGGCTAATGATGAATACGATCGGAAATCTCAAGCTGGGTTCGTGTTCAGAAACGCCGGAGGTGCTATAGCTTGGGGTTCAAAGAAACAACGTATCGTAACCACTTCAAGCACCGAGGCAGAATATGTTACGCTTACATCAGTCGTGAAAGATGCGCAGTACTTTCAACACCTACTAATGGAAGTGAAGTTACACCAAGGATCGATCACCATCTACAACGACAGCAGAAGTGCACAATGCATCGCAGCAGTCTAAGGTAATCAAGGGAAGACAAAACACTTGGACGTTACATAAGAATCTACAGAATCAGTTGAAATGAAGTATCTTCGCACAGAAGACATGCCAGATGATGCGTTGACTAAAGCCGTTTCACTGAAGAAGCACCGTGAATGTTACAAGAAGATCTTTGGCCATTTTTCTTTTAATTTCTCTTAATTTAACGTTTTATCTTGTTTTGTGTTTTTTTTTTTTTTGTGTAAAATAAATAATTTTTCCTTTTGCTAATTGTGAAGGAAAGCAATCGTGAAGTTGAGCGGAGGTGATGGCAATACCGACCGGTCTTTAACGGCGGCATCTGGTGACAAAATCAACATGGACAACTTCACTATTGGCTTCCTCCAGTTTTGATTTCCTGTTTTTGTTCCTTCCTTCTTGTCATCGGCAATCGAACGCCAATAAACCATTGTTTCCCATTGTTTGGATGTAAACTTTTTTATTTTCTGCGACTGCGCCAACAAAAGGCCTAACCGCAACTCTAGAAAAAGTCTTATAAAAACTTAAAATCTCAAACCTAGAAGCATTGAGCAAAATGGCAGATTTCAACGTTGAGACAGCAATGAAAGTAATACCAACATTCACAGGAGCCTGCAAAGATCTCGACTCATTTCTAACTCTGGTAGAACTACTCCACAACACTTTGAAAGAGACCGAAAGAACAACTTTCATTAAATTCATTCTCCACGTCAAACTTGCGCAGAACGTCAAAACTACGTTAGGCTTTGCAACAACGTTAACTGCATTGGCAACACTAAAAATAGCTTGAAAGAAAAATTCAAAAACACAAAAACAATACCACAAGTACACACCATATTTTCACAAATAACATAGAAAAATCAATCGATAACGTCATACAAAGACAAAGTATTGTCCCTCATTGCCGACTTGAATAGCCTGTAGATAGAAGAATTACCAAGCGAAACAACAGAAGCCGAAAAGAAAGTAATAGAGAGAATCAACCAAAATTATGCACTTACGATTTTCAAGAATGGAATAAATGAGAGCATAAAATCAACTATATTTGCAGCTCAGCCCAAGTCTCTTCAGATACAATCAATCTGGCACTCGAACTAGAAAGCGATTCGAACCAAGGTTAGGTTAGGTTAGGTTAGAGAAGGGGAGTGTGGTGGTTAAACATCACTTCCACTCGGAGGCCCATTGTAATTCCCTTCGTTTGTGTGGGTACACAAAAAATTAACCTGTCCTATCACGTGGTGGCTGAAACCACCCCGTGCTCTTAATGAATTTTAGAAGATCCGATATATCTGCATTAGCCACGTCCGCAATCTCTGTAAAGAATCTTTGGCCTAGCGACACTAGGCGTCGATTCTAGAGAGCTGGGCAGTGGCAAAGCAGATGTTGGATCGTCTCAGTTTTTTCCTTATCGCCGCAGCTCCGACAGAGATCGCTGGATCCCGAGTCCCATTTCCGGAGCATTGCTCCAATCACTCACTCCGACGAGCATACGGATCGAGTTACGGTCCAGCGCCAGGAGCTTCTTTGTTTTTCCGACATTGAGCTCTGGCCACGATGATTTTGTCGTATAGCTGTCGTTTCTTGTAAGCCAAGACGAGTTGGCCTCTTTTATGATTGTGTCGTTTTTGATCCGGTATAATGCGCTGATCGGTGGTTGCAATGACGTGTCCGCTTCGCTTATGTCCATTTCAGAACCTTGCCTGGCCCTGGCTCTTTCGTTCCTGCGATTGAGCTGTGGCCCGGGACCCAGCAGAGTTTAACTTTGTGGTGTCTGATGGACTTCAGTGAGTCGCGACATTTCTTGACAGCCTTTGATCTCGTTATACAGGATTCCATTGACTTCAGTGCAGCCTGGCTGTCTACGAAGATAGTGATATCAGATGGTGGGATATCGGCTACCTGTAGGTGTTTGGCTGCTTGCTCTATTGCCAGGATTTCTGCTTGAAAAACGCTGCACAGATCAGGGAGTCTGAATGATTAATGTTTGTGGAGGGTATCAGAGTAGAACCCGGCCCCAGTGCCTGTGTCCATTTTCGATCCGTCGGTGAAGAGGGTGGTCTCGTGGTCGTTGATTACGGCGTTTAATAGCCACTCTTCTCTGTCGGGGAAAAGGATAGGTATACTGAGAGAGAAGTCATTTTGGGGGGAAATATAGTCAGTCGTAGCTGCGAGGCTACTAAAACCATCTTTCCTTCCCAGGTCGTCTATAATTTTAAGTATGGCCGTATGTCCATAGTTGGCTTGCTTCCACAGAGAGGATTCCCTTAGTCTGAGAGCGCTCTTTGCAGAGCAGCCTTTTATGAATAGATCCAGGGGGAGGAGATGAAGAATCATGTCTAACCCTGCTTGCGGCGTGTTTCTCATGGCTCCCGTTGTACAAACAGCGGCTGACCTTTGTACTTTGTTGAGCATGTTCATATAGCTTCTTGTGCTGCTAGCAGTTCACCAGACTAGAGCCCCATAAGTTAAAATGGGTCTGATGATTGCTGTGTACATCCAATAAATGATGTACGGTTGCGTTCAATCCTTTTTTCATCCTGTCTTCCAGGTTCCTTTTCCAGGAGAGTTTTGAGTCAAGAATGATGCCCAGATATTTGGCTTCCGCTTTGAGTTTGAGTGGAGTGCCCTCTAACTTTGGAGGAGCAAATATCGGAATTTTCCTTTTCCTGGTGAACAAGACCAGCTCGGTTTTCTGGGGGTTTATACTCAGACCGTTCTGTCTTGCCCACGAGCAGAGTTCTCTCACCGCAGATTCCATTAGTTCACTGATAGTTGGTAGAAATTTACCTTTTATCAAGATCTTTTTCCTTTTTCCTTTTTTCTTTCTCCTTTTATCTTTGTGTCTTTCTCCATAAAGAATTGGATTTCGTTGACTGTAAGAAGCCACAGTAGGGGGGAAAGAACTCCTCCTTGTGGTGTGCCTCTAGTTGTCACTTTCCTTATGGAACTGTGTCCAATGTCTGCATTGATAATTCTTTTCTTCAACATCCAGATTACAATGGATTTGTCTACTTTTATGTCCTCAAGAGCTGTTATTATGGCCTCTGTGTTTACATTGTTGAAGGCCCCCTCTATGTCGAGGAAGGCTGCCATTGTAAACTCTTTTAGGTTCAGCGAGCCCTCAATTTCACGGACAACACTATGCAGAGCACTTTCCACTGATCTGCCTTTAAGGTAGGCGTGTTGAGTGTTGAATAAGTTGCGTGAGTTGATGAGTCCTCTGATATATAGGTCAAGGAGTCTCTCCAAGATTTTTAATAGAAACGACGAGAGACTAATTGGCCTATAGTCCTTTGCGGCAGTATGGGATGGTTTACCTGCCATAGGTATGAAAATTACCTTTTCCTTTTTTGTTGGGATGTACCTCGCGCGCAGGGCATTTTGGAACAAATGCTTACGAGATGGGGTACAGTGTGGGTCTCTGTTTTTTGAAGCATCGCTGGCAAGATATCGTTCGGCCCCGGAGATTTAAAGGGTTTGAACGAATTTATTGCCCATATACTTTATCCGTTGTGATAATCTTGTTTATTACTTCTTCGGTTGTGTGAACCGTAGGAACCGTCGTCTCGAAGGAGACTGTTGTTTCAGGGGTTTTACAGCCTGGGAAGTTGGTTTCAGTCAGCAGTTCTAGGGATTCCTGACTGGATTCTGTCCAAGAACCATCTGGTTTAAGGATGAATCCCGGGACGCAGGGGTCCTTGGATAGGATCTTTCTGAGCCTTGCGGCTTCGTTGAGATCCTCTATTGATTCGCAGAACTCCCGCCAGGATTTAGATTTTGCTGCTCTTGTTTTGCTCTTGTATTAGTTGAAGCTGGATTTGTAATTATTCCAGTCTTCGGTTCTTTTTGAGATCTTTGCTCTATTGAATAGGGGTTCGGGTCCTGGTCCTGAGTTGCTTTAGCTCTGGTGTCCACCAGACTGCGCTGGTCTTTCTACGAGCACGTTGCAAAGGACAGGATTTGTTGAAAGCCGCTTTCAGAATACTCACAAGATTTTCGACTGACTTCTCAATGTAAGTTGGATCAGGATTAGTGGTGGCTTGTGGCGGTACTAACCTGTTGGCAGCTAGGTTTGAGAAAAGATTCCAGTCTGTCTTCTGAGGGTTTCTGAAAGGTTTCGGCTTTTCTTTATTAACGTTAAGGTTGAAGAGTATCCGGTTGTGGTCCGAAAAGGAACAGTTAGTGGACACTCTCCAATTCTCAACTCGGATGGAGTCAGACTCACTTAGTAAAGTGAGGTCAATTACCTCTTCCCTAACCCGGTTGCGAAACGTGGGTGTATTACCTTTGTTGCAAATATTGAGGTTGGTGGGGATAATGAAATCGAAAATGGACTCACCCCTTTTATTGATGTCGCTGCTTCCCCATTGAGTGTGGGGTCCATTGGCGTCGCAGCCTATCAATAGACACAGTCCGCGTGACTTGGCGTGTCGCACAAGTGCTCGGACTGCGTCTGAAGGTGGATCCTCCTCATCGTATGGCAAGTACGCGGACGATAGGAGCAAAATTGATTTGTCCTGTTGTTCGTACGTTACCACCGTGAGGTCTCCATTGCTGTATGTGCCTAGGAGAAAAATGTTTAAGTATCTCTTGGCGACTATACAGGTTCTTAGCTTACCTTTGGTATGTAGATAGTATAAATTATACACCTTAGACCTTAATCCCTTAATTTGGTTCCTAAGGAGCCAAGGTTCTTGGATTAAGGCTATATCCACACCTTCCTGCAGCATGTACATCATCAAGTCGTCGGTGGCTGCTTTGCAGTGGTGTAAATTAATTTGCACCACTAGCAGCCACCTTTGACTTGCCGCGTTCATTGGGGAGCCTTACCTTCAGGGTTCCCAGCCCGAACTTGATGCTGCCAGATCTGCTGCGGATGTGGTCGAGTGACTTTTGGTCAATGGTTACCATGAGGTCCTTTCCCACTCCGTTCTTACTCTTGGCTGAAGAAATTATTCTCCAGCTGTGAGTGTCAAGCTCTTTATTCTGCTTGTCAATTAGCTTCAATATGAATTCGTCCTTTTCGGGAACCTGTGGAGGGATCCATATTGAAGCCAACGTGCGAAGCGGAAGCATCGAACGAGGGATAACCTCGAGCTTAGCGTTCTGCCAGATTTCGCCCCAATTGTCGATTGTGCGCTTTAAGAAGTCTAGAGACCTCTGATTGTCACAACCGACAACTTTGACTCCTTTCTGCCAGCCTGCTCCGTCGAAGTTGATCTCATCAGTTTCTTCCCCGGAGCGCCCCCTCTTGACGTTCTGCTTCGATCCTGAGGCAGTGTGTGTGCGCTCTTTTTGACAGTGGCCCGTTGTGTTGGCTGTTGTCGAGTCAATTTTGGGACCTTGGGTTTGATAAGGGCCGTGATCGATGGCTTCTTATCTCGCCCTTTTGAAAGCGTGAGTGGAGGTGGGAGCCGATTTCTTCTCGAATTTGGGTACCTCTTTCTTGTGCTTTTTGATCAGGAGTTTTTCGCGCTCGGAGAGCGTTGAGGGGTCTCTCGCGCTCATCTTCCTGATATACTGCACCGACCTCTTATAGCTGCTTTTTGCTTTTTGGGCCGGTGTTTTTGTCTTGATCGTTTCTACAGGTTTGCCTGTGGCCTTAGGGGCGACCTTTTCTGCAAGCAGCTGGGCCTCAGTTTCAGAGTCCACTTGCATGGTGTTGCTTACCTGTGATGAAGCCAAGGATTCATCGTCGGTAGCGGTACCAATCTGTAGTCCCTGAAGGAGAGCCCCGGTTACGCTGTCTGTATTGATCGCGCCTTTGGCGGTGGCAACCTGTGCTGTTTGCCTCTTCAGAGGATGCATTTTACTATTTTTGTCTGTGTTTTGTTTTTCCGTATGTGATCCCACGAGTCGCGCAGGAATGGATGGTCGACCTGTAAGAGCCCCGCAGTATACAGGCAAGGCTATTTGATCCAGGAGGGTGCCAGGTATCCTGGATACACCGTTAGCGACTGGGCTATTATTTAAACTGGGCCTGGCTGACTCTCGGCACGGTACGGTTTACACCTTAGTCCAGCCCAGGGGAAGGGAGACGAATGGAGGGGATACCCGGGGAAGGGAGGAGGAGGTGATGGCTGCAGCTTAGCTTCATGTCTCGTCATAGAGAATTCATGTCCCAACATGGAGAGTGAATTCTCAAGAGTCATTGACAATTACTGAGCCTTCGCACCGCGACAAGATGTGCAGCCACGCGAAGGAAACTAGCCAAACAATTAGCCAAATGAAATACGTAAGAGGATATTCCAACCATTACAACGGCCACAGAAATAACATAAACAGAAACTAATCAACTCTCCAATCTTACAATATCCAAATTTCGACTAACCTTTCATAGTTACAACCGACGCATTAGATTTTGCATTTTAGAGAGCAGTGCTCTCACAAGGTGAAATAGATCACGATTTACCAATTTCGTATGCTAGTAAGTCCTTACAAAAACATGAGTTAAACTCGATATTATGTTGTGTGATAAATCCAGCAACTTTTTTGCTGGCCTTTGTACCAGTTTTTTTTTAAACCAGCCATACACGAGTATTTCGTTCATTCTGTTTTATATGAACGAATGTTCCAACAGCACAATTAGCTAATCCATCTGTAACGTCTATAATTGTTGTAATAATGTAAGGCTTCCTAAAAATAATACAAAATAAAACAAAAATAATTTCGTATGCCAATCCACCTGTGTCGATCACTGACATCTTATGCAATTTTTTCCTCTCAAATCCTTCCATTTCATGGATAGTACAGCCACAAATCGAAGTTGATCATAGACCAGTGCAGTGGTAGGAAGTGTTTCGGCTTGATTTACATAAGTGTAAAGCAAAATAAAATATTTTTCGTGTTTTTTCGTGTTCTTCTACTACTAACAGTAGTAGCAACAGTAGCGAGAAGACATGTCGGGAGACGGCGGGGGAGGACCCGTTCGTCAGACGGAAACGGAATCGGATGATTTATCATCCGATTTCGCAACGCCGGCCGTCGTAATGAAGGCCCAACTTAATTAAGCGCCCCTCCCTCACCACTTCGACTGAAAAGCTGCAGGTCGAAGCGAGGAAAGGGGCGTCATCATCACCACCATCGACGTCCGAAGCAGCCGGACTACAACAACAACAGCAACAAGCAAGGAAAATGATCCCCGTGGAAGGAGAGGTCGAATACCTCTCCGATGGTAGAGAAGGCCGCTACATGGGGGACAACAACCCCTTCGCGGCCCTCTTAAGTTCGGTTAAGAGGATGAACGTAGTGTACTGGAGGACCAAGAACGCTTCCTGCGCGCCCAGCTGCAGGCCGTAGTAGACAAAATTAAGGCGTTGCAGAAGCTGAGAGAGGAGGCAACAGCCGCCGAAGAAATAAAGCAGCAACAACAACAGCAGCCGCAGAAGAAGCAGAAGCAACTACAACAACTAAAGCAGCAGAAACAGCAGCAGCAACAACAACCGCAGCAGCAGAAGCAGCAACAGAAGCAACAGAAGCAACAGCAGCAACAACAACCGCAGCAACAGAAGCAGCAGCAACAACAACAACCGCAGCAGCAGAAACAGCAGCAAGTACAACAGCCGCAGCAGAAACAACAGCAGCAACAACAACCACAGCAGCAGAAGCAGCAGCAACAACATCAGCCGCAGCAACAGCGCCCGAAAAAGGAGAAAGTGCCACCGATCCTCACCTATACCACGGCCTTACGAGAAACCATCGATCTGTGTAAGTATGCCATTGGTGTAGGTAATTTTGAATTTAAATGTTTGGGCCAGAAACGCTATGCTATTCAGTGCAAGACACTGGAGCAGCATAAGCGTATTAAAGCCTACTGAAGGAGTAACGACGGAGTTTTTTCCTTCACTCCAAAGGCCGAGAGGTTGAGGACGATGCTCCTCAAAGGCGTGGAATTTATCACAGATCCCGAGGAAATGTTCTCAGAGCTCAAAGAGTTCGAGAGTGACGACCTCAAATTCGTGGCGGTTAAGCGATTTTCCACGGTGAGCTCCCGACGGGAGAAGCGAGTGATTCCCTTCTTCGTGGTACAGCTCACACCCAACAGCAAGCTGGAGAGGTTAAGGTCCATTACTTCCTTGGCTTCCCAGCGTGTAACATGGGAAATATTAAAAAGGCAAGGAAACATTTTGCAATGTATCCGCTGCCAAAGATTCGGGCACGCCGCGTCGAACAGCGAAATGCAGCCTCGATGCGTTAAGTGTGCAAAGAATCACAAGAACGAGGAATGCGACCTTGGGAAAGACAAGGTGGCGGACAGAGAGCAGCTCGAGTGTGTCTTGTGTCGGAACCGAGGACACCCTGCAAACTATCGGGGATGTCCTAAGTTCCAAGACATCAAGAAAGAAAACCTGGCCCGTAAGCAGAAGGTCGAGGCGAACGTCCCTCGGGTCGCTTCCAAACACCAGCCGTCACATCCCAGTTGACCTACGCCCAAATGGCGGCAGGTTCGGGAAAGACGGTACAAAAGACCGTGGCTGTTCCTAAAGCCCCATTGCCTGTCTCTAAGGCACCGGGGGCCGAGGTGGATGTCTGTTCGATTTTGCTCGCAATCCAAGGCCAGATTGGGCAGCTCCAAAAACAGATCCTGGAAACGGCAACCCGAGTATATAGTATCTGCTCGCTTCTGCCGGGCCTAGCGCACCTAAGGTCATGATGGGTACGACCTAAGGTAGAGAGGCACTTGAAGATCCTGTCGGTGAATGTAAATTCACTGATAAGGATCGAGCGACGAGCCGTACTTTTTAACCTGTTGCAGGACGAAAGCCCCGATGTACTCTTGGTTAGCGAAACAAAGCTAAACCAGAAGCACAAAATCCGGCACAGTTCATATAAAATAATTAGAAGAGACCGACGCAACGCTACTCAAGGCGGCGGGGTTGCGATCTTCATTAAAAATAATCTTAAACATAAGGTCATATATAGCAGTGAAGTGCGGAGGTTCCAGGTGCTGGAGGCTTGTATTGTGTGCATTGTTTGCATTCCTCTCCGAAATGGAAAGAGAATGTACATTGTATCAGCCTATGCACCTGAAGCACCTCAACCCAATATTTTTATCGCAGAACTTTCGATCTCTGCGCTTGAACTCGGTAGAAAACTTCTACATTCTGGCCGGCGATTTAAATGCCAAACATAGTGATTGGGGAAATAACATTCCCAACACTAGGGGGAGCCTACTAAGCCATTGGCGGGTTCTTCACAATACTGAATATAGGGTCAAGTTGCTCGCAACGGACAGTCCGTCGTATCCTAGGAGCGGCTCCTTCCTGGATCTAATGCTGATAGACTCTCGACTGCGACTGGCAGACACGAACGAATGGTCTATTAACTGTCTACGGACCATTGTATACGTTGATATTGATATTGATATTTTATTATTGATATTCATAAATAAGTTTACAATTTTTTTGTTTGTGTTATCCGCAAAGCCTCAAAGGCTTGTCCACAGAAGACTAGTTACAAAATTGAGTTACAATTATTGTTGAGTTTTTTTAATTAATTAGACATATTGTTATAATTACAATTGTTATTATTTTAATTTATTCCACAATCACTCATTGTTCTGAACTTAAATAAAAATCTTTTGTTTTTTTTAATAGTTGCGATTTATTTAGGTTGCGAATTTCATTCGGAAGTTCGTTTAATGTCGTCGGTATCGTTACGATGTATCTTCTTCTGCCGTAGTCGTTCCATGACCTCGGGATGGTATATCGCAGCTGTTCTCGCCTTCTAGTGTTAAACGCCTGTTGTGTTGGTGTTAGTCCGGTGTTATCGTTGTAAAAATTAGTTAATATCTCTAATTTATAAATTTGTGAGATATTTAGCATTTTCTTGTCTTTCGTGATCTGTTGTCCCTCGTGTTGTTGTACCCATGTCTCTTGATGTAGCATTTTGTGAATTCGTGTTTGCAGTCTTTGTAGAGGTTGCATTTGTTTTGCTCTTCCCCAGGCTAATACCTTATATGTGCTTCATATAATACCTTAGATGTGCTTCAACCAAACCAAAGTCGGAGAACCGTTGGTGGGCATTGGTATCTTAAATGTGCAAGAGCAAATGTCGCTTGTCTTAGCTTTTTGCATAGCGCGTCTATGTGGTATCCCCATTTAAGATTATAATCCAACGTTACACCCAGATATTTATACGTCGACACGTTTTCAATGTATATTGAGCAACTATCTTCGTCTCTCAAGAGTTCATGGCATCTAATACGGTGCAAGCATGGTACGTCGTGTATCTTTATTTTTATTTTGGATTTCTGGATGTGTGGCGGTCGAATATGCATGACCTTAGTTTTTTGTGCATTTATAGTTAACCCATGGTCGTGACACCATGTTATTACCGCATTGAATTCCTTTTGCTTTGTAGCTATGGCTTCTTCTACTTTTCTATGACTGACTACAATTGCTGTGTCGTCCGCATATGCATAACCTGTACTCTGCTTCAGAACTGATAGTAGATCATTCATGTATATTATAAATAGTAGTGGGCCCAGTTTTGAGCCTTGTGGGACGCCGTATTCAATAACTTCTTCATCGCTCATATGGTCAGCTATCTTGACTTTAAATTTCCTGTTATTAAGGTAATTTTCGAACCAGGTTAAAAAATGCCCACGCACCCCTATTTTCTCTAGTTGCCTTAGAATTTGTTGGTGATTTAAGGTGTCGAACGCTTTCTTAAAATCAATAAATAAGACGATTGTGTTGTGGTTTTTATCTAAATTGGTGTGAAGTGCGTTTGCAAAATCCCCAAGTAATCGGTTTATACGTTTGTTTTTCCTGAAACCATATTGGTTCTTTTGTAGAATTGAGTACTTTTCAATATAATTTGATAGTCTACCACCTCCTCAAGTACCTTGTCAACCACTGAAAGAATTGAAATCGGCCTATAGTTCAAAACATCGTCCTTCTTCCCACTCTTGTATATGGGACGCACAATCGATGTCTTCAGATTTGTTGGTACCAACGCCTGATCTATGCTCATATTAATAAGATTTGTTATCACAGGGGCCAGTATTTCAGAGTTGATTTTAAGTTCTTTAGGTCTTATTCCATCTATTCCAGCTGATTTGTCAATTTTCAATGAATTGAGGATATTCATCACTTCTGTAGTGGTTGCTTGTTCTACATATATTGACCTGTCAATGCTATTACCTGCATGCTGATACGTTCGTTGGTCACATTCGTGTACGGTGTTTATTATTTCGGAGGTCAATGCTCTGGCGAATTTGTATGTCAGGGTGTTTAGCCTAGTCTCGTTCGGAAAGTTTTTTTTAAGTGATTCATCGAGGTTTGTTGATTTCTTTCCCAAGATTGATTTCACCAGTTTCCAAGTTTCTTTCGGGTTGTTTTTTGCGCTTATAAATAAGCTCTTAAAATAGTTAGCTTTTGTTTTCAAGATCTGTTTGTTAAGCTCATTTTAAACTCGTTTTTGTAGTCTTCATTTTGTTGGTTGTTTTTGTATCTCCGGTATAGTCTGTCTCGTTCTTTGCATGCTTTTTTCAGATGTGTGTTCATCCAGTTATGCTCAGTGCTTCTTTTTTTTCTTACCACTGTTGATGACGAGACTATTTCATTGATTATTTTTTGGAATCGGCCATAGAATATATCGACATCTGTGCATAGATTAAGTTCATTCCAATTATGGTTTTTGATTTTTTGTGAAACGATCTGGCTTACAATTTGGTGTTCTTTTATATTTGGGTTAGAGTGTATTTCTCTATTCAAGTCGAGCCCAGTGTATATAGCATAATGGTCTGAAATGCTAATTTCGATTACCGCGGATTTAATGTTTGTGTTTCTTATTCTTACTAAGCAGTGATCGATGGACGTTTTCGTATTTCGCGCTATATCAACTCGTGTGTATGCGAATATTGTGTTTTGTAATTCTTTTGAGGCTATCATTTCTAAGTAATTATTGACGTAAGTATTTCCTGTGTCTTTTGTATTTACATTCATATCACCTATGACAATCATATTTCAATTTGGTCGAAATGTATCGATATGATCGCTTAACTCCTCAATAAAAATATTAATATTTGTTTTCGGTGTCTTGTAGATACATATAATTGAGGCCTCAAAGCTTCCACGTTTTATATTGACAGTGTAATTTTCGTACGTTGATCTGATACATTGCACTGGTTCAAACTCTATGTTGTCTTTGAGAAATATAGCTATACTCCCTCCTTTTTTTCCGAGTCGATTATGGTATCTGACGTTGAATCCATTTATTTTGTAAAAATCATTTTCCTCAGGTTTTATGTTTGTTTCGCAGATTACAATAACGTCTAGTTCAGACACGTATTCATCTATATACAACCTAAAAGAATTCCAATTTGTTCTTAGTGAAGTCAGATTTATGGATAAACAAGAGAGTCCGCAGTGATTTTTTATAAGTGACCATTGCGGACTATGTGCCGTGATCACAGTACCTGACGAATTCGCGGAAATGGCAGAGTACGTTCACACGCACCCCTACGATTACAGTAGGGCGCGCTGGCCACGCTTCAACAGTATTGTGATGACTGTCAGAATCAGAATCTATATTGTTCAGAACGCCTTTGTCTAGGGCCTCCCGGCAGGTTCTCTATCTTTGGGCCGGACGGGCGTCCACTGGCGAGACAAAGTGTAGTCAAATACCTTGGGATCGTGCTGGATCAGTATCTATATTTTGACAAACATGTAGATTCTGCTCTGGCGAGGGCCCGGGGCGCTTTCGTTCTGACAAGATGGCTGTTTTATAGCAGCCAACTTGATTCCAGGGTGAAGGTAATCTGCTTCATGGCCTTAATCAGGCCCATGGTTGCCTATGGATGTCCCGTCTGGTTCAATGTGAGAGCCAGCTTAATGGAAAAGATTCGGGTGTTTGAGAGACAATGTCTTAGGACTTGTCTCGGGCTACATAGGACTCCCGAATCTGAGTACACGAAATTTTACCCGGATTTTGCCAGGATTGTACGGATAGATAATTTTCTGATCAAACTGATTCGAAGCCACGTTGCAAGAGCAATGACTTCGGTCAATAGCCTGGTATTCGGGGCTTACTACCCCAATGATCTATATCATGAGAGAGTGCGCCTTAACGGCTTTGCCCCGCCAGAAGCATTCCTCTATCTAGATAGATGTGGGCTGATCCAGGATAGATTGGCGTTACCGCTAATCTTCCACGTGGGTCGCAATTCCGTGGAACGGCGATTCCTCTACGGACATCGAGCGACATCGGGCGCTTCGTGAGCCCGAGCGCCTCAGGTTCTGTAGATCGGTCTCACGCCGGGATCGAGGAGACGTAGTCCGCCAGCATCGACGTTTTTGGTGGCTGAAGAGAACTCCGTCAATGAACCCTTCGTTAGCAGCAGCCTCTTCAAAGCATGGCCTGCCTAATACCAATGGCAGGCTTACATATTGTAGGTTAGGGTAGGGTAGGGTAGGGTAGGGTAGGGTAGGGTAGGTTGGGGTGGGATAAAAAGGCAAAAAAAAAACATAAAAAAATTAAAAACATAAAATGTAAAAAAAAGATGTTATATATATATTATGTATATATTTGTGTATACATATTTTAGTTAAGTTAGAATAAGATAGGTTTAGTTAGATTTAATTAGTTTTAGATAGGCTTAAGTTTTATATAAAATATTGTATATAAAAATGATCATATGCTAAGTTTTTTCCTAATAAAAATCATTTTTCTTAGCTTAAGTTAGAATTTATAATGTTAATAGAATTTATGTAGTCGTCGAAAGACATATGTTTCAATTGTTCTGTTTGTTTTAGAGTGTCCGTCTAGGGCCAGTAAGATAGTTAGATTTGTTAAGATAGTTAAGCCAGTTTTAAACATTTTTGACTAGGGTAAGATAGATATAAGATAATACTGAATATAAATGAATTAAAAAAAAAAAAAAAAACAGCCACAAATAATATATTTTGCAGTGGAAACAAGTATTTCTTCGGCTTGTTGCAAAATACGAGTAGATACGTTGTATTCATTGACCGTTACGTTTTCTAGGAATAATCGAACCCCATTGGGGCAGCGCTTTGTGACTTCATCCTTCGTAAAAAATATTGCCTCAATAATGGCCAATTCGTAATCATCCAAAATAGTTTAGTCAATTGATATTTAAATCTGCTGATTACAAGAAAAAGGTGGATAGAGATACATTGAACTGATAATTTACAACTAATTTTTACTTATAACAACTACATTATTTATAACAATATGATAATACGACAATTGACTAGATTTTTGAAAAAAATTATTGCTTTAAAATGTTCCCTTTCCACACAAAGGTCAATTTCACTGCAAACAGAGTTAAATAATCTCAAAGAATGCGATATGGGTTCATTAAATCCATAGTTCGTCCTGTGAACAGGGATGAAAAATAACTTATTACGATTTCTTAGTCGTTTATCGGGAACATTAAACCAGATGGAAGACCATAGTTCACTAGAGTTTACTCGATTATCAAAAATACCTTTAATAAATAATATACACCGACAAATTCTTCGAGATTCAAGTGATTTCATATTTATAAGAGCACATCTTGAGAAATAGTTTGGAATATCAACATTCCAGTTCAGGTTCCGCAGTGCAAACCGGGCAAATCTTTTTTTTATTCTTTCAATTCTCGATATGCTAGTCTCATAAAAAGGGAACCAAACAATTGAATAATATTCCAAAAATGGTAAGACTAAGAACATAAATAAAGTTTTAAGGGTATATACATCTTTAAAATTGGATGAGTTTTGTTTTAAAAAGCCTAACATAGAATTGCCTTTAGAAACTATATAATCGATATGAATTTTAAAGGTAAATTTCGAGTCAAAAAACACCCCAAGGTCTTTCACAACGTCGACACGAGAAAGTTGTTCATTATAAAACAAATAATTAAATGCAACCAAAGAGGATGATCTAGTTGCACTAAATACTTTGCATTTCGAGAAGTTTAACTCAAGATGGTTAATTATTACCAAACGAAATTAAAAAGTTATCAATATCAGTTTGCAACTTACAACAGTCCATAGGAGAAAATATATCAAGAAAAATTTTAACGTCATCAGCATACATCAAGCAGCGGCTGTAGTTAATAATTTCGGGTAAATCATTTATAAAAAGTATAAATAAAATAGGTCCTAAATGGCTTCCTCGGGAAAAACCCGATTATAAAGTTTGAGTGATAACCATCGATTTGAACAACTTGTTTTCTCTCACTCAGTTAGGATTTTAACCAATTTAGAAAATTATCTCTTAAGCCCAATCTTTTTAGTTCTTGTAAAAGTAGACCATGATGGACTCGGTCAAAGGCTTTTACGAAATCTGTATACAACACGTCAATTTGTTTACCTTTTTTAATCTTATTTATACAAGAACTGGTAAAGATACATAGATTTGTACTAGTACATCAACCCGTTACAAAGCCATATTGTTTAGAAGAAATTGCGTTTTGTATAGCGAAATACAGCTTTTGTGTAACTTATTTCTCAAAAAGTTTTGACACCGCAGATAATTTTGAGGTAGGTCTATAGTTTTTAATTAAATGTTTTAGGCCGATCTTAAAGATTTGATATATAATTTATTTAAGATAAGAAACAACGCAGGACCGAAGGAAGTTTGAAAAAAAATCGCAAAAAGATTGCATGAAGATTGTACATTGTTCGATTTATTATTCTCATATTCCATACACTGAGGAAATAATGAACATTTTCTTTTTGAATTAATGAAAACCCAAAAAGCTTTACTATTTTTCTTTATATTCGACTCACAGGATCTGATGTAAAAATTATTAAGAAAAGAAAATTCCTTTCTTAATCGAAGAAAATTATGACGGTCTTCTAAGTTCCCTGATACCTTTGATCGTTTGAAGGCTTTATTTTTAGCATTATCTAGATTTCTCAATCTTTTTTTTTTCTACGGAAGCTTAAAGGATTTTTTATTTGTAAAAACTGGCACAAAACGATTTATGCCATCAAAAAGTATACTTTTAAAGATTCGTAAGCAACTTCAAGTGAACCACCATCAAAGAACCCATTACAATTAAAAGTACTATAGAAACAGTTTAGTCTAGTAAAATCAGCTTTAGCAAAATTAAAACAATTCCTTTGGATAAGAGAAACCTTTGCAAAAGAGTAACATTCAAAAGTAAAACATAATGCTTTGTGATGTATTGTATTATTAACATATGGAAAATCAGCTAATTCCAAACAATATTTGAGATCATTCCTTATAAAAATTAAATCAACTATCCTATTCAAATCATTTTTTATATAATTTATTTGACTTAAATCTAAAGACATTAGTGAATCAACAACTAATGATTCGACATCTTTAAGAACATTAAAAGGATCTACATAATAATTGCTCACCTACTGGACAACTCCGGATAACATCACCGAGTATAAATGGGAATTGATTAGTTGATTCACTCACCAAAGAAACTATATTAGTAATATGGTTTGAATAAACATCAAAATCGCTTCTAGGGCGAATGTAACTAACAATAAAAAATAAATCCATAACTGTTTGCGAATTATAGTAACTAATATTAACACATAGTTGTTCCAGATTATCTGAATCATTTTTTAAGTAACATTGTTTATTGTTTAAAGATGACTTTACAGCAACTAGAACACCACCACCTAAATTCATTCCAGATGATGCAGATCTATCCTTACGATAAACACAAAAAGATGAATCGAAAAGCTCGGAAGATAGGATGTCTGAACAGAGCCAAGTTTCCACAAGTATGATGACATCATATTCATGAAGAGACGAAGACGAAAAAAACTCTTTAGTTTTTGTTCGTAGGCCACCGGCATTTTGGAAATAAACTCGCAATTCTGACAAATTTTCCGGGGGTTTCGCTATACTTTCCCCATCTCCTTTTGGCTGCCTTCGTTTTTTGAAGAATTTATGAATCCCTTAATTTTCACTCCAACAGGCCAAAGAGAAGAGTCAGAAGCAGCATCAAACATGTTGTATGGTACACCAAATTTAAAATTCACGAAGCGGACATTTGTCTCATCAACATCTCTTTTGATTAAGCGAGAGCATTTAAGAAGATTTTGCGGAAAATTAAATTTTTTTCCAGCATACGCAATGACATTATCAGCTGTTAAACGTTTGTCTAGATGGGAGAGGTGCATGAAACGAAGGCTAGGCACGGATGGTAATTCATTTATTGTATTGATGTCTGTGCCGAACGTAACTTTAGACTTCTTTCCGTGCATTCGATGCATTGTTTTTACCCAAATCCCCCGTCTCGCCACTAACGTCCCCAACTTGCTTTGCACTGGTAGAAGTAATGGACTGTAATGGAGTGGTTAAGTTCTCACATTGGAATGTTCTGTCGATTTCTGCTGTAAACGCTTCACCACGTTTAGATGATGTAAGTGTAAATGGGGCCGATGAATCTGTTGTTTCTGTTGCTCCAATAGGGACCATAGGGTCTGATAGCAGAGTAACATCGTCATCCCCCACTACCGCGCTTGCCACTACATCCAATATCGTTGTTGTTGTATTTTGCAAAAAATGTTTTTTTGTTTCCTCACTACTATTGAGTTCATTAATGTCAGAGTTAATGCATAATTTTGATTTAACATCAGCGACATCGTTTATCAACTTAGAAAACATTGAGAAAAAACAATCACCAATAGCAACACAATTATCACATCTCCACTGCAGATGGTGATCGGTAGTTAATGCATTTAAGGAAATGTCACTCAATAAAGTGTAATCTTTATGAAATTTACGATTGCAAATGCCACTACAAGAAATCACGCACAATTCTAATATTGCACATAACATTTCCACATTTATTAGAATCAGTCATTTTTAAATTAATTAAAATTAGGGAAGAATAAATGAGTATAAATAAAATATGGACAAATTGAAATCCGAACCGAACCGTGTTTTGTCGACTGTTTACTTTTTAAATCCATTACCAAATTTTTGGAAGGATAGAAGCAAAAATTACATTAGTTTGCCGCATAACTTGAAATTATTTATAGAATTATAATTCTCCCCAAAGCAAAGGCCTAATCTCGCTCACTGCAAATCCAACAGTGATCCCTTATATCTTTGAAACTAGGAGTCTGACCTAAAATATCTATATTAAAATTGTCAGGACAAAGTCTATTTTGACATATTCGAATTTCATCAAAACGTTATGCAGGGCCTTTTTCCAAATAATTACCGATAATTTACTTACCTTTAGCGGCGTTCACACTTTACGATTTGTCCATCCGATTTGTTGGAAAACCTTGCTTGATGGGCTAAATCGTAAGTGTGAACGCTCTTTCAACATGTCATCCGACTTGTCGTGTGGAAGATTACTTTTTTCAACTTTTTGACTTGGTTGAGAGAGCCGAGAAGCTTTTTGAAGGCAAGTGTACAACGGGGGGTTTTGCCAGTACCCCGCCGAGGAGAGAAGCCGCGAAATAATCATTCGATGGCGTTGGTGTTGTCGAGATCCGAACTCGCTCATCTTGCGTTAACGGCCGACACACTACCCACTGCGCTACGGCGCTCTCTAAGTGTCAGATTTCTCATCGAGTATTGCAAAGTATTTCTAAGGCACTGAAACTGAAACCCAACATATACAAAATGTAATTAGTTATTTGTAAGATATTGAAAATGTAATAAGTTAGTCTTTAAGTAAACTTAATAAAGTAAAAAAAACTAAAAATTGTTTTTTTTTTGCACTCCGTTCGGGAAACAACCATAATTCGTGCGCACACACAAAGGAGTCGACAGCGGTCATATGTAGGGGGGTATCGTGGCACGACAGCGCCATGCTGTTTGCCGTCACGGAATTCGAGTCGATTTTACTGCCAAGCCGCGCCTATAGATGTTTTACATAAAAAGAAGGAATTGAAAGAAATATATAATACGTTGCAATGAAACAAAGTACACTCGCCAATAAATACATTGGTATATAAACCCCCGAAAAATATACTGAAACTTGAAGAAAAATTAAACATTATACAATTATATCACAACACATCGCATGGAGGACATTCAGGCATAAGAAAAATTATAACAAAACTCAAACAAAGATACGTCTGGAATAATATGAGACAGATGGTCAAGAAATTTGTAAACGCTTGTGCGAAATGTGTGCCAAAAATAAACAGACAAGACATATAAGAGAGAAAATGGTCATGACGGACACAGCGTTCACTAGTTTCGTAACAATGCAAATAGACACAATTGAAATTATTAGAATATCAAACGATTACAGATATATACCAACGATGCAATGTAAATTAACTAAATATGTTATTGCACACGCGGTTGAAGGCAAAGACGCAAAGACAACCGCCAAAGCACTGTTGGAACAATTTCAAAACGGTTGTTTCAAAATACTCAAGTTAGACAACGGCACTGAATCAAAAAATGAGTTACTGAGGAACATATGCGAGCAAATGCAATAGAACACAATTTACTCAGCCCCATATCGTCATCAAAGCATAGGATCATTAGAGAGAAACCAAAGAGTTTTATTTATTTATTTATTCATTTAATCTACAAGTTACTTACGTACTAACAGATTTTTATGGAGTATATGTGTACAACATAGTATAATACAAACATTAGATATACGTTATAATAAGTAAAGAACATTTTAATGTGGAAATTCTTAAAAGGTAAAAAGGCATAATATTGTGCTTTTAAAACGAAGTCGGTCGTCAGACAAATCCAGGTAATGAGAATATATGTTAAAGTCTCTGATTGTACTTGTTAGAGGTTAATTTTTCCCGTATTCTGTACTATGGAATGTTTCAAATAATAATCGTCGAATCCGGAGCGACCTAATGGGCAAATAAAATTGAATCATAGCTAGAAGACAAGTGCATTTTATATGGTTGGAAAGTATGTCCCTAACAAACATTACATCATGAATGGTTCGTCTAGTCCTTAGGGATTTTATACCAAGCAGTTAGCACCTTGCCATGTAGCTCGGGTGAACATTCCAATGCATTTTGAAAAAAAAAATTTAGTAAAACGCTTTTGAACTTTTTCGATAGGCTCGGAAAATGTTATAAAGGCAGGATTCCAGACTACGACCGCACATTCAAGGAAAGGTCTAACCATCGAAATGTATAGGGATAATAGTGCAAATGGATAAGTGAATCTTTTGGTGTTACGCTTAATTAAGCCAACAGTCGAGTTGGCTTTTAATAAAATGTAGCTAATGTGAGAATGAAATGAGAAAGTGGAGTTAAGCATAACTCCCAAATCTTTGACAATATTCGCATTTGAAACAAGAAGAAAGAATCAATGGTGTAATTAAATTGGATAGGATAGGTTGATTTCGATAATTAAATGGTTATTATTGCACCACTCGAAAACATTATTTATCTCTGACTGTAATAATAAGCAGTCACTAACATTTTTAACTGCTCTTGAATATTTTCATGTCATCGACGTAAAGCAAACACTTACTGTGGTTAACCAAACGAATAGTATCGTGAATGAAAATTATGAACAAAAGGGAATCTAAATGGCTACCTTGCGGTACACCCGAAATACATTTTATTTGCATAGATAACGAATTTCCGATTTTATCTCTTTGGGTACGATTTGAAAGATAAGAGGATATCCAGCAAAGGAACTGGAAGTGAAATCCGAATATTTCAAGCTTGTTGATTAACAGCGAATGGTTAACGGAATCGAATGCCTTACTGATATCAGTATAAATTGCATCTGAGTATTCTATCTCATTTATTATGAAAGAAGAGTAAATGGATAGATTGGTTGAGGTCGAGCGACCCGATATGAAATCGTGTTGCGCTTCCGATATGACCTCTTTGATGATAAAATCTATTTTATTTTTCACTATACATTCAAAGAGTTTTGGAATTATTGAAAGTTTCCAAATGACTTTATAATTTTCAACATTATTTTTGAAGCCCAATTTGTTTTTTCTTTCCATTCGTCAAGAAAAACTCCTTCAGATAAAGAACGGTTGAATATGAGTGAAAGTGGGTTGCAAAGTGAATTAACGCAGTTTTTAAGGATAACACATAGTTACAAAATTTTACTTATTAAAATTTTCCGGAAGTTTTTTTCACTTTTCCTTCATCTTTTAATACAGTAAATTTAAATCTACCAGCCGTTTCTATCCATCAGCTTTTATTTTTCGTACACAGCTTTTTAGTATTTTATGTGAGGGTAGGCGCACATTTACGAATTTAACACAGTGTTGATATTAGTTAAGATAAAATTTTAGCGATGTCTGCATCAAGGAGACGTTGTTTAAATGATCCGGAGTGTTTTTGCTTTATTTGTGGTGAATATATTTTTAAAAATTATAGAAAATCGGTGACAGATTTCGTAAAAATCGCGTATACCGACTATTTTAAAGTACAAGTGTGTAATTTGGACAAGCCGTGGGTGCCTAAAACTGTTTGCCAAAATTGTGTTGTTGGTTTGCGACAATGGTCAAGTGAAAAAAGAAGTTCCCTGAAGTTCACAACCCCCATGATCTGGCGAGAACCGAAAAATCACCATGATGATTGCTATTTTTGCGTCGTTAATGTAAACGGCATTAATTCAAATAACCACAGTAAATGGATTTATCCTGATTTACCGTCTTCTAAACGACCAACTTTTGTACCTATTCTAGCTCAAGAGCCTATACCACCAGTTTTACCTTCGACATCTGCAGCAGCTTCTTGCCAAATGGAAACAGACGACATAATAGACGATGATAAGTCAAATGATCCTGATTTTATCCCCAATGTCCCGACTACAGAACTTTTTAACCAAAACGAGTTGAATGACCTAATAAGAGATCTTAATTTGACAAAAGAACAGTCCGAGTTACTCGCCTCTAGAAAGAAAAAAAAGGACTTGCCCCCAATACTAAAGTCACGATATACCGTACGCGCGAAAAGGATTTGATAAAATATTTTTCGCAAGAAAATGACTTAGTATTTTGCCAAGATATCAAAGCTTTAATGAATAACATGGGTTTACAACAGTATAATCCACATGATTGGCGTCTTTTTATAGACAGCAGCCAAAGAAGTTTGAAATGTGTTTTGTTACACAACGGCAATAAATTCGGTTCTATCCCTATAGGATATTCCAGGACATTAAAAGAAGCTTATGGAAATATTTCTTCTGTTATAGAGAAAATCAAATACCATGAACATGTGTGGATTTTAAAATGGTAAATTTTCTTCTAGGACAGCAAAGTGGGTTTACAAAGTATCCGTGTTTTATTTGCCTTTGGGACAGCAGAGATAGAGAACATCATTGGACTCGGAAAGAGTGGCCTCTAACAGAAAAATTGGTGCCTGGAAAGCACAATATAATACATTCTCCGCCCGTTAATAAAGATCGCATTATTTTGCCACCACTGTACATAAAACTTGGTATAATGAAGCAGTTTGTCAAGGCGCTTGATACAAATGGTGACTGTTTTGAGTATGTTGCACAGAAATTCCCTCGCTTAACTACAGAAAAATTAAAAGCTGGAATATTTAATGGACCACAAATACGTCTGCTACTTAATGATGACAATTTTGTTAAAACAATGAATGAAAAAGAGTCCAAAGCATGGAAATCATTTGTGTCAGTAATGAAAAACTTTCTTGGTAATACTAAAGCACCAAACTACCAAAACTTGGTCCAACACATGTTATTATGTCTGAAGGATCTTGGTTGCAACATGAACGTAAAACTTCATTATTTACACTCCCATCTGGACCACTTTCCTGAAAATCTTGGCCACTTAAGTGATGAACACGGAGAAAGATTCCATCAAGAAATTCGCACCATGGAGGAACGATATAAGGGCAGATGGGATGTGCATATAATTGCAGATTATAGCTGGAGTTTGAAACGAGACCTACCACAAGTATCACATGCAAGAAAATCATTAAAAAAATAATTTTTAGCGGCTTCCAGAAATTAAATATTTTTTATGGTATTCATTTTTTGTGTTTTTCTAAAAAATCACACATATGCTATATCTCAAAAACTAATGCTGATAGATGAAAACGATTTTTATTTTCAGAGTCAGGATGCCATATGTCTACATAAAAGCTAATTAACCGCCTGGAAAAAAATCTTTGTAACTATGTGTAATTGATTGCATGCCATCCGCACCATAATTGAGTTTAGTCTTTAAATTACTAACGGCAAGGGAGACGTCGGCCGAACTTAAATTTAAGAATCCAATGTCTACTAAGCTAGGTAAACTTTTCCGAGTAATAAAATTGGGGTTGATGTTATTGGAATTGGAATCAGAAAAGGTGAATTAAAAGAAATTTGCGAATAGTTGAACAGTAGAGTCGATGTTAGCAGATTCTTCTTCCTTGAAATGCATTAAATTAGGTACTACCACGGATATCCTTTTAGAGTTAATAAATAGCCATAATGATTTACTATCATGTATATAATAATTTTTGTATAGGAACTTGTTGAGAGCGAAGAGTTCTTTACGTAAATTACTAAATTTAAGATAATCAGAGATGTTGGATCATTTATTTTTGATTGTTAAATTGAATTCTATTAATATTAAAATCGTTAAAATCTAATGTTACATACATATAACAATCTCATCACTAACATTTCACATTTCAATTTGTTCCATTTAGTGCCATTTTTTGAATCAATCGCCTAAAAACCAATGTTCGCCATCTTTTTTTATGCACGATAAAAACAACTGAATTTTATAACTAAAATAAATGTCATTCACTTGTCGATCACAGGACAAAGAAGACGTTTTTTTTTTAGTTCGTACAGAAGTCGTCTAATAGCACTTAGTTGGAGAAACTTCCACTGAACAAAAGACATTATTAGAGTGTTTGAATTTCTTAAAAGCCTTGTTTTTAGGTTTTTAAGAGTTGGCAAATGTTTATTATACCAAGGTGGTTTACCCGAGGCACGCACACTTGACAAGGGAACGTGCTTCTCGAATCCTTTCTTAAGGATTTTTTACAAAACGACTATACATTGATGTTAAACTTAAATTGTAAAATTCATTATGCCAATTTACATTATTAAGCTTATTTATTTAATATTTAATTCAATAAAATTAGTTTTCCAAAATTTAAATTCGTTTTAGTTGTAATAATTTCTGGTTTAAGATAATTATAAAAAGATAATTCTATATAAATTTGTTTATGATTCATTGAATCCTCTAAAATCTCATCAGTGCAGACAAAGATTAGATCAAGAATTTTTGAAATACCTAGAATTTTTTACAGGATTAATTTGTTTTAAGTTCATTTCATAAGATATTGGAATCAGAACTAATCCATTTGAGATTGGTAAAGTTGAAATCCCCTAGGATACACAAATACATAATCGGATTCATTACACACAGTATTGGTGCCTGATTCTCGTATATTTGTTGCATACTTCTAGGTGGTATATAACTAGCTACTAAAAGCAACCGATTATTTAACAGAGAATCTAAAGTTATTGAAATACAAAGTCGGCTATCACATGCGGCCTCACGACTCACGACTCACTTCCCATCTTATCTTTCAATTTAAATTCCGTAAGGCGAGCGCTATCACATGCGGCCTCACGACTCACTTTCCATCTCCTCTTTCAATTTAAATTCCGTGAGCCGAACGCCTACTTTTTTTTTCATTTTGAAGTTGTCTCCGTGAGATAAAGTAGAGCTCTACGCATTTTCTGCAAGCAACATCCGACATTATTGCGTCCATTCCCCACAAAGTACGAAAAGAAATGAAATGGAAATGAAAAATAACGAACAAAGAGAAAGAGAAACGTCAATGTGAGTCGTGAAGAATTTCGCCCGCGACTCACCGGGAATTAAATTCTCCATCTCATTCGCACTCATCTCCTTTCTCTTTTAATCCTATGTGAGTCGTGAGTCGTGAGGCCGCATGTGATAGCCGACAAAGTTGTTCGACTTCTGTGATCAATAGGGAAATTTCTTTACACGGAAAACAAGTACAGACTGCAACAATTAAACCGCTACCACGATCCTTCGCTGTTTTGCATCGGTCAATCCTAAACGAGTTGTAGAGTCTTGGGTTGAAAATCTCGTTCGATGAAATGTCCAGGTACAGCCATGTTTCTACAACGACTATGACATCGTAGAGTATATGTGATGTGTTGTTAAAGATATCTCTTCCGTATGCCGCTTGCGTTGTGGTAATAAATGTTAAGAGTAAGGGATGAGGAGGGAGTACATTTCAATTTGGGTTCGATGCCGATCTCCTGTCCTGTTTTTTTTTTACTTTGGGATATTGGAGAAGGTTTTAAATTGTACTCCAAGTGGCCAAATGGATGGGTCAAGAGCTTTTCCAAATGAGTAGGCAGAAATACCCAACTTAAAGTTTATATAATGAAGCAATTGTAGATCTGCATCTTTTTTAATTAATTTTTTATAGCGAATTACATTTTCCGGAAACTTTAACTTACGTGATGCGTATGAAACTATGTTTTCGTCGGTTACATTTGTATTTAGCCGAGAGAGATGTAAGAATTTCAGTTTCGGTACAGATGAAAGTATTGCCCCTTCCTCTTGATCGTTGGCAGTCCCAAACAGTTTTGTGGATCGTTGACTCCTTTTTTTCTGTTTTGCAATCAGTCAGTGACAGTGATTTTTGGTATGCCAGTGTTTTTTGACGTCGAAGGTGAAAAAGATGGTATTATTACCTGGGATACAGGGGACGTTACGACGTTCGATTTGTGTACCGTCGGTGTCACAATTTGAGGAATTCGTGGTGGTGTAGTGCTTTGGTTAAACTTAGTTTCCGATGTTAAGATGTTATTTAGAGGAACAGAACTAGTCTTTTTAGCACTAACACTTACACTGGTTGGAGAAACATACGATTTATTCAGGAACGATTTAATTTCTGCAACATATTTTCTTGTAATTGTGCGAAAGCCGAGAGTAGAGAACCACAAACACTTGCACAAATATCACAACGCCATTGCAGATTTCGGTCAGATTGCAGTGCTTTGAAGGATTCATCAGAAATGGAAATGCACTTTTTATGAAATGATTGACCACACAAGTCATCACATCTTAGAAAATTGTCACGAAGAAGTCTAAGTTTGCAAATGAAGCACTTTTCGAACATTTTACCATTGTACCAATGAGGAATTTTAGATAGGAAGCTAGCGATTACTTTATAGAAGGTAAAATAGAAAATGTCCGCACCGCACATACAATGATGAGTTTTAAATGAATTTCTTTTAAATTTCACTGAAGATTATGAATGAGACATTTGGGTACCATACTTTGCATTTGCATGTAACATAACACCACATGTAGACACCAAGTATACACCATATGAACTCATTTTTGGAAAATTATCCTACATACCAAGTGATGTAATAAATAGCAATGAAAAAGTATATAATTTAGATAACCATGCAACTGAAAAAACACGAAAAATTATAATGTTAAGAACAAAAGAAAATTAGAATACGATAAGAATACAAATATTTCAGACTTTAAAATAGAAGATTTAGCGTTTGTTAAACTAGAAAGTAAGAAAAAATTACAAAGTCCTTACCACGGACCATACAAAATAACAGAAACAAACAATATTAATTCAATAATAGAAATAAACGGTGAAAGGAAGAAATTCCACAACAATAGCCTTAAGAAATATAACATGATATTAATTTCAATACACACAATACATACCAATTATTAACTGTTAATACAAATAAAATTTTGTAAAATTATTATTCAAGAATATAGATATACTCGTACTTCATAATTTAAAATAAGACATACGCAATAGCATAAGAAATCCTGATGTAAAGCATTTCCGAAACATATCGATACAAAGAAGTCTTGAAAAATTATTCTCCAAATAATTGTTCGCTTAAAGGTAAGGGTGTAGTGCACCTACCAAAAAATACAAAAGTTAACACTTCCCAAACATTGCATAATAGCGTCATGCGACACCATAGAGCTGGACACTAGTCGACACATGCCAAAGTGCTGACCCAATAAGAAGATCGATGGGTGTCACTAATGAGTAATGGTATTCAATATCACAAACCATAGTATTTAATGTGTCTTCTGCGAAGTGACTCTTTGTGGGGACAAAATGCGGTGTAGCCAAAATATGACGACACGCGACTTATGTGAGATCGATATGCATTGGAAATGCTAGTGGGGGAAATAGTATATAACGAGCGATCTATTGAAAATAAAAACAGATTCAATTTGACCACAATCAAATGTGTTTCTCCCTTTCTTGGCAGACCTTTATGGCATTCGTGCTCTGCCTGTCGAATAAGCTAATCCTTCATTGGCAGAACCCAATGGCATCGTGCCCCGCAGGATTGCTTGAACAGAAAATATTACACCCCCACCTTTTTTCATTACACTCTTCAAGGCAAAGCCTGCCTAACACCAATGGCAGGCTTACACGGGCTACTGTAGGGTAAGGTAGGTTAGGGTATAATAGGTCAAATTAAATAAATGTTATTTAAAAAAAAGGGGGACCGAAATATCTACCGGTATAACTGCATGCTGATATATTCAACGCGAAGAATGCAAGCAGTAATTTATAATAAATCATTATAACGTTGATAGTGAAAGTGATCGGACGTGTTTAATCGAGTGTCGCCACTGTGCCTTAAGTAAACTCACTATTAGCTACATTTTGATTAATTCTTTCCCTGCATGATGCTCTTCCTAGCGTGTAACAAAAAAATCGAACGCAGTTGCGAGTTGAAAATTCCTTGTTCCGAATGTAAGGCATATTTTCACTGCGTTTGTGTGAAAATAACTCCTGCTGATTTCGGCTACATGAGTACCCACGGTGTACCTTACCGACGTGACAAGTGCACTGCTCTCCGTTGAAAGTCTCTTCAACAACAAATTGTACCTCTGAACACTAAGTCACCATCAACAACTGCATCAACAAAGACCTTCACCGAGCAGCAGCATGCGGTAGCTAAAGCCACGGAATCAACATTGCCCAAACAGAGAGGAAAACGCACACCGCAAATTTGCTCTACACCTCGAACCGTTGATGACGAGCTCCATGCAGGCCCCCGCCCATCTACCGCTCACCATCCGATACAATCTGGGTGTTCAATAACCCTTCAACTGCTCTACGATGAGATTGTGTCTTTGAAGAAAATTAACTGTGACTTCCTGTGACAGAAACAAGTGGAGAACGTCATCGAGATCGGCGGCATACCTGGGATCAATAACAACAATGCCTAAGAGTGTGTGCAAAAAAAATTTCCGAGACGCGCTGGAGGTTCCTGTCCCTGCGACTGACATTCACGATTGCTTCGTCAAAAGTGTGATGAAAAAATCAACAACCAACTCAATTGACAACATCTCGGGCAACATCGTAAGCAAAGATGTTGTTTGTGTACATCTTTCTTCCCAGTATCTTAAGTGCAAGATAATGAAAAGCAAGAGGACTGCAACAAACAAATTAAACTCGTCGTTATTTGCTCCTGATACATTTAATAGGATCTATATTAATCACTCTTTTACAAGGTACACTAAAGCATTATTTATGGAAGCAAAAAAATTAAAAACAGAAAAAAATTACAAATATTTATGGTTTCCAAATTCACAAATATTGTTGAGCAAAATTGATAAATGTAGAATTGTTATTATAAGATCGTTTTACTTAACAACTTTAGGCGATTAGAGTATTTATCTCTAAATAACTTCATTGAATATGTTTGATCATAGGTATTCATTCGATTATTATGAGTAGTTTGAGTGACAGTTAATTTTATTGTGATTCAGACAAGGGCAATTATTTGTTTGTGGTACATCAAAACATACGTAGCTTACGACAAAACTTCGATTTATTAGTATGTAATCTTGAAGCGTTGAAGTTGATGATGATGAACATGGCCTTACTTCCTTTGTCAATGAGACGACGAGACATACCTCAAATACTTGTCTGGACCATGTATTTGATCGCTTTCGAAGTATACCTCCCAATCAGTGCGTCCGTGTTAATCTTAATCTCTATATCACGGATCACTGCATGACCGGTTTAAAAGATTTGCGACGCGCAGCCAGAGCTCCAATCCGTACGGTAGCATAAGTAAGATTTAACTTACTTAACTCCAAACTTCGGCTTGACAACTGGTAGGCTGTTTATGTTGAAAATGACGCTTCTTTCGCTTATAATTTCTTTCTAAAGATATTACAATCTCATTTAAATTCAACTACCTTTCGTTCTCAGGTAAGGAAGTCGGAATTAAAACTAAAGCCCTGGATAAACCACTCCATCCTTAATAAAATCAAGCTTAAAAACGAGCTACGCAGGAAATGCGTAAAACATGCTCGTAATTCTGCACTGCGGAGTTGCCTCAAACGTGTGCCTCCCTAATTATTATTTAAAGCACATCGCTCTAAATATAGTAAATATACTCGATTTCCCCTTAAATCTTAGTATTTCAACTGGTACGTTCCCGGACAGGTTAAAATGCGCAAATGTTCTACCAATTTTAAAAAAGGACAACGAAAGAGATAAAAACAACTACAGACCTATCTCACTACTCTCGTCTATCCCGAAAATATTTGAAAAAGCTGTCGAAAGTAGAATTCTGCGGTTCCTGGAGAGAATACGTTTGTTCAGTCCTTTACAATATGGTTTTAGGATAGGACTCTCTACTGAAGATGCGCTTAGAAACTTTTGTTCGCTTATAAATAAAGGACTTGACTCTAAAAAAAGCTGTGCTGAGCTCTTTGTTGACATTACCAAGGCCTTTGACATGGTAAACCATAACATTCTCTTGAGCAAACTGCATCGAGCTGGTTTTCGAGGATCCATTTATAATTGGCTGGAATCATATCTCAAAGATAGGAGACAAAAAGTTAAAGTTAGAAACTATTTAACAATTTAACTATAAGTTAGATAATCGGATTATTAAACTTGGGGTACCCCAGGGGTCTGTCGACGATCTCGGTATTGCCGATAACACTCTTAGCCACCTCCAGCTGGTTTCTGACGTTAATTATGATGTGTACCTATTGAGACTGTGGTTCGCCAAACATAAACTTAGGGTTAGCAATAAAACAAAACTAATTTTTTTTCAGCCTTAGGTCGCAGATAATGCCGGACCCTGATTTTCGTTTCCATGCCGATAACTGTACTCGCTACAAATTGCCGGTTTGCACATGTAACGAAGCTTCCTCTGAAATTATGTTTGATGTTCACTCAGCATGTCAGGCTAATTGTTTTAAAATTGATATAGTAAATAACTACAAATGCCTAGGTGTTACAATTGACCAAAACAAGAATTGGACTGATCATATTACAAACTAGAAACATTGTCTTCGTTCTTATATCCGTGATCTGTTTCATCTTCGTAAATATTGCACAACTAATTGTCTAAGAGCTCTTTATTTCGGGATATTTCACTTAAAACTTCAATATGGTTTAGGATGTTGAGGCGGTGCCCACCGCACGAAAATTCAGCCTCTACTTGTACTGCAAAAATGCGCTGTGAGGACGATTTGTGGAGTTCCTCGTTTCAGCCATTCCAGGACACTATTTAAGAACCTGAAAATCGTGACGGTTAGGCACCTGTATTATTTCAAGGTGTCTAAAATTTTCTTTATCAGAAGTGGTTATTTGCGGAGCCCGATCTCTGATGAACGCAATTTACGCAGTAACCTTGAATTCCTGGTAAACATACCTTCTTCTCGAACCACCAACTTTAGAGATTTCTACTCCGTAGTCAGGTGCAACCTATTTAATCTCTTCCTCCTTCGATTCGCATAGTTAGAACACGAACATCCTTCCTAAACAAAGTCAAAAACTGGCTTTTTAGTTTTGATCACAATCAAATTGAACTTTTGCTGTCCTACCGTTATTTAATGATGCTCATAATGCTCAATGTCTGAACGTTATTTTTATATTTCTTTTCCTGTTCCTCCATTACGGGTTTAATAGCTTTAGTGCATCACTTCCACCTAAATTTTGTAATATGTAATTTTGTAATATATTGTATATGAAATCTTTCTGATGTGGCAATCAACACTATCTGAATTCTAAATACGAATGTCACTACTTATTCTTTATATTTTACAATAATAAAAAATAGTGTTAAAATAAAAAAATAAAAAAAAAAGCTGGCTGACAAAATACTGAAATAAACTTGAGTTATTTCCATTCAGAATTTTAAAAATTAAAAATGTTATAAATTAAATTTTTTATTTATATTTTTATTTGATAATTGACGTGAGATTACTTGTTCTGTTTTGTTTCTTTTCATATTTAATATAATTTGGTTTGAACAGGTTAATACCCTTAGAATCTCTGCGAAAATTTATGAAATCCTGATCAATTTTTCAACAATTTCGACTTTCGTAAAAGAGATAAAGAAATGAAACAAATTTTAGCCCAAACAATTTCTTTGTACTGATATACATATGTATAGCAGTGGCGTGGCGTCCATATAACCCGATTCCTACCGAGTTACCTTTTCAAATTCGAACTTTCAACAATGTTTATCAATAAACGCGCAACATGAATCCTGATGAATAAACATAAATATATGTGTATTCCTTACACGGGCTAACGTGCCCCACACCAACATTTAACCTAAGCAGTCAACCACTGCCTATCGTTCCACTCTACGCACACACCCACACATCACTGTCTGTATATTCTCCAACACCTTACCCGATCAAGAGACACAAAGCGCTAGCAACGAAAAATAACACGGAAAAAATCGGGTTATAAAATGTTTGGCTGGATAGAACAAATTTGTTTTCCCTCCTTTTTCTTCCTTAAGCAGTGGCTCTCTCTGTTCAATACACGCTTTCTTACGCAAAACAATGGGTGGTGTGAATAAAAACAGAGGGAACACTCCTAGAGGTCTCCTAGGAGTGAAGTGTTTTCGCTAAAAGGGAACACTCAATTTGGTGTGAATAAAGAATTTCATAAAAGTAGGCTCGTTCCCTCGACTTGAAGTTTGAAAACTAGAAAGGAGAGCTGTCAAATTTACTTGTCAATCTTGCAAATTAATCAACAAAAGTGAGTGCAGACTAAATATTTTATATTATATTTGTATATTGTTACTATATTATTTTTCAGTAATGTTCTTAAATATACAACCGAGAAAAACGAAAATTTATAATTCACGGCGTTTCGGGAATACGGGAGATAATTTCAAGAACCTGTATAGATTCGAATTTAATAACATGGAATGGTTAAGCAATCAGTTCCTTTCCGATATTCCTGAAGAAACCCGTGGTGGTGCTATACCAAAAATTGAAAAGATGAAAATATTTCTTCGATACATTGGTGACCCAGGATTCCAAGTTGGAGTTGGCGAAGACATTGGAATTCATAGATCGACTGTATCGAAAATTATTTGGCTGTTGTGCTATATGTGCGAAAGCAAGTTTATGGATAAAATTTCCCTCGTCGATCGAGGAATTGCGAAAAGCTAAAGAAGAATGGCAAACAAAGTATTGTTTTCCCAGTGCAATTGGTGCTCTCGATTGCACTCATATAGAGATTTTAAAACCTCATGTACATGGCGATGAGTACCTGAATCGCAAAGGTTTTTTTTTTTTCATTGAATGTACAAGCTACTTGCAATGCTAAGGAATTTTTCACAAGTGTTGATGTCCAATGGCCAGGATCTGTGCATGATTCAAGAATTTGGCGAAATTCATCTGTTTTTAATGTTATTAATAATAATTCGGCCTCAGCTATTATTCTTGCAGATGAAGGCTATGGTTTAACACCATGGGTTATGACGTCTTACAGGAATCCGGTCACAGAAGCCCAAAAAAATATAACAAATTACATACTCGGGAAAGGGTAATTATTGAACGTATGTTTGGACAAATAAAACGAAGATTCCCTTTACTGGCTTCCCGAGTTAGGCTAGCTACAAAAAGAGTGCCGAAAATTATAATAGCTTGTTTTGTATTGCATAATATAGCAAAGTATCTTAAAGATGAAGACTTTCCAGAAAGTGATACGTTACCGTCGCAGGAAGCTCCTGTACCTGAATATTCTGAAGAGAATAACACTGTCTACAAACGAGGAGTATCCAGAAGAAGCGAAATAACATCAATAATTCAAGGTTTCTTTATGTTATAATAGTTTTAAAGTAGTGTACTAATATATATCCCCCTTGAAATACATTTTAAGCAGCAAATATAAATGTATAGAATGATATTTTATTTAATTTATATTTTTCTTTAACAATTGTATTTCTAAGAGTAGCTTCTCCTTTTGCAACGTAAATATTTCCCTTTGTAGAACATTTAGATCTTTTTTTTCTTTATTTAGTTCTTTTTGTTGTAGAAGAACTGTCCTCTGCAGATCAAGTACTGAATTTTGAAAATCTTCATTCCTTCTTCTAGTCTTTGAAACTTGTCGGAATTGTGGTGCGCTACTTGATGATCCTGGCAATTCTTCCTTCTGAAATGTGAGATGCGCAACTTCATCAGGATCTTTATTGGTATCCGGCACGCCGCATTGCTCTCCACCTGTAATGCATTTAAGTGTTTTAAAGTTTCTATAATTGTATATAGCCACAATAATTGTCAATTTAAAAATATATATATGTACCTGGTATTTTATTTAAGACTGGATTATTTTTATAATCCATTAAATTCAGTAATTGTTTCTCATGATCTTTTAAAATCATGGGAAGATTGCCCGTTTTTTTCTTATCCCCTTTTGATTTGACGCGGGCCTTCAAATTTTCTATTTTTTTTCTGATTTGCATTGTGCTTAAATTAATGCCATGCACTTTTTTAATTGCTTTATTCATAGCTTCCAACGCAGCTTGCTTTTTATTTTTCATTTCTGGAGTTTGGCTTTTATCCAGCAAGCATGGGTAAAATTGCAACAATTTCACAAAATTGTCGTCTTCCATTCCAGATTTCTTTTTTTTTTGATGGTATTTCCATTAAACCCTCCAAGTATTCCTCATCCGAAACAATATTTTCCATTTTTTTTTCACTTTTTTTCCGTTTAAGTCACCACCTATGCACACTCAGCTTCTTCAAGTGATCTCTCAATACATTTCGTCTTTATTCACACCAAATTTGAGGAAACACTCAACTGTCAAAATATGTGAGTGGAGGGTTTTCGTTAAACTTAACGAAAACTACTTTTATTCACACCAGATTGAGTGTTCTCTACAAAATTCTAAGGGGACGCTCACACTCAATTTTTATTCACACCACCCAATAACACGCTTTTCATCGAGTTTTTTTTTGAATTTTGTACGTATCTGGTTGCGCTGCTGTGTCTAGTATATTAAGCAGGTTTAGATGTATGTATATTGTATGTATGTAGGTTTCTGTTCGAAAAAATCGTAAGAATAATATGGTTTTCTCCGAGTTACATATTTGTTGAATTTTGTATGTATTTCGTTGCTTTCTGTATTCATCTGTAGGTCAGGTCTGTTATTGTTTGAAAAATTCAGTTTGCGCAGATTGTGATGCGTAGCTTAATGTGAATTTGTGTGGTGTTATAAAACTAAATAGAAAAGGACCAAATTAGGAACAGTGAAAAGCGTGAAAAGTTTGAAAAGTTTGCTTATCTTAAGGTTAAGGAATTCATTAAATTTCAAATTAAATATTGTTACCTAAAAATGGCATTATTAAGTGTAGACTGTTGCTTAACAGATTTTCTTTTGGAGGAAATAAATGACTTTAGTAAACTGAGTTTTCTCAAAAAACAAAAAGTTATAGAGACGGGACGCTCTACTCCTTTTATGAAAATAGATTATAAACGCAAGGATGGTTTTGTTTCTCATTTTCATGAATCTCTGTACCAAAAATATACTTGGTTGACTGGTAGTTGTAGACTAAATAAAATGTTTTGTTTTCCTTGTCTTGTTTTTTCAAATTCTCCTAGTGTTTGGAGCCGTACGGGCTTCACTGACTTAAATAATTTAATAAATTCTGCAAACAAACATGTCAAAACAGAAAAACATATTCGTAGCTGTTTATCTTTGCACGAATTCGGTACACACCGTATTGAAACGTCCTTAGGTAATTCATTTGCAGCTCACAACAAAAAAGTCGATATAAACCGTAAATTAATGGAGCGTTTCATAGATACAGTAGTTCTCTTAGGCAAACAGGAGCAAGCATTTCGGGGTCACGATGAAAAGACTAACTCCAATAATCGTGGTAATTATGTCGAAACGGTATTATACTTATCTAAGTATGATATATTAATGGACTCCCATTTAGAGCAATGTTCAAGTGCACCCAATCCAATTTTTTCCGGTCTCTCAAATGATATTCAGAACGATTTGATACATAGTATCGCTGCAGTCATAAAATCTGAAATCAAAACAGAAATTAGTAAAACGCGATTTGTGTCCATTATGATCGATGAGACACAAGACGTGAGCCATAGGGAACAACTAAGTGCCGTATTGAGGTACTTGTCTTGGATGATGGGATAGAGGAAAGATTTCTTGGTTTTTTTGACGTGAGTGAGAGTCGTAATGCCGATAAGCTTTCAAAACATATTCTTAATATACTTGATATATATGTCTGCAAAGACAAGTTAATTGGCCAATCTTATGATGGTGCTGCAGTAATGTCCGGGGAAGGGGGCGGTGTTAAAAAAAGAGTCCTCGATGTTTGTCCAATGGCTAAAACGTGTTATGCCCACGTTTTAAATTTAGTGTTATCCCGATCACTAGAAAATATATCGGAGTTGAAAGTATTTTTCGGCAATATAAACACTTTAGTAGGTTTTTTCAATAAATCAACAAAGCGTTCAAATCTTTTAAAAGAAGTAGCCAACCGGCGCATGCCGGGAGTATCGGAGACTAGCTGGCACTACCATTCGCGAATAATTAACGTTATTTTTAACTGTAGATTAGATATTATTGATACTTTTAATCAAATAATAGATAACCCCGATGAATGGGATAATGACGCGCTTTCTATGGCCGAGAGTCTGTTACTTAAATTAGAGGGCAAAGATTTTTGTTTTTTATTAAATACGCTGTCCGAAATATTTTGTAAGACTGATGTCTTGTTTAATTTAATACAGAATAAACAAACGGATGTTGAAGTGGCTAAGCAAGAAATCGAATGTTTTGAGTCTTGGCTTTGCTCTGAGTTTCCAAAAAAGGATGAATCCATTTTTGAAAGCGTAAACGATTGTACCGAACTTCCGCGAAAACGTCGATTACTCGATTTAAAAACACACTATAAGCGTCTTTTTGTAGAAATAAAGGACAATATTATAAGCCAAATCAAGACTAGATATAAATCTTTCACGGAATTACTTTTTTTGGATTTATTGAATAAATCGAAATATGATCGTTTTACGTTATCAAATCCAGATGAAAAAATATCTTCTTTGATGAAAATTTTTCCTGGAATTTTTGAATTTACAGCTTTGAAAGACGAGCTGAAAGTTTTATATACAACTTCTTCACTTCGACAACTTGGCGTTCTAGAACTCCATAACCATTTGAAAAAAGAAATATTGCGTGACATCTCCCCAAATTTTGAACTTAAGTGGTCTATTTCTTACACTTCCAATAACTGTTGCCTCCGTGGAGCGATCTTTTTCAGCTCTAAAAAGAATACACACGTATTTAAGGAATTCTCAAGCAGAAAACAGACTCTCAGATTTAGCACTTTTATCGATAGAAAAGGCACTCCTTCTAAAAATTAAAAGTAGACCTGACTTTTATGAAAGAGTTCTTGTAGAATATGTGAAAAAAGATCGTAGAATAGCACTAGAATATAAGTAAGAAGAGAGCAGTTTAGCAAAACTTTTCACAGTTCTTTTTCTAACGTTAACTTCTACTGTTTTTAATTTAAATAAAAAAATTTATTATTTTAATTGAAATACATATTTATTTTTAACTTTGTTACAAAACCCTTTATTAATTGATATTTTTTGTATATGTTACATACATATTTATTCAACTACTAAGTGAAGCTCCTTACTTTTTTTATTTACAACATCACTTTAAATTTTCGTTAAGGTATTGCATTTGCATCTGCCAAAAACGGTTTCTTTCGAAGCCAATTTTATTATGCGTTAAGCCCAATATAAACTTTAATGAGTTGACGTATAAAAAATTGGCTTGAATTATTCTACCCACATGGCGTGGAAGGCAGATCCGAAATACACGACATAATTTCAGGAGACATTCGTACTTAACGTTTGCGGCTGAATAATTTTTCTTCGACTTCCCTTTTGAAATTATCCACGCCACGCCACTGATGTATAGGTATATGAATTCCCTCATAAACAGAACTTACTGACAAAAATAAAGCATATGCTGCTTCACTTCACTACGTACACTTTTATGTGACCTTTAAGTTTAACGTTCGCTGCTACCGCGTTCGTAATTTAATGTATTTCTGACATAAATGTACCTCATCCTTCAAATTGCCAAACCTACGAATTTTCCTGCAGAAACTACGAGAAGAGACTGACAGTGGTGTAAAGTAAAATAGCAGTATTCTATGCAAATGTTTTTACGTCTAAAAAGAAAATATTTGTAGTTAGCTGTAATTGATGTCATATACCTATTAATATCACTTGTTATCTCTATTTCCATTTCATATTGATAACACAACCATAAAATTAATGAATACGATGTCATCAACCGTTGTGTCAAAGAGGCGATTGTTTCGTGTGCAAAATAATAGCAATGTACACAATGAAATTGAGTACAAATAAAATTTTAAAATATTTATTAATTAAAACAATTATATTACTCAGTACTTTGTAGAGCAACCTTTAATTTTTGACAACGCCTTACTAAAATAGGTTGCAAAGCTGACTGTACCACTGTTCAAAGTTACTGTTTATTAAAAACAGCAAATTTTAAGTCCCCCCATAAGTTTTTTTTTATGGGATTGAGATCAGGGGACTGTGCTGGCCGGCCAATAAACTCAACACTGTTCAAGCTCGACCATTCCTTGACGGATTTGCTGGTGTGCTTTTAGTCATTGTCGCGCATATAAACCCACCTAATCGGCATATTTTCGTTAGCTTAAAGCAACGTGTTGTCCTCGATTATTTTAAAATAAGCATGGCAGTCCATTACCCCTCAATCCTATGTATGGGATCGACGACGTATTACGTGAAACAGCTCCACGCCGTGATCTTGGTTCCGCCACAGAAGTTCCACTACATTGCTTTCGTCGCTCCACAATACGTTTTGCCATTTAGAGGCTGGCCAATTAATATGATCTGAGGCAAATGCTAGTCATTTTTTAAATTTGTTTTTGTTCAGGTATGGAACTTTTCTAGGTATTTTTCCACTCAAATTTGTTTCCATTAATCGTCTTCTAACGGTTGAAGTAGAAATATTTAATTGCAGGTCCTCCTTCACAACTTTCGATGAAACAAAGGGGATTTCCTTGATCATTCTTACCATTAATTTGTCTTTCCTTGCATATGTTTTACGCTTTCCACCTCGCGTTTCTGCTCTCTCTTCATATTGCAGGGCATTTCATTTTTATCATTTTTGCGGAACATTGCAAAATATCTTGAACAAATTTGTAGATTTTTCTATCTGGAATTAAACTTATTTTATCTTTAGTACAATATGCTGCTCTTCCCATTGCCTAAATATAAAAAATACGTTAATATTGAAGTATATCGACTCAATGTTGCACTATTTTACCTAAAGTTTTACAAACAAATCCCAAATTGATAAAAATTCTCTTTTTGTTGGAAAGAATATGGGCTTATTATTTCAAAAATTACCAACTCAACCGCACTGCTACTATTATGCATATTAAAAAAAACCCATCTTTGACAGATAACGGTTAACGATATCGTATTCGCTGATCGTAAAGTAAAGTGTTTAGAATGAAAACAAACTAGAGATAACAACACATACTGGCATGTAGATAGCGCCTAATGTAATCTTAAAAATCTTTTTTTTTTTTGTTACATCAATAAAGAAACATTGTGCACTGCTATTGTATATTGCACACCACTGTATGTATACTTTCCTAAAAAACATTTTTCTGTTTTTGGAAAATTAAAAGTAGTCGAAACTTATATACATACATAAAATGTAGCAGTTAAAGGATTCCCTGAAGGGAAATCCAAAAAAAACCGCCAACGCCAGCTCGAAGGCTGGCCCAACTGTTCGACTTACGATGAAACGCTTAATTAAAATCGTTATAAAACTTTATTAGTCCTAACTATGTGCGATCACGCTCGTCGCAACACTGCCACTCCCGAGTTCGTCGCTTGTGCTCATTACCTCGTTCAGGTCTCGTCCCCATGCTGACTCAGGTGTTCCTGATGTAATTAATTTCTGTCGTAAATCCGCAGTTCCCATGATCATGTTCGGTGCATATTCCCCGAGTGCTGTTACCTGATCGGGAATGTGTGCACGCTTCGTCAGCATGCGTGCATTGGTTGATGCAATGAAGGGACACACAAAGTAGAAAGAAACATACAAAAATGCTGATTCATCAAATCCCGTTAGTACGGGGTATCGACCTTTGCCCCTGGCCTTGGTCGATGGTGTTAACTCCCCCCCTTCAAAAATGTTGTAACTACTGTTACCTTATTATTTTTCGCCACTACTTCCTTTCGGTATAAGGGCTTATGCTTACCCTGAATTCGTTTGAAGCGGGTACACACAACATCACCTTGCTTGAACTCCTTCGGTGAAGTTCTCTTTGTATTACGTTTACTGTTACGTACTTTTTGCTTAGTTTCTATCTTCCTTCTTAGATCATTATTGACCTTCATGCGGAAATTCAATGTGTTTTGGAAGTTGATCCTGGAGCTTCTGTTAAAGAATATATCTGACGGTTTTCGGTTCGTGACCGAATGAACCGTGTTGTTATACCGTTCAACGGCTATGATCAATAGTTCCTTTAAGCGCAAACCCTTGTACTCGGTTTTCAGGCATCTATACATCTCTCTGATTGTCGAATGAAACCTCTCGACTTGGCCATTTACTTCGCTCCGATTTACAGGGGTTTGATACATCTTAATGTGCAACATTTTGATGAAATTCACTAGGATCGGACTAAGGAAACTTCGCTCGTTGTCCGTGACCAGTATTCTGGGGACGGTAAGGTAATGCAAGATTTTGATAAGTTTTTCCCTCAAATAGAGCGAGGACTTGTTTTTGATAGGAAATAGTTTTGCAAATTTCGAAAATTTGTCGATACAGCTAATAAATTTCTGGTTCTGTACCTCCATTATGTCCATGTGCAGTATCTCACATTCATCATATTCATCCTGGGGAAATAGTATTTTTCTAACAGCTGTTCTTTGTTTTCCCGAGCGTTCCTGTGGGCCCTTCTGTGCTCCTTACTAATCAACTAATCAACTGCCATATCCGATCCTCGTTCCTTACATCCTCGACAATTCTTTGCGTAATGCGGATCTTGTAAGCAACGAAGCTCTCGGCGTAAACTTCCTGTAGAAAGGTTATATGCGGTTCAGGGATTTTAATGCCGTTTATGACATTCGGTTGCAGTCTAGTCTTCAAGATTTCTATAAGATCGGACTTGCCCAGATTTTCGACCGCTGTGTAGTGTCTGGAATAGCCCGGATGCGGCTCCTCGAATATATCCAAGCCTTTTCCTACCCTTATGATAATTTGATTACGAAACACGTTAAGGGGAGCCTCTACGTGCGGGATAAGGTCGGAGGAATCTTGTGCCGCGCTGTGCATTGTTTCGGAAGCCGAATCGGTTGTGCCATTATCGACCTGCCCTACATTCGCTGAAGAGCCTCGTACGGACATTTCTGCTGTTTCTGTACTAGAGTTGCGTTCACTAGCAGTCTCCGTTGCAGAGAGACTATCCTGCTGATTTTCACTTGGTCCCGCCTCAGCAGTTGCGGAGTGGGGTAAATGATTCACCTGCGTCTCTAACCTAGATAGGGCATCCGCCACGACATTTGATTTACCTGGTTTGTAAATCAACTCGTAGTTATATTCCTCTATTCTAGCTTTCCAACACTTCAACTTTGAGTTGCGGTTCCTATTCCCCAAGGAAAAGGTTAAAGGTTGATGATCCGTGTAAATCCGGATCTTTTTCGCCCCGTACAAATAGGATTGTAGGTTGTCCAGGGCCCAGACTATTGCCAGCATCTCCTTTTCATTGGTCGCGTAGTTCTCCTCGATCTTATTGAGGGAGCGCGAAATATAGGCTATGGGCTTGTCCCTTCCAATTTCAACTTGAGATAGGACCGCTCCTATGGCAAAGTTCGAGACGTCAGTTGTTAGGTTGTAAGGCATGTTATAGTCAGGGAAGGTCAGGACGTCGGCGGAGGTCAATAGCTCCTTTAGGTCATTGAAGGCCTTCATTGCCTCCGCATCGAGACTTACGGGTATGCGTTTGGATTGGTTAGTCTTAATCTGTGCATTTGCCCCCCGTGTTAAGTTGGTTAGTGGTTTCGCAACCTTGGCATAATCACGGATGAACCTCCTGTAATAGGAGTCAGGCCTAAGAAAGATTTGAGCGCCTTTAAATTTTCTGGTGGTAGGATATTTTGTATAGCGACCACCTTTTTTGAATCGGGTTTTATCCCATTGGGAGTAATCACGTATCCGAGGAACTCAACCTGGGTTCTCATAAATTGGGTTTTTTCTAAATTTACTTTCAAGTTAGCCTCTCTCAACCTGGCCAGAACTGTGTCTAAGTTCTTAAGATGGTTCTGTGGACTATCACCGAAGACAATAATGTCATCGATGTAGACATAGCATAACTTCCCAATGTAAGGTTTCAACACATCGTCTATCATTCGATGAAAGATCGATGGAGCGTTTTTCAGCCCGAAAGGTAATCGTAAAAATTCATATTTACCATTCATGTTGGAGAAGGCTGTCTTGGGCACGTCCGATGGTTTCATTGGGATCTGGTGGAATCCCGAGGTCAAGTCAAGGGTGGTGAAATGCGTCGCCTTACCGAGGCTGGCGATGGTAGCAGTTATATCAGGAATCGGGTATGTATCAGGGATGGTTACACTGTTAAGGCGTTTATAGTCAACCACCATTCTATACTGTTTTTCACCATTGGGCTTTGGCTTCTTGGGAACAACCCACATGGGAGAGTTGTAGGGACTCTTGGATGGTCGAATGAGATCCCTTCTTCCAAAAGTTTCGCGATTTCCTGTTCAACGACCTCCCTCACACACGTTGGGTGAAGGTAGTATTGTATAGTTCCGTAATTAAAACACACAAATCCTGCGGTTTGTACTTTATTAATTTTCCTATGAGGTAAACAGCTTGCGGTCTCTGACAAGACTGACTTTACAATACAATGCTTGCGGTCTCTGACACGACTATTACAATACAATATCAAAGAGAGAGAGTGGGTGTGTATGTAAGAGGAACACGAAACACAACAACTCTTCCTCCCCGGGAAATTTATAATCAGAGCATCAAATTCAATGCAAATAAATAAAATAAATAAAAATTCAATCAAATAATGCAGTAATAATAACAGCGATAACAAAAAGTATTTCATTTAAGTGTGATGGTTAAAATTCATTAAATTCAATAATTTCAATAAATTCATTTATAAATAGATACAAAAACATATGAAGTATTTAAGAAAAAATAAAATGTGAAAACTAAGGATAAGAAAATTCATTTGTATGTTTGGTTTTACGAATAACCCCACAGTTCGTTACGAACTCTCTCTGAACGTCGCAAAACTTTTCGTACCTGAATCACCCATAACCAATGTCGATTTTTCAGGTGGCGCAGATACACTTGGGTCATTGCTTTCCTTCTCCGGTGTAATAGAAGTTGGATGTTCTTTAGTTGGTTCGTCTTCCTTGTCGTTTACGTTATTATATGTTATTGGCAATTCCAGTTTAAGCTCATCACATATTTTTCTCATTTGATCCTGATGCCTCTTCCAAATTTGGCCATCGTCAAGTTTAACCATGTAACGCAATATTCCAACAATATCCACCACTTCCCCAAAACGCCACTTAACCTCGGATGAATAATTTCGTACAGCAGCTCTATCCTTTATTTCAAATTTGGTGATCAGTTTTGCCTTTTCATCAAACCGGTGTTTTTTCTCTTCATGTGGCATCATCAAATCCAGCCGCGATTTGATTTGACGTCCAAACATGAGCATTGATGGCGATTTTCCAGTGGCGGGATGTATTGCTCGTCTGTATGCTAATAAGATATTTAGTAGTTCTTGGCTTATATCATCTTTGTTACATTTTATTATTTTAAGTTTGTTTTTGAAGGTTTGAACATAACGTTCAGCTTGGTTCGTTACGAACTTAGTTGGTGGATGGTATGGAGCACCTTGTTTGATGGATGCCATTGCTTTTAAGGAACTGTTGAAAATTCTCTGCCATAAACTGTGGTCCCCAATCACTAACAAACACCGATGGCAATCCGAATGTACTAAACATTTCGCGACATTTCTTTATTGCTGTTTCTGTTGTCAAATTTGGAACAATGTGGACTTCGGGCCATTTTGTAAAAGCATCAATTAGGATAAAAAAATACATACCCATAAATGGTCCTGCGAAGTCGGCATGTACGCGTTCAAAGGGCTTATCAGGCGCTTCCCAGCAATGTTTGGGCTGTGTACTTTTTGCCTCCATTCGCACAAGTTGGCAGTTGGTACAATTCATCACCATTTTTTCGATGTCGTGATCCATATTTTCCCACCAACAGTATCCTCTGGCAAGCGTTTTCATCTTTGTCATCCCGAAATGAGCAGAGTGTAGTTCAGCTAACACTCGAGGTCTTAATTCGTGTGGAATATAGACCCGTACATTCCTCATTAAACATCCTTGTTGTAATGCGAACTCCATTTGCTTAATGCCAAATCGGTATTTGGACTCACATTCTCGTCCACTCTGCAATGCCTCTATTAAGGTTTTTAGTCGAGGATCTCGCGCTGTAACTTTACTTAATTCGTCCGTGGTAACAGGCAATTTGTTAATAGCGTTAATTTCAACTAAATCGATTTCTTCAACGACATCGCACTTTTCTGCTACTGGTAATCGAGACATGGCATCCGCATTTGCGTTTTCTTTAGATTTCTTATAGCGGATTTCGTAATTGAACGATTCCAGAAATATGCATCCTTGTCGCTGATAAAGTCGGTAATCCATTGTTAGGTGAAAATATTTATGAGATTGGCTTATTGTCGGTAACCAAAATGAAACGCCTTGCGTAGACGTATTGGTAAAATCGTTTCATTCCGAAGATAATGGCATAGGCTTCCCGATCCACTTGACTATATCTTTGCTGCACACTAGAAAGTGTTTGTTACGCGTACTGGATCGGACGTTCGCCTTTGTCAGGATAAATGTGACTTAATGCAGCACCAACTCCATATGGACTAGCATCTGTTGCTAGCAACAAGGGTAATGTTGGATCATAATGAGCCAATACGACATCTGTCTGCATGTGTGTTTTTACATCCTGGAATGCTTTCTCACAGCAGTCATCCCAGTGAAATGTTGTCTTTTCCTTGAGGAGATTATTAATAGGGTACAAGAGCGTACTTAAATTATTAAAAAATCTTCCATAATAATTTACGAGTCCAACAAGAGCTCTTACCTCGTCTTTATTACTTGGTCGCTTCATGTTCTTGATAGCATCAATCTTACCTTGCATCTTATGAATATCGTCGCTATCAATCACATATCCACAATATTCTATGCGATCTGCTAAAAATTCTGACTTGTCGAGATTGACCCTCATATTGTAGTGATGTAACCGCTGAAATACCATCTCCAAGCGATGTAGGTGTACCGCATCGTTCTCAGCCGTAATTTTTATATCATCTAAAAATACTTTAACTCCTGGAATGTCCTTAAGAATTTGTTCCATATGCCGCTGCCAGTTTGGTGGCGCACATGCTACACCAAACATCATTCTTTTTGGTCGATATAATCCTTTATGGGTACTTAGAGTTAAATAATCCCGATCGTCCGGATGTATTTCTAGTTGTAAGTACGTAAGTATGCTTTAGATAAATCGATTTTTGTGAATTTTTTTCCTCCCGTCATAGAAGCAAATAATTCGTCAATTGATGGTAAAGGGTATTCGTCAATCTGTAGAAATTTATTTATTGTGACCTTATAGTCACCACATATTCGGACTTGGTCGTTTCTTTTACGTACCGCAACTATTGGTGTAGCCCATTCACATGTATCTACTTTCTCTAGGATATCATTTTAAACTAACTTTTCCAACTCGTCTTCAACGGGTTTTATTAATGAAAATGCCACCTTAGCTTTAATGAATATTGGTGTTGTCTTTCTCATGTGTAGTCTTGCCTGTATACCTGTGATCTTACCCGTTGTCGACGAAAATATTTTATGGTATTTTTTTAACATTTCTTTAACGTGAATTTGTTCAATTTTATCGGAATGCATATGCATGAGTGTATTTAATTGTTTGTTAAAAATTTCATTCCAATTTAGTCTAATTTTTCGGAGCCATTCCCGACCTAAAAGCGGATTTTGTTGCGCCCGAACTATGTACAATTTTAATTTTTGCGTGGTGGAAGTCGTTTGTACCTGTACTAGTATGTAACAAAAACATTCGATTTTATTTCCACAGAAACTAACCAGTTCCGTATCATTTTTCTGCAAATGCAATTTCCCAAAATGTTTCTGCGCGTCCGCCAAACCGACAACAGTCACAGGAGATCCAGTATCTAGGTACATTATTAACTAAGAGCTCGTACGATATTTTGGAACGAAGTGTTACCTTAGCTGGATCATCAATTTGTAACATCTCCTCAGATATTTGACAAATTTCCTCAATTCGAATATCCCCTGTCTCTGCTGTTTCTTCCAATAGGTTGGTGAATTCGCGTTTGTCACGTTTTGCCTTAAAACATGCACGCTGCAGGTGACCTTTTTTGCTGCAGTATGAACAGACTGTGTTTACAAATCTACACTTGTTTGCTAAATGCTCAGTACTAGCACATCGGTAGCATGTAAGTGTTGTTGATGCTGCTTGTTTGAATGACTTTGAGCCTGTTAAGCTCGTTTCTCTTGTAATTTGCTTCTTTTTGCTTTCTTCTTTTACCAAATTTATATCAGCGGTGAATTCTCGATCTTTGTGCAATTCGGCTCCACCCTTTTCTGACACTTCAATAGCTTTTGCAATATCCAGCGCTGCTGAGAGAGTAAGATGTTGCTTTTCAACAGCCTATTTTGTATGCGTTGATTCTTTAAGCCGAAGACAAACTGGTTTCGCAAAGCGGTATGTAAATAATCATTAAAATGACAATCGGCTGACAACCTTCGTAATGCGTTTAAAAATTCCTCACACGTCTCTTCTTCCCGTTGCTTTCAGAGATGCAAGCGGTAGTTTTCCAAGATCTCGTTTGGTGCAGGATCGTAAAAAGCAGTTAATGTCTGGATTATTTCGTCATACGATTTAGCAGACGGCTTCTCCGGTGCAATTTTGTCACACAGTACAATATATGCTTCACTACCCATGTAATGCAAAAGCAATTGGACTTTTTTGTCTGTTGGATGTTGAAATAATGTAATAGCTGTTTTAAATCTGTCCACCCATCGAGTCCATTTACTATTTTTGTCGTATGGTTCAATAGAAGATGGTGATTGAAGCGATTGTACCACAATTTGTTTCTCTGACTGCTTGGCCATTGCTCTTAGTATTATTTTTTTTTTTTACGTTTGCACGATAATTGTTTTGTTTATTTTTATCCTCGTCGCCACTTATTGTATAGTTCCGTAATTAAAACACACAAATCCTGCGGTTTGTACTTTATTAATTTTCCTATGAGGTAAACAGCTTGCGGTCTCTGACAAGACTGACTTTACAATACAATGCTTGCGGTCTCTGACACGACTATTACAATACAATATCAAAGAGAGAGAGTGGGTGTGTATGTAAGAGGAACACGAAACACAACAACTCTTCCTCCCCGGGAAATTTATAATCAGAGCATCAAATTCAATGCAAATAAATAAAATAAATAAAAATTCAATCAAATAATGCAGTAATAATAACAGCGATAACAAAAAGTATTTCATTTAAGTGTGATGGTTAAAATTCATTAAATTCAATAATTTCAATAAATTCATTTATAAATAGATACAAAAACATATGAAGTATTTAAGAAAAAATAAAATGTGAAAACTAAGGATAAGAAAATTCATTTGTATGTTTGGTTTTACGAATAACCCCACAGTTCGTTACGAACTCTCTCTGAACGTCGCAAAACTTTTCGTACCTGAATCACCCATAACCAATGTCGATTTTTCAGGTGGCGCAGATACACTTGGGTCATTGCTTTCCTTCTCCGGTGTAATAGAAGTTGGATGTTCTTTAGTTGGTTCGTCTTCCTTGTCGTTTACGTTATTATATGTTATTGGCAATTCCAGTTTAAGCTCATCACATATTTTTCTCATTTGATCCTGATGCCTCTTCCAAATTTGGCCATCGTCAAGTTTAACCATGTAACGCAATATTCCAACAATATCCACCACTTCCCCAAAACGCCACTTAACCTCGGATGAATAATTTCGTACAGCAGCTCTATCCTTTATTTCAAATTTGGTGATCAGTTTTGCCTTTTCATCAAACCGGCGTTTTTTCTCTTCATGTGGCATCATCAAATCCAGCCGCGATTTGATTTGACGTCCAAACATGAGCATTGATGGCGATTTTCCAATGGCGGGATGTATTGCTCGTCTGTATGCTAATAAGATATTTAGTAGTTCTTGGCTTATATCATCTTTGTTACATTTTATTATTTTAAGTTTGTTTTTGAAGGTTTGAACATAACGTTCAGCTTGGTTCGTTACGAACTTAGTTGGTGGATGGTATGGAGCACCTTGTTTGATGGATGCCATTGCTTTTAAGGAACTGTTGAAAATTCTCTGCCATAAACTGTGGTCCCCAATCACTAACAAACACCGATGGCAATCCGAATGTACTAAACATTTCGCGACATTTCTTTATTGCTGTTTCTGTTGTCAAATTTGGAACAATGTGGACTTCGGGCCATTTTGTAAAAGCATCAATTAGGATAAAAAAATACATACCCATAAATGGTCCTGCGAAGTCGGCATGTACGCGTTCAAAGGGCTTATCAGGCGCTTCCCAGCAATGTTTGGGCTGTGTACTTTTTGCCTCCATTCGCACAAGTTGGCAGTTGGTACAATTCATCACCATTTTTTCGATGTCGTGATCCATATTTTCCCACCAACAGTATCCTCTGGCAAGCGTTTTCATCTTTGTCATCCCGAAATGAGCAGAGTGTAGTTCAGCTAACACTCGAGGTCTTAATTCGTGTGGAATATAGACCCGTACATTCCTCATTAAACATCCTTGTTGTAATGCGAACTCCATTTGCTTAATGCCAAATCGGTATTTGGACTCACATTCTCGTCCACTCTGCAATGCCTCTATTAAGGTTTTTAGTCGAGGATCTCGCGCTGTAACTTTACTTAATTCGTCCGTGGTAACAGGCAATTTGTTAATAGCGTTAATTTCAACTAAATCGATTTCTTCAACGACATCGCACTTTTCTGCTACTGGTAATCGAGACATGGCATCCGCATTTGCGTTTTCTTTAGATTTCTTATAGCGGATTTCGTAATTGAACGATTCCAGAAATATGCATCCTTGTCGCTGATAAAGTCGGTAATCCATTGTTAGGTGAAAATATTTATGAGATTGGCTTATTGTCGGTAACCAAAATGAAACGCCTTGCGTAGACGTATTGGTAAAATCGTTTCATTCCGAAGATAATGGCATAGGCTTCCCGATCCACTTGACTATATCTTTGCTGCACACTAGAAAGTGTTTGTTACGCGTACTGGATCGGACGTTCGCCTTTGTCAGGATAAATGTGACTTAATGCAGCACCAACTCCATATGGACTAGCATCTGTTGCTAGCAACAAGGGTAATGTTGGATCATAATGAGCCAATACGACATCTGTCTGCATGTGTGTTTTTACATCCTGGAATGCTTTCTCACAGCAGTCATCCCAGTGAAATGTTGTCTTTTCCTTGAGGAGATTATTAATAGGGTACAAGAGCGTACTTAAATTATTAAAAAATCTTCCATAATAATTTACGAGTCCAACAAGAGCTCTTACCTCGTCTTTATTACTTGGTCGCTTCATGTTCTTGATAGCATCAATCTTACCTTGCATCTTATGAATATCGTCGCTATCAATCACATATCCACAATATTCTATGCGATCTGCTAAAAATTCTGACTTGTCGAGATTGACCCTCATATTGTAGTGATGTAACCGCTGAAATACCATCTCCAAGCGATGTAGGTGTACCGCATCGTTCTCAGCCGTAATTTTTATATCATCTAAAAATACTTTAACTCCTGGAATGTCCTTAAGAATTTGTTCCATATGCCGCTGCCAGTTTGGTGGCGCACATGCTACACCAAACATCATTCTTTTTGGTCGATATAATCCTTTATGGGTACTTAGAGTTAAATAATCCCGATCGTCCGGATGTATTTCTAGTTGTAAGTACGTAAGTATGCTTTAGATAAATCGATTTTTGTGAATTTTTTTCCTCCCGTCATAGAAGCAAATAATTCGTCAATTGATGGTAAAGGGTATTCGTCAATCTGTAGAAATTTATTTATTGTGACCTTATAGTCACCACATATTCGGACTTGGTCGTTTCTTTTACGTACCGCAACTATTGGTGTAGCCCATTCACATGTATCTACTTTCTCTAGGATATCATTTTAAACTAACTTTTCCAACTCGTCTTCAACGGGTTTTATTAATGAAAATGCCACCTTAGCTTTAATGAATATTGGTGTTGTCTTTCTCATGTGTAGTCTTGCCTGTATACCTGTGATCTTACCCGTTGTCGACGAAAATATTTTATGGTATTTTTTTAACATTTCTTTAACGTGAATTTGTTCAATTTTATCGGAATGCATATGCATGAGTGTATTTAATTGTTTGTTAAAAATTTCATTCCAATTTAGTCTAATTTTTCGGAGCCATTCCCGACCTAAAAGCGGATTTTGTTGCGCCCGAACTATGTACAATTTTAATTTTTGCGTGGTGGAAGTCGTTTGTACCTGTACTAGTATGTAACAAAAACATTCGATTTTATTTCCACAGAAACTAACCAGTTCCGTATCATTTTTCTGCAAATGCAATTTCCCAAAATGTTTCTGCGCGTCCGCCAAACCGACAACAGTCACAGGAGATCCAGTATCTAGGTACATTATTAACTAAGAGCTCGTACGATATTTTGGAACGAAGTGTTACCTTAGCTGGATCATCAATTTGTAACATCTCCTCAGATATTTGACAAATTTCCTCAATTCGAATATCCCCTGTCTCTGCTGTTTCTTCCAATAGGTTGGTGAATTCGCGTTTGTCACGTTTTGCCTTAAAACATGCACGCTGCAGGTGACCTTTTTTGCTGCAGTATGAACAGACTGTGTTTACAAATCTACACTTGTTTGCTAAATGCTCAGTACTAGCACATCGGTAGCATGTAAGTGTTGTTGATGCTGCTTGTTTGAATGACTTTGAGCCTGTTAAGCTCGTTTCTCTTGTAATTTGCTTCTTTTTGCTTTCTTCTTTTACCAAATTTATATCAGCGGTGAATTCTCGATCTTTGTGCAATTCGGCTCCACCCTTTTCTGACACTTCAATAGCTTTTGCAATATCCAGCGCTGCTGAGAGAGTAAGATGTTGCTTTTCAACAGCCTATTTTGTATGCGTTGATTCTTTAAGCCGAAGACAAACTGGTTTCGCAAAGCGGTATGTAAATAATCATTAAAATGACAATCGGCTGACAACCTTCGTAATGCGTTTAAAAATTCCTCACACGTCTCTTCTTCCCGTTGCTTTCAGAGATGCAAGCGGTAGTTTTCCAAGATCTCGTTTGGTGCAGGATCGTAAAAAGCAGTTAATGTCTGGATTATTTCGTCATACGATTTAGCAGACGGCTTCTCCGGTGCAATTTTGTCACACAGTACAATATATGCTTCACTACCCATGTAATGCAAAAGCAATTGGACTTTTTTGTCTGTTGGATGTTGAAATAATGTAATAGCTGTTTTAAATCTGTCCACCCATCGAGTCCATTTACTATTTTTGTCGTATGGTTCAATAGAAGATGGTGATTGAAGCGATTGTACCACAATTTGTTTCTCTGACTGCTTGGCCATTGCTCTTAGTATTATTTTTTTTTTTTACGTTTGCACGATAATTGTTTTGTTTATTTTTATCCTCGTCGCCACTTATTGTATAGTTCCGTAATTAAAACACACAAATCCTGCGGTTTGTACTTTATTAATTTTCCTATGAGGTAAACAGCTTGCGGTCTCTGACAAGACTGACTTTACAATACAATGCTTGCGGTCTCTGACACGGCTATTACAATACAATATCAAAGAGGGAGAGTGGGTGTGTATGTAAGAGGAACACGAAACACAACAGGTAGCTCTTGGTATATATGGGTTCTTCTGTGTTTGTCCGGATCTCTGCCCGAACGCTCGTGTCAATCAATTCTCTTGCATTGATTGGTCCAAAAAGCGTGCCATATTTTTCAACCACTTGGTGTTGTCTTTAATAATTGAGGGCAGGTCTTCGTCTAGCGCTATGTTCAATTCGCCGGCCATTTTTTCCCGGAGTGTTATTACAATAGATGGTTTTAATCTCAGAAGGTTTTTTTTCTATCTATTATGGCCTCCAATTCCTTTAACGTATCATCCCCGATGATACCGTCGAAGGATTCCAGGCCTGGTAAAACATAGAATGTAAGGAGAGTGTCGTTACCTACCTTCTCGAAAAATCTTCCCTGGACGTCTTTTGTAATTTGGAGCCTACCAGCAGCACAGCGGACAAAAAAACTTTCCGGAAGAGTCGAGGCATCCCTTTGAACCGATGGACAGATAAAATTCTTGTTAGCCCCCGTGTCGACAAGAAATTTTAGCATCTGACCATCCTTTGCAACGTACTCTATATTTGGTACGCTGGATGGCCCCCTGTCATAAAATTTACTTCTTCCTCGGCGAACTCTTGCACTGCCTCCTCATATTTCTCCACAGAATCTTCCCTAGCCAGTTCCATGTTGTACAGCCTTTGCTGCTTGACTGGATAGTTGTCTGACCTTGCCCGTCTTTTGAAAGGGTTGTTCCCCTGAGGTCGGTTCATGTAGTTCACCTGACGCGATTGCACAGAGCGATCTACTTCCATCCTTTCGGCTGGCTTGGGTGCAGTAGGCCTGGGCGGGACACCGCTGTCACGAGCAGCAACGTCACGTGCCGGCTGTTCGATCCTGTGTGGGAGTTGATGGGAGAATCTTCTAGGTGGTAATGGAACCCTCCCAGAAGGTCTAAAGGACTGGTTGATTGGGGCGGTAACCGTGTTTGGTGCCGTAGGGTTATGGATTGTGTGGCTACGGTAGTTGAGATTTTGAATCTCTAAGCAGGCAGAGTATGCATCCGGCAGGGTCCTCGGCCTTTGTACGATAATCATTCGAGAGAGCTCGCCATTAAGGCCGCGGATGAATACGTCCGAAGCGCGATTTCTGTAGGTTTCTACGAGAGCGGTTACTGTTTCTTCCGAGAAAGACTACGTCTTAATTTTGTTAATCATCAGGGAGAGCTGATGGTTAACTGCAGCGTAGAACTCATCCAGCCGGGAACCCTTCTGGGACAATTGGCTTAGCTGGTGTTCAAGCGTACGCATGTCCCTTTTATCAGCGTAATGGAGTGAAACTCATTGCTTAATTTCATGCCAATTGTTGTCAAAGATATTATAAGAGATTAGTGCCGCATCGGCAGGTCCTCTTATCTTTTGCCGAATATGCTGGAGGATGGCTCGGTATAAAGGCTTGGATTTTATTATTTGGAAATCCCTTAGGATTCCTCCTACAACGTGAACCCAAGACACGTATTGGGTTGGGTTACCATCAAAGATTTGCAACTCCTTCCCGCAATCCGGGAGTCGACTTATTTCCTTGAGGTCAAATTCGTTTTGAGGTGGACAAAGGTCCACCGCTTCGTCACTTGTCACGACCCCGACGGTTTGCTTAGAGCCTTAAGGCGACCCTCAATTCCCTTAACCTGTTAGCTCGGTAAGAGACTTTGTTACCGCGTCCATTTCACGTATATGAAGTTTTTAATTGTAAAGAGAATAGAAATGACTTACAGTTTTGTGGCCCACGCTGCGCACAGAGATTATATGTACGAATTTTAGATTCTTGACTACTTATCAGTCACAACGCACAATTTCCTACACTAAGCACAAGAAATGAACGAATTATCAATTTGAACCAATTTTGAATAAATTTCACAGGCACAATCAATTTTACAGGCACAATGCACAATTCTTAAATTTTCAATTTCGATACATTCCACTAAGGGATGGATCACTATCACATGCACATGTATGTATGTATATATACTTCGCACAGGGCACAGTTTCTATTTTGTTCAACACTTTTTCTTTTCTACACAATAGGCAACTTCTCGGATTTAGATTTTCATTTCATATACATACGTATGTGTATTGGTATATATATTTCCTTTTTCGTATTTTTCTATATCTTTCTTCCGATTTTCAATGCACTTCAATCTATTTTAATTTCTCCTCACTTACAAAAGTTGTTGGTTCATATTTTTCGGTGTTAATTATCGTTTTCCCTTTCGTTAGACTTTATTATTTATCTTGTAATCCGGACTGTTATCTGCAACGAAAATTACCGATTAACTAACTGAACCGTATCGGGGTTTGCTTTTTGGGAGCCGGCAAGGAAGTGTCGTATGTTTCCCTTTTGGTCGCAAGCTTTTATTCTTGTAAGCGACTTACTCCTGGTACGAACAATCTTCACTGTCGTATCCTTTAGCCTTCTAGGATATCCGCATGTTCTCATGGGTATGCGGAAGGTTAGCATCAGGAACTCAGAATGGTCATTGTGTTCTCATGGGTACAATGACGTTCGCTCGATAGAGCGTACTGGTTCCTGTGTTTGCTGATCCACAGGCGAAAAGGATATGGCTTTATTTTGCCGGTCCCTGCTCGGGCGCCAGTTAAAGGATTCAAAAAAAAAATCGCGAACGCCAGCCCGAAGGCTGGCCCAACTGTTCGACTTACAATGAAACGCTCAATTAAAATCGTTATAAAACTTTATTAGTCCTAACTATGTGCGATAACGCTCGCCGCAAGACTGCCACTCCCGAGTTCGTCGCTTGTGCTCATTGCCTCGTTCAGATCTCGTCCCCATGCTGACTCAGGTGTTCCCGTCGTAAATCCGCAGTTCCCATGATCATGTTCGGTGCATATTACCCGAGTGCTGTTACCTGATCGGGAATGTGTGCACGCTTCGTCAGCATGCGTGCATTGGTTGATGCAATGAAGGGACACACAAAGTAGAAAGAACCGTACAAAAATGCTGATTCATCAAATCCCGTTAGTACGGGGTATCGACCTTTGCCCTGGCCTTGGTCGATGGTGTTAACTGTAGGCATTTTAATTTGTTTCTATTTTTTTTCATAATTAGTTTTATTTAACAGCAATTACCACAGAGAGCTTAAACGTAACTTAAAATCTAGATTTATAAAAAAAAGCATACTTCAAGTCATTAGTGTAGTTACTTAAGATAATGGAAATGCTCATAAAAATAAGATGTAATTTGTATAACAAAATTTATAATTTTAAAATCCATTAATAACGGGTGTCTCAGTAAGAGTGCACTTTTTCATTTTAAAATAAAAACAAGTATTTTATGACAGAGTTGTGATATTTTTATTGTATTGTAAAGAAGACATGTTCCGATTAAGTATGGAATAAAATATCCGGCAAATGACCCCCACGGCTCCGATGACAGGCCATTACTCTTTTCATGAAATTTTCGATGACTTTTGCACAGAGATGTGGCTGTATCTCACCGATGACGCGTTGGATTTCCGATTTGAGCTCAGGAATTGTTTCGGGTTTATTCGCATAAACCCGAGATTTCACAAAACCCCAAAGAAAAAAATCGCACGGCGTTAAATCGCACGATCTTGGTGGCCAGTTGACATCAGAATTTCGTGAGATAATGTGTTCTGGAAATCGTTGCTGCAATAAGTCGATTGTTTCATGCGCGGTGTGGCAGGTTGCGCCGTCCTGCTGAAACCACATGTTGTCCAGATTCATGCCGTCCAGTTGAGGCCACAAGAAGTCCGTTATCATATTCCTGTAACGAATGCCGTTCACAGTCACTGCAATTTCGGCCTCATTTTCAAGAAAGTATGGACCAATCACGTCCAATTGGCCGCCTGACCAAAATCCGCACCAGACAGTTACTCGTTGTGGGTGCATTTGTTTCTCATGGATTGCATGAGGATTTTCTGAGTCCTAAATTCGACAATTTTGTGTATTCACGAAGCCATTCATATGGAAATGCGCTTCATCGGAGAAAATGACTTTTTTCGAAAAATTGGCATCGACTTCACTTTGCTCCATTACCCATTGAACGAATTGCCGGCGCTTTCCGTGGTCTGCTGGTTTGAGCTCCTGAGTTAACTGAATCTTGTACGCATGAAGGTGTAGGTCTTTAGTCAAAATTCGCTGCGTAGTGCTTCGTGAAATTTGCAGTTGTTGAGAACGATGTCGAATTGATGTTTTCGAGGTTTCGGCGACACTCTCGTTTACAGCAGCAATGTTATCAAGAGACCGACCGGTACGTTGACGCAAAGGATTCTTATTATCCATAATTGACCCAGTTTCTTCAAATTTTTTGACCACTCTTCGAATGGTGGACACATTAGGTGCACTTTCTCGGCTGAAAATTTGGCGAAGTTTGCGAGCGGTTTCAGCGTAACTTTCCCCATTTTTGTAATGAGTTTTCACAATTATAACGCGTTGTTCTTTCGAAAAGCGCTCCATTTTTAATAATCGGAATAAACAGAGGTGACAGCTGTCAAATTTCAGAGTTGCCACTTGCATGAAAAAAAAATATTCCAATTTTAAAAAGTGCACTCTTACTGAGACACCCTTTAATTTAATTTAGGTAGTTTAATACTTTGTAGTAAACCCTTTATTTTTCAAGCCTCACCGGTGCGGCATGGAGTCCACAAGATACCGACAACGAGTGTATGATATTTTCTGCCAGGGTTTCTCAACTGCTGGTTTGGCACCAGCTTATTTTTTAATACCACACCACAAGTTTTCTATCGGGTTTGGGTGGGTGATTGCAATGACCATCCACATCCTGAATACCTGGGACCCGATACCACGCTTGCTATTCTAACGCGAGTTACTAACTATCTTACTGAATCTCGCATTTTATCAGTACTTCGCTCAAGGTGTACGAGAACACCATCAAGAATTCTTATAAACACATGTTGATCTGTGATGCCATTCATCAGATGTATGCCATTCCGTAGTATTGAAATCATATCCAAATCTCGAATTTTACACCGCAATATGTAATGGTTTATACCGAGTACACTCCCCGACACTTGATTACCCTCACTTGAAATTTCTACCTAAATCATAATATAATATTTCTTCGGACCCGTTGTTAAACCCTTTATTTTCACTCTCTCTGTAACCTGGTGACAAACTTGTAAAAATCTAAGTAAGTAAAAAAGAAAATCGCCATTTTCGGTTTTTTCCTACTTTAAGCGTAAAAGCTTGATTACCCTCATAAGTTTATTTTAAACATTTAAAGCGCAAGGTCCTTTAAAGTAAGCAAGAGTGTGTTCTGTTTTATTGCTACTTATTATTTATTAAAATTGTTTCTATTTAATTCTATTTCTAATAAGTTGCATTTTAGAAAAGAAGTGTCGCGCTTAAAATAGGCATAAAACGGAAAATGGCGAGTTTATTTTCTACTTACTTAAAGTTTTACAAGCTTGTCATCAGGTAGCTGAGATGAGTGAAAATAAAAATTTTAACAATGGGTTCGAAGAAATATTAAACCTGCTTTATGATTTAGGTAGAAACTTTAAGTGAAGGTAGTGAAGTGTCAGGGTGTGTATTGTTGAGAACCAGTTCCACCAAATAAAACAATTTTACTATCGTCCGTCCAAAGAAAATTGTGCTACATATTTCGACGTATGCCAATCGGCATGATGTTGGCAAATTTGTTGCAAGTTTGCCTACGCCTTCCTGTTAAGAGTAGGGCCTTGAGAGCACTTCGGTGACAAATAATGTATTCTGAACGCATTCTGTGAATTGTAACATCACTTACAGTAAGATGAATTTTGTCCTGTATGAGCAGGGAAGTAACCCCTGCGTTGCTTTTAGAACAGCATACTATTAACCTGTCACTAGCGTTGGATATTTTGCATTTACGTTCCCGTGTTTCTGGCCTTACGGTTCATTTTAGAATATTTGCAATTGTAAAGCACCATTTCCTGAATTTTCTTTGAGGACTTTTCTATTGAACGCAGGTTGCATATAAAATCACGCTTTTTCGGATTCAGAGACATTTCCCACAAGTAGCTGACAAAAAGTACCTCCAACCCGGAAAATATCTGGCCGAATTCCAAAGATTATAAAAATTGTATCGATACGGTAGCAATACAATTTCCATGCACAGTGCTGTGTTGAAATGTGTCTAACATTTTATGACTGCTTGTTACGAATAAGCCAATAAGGAAAATAATTTCCCAGCAATTTGCAAATTGCTTATCAACTGAAAATGGTATTTTACGAAGTTTTTCATTTCATACATATTTTGTTAAACATACCGCTTAAAAATAAATTGACGTTTGATTTAGTTCTATAGTTCTACAACCCGTCCAAACACATGCAAAAAAAAATCTGTCATTCTGCGCATCCAACAAATTTAAGATGTGTTTGCTTGACTGATGCATTACACCTTTTGAAAACGTCTATACGTACGACCAGTTTAGTTAGGACAAGAGGCCAACGAGACATCTCACCCCAATTCTGTTTTTTGTTTGGGACCCGTTCGTTTCACTTTTTCTTCCTCTCTCGGCTTAATTTGGGGACCAAACTCTACATTCTGAGTAGTGAGTTTAAATTTCACCAAAAATGAACCACATAGGCGGCTGATTTTCTACACATGAACAAGTAAAAAAGTTCAATGTGCAAATTGCTTAATGCCTGTATCACCGTTCGCGAGTCAAACGAAAAATGAGTCGAACCACACAAATTCGTATCACCGTTCGCAAGTCGCGCAGATGGCATTCGACTCAAATGTCACAATTTCGATAAACTGTGATTTTACCGTATCACCGTTGGCGAACGTTCGACTGAATTGCAGTTTCTTATGTCAAATTCATTCGAACGCAAAAAGTTGGTGACTGGGAGGCGAACGTTTGCCACATTCAAAAGAAACATTTGTAGCGATGACAGAAAATAGGAAAATGTAAGTAATTACAAATATATTGCATGAATTACAAAATGATTGGCGTTTTATTTTCTCTTTTTAAATTAAAAATTAACACCAACAATATAGTAATTGTACACCAAATATCCTTACATACTCGTATAGAACTCCTTACTTTTAGCCATCCTGGGCCATCTTGGCTGGGTGGTCCAACACTATTTAATTTTACGGCCAGTATACTCCTAATGTCTTCGTGTTTTGGAAGTACAACTCTTTACATGGCCCGTAGCAACATCGACGTTTTGTTCCATAGCAGAAACCAGACTTTCAAATCGAATACGATTCATGATTTTCCTACATACATATAAAGCACGTAAAAGTAAAAATTTAAATATTTGAAGCGGATATCATTCACTTACATATTTTTTTTCCATTCTCCTTTACTTTCACGCTGTCATAACCAACTTTGCACGAGTAAAATACGACTATCACACGAGCCATTGTATACACCGTAATAACAATAAAATACGAGACTCGTATGCGTGGCGTGCATACGACTCCTGTCAAAAATTAGATACGAATGTGTTCGTAAAATACTTCATAATAGCCAAATGCAACTATGGTCGGATTTGACTGTCGTATACGAGTTGAATTAGGGTGATTGTTATTAGATGGCATTAGAGCGCACTAAGAGCCTGAGCCAGGCGTTTGCGTTATCGAGATCCAAACTAGTTCCTCGGCCGTCAGAAGCCGACCCACTACCCACTCCGCTATGGCGCTCTCTCAGCTCTAACATAGTTTTAAGAAAATGCCTGTTATCTGCATATCGTGTTTTATGTTGAAAAAAAAAAAAAACCTATTTATGAATATACTTTATTCGTTATTTTCAAACTTGTTATGCTCCCGAGATAAAAAAAAGACCACCTCAAAAGCCGGCAAGAGAACTTATATGCCACCTTTAAAATAGACATTTGTTTGCCACGCTTGAATATCAGCGAATCTTTCATTTATTTGCCGCTAATTTAACAACCAACCTTCAAGTAAGTTAGCTAATGTGCTCCTGCTCTTCATAAATTAATGGTTATAATCGCCTTAAAATGAATTTTCATTTGTGACCCTTTACAACTTTTAAGATTAGTTACCTTCTTTTTTGGTCAAACCAAACAGTTTTTCTGCATCTACATAAACTACATGTTATTTTCATATTATCCTTATAATAAACGACTAAGTGAATTGACATTATTAAAACTTAAACATGATTAAAGTATGTAAAATTAATTTCTTCTATTTATTTACTAGCCATATAACAAAAATACCTTCGCTGTGGCCAACTTGTTTGTATTTTCGTATTATAGGTATGAGAATTTACTTACCGTTTATTCTTCATCACATCTGTGTATAATTTCATAGCCATTCCGCAGGGAAAAAAATTACCTAAGCGGGCTTCAGAGCAATCTGGCCACATGTTGAATTCTTGATCAAAGGAGTTTGAAGAGCTTGATTAATAAGGTTAAAAAATGTAATTCTAGATTTTTTTTCAAACGTTAAGTCTTTGCATATGATGTAGATCTGCGAGAAAAGCGGTTGTTTGCTTGAATGAAAATAACCCCGATTGCCATGCAAAATGCGAACACCTTTGGTAATGTTACACACATTCATATACATACAATGATCTGGACGGTAATTGTAAATACAAGGTAAAATATAAAGCTTGTCTAAAAAATAAAATAAATAGCATATAAAAATATAATTCCAGAAATTGTATACTACCAGGGTGATAATAAAACAATATATTTATCAAATCCTGATCTCCCCAGGTTATGTAGGCTTTGTACCGCATGTATAGTGGATAAATTTGTTCTTCCCAATTAAAATGACGCATCCTAGTGAGATTCATTAACATCACCCCAGAATTTACACCCTGTTTCCCGAAAAATGGATGGCGTGCGAAACGGCTGTACCAGCCAATATTTACATCTTCGTGTTCAGGTGACAGTCCAGCAATATGCGTATTGTTAAAATGATGAAAATGATCCCATATATCCTCAGGTGGTGATAGAAATAATACATCTGTATCCACATAAATTGCAGAATCGATTGTTTTAAGCAAGGACTAAAAATAAAATTTGATATGCAAACATGCTTAGGTTTTTTTTATATTACCCACTGGTAAAAACAATCTTTGAGCGGCACAGGGCTTAAACAGTGTCCTCCAGGTTTGTTCTGCTACTTTGGGAAATTTAAGGGAGTAAACTTCAAAACTAAAATTGACGGCTAATAACTTTTGCCATTCAATCAACTGATCTTCAAAGCCACGTCTTAAGATATCCTGAGCGATTATTTTAAAATTTAGAGATTTAATCTTGCTAAAAATTAATGCAGACTTGATCATAGTCAAGGTTTCTTCCAATTTTTCACCACACGCAACAACTGCGACTACTACATCATCGACATTATTTCTGGGGATAATATTTTAAAAACAATGGGAAAATGAACTACTAATTTTTTTCTTACCTGGTTCCGGATTTCAACATAGTGAAAGTATCGGTAGGTTGCAGCGTTCCTCCAGATTTTAAATAAACATACATAACAAAAAGAAATATTAAACAAATTAACCAAAGGAAATATCTCTTTCTACGAATGCGGTGCATTCTAACGAAATATGATAAAGATATGACAAACAACTTTTTTTTTCGGAATTGATACACAAATTCATTGTTAGAAGTCAGAACGAAATATCTTTGATTTAGTCTTTTCGTACCCATACAAACTCACACAATGCATACTTATTTTGCACACTATATGACATGGCATTCACGTTCCCAATCGAAATTTGTAACAGAGAGCTGAAACATTTTCGAATACACTCGAACATTGGCTCGTATTCGTTTTGATTTTTTTATTCAGCCTAAATGATTAGAAATTTTCAACTGAAAACAATGAATTGTTTGACTCGTCTTTTTTGCTTCGAAATAGCAATGAATAAACATGCGATCTGCGAAGATCAGACATGACCGATCAGATCGTTTTCGTTCGAACCGATTACGAGCTCAGAATCGTTCATACTCAATGCAACTCTCTGATTAGTAAACACTAAGTCCGGTATTACACGTTTCAATAGTTGCCGCGGCAACACGAACTTGTGTGTAAGAGAAGTGAGAGGCATCCGGGGTAGGTCGTGTTGCCTGTACCGGCAACACTTTGACGTTTCCCTTTGTTATTTTCTCATTTTTTGCCATTTCTCCTTTTTCTCATTCGCCAGATTTCGAGTGCAACAACAACTCAAACAACTCTGGGAAATGAATCAAAAAGAAAATGCACGTTAAGTGTCACTTTGTTGCGAGCTCTGTGTTGAAACGTGTAAAGATAAAGGCAACACGGACAGAAAACACAAAAGAAAATAAGCAAAAGTTGCCAGCAACTATTGAAACGTGTAATACCGGACTAACAAACTCCACTCTTTGCAGCATACATCTCAATACAAACAATTTTAAAAATGTCATCCACCGCCACCCTTTACCCTCTTCTTCATAATTTTCCTTTTATTTTTTGTAGGTAACAGACGTTAAGCTTAAGGGCAAGTCACATAGAATCCGTGCTTGCGTGCGTCCGTTAATTTCAATTGACTGCCAACGCATTGCAGGCATGCATAGCCACATAGAATCCGTGCGTGCGTTGATCTGTCAAAATTGAATGTCAAATCATTCAATGACATTTATTAATTGGTGTTGTGCGTTCAATTAGAAAACATTCTTTACTTGTTATATAATACTTAAAAAATATGGACGATTTTATTTCGGTAATAATATTTATATTAATATTGTCGCAAGCATTTGAAATGTACAAGATAATAATGGGATGCAATCGCGAATTTTGTTATAAAGACACGGATGGTCTTTAATTGTTTCAATCAATTTTTCTTCAAACATTTCTTTCACTTTGCACCAACAAAACATACCTCGCATGTGACACCAAACAGAATAATACTTAATAGTGGAAACACAATCTGGCTTTGCCGCGTGCCGACTTTGACAGCATGAGTAGAAACAACGAAATCTTATGGAGCTTCCTACAATGTTACCTCAGGCTTTTGCTCGACCTCATATCGTAAATATCGTAAAGTTAAGCAAAGCGCCAGAGTAGAGCTACTCTCTACTCAGACCTGCGTTTGACAGATGAATTGTCTTTGACTTGTTTGATTTTAGCAAAAGCGAGTAACGTATTGTGCTCCGAGCTGTTCGTTTCAATATGCATATATTTTCATAGCTTATTATTGGACTTTTCGATACAAACTAATCATGATGGAGGTTAGAGTAATAAATTCTTTTCTTTTTTCATATTCGTAGACCTTTATTTGAGCTGATTTGTTATGTTTCAATTAAATCATATAAATAATAATAACACCAGTCTACACTTCTTTCTGCACTGAAATCATACGTAAAGATTTTGAGGAAACCGAACTTAGTGTTGTCATATTCCTAAGTTCTATACGCGCTCCTGTGTCAAAGCCACATTGTGAATGCAAATTGCGGGTTGCCGGCGTTTTGACACATTTTATCGTAAGAGATCGTAAGTCGGTGCAAAGCAGTGCAAAGCCGGTCAAAAGTCGGCACGCGGCAAAGCCAGATTGTGTTTCCACTATATATGTCAGCCGAATTTGAAATTTCTCTCACTGCGAGAGAGTTCCTAAACATTCTCTCAAAGCATCCACCAATGAACGTGCTTACTCTCAATTTGTCTATATGTGAACTTCAAATTGTAAATGAGTGAGCACCGATATGTGAATGTATGAACTGTCAGCGCATCAAAAAGTAGAAAGTAGCTCTACTTTGTCTATCGAAGCGCGTGCTTCCGTCGGCTATGTGCCACCTCCCATAAGAATGTGTGTATTCTACTTTGCTGTCAGCGGAAGCACGCAAGCGCGGATTCTATGTGACTTGCCCTTAAGATTACAACTAGGCGAATACGGAGAAAACCTTAGCAGAGCGAACTGGTTGATCCACAAGAACTACTTGGAGACCCGCAACGTACCAACGTCTTTGAATTCGTCATTGATACAGTTGTTCAAATCATGTACACTGGACTGGGAACATTGACCTTTGCCTTGAACGGAAAACTTTCAGAGTCTGATACGTTGGTACCGAAGGTGTTGAGAGCAAGTACAAAAGAGAAAACATTGACCTTTGCCTTGAACGGAAAACTTTCAGAGTCTGATACGTTGGTACCGAAGGTGTTGAGAGCAAGTACAAAAGAGAAAATACTCGCGAAGATATATAAAAATAAAAAACCAATTAAAGCCAATTCCATCTGGCCCTCTGAAAAGGGAAATGTTTTCGTAAACGACTGGTGGCCGGCAGACATGTAATATCTTCTGAAGGAAGCTAAAATAGCGAAGAAGCAGTTCAAATATGATTTCCTGTGGGTGCGTCGCAATAAAATCATGATGAGACAAGCAAATGGGTCGGAAGTGAAGCACATCAGGTGTTCAGATGATCTTAGATAATTAGAGATTCTTTTATTTTTAAGTTTATAATAAAAAAAATATGACAGGTAACTTAAACGACCTCAATGATCAAGTGTCCATAGATGATTTTAACGAAACTTTCGTTGGTACGCGGCTGTCTTCCTCAATTTAGAAAAGTTTTACAAATTTGCCTCAAATTGTTGTGTCAACAGAAATCTGTGTGTTTGAAAACGAAGTTTATAATTTCTCTATTCCCGGTTATTGTACTTACCCAAATTGCAATGAATCTTGTCCATCAGGAGGCACGGTTGTGTTTATTAAAAGTAAGCTCGAAGTCTCCTCTCCAGATATGGAAAGTGCTGATTGCGTTGTCATAAAACTAAAACTATGTAGGTAAGAATTTCTTTGTGACTTTCATTTGTGTATAGGTATATCGATTGCAGTTTGTGCATATCAATAATTTTATCAATGAACTCCAACGTCTATTGTGCTCTATCAAGTATGATAATAAGTATCTGTCTTGTGGGGGATATGAATGTCAATATACTCAACCTTCCAAAGGAATGTGAGGACTATATGCTTATGTTATCGTCTTCAGGTTTTCAAGCACTCATCAATCCTCCAACAAGAGTTGGTGGCATAACTTTGATCATGCATTGACCACATATTTCTCAAATCCAGCGATCTTTCTAATATCTATCCTTACATTCTGGAAATTGATATAACTGACCATTATTCAATTGGCATAGTTCTAAACTTTTTAAACAAAAACTCTGATGGATCAAATTTGTATAAGAAAATGTTCGCGCAGGAAACATCTCAAATAGAATGTTCAAAACTGTGTCTGCGTCTATCATAAGAAACATGGGATTCTGTTTATTGCAGGGATTATCCCTCCAATGCTTCTTCAAACTTTATTGAAAAACTCAAAGCGTATATCAATGACTGTAAGAGTATTAGGCAAGGAGTCAGGTTCACTAAGATTAAACTATGGATAAATGATAGTATCTGTGCAAAAATAAAAGAAAAAAATAAATTTTATTCAAAAAAAACAAGAATAAAATGCACCAGCCGTTAGTTAAACGAACATAAAAAGAGCTTCAAACTAACGTGCGCAATCTCATAGACTAGGCAGATCAGTATGCGCGGGCTTAACTCCGCTACTGAAAATTTTTGATCGAGCGAGCAAATTTGTTGTTTTATCAACCTTGCTCTCGCTCCGCATGGCACTTTTCTAAACTTTACTTCGTTATTTCTCACTATTTTTCAATCAAACAATTTCATTTGATAATTTATGGCTCATCTACAGACCTAGATCTATCGAATGACATGCTGCACACATGTGTGGTTATAGCCGATATCTACATTTAGTGCGTACAAGATTAGTCCGAAATCGTTTTCGGACCACTATATTCCCCGTACATGCACGCGCTAGGCCAAAAAGTGGGTGATTGCTCTCGCTCCGCTACGCTCCGCTCGATCAATTAGCAAAAATGTGAATTTTACAGCAATAATTTGCTGAAAATCGATATAATCCCAAAAAGCAATGGCGTATAGTTAACAAGATATTAGGCAAGAACCAAAAAGAGCCAGACATTAAGTTAATTAAGTTAGGGAACCAAATTGCAATGGTTTATGATGGGCAATGAATTTAACAATTTCTTCATTAGTGTAGTCTAAAAATATGAACGTGATTTATGTATTAAGATAAATCTAGTCCACTCTCATTTTATTACGGGCCAATTAGTAATTCCGAACTTCTCACTATTTTTTACAGCCTAAAAGTTAAAGATTCATGTGGTATAGGTGGCATAAGCAATGCCATAATTAAGAAGATAGGTATGTTGATATTAAATCCATTGTTTTGAATTGAATATTCTCCGATTGTCTCAAATCCACGTTAATTATTCCTGTATACAAAAAATGTGATCGAAGTGACCCTAACAACTATAGGCCAATATGTTTAATATCTGTATTTCCAAAAATATTTGAAAAGGTCATAGTAAACAAAATGCTCGTCTTCTTCGATAAGACTAGATTTCTTAAGACACAGTAGTTTGGATTTGTGGAAGGGAAGTGCATTAAAGATGCAATTATAGCTTTCTTAAAAAGGATATATGTATAGTGGACAAGATAACAATCAAAAAACAGTCGGCCTGTTTCTTGATCTAACAAAAGCATTTGATCTAGTTAGCCATAACATATTAATAAAAAAACTCTATAACGATGGCTTTTGAGGCAATATGTCCGATTGGTTTAAGTCCTACTTGTTTAGTCGAAAACAGCGTGTCAAGATAAATGGGTTTATAATCAGGGAAGAAATGTGTCCTAACACTGGACTACCTCAGGGCTCAGGACCAATACTATTCCTTGTTTACATAAATTCTACATTTAATTTACCCGTGAATGACAAGTTAATTGGTTATGCTGTCGATCTAGCTCTATCATATGTAGATTATTCTCTAGTTACGATCCGTGGTCAAGTAATCTCTGATTTGCATTTAATTAGTATTTGGCTCAATTACCATCAACTCTTTCTTAGTACAAAGTCCAAGGCTATGTTTTTTCTTTCCCAAACACGATAATTGAAGGTATCACCTCTCACCATGTGCTATGTGACAGACAAAATTGCACAAACAAATGTTTTGTTCATGATAGATAAATTGAACTGGAAGTCACACATAATGTCTCTAAAAAATATACAATACTATACCTCTAATTGAGCAAAATGTACTACCTCCGTAAGCTTGTCCCACATAGGTTACTTGCATGCTGAGGGTGTGCTTACATTAGCAACCTTAGACCTATTATTGCAGCACAGAAAAAAAATATTCGAATCCTACTATGTAAAAATTGATTTGAGCCCTCAATGCCCTTATTTCAAGCAGCGAAACTACTACTTATTACTACTACTTAATACTACTCGCTACTTATTTATATACAAAGCTCTCAAAATATTTTTTATTAGAAGTGGAAATATTAACTATAGAAATAGGGTATGTTCTTTTAGAACTGTGTCTACGGTTTGTGTTCCTAGGGCACCTTACATTTCTAACAAACTGCCATCTGATATATCCAATCTCCTGCCACATCGTTATCAATTTTTTAAAAAAAAACTTAGAACATGGCTGCTCTCAAGATCTGAAGTGGAGTCCCTTCTTCAAGTAATATCTTAAGTAATTTTACATTATAACAACGTGCAATTATTATACTTTCGTCTAATTTTTATTGAGCTTTAATTTTTTATTTTTCACTTATTATTATTAATTTTTTCTCCTTTTATTTCGCTTTGATAGAGATTATGTTTTGTTCCCCACAGTACGATATCGTGGGTTTCTTCACAATTTTCTTCTTCATCTTTAATAGTTTATTTTAAATACTGAATATTAATTATAATCATATACTTACCACTGGTTGTATCTTACTACAAACTTTACTATTAATATTACATTTTTAAACTCAGAATTCTGTTTAAATATTTATGAATTTCATATAAGATAATTGCTAATGTAAAAAAAAAATTCAGAATCATTGTGGTAGACCGAAATGATAAAACGACACACAAAATACTGTTTTTTATTTTTTATAATTTGCGCGCGCAAAAGGGGTTATGGTTAGACTTAAGTGTCCGGAATCAAGATACAGCACGGGCCGAAGGTATAGAGGGTCCTAAATTGGTCCTAAATGTCTGTGGATTGTAGTGAGTAATAAATATTGGGCTGGGAAGAGCATTCCATAATCATGTTGTGCGGCTAAAAAATGAATCTCTGAACTTAACTGCACGTCCGAAAGCAGGCTTAAGGGTGAACTGATTAGCATTCCTGGCAAGATGAGTATTGCGGGTGAATTCATGGAGGTGAGGAATGCAATTGGCTAACTCATTTGAGCAACGGTTGTTGTTTTTTCAAAAAGGCTCAAATGTTGTAGAATATCACCTTTAAGGTTTAAAGGTCCTTTGATCTATTTTGACCTTCCAAACATAACAATTTTATTACAGCATGATATTCAAGTCTTTCCATTATAGTGAAAAGTGAAATAGTGAAACGTTAATTTCGAATGGCTGCAAATATACGATGAGTTGACGTGAAACCTCACATCTGTTCATGCAAAAATAATTTTAAAAAAGATAAATCGATGACACAATAGTGTTACTTCTTATCGAATGAATTATTGAAAAACCTAGTAAGTAGGGAAGGAATAACGAATAAAACGAATTATAACGAAAATAACGAATAAAAAGAACACGGGGCATAGTGCTAATTATGCGGGTTTCAACTGTTTCAGCAAAAGGAAAAAGAAAACCTGGAATGACAGAAGACTCCTATGGTGAAAGTTCCCCTTTTTCGGTATTAACTCATCCATCAAAGCCCGTATGTTCCCAATTGACTTATGTCCAAATGGTGGGAGGGCTTATTCGAAGCTATAGGATGCTGAACGGTATCTTTTTTTTTTTTTTTTTTTTTAAAACATCTTTATTTATATTCCATAAATTATTACAGTTCATAAACTATTTTACAATAATTCAGTTTCATTTTTAGTTTTAGTGAAATAATAAAGATATATGTCATTCTGTAGTCTTTAAAGAACTAGTGGCGAATGATCCATCAGCAAAATTAACAAGCAATTATGCGTGGGGTAAGAGTAACTATATTTCTATACTTAAAAAAATAATATAGAGAAGCAAAAATAAATAAATTTAAATAAATCTATGCAAAGGAACAAAAATTGGCTACGTTCTATTTATTAATAAATGTTTGACCGTTGAATTATCCAATGTAAAGAGCCATTTTTTAACTCTTTTCAAGAACAATGTTCTTATATTTAGATTTCTAATTTCGCATGGCAATAGGTTAAATAATTTGGGTGCTGTGACAGTAAAAAAGTTCGAAAAGTGAGTTTTATTAGCATGCGGAATATTGACTAAACCTCTGTTATTTACTCTCAAATTATATAAGTTGGAACTTCTAAGTACTGAGCTATAACCACTTCGCATAAGGAACACTTTAAGAACCTTATAGATATAAAGATGTTTGATCGGCAAAACCCGCATAGTGCAGAACAATGGCCAACTAGCAGTTAACCTGTTTGTACCACAAATAGTTCTTATAATATGTTTCTGTGCTATCAACAATGGATCCAGGACATTGAAATACGCTCCACCCCAACTACAAATGCCGTATTGTACTTTTGAGTAAACGAGGCCATAATATATAGTTGTCAGTAATTTTTTGGAACAATACGGTTTAAGCAGATACATTTTTCGAGTAACGGATAACATATATTTTTTCAATTCACTTGCATGTGCTTTCCAGTTCAAGTTTTGATCAATTATTACACCTAAATACTTGAAATAATTGACGCTTTCAATTTTGAAACAATGAGATGAACAGCGACCATTATGGGAATAATTAACCCTACCACAAGAGTGAGTAGATATAGATAATTTTTCGCACGCAGTGGAGTGAAAAAATAAATCACAGTCTATCGCATCTGATTTTTTAAGATTGCAAAACATAAGCTTCGTTTTGTCACTTACATATAAGGAGTTCGTGTTTTGCAAACCATTGTCTGAGAAGTTGTAAGTCTTTCTGCAACTTAACCATCGATTCTAATAAGGTGTTGCTTGTGTATGTGAAAGCCATGTCATCCGCCAGAGCTGTTATATTACTCGTAAAGCCTTGCTTGAAAATGGAATTTATATAAATGAGGAAAGGGATAGGACATAAAACTGAACCTTGTGGAACACCGATATCTAATGTTAGTTGTTCGCTGAAAACTCCATCAACCTTCACCTTTTGAGATCTTCCCGATAAGTATGAAGCAAACCAATTATAAGACTGATCTCTGAATCCGGCTTTAAAGAGTTTATCAAGTAGAATTTCGTGGTTGACCATATCAAATGCCTTCGACATATCAATAAATAAGGCTATAGTAGTCTTGCTGTTATTAAAACTGCTACAAATTTCGCTACATAATTTTAAAATGGCATCTTCCGTAGACTTACCCTCACGAAATCTAAATTGGTCACTACTGAAAAACTTATTTTTGTCTAGAAAGGACACCACACGATATTTGATTGCTTTCTCAAAAAGCTTTGAAAATGTGGGCAGTAATGAAATTGGTCTGTAATTGTCCAGTAGGCTTCTTTTTCCTTTGCTTTTAGAGATCTAGGGAAAATACCACAACTGACATTCATATTAAATATATACGTAAGAACATCAACAACATAGAAAACAATTTTTTTTTAGAAGGCAGAAGTACTTGAGCATTTATTATCATTATTGACATTATTCTTTTATATATTTCGAAAGAGGTAAAGGGCTCCAGTACAAAACTATTCATTTGAAATTCATCTGCAACCAGATCTGAATATAATTCACACGAGGGGGATAGGGCTTCATAGCTGAAGCAACAGATGTAAAGTACTTATTAAAATTGTTGGCGATATCTATCGAGCTACGGACTATTTTATTTCCTATTTCAATTTTCTGAATAGTGTCTGTATCTTTTTGTTTATTAAGAATGCTGTCAATCACTTTCCATTCGTCTTTAATATTACCCTTGCACTTATATAATTTATCAGTATAATATTTGTCTCGACTAATTCCAATTTCTTGATTCACAGACTGACTCAACTTAATATAATATCGATTAAGCCCTAAATTCTGAGGATGTTTTCGGCATTTTTTCCTTATTTGATTTTTCCTTGATATCATTAATATGTGTACCACCATCTCGGAAAAGTCCTACCGTAAAATGTCCCTGGCTAAAAAGGAGGAGTGGAGGTGTGCTAGCTGCAGAAAGGAGACTCAAAATCTCGTGTCGGATGACATACAAAAACCTACACCAGTGCCTACGACTCCTACTCTGCCACCACCGAAAAGGACGAGGAGTGCTAGTTCCCCTGACGCCTCTGGAAATCAAAGCACATTAAACAACAACGCAACAAAGCTAATCGAAGAAATGAAATTGATGAGAAGAGAAATGCGCGATATTAAAACCAGCTGTGAATTTATGGCAAATAAATATGAACAAATTAACCAGCACATGACACTCAACAACGAAATTCTTCAAAAACTTTCTAATGAAATAAAAGAATTGAAAGAAAACAATGTAAAAAAAGATAAACAAATAATTTTATTAGAAACAAAGGTGAATGCACTAGAACAGCAACTACTTAGAAACAACATAGAAATTAAAAACATCCCCCCCACGCCCGACGAAAATCTAACCGAAATTATAAAAGCGGTGGGAAAGACGTTGAACTGTGAAATAAACACAGCTGACGTAGCCGACTTTTATAGAACGAACAAACGAAACCCAAAAAAATCATCAATAATAGTTTCTTTCGCTAATTACGCATGCAAAACAAAGATGCTAAGAAATGCAAAAACTATACGACAAATCCAGCTAAAAAAAATTAGAGAAAACACAAACAACAATCAAAACAGAGAACCAGAAAATGATGCTATCATTTTTGTCAATAATCAGCTGACCTCTACAAATAAACACCTACTCTGGCTGGCCAAAAACAAAGCCAGAGAGTGCAGCTGGAAGTTCGTGTGGGAGGCTTCCGGAAAAATATTTGCAAAAAAAAAACGAAATCGGCCAATCCATGCATATTGGCTCTGCTAGTGATATAAACAAAATCTCATCTAACTAGTATAATGACAACAAGAGCGCTATAGAAAACCAAAAGTCCAGAACAACATATGATGGAAAACCTATATAGTAACACTGACATCGATTTTAGGGTAATGAATAGTTTTACCGGTATAGATGCAGAGTTTGTAAAAAATATGAACTTGTGTTGTGTGTGTTTTAATATTAGATCAATAAGAAAGAATTGGAATATTTTTCGAGCAGAAACTGAATGTTTTTTGAAACATATAGATATCATTGTTCTAAATGAAATTAACGTAAAAGAAGATGAAAATGAATTTTATTATATTAATGGATTTAATACTGAATTCTGTAATAGAAAAAAAAGCAAAGGCGGAGGAATTGCAGTATATATTAAAAATAATATTCGGTATGCAAGAATTAATGATGATACTGAATTCTATGAAAATATACAAATAGAAATAAGTGGTAAAAATGGAAAAATATATATTTACGCAATCTATAGGCCACCTAAGCTAAGTGTCGCTGAATTTGTGGAAGAATTAGATAATCATGTTCACAATGAAAGACAAATAATCGTCTTAGGTGACGCAAATATCAACTTAAACAAAATTAACGACCCGCAAGTTAACAAGTATCTGGAAGTAATGGCATCAAAGGGTTTAGTGAACGTAATAAAACAACCTACACGGGTTAATATTGCTGAAAATACTTCAACAATGATCGACCACATATTTGTAAGTATTACAAAAGAGGCCATTGTTTCGGCCGTTATCGAAACCGACATATCTGATCATTATGCCACAATGTATGCTACGAAAAACTACGATGAGCGACAAACTACGGAAGAAATGCCTATCAGAATAAATCAACAGAAAGTTAATCAGCTGATTGAGGAAACAGACTGGCAAAACTTGTGTGAGGAACCTGACGTTGAGCACCTGTACGATCTTTTTGTGAACAAAATTAACGACATATATACGAAATCCACCAAAGTAACAAACCCAAAAAAACGCAAACATAAGACATGGATGACTCCTGATGTAGTTAGCATGTGCAAGAGGAGAGACACGCTCTATAGGAAGTGGAAAAACAACCCACTGAACGAAGGCTATGAAAATGAGTACAAACATTATCGAAATGTTGTAAACAGAAATATTCTTATAGCTAAGAACAATTTCTACAAAGAAAGATTTTCGAATGCCAAAAACGATCCTAAAAAAACATGGAGTGTGTTAAACGAACTCTTGGGGCGAAAAAAAGTATCACTTGATAAAATGATTATAAACAATTTCCCGGTGGAAACGAATCTAACAAATTTATTAGAGAATTTTGCGGAGCAATTCGCTAATCAAGCAAGCAAAACTGTTCATATATGCTCTCATAAAACTAGTAACCATGAAAACATACATCTCGCACAATCAATATATATAGAGCAAGCCACCGAAGAAGAAGTATACAGAATGTTATGTTGCCTAAAAACCGACAAGGGAGCAGGAGCGGATGGTATTAGGCCAATCGATCTTAAGATAAATGCATTAACTTTGGCTAAAATAATTAAAACGATCATCAACCAAAGTATAAACCAATCTTGTATTCCTAAATTATTAAAAACATCGATAATACGACCTATATATAAAGGAGGAGTAAAAAGTCAGATTGAGAACTATGGGCCAATCGCAATTCTGCCCATCGTAGAAAAATGTCTAGAAGAAATAATAATACGAAGGCTAACAAACTTCATTGATAAACATAAACTTCTGCAACCAAACCAATACGGTTTCCAAAAAAATAAGAGTACTGGGTTATTATTGGGAGATCTAGCGAATGTGATAAACTCTGGTTTAGATAAGAATCACCACGTCCTTGTAATGTTCATAGACTTCAGCAAGGCCTTTGACACATTGAGCCATAAGAAAATCATCGAAAGCCTCAACCGAATTGGGATAAGGGGAATCTTGGAAAAGTGGATGGAGAATTACCTATCCGGGAGAAAAATAAGGGTAAAAATAAAAAACAGACTAAGTCAAGAAAAGGAGAGTTTGTTTGGCGTACCACAAGGTTCAAAGCTGGGACCAATCATCTTCATCTTGTATACTAACGAACTCCTCCGAGTGCTCAACAGAAGTACAGCTTTTGCATACGCTGATGACATAGCAATAATTGTCAAGCACAAGTGCATTAATACTGCGATTTCGATAATGCAAGAGGAGTTTAATAGTGTTTCGAGATGGTCTCACGACCAAGGACTAGTGATAAATGCTGCAAAAACCAAACTGATGCACATACGGATGCCACACCAACCTGAAGTTCCAATCAGCATATATCATCAGAACAAAGACTGCCCAACAACAAAGAAAAGTGATGCTATTGAAATAGTTAAGACTATCAAGTATTTGGGAGTTACAATTGATGATCACTTCTTATGGCATGAACATGTGAATAAAATACGGAGGCAACTAAGGAGTGCTGTTTTTGTAATGGTGTACCTTAAAAGATACACAAGCGCTGAGGTGCAGAAGCAGGTGTACCTTTCACTAGCAGAATCCCGACTAAGATACGGGATATTAGCCTGGGGAAATGCGTCGAAAACGCACATCGATAAGATATTACATCTCCAGCATCGACTACTTAAAATTATAAATACTAATAATTATACATTAAAGGTCTTAGACGTTAACGGCATATATAAAATGACACTGCTGTTGCGCTATTATGATGATCAACGCTACCAACAACAAATACGCCATAATCAGAATACAAGAAGACGAGCTCAAGGACTGCTGGAAATTCCAGAAATATTCAACAACTATGGGAGAAGATATCCAAGATACGCCATACCACAAATGCTGAATGACCTACCATCAAGTGTGAAATATATAGTGAATTATAAAAAACGGAAAAAAGTCTTAAAACAATACTTCCTTAACTTGAACTATGTCACATAAAAATTTCAAAATTCCAAATAAAAACAATATGTAATACATAGTTTTTCCAAAACTTTTAAAAGCCAAGTTAATTATTGTAATTAAACAAGACTAAATTATTTGAATTATTTGCATAAATGCTACAACCGACAAACTTTAAAAATTAAGATATTAAGATAAAAAAAAAAAAAAAAAAAAAAAAAAAAAAAAGCAGTTTTTTTTCTAATCCAAGGCCTAAGTCGTCTCAATTTGGAAACACTTCGTGATTTAGGTATAACATTGTAGGAATTATGAATACGTCCTTTTAAAATCTCCATAAAGGTGTCGTAAGCAGAATAAGGATCACTTTCGCGATACACAAACTTCCACTGCTCAAATTTAAGACAATTTTGAGTAGTTTATTTGGGGTTTCACCGTAAAGGGTATATATTTTTCAAAATTACTAGGACTCACTATTTGTATATTCAAACTGACCATACAATGATCAGTAATTTTATAGTCCAATACCGCACTAGAGAGACTAAATTTTACTAATTTATGGTCAATTGCATGTTTGCGACTGTTCTGTTATGCGTGTTGGCTCATTTATAAACGATTCTAAGCCATAAGACGACATCATAAATAAATATTTATCAGAATCATAATTAGCAGTTAAGATATCAAGGTTGATATCGCCAATAATAATTAAGTTTGTCATTTTAACATCATTAAGTAACTCACCCATTTGTTCTATAAAGATATTTTTGCTCAAACTGTAATCATGCAAGCGATATACACAAAAAATTGTAAAGCTTTCATCATATATAGTACAGATTAATTTAATAATATCCGCGCTACTTAAATTAAAATATTCTACTTCGCATTGGTATGATTTTTTTACAAATACTGCAACACCACCCGAATTATAAGAGTTATTACAATTGCCGTACATTTCATAACCAGGAATATTATATTCGGATAATTCATGGTCATACAGCCAAATTTCAGTTAAACATATAAAATCAGATATTAAATTTAAAGCTTTTATATGCGCTAAGAAAGAATTAAAAAATTTTCTTATGCTTCGAATATTTTGATGCACAAATAAGGTATGTTTATCTCTGCCAGAGTTTTTATAATTTTTTGCGTAATTTGATGATTGTGAATTCATAATATCGAAGAAAAAAAAGTAAATAAAGAGCTTTCACAAATTATTAAGATCATCAAAGCATTTCACTTTGATAGCGGCGTCTCCTTCTTTCTTACGCAAAAAAATTATATTATTCCTTAGCCAAATGTATTTGTACTGCTTAGTCACCTTTATGTTTTTAGCCGCATTAAATAGTTGACGTGTTTGAGATGTTAGGCTGTCGTTGATGTAAATGTTCGTACCATCATAATGATCACCAAAAAGCTTCGAAGTGATTTTTTGTTTCTTTTTCTGTGACTCTTTCATGATCTCTTCCTTCATACATCGACGAGTTAGATTTACAACGACAATGTCTAAGGCACCTGCGGCAGATACTGATTTCCTAGTTATCTTATTCGCGAGGACGGATTGACCAGTTACAACGTCTGTTAGAGGAGCAGACGAAACGGGTGGGGCAGGTCTACGTACTTCTGTCGTACACCTCCATCCGTTATGAATATTATGTGGCAATTCCCTTATAGATCATTGCTGTGAATGTACATACAATGATCGAGTGATTAAAAAACTATCGAGTGATTCTTAAATAGCTTAATACTTAATTAGCTTAAATAACTTAATTAACTTCAAATATCTTCCTGACTCTATACGGACACTCTAACGTAAACAGAACAACCCGGTTTTATTATAATAATTAAAACAAATGAACAATTAAAGTTAAGAAGAATTATATTAAAAAAACAAAAATAAGAATCGGAAAGGAATTAACTTTTCAAATTGTTAGATAGCCAGTTTAATTTTTCGTGGGGGCAAACACCCCCATTTATTGGGCTTAGTTCAAGCTATCTTAATGTAATCTTAATCTAATCTAACTTATTAGCTAGGGACAACGGGAGAGAGGGGAGGGTGGTTAAAAAGACGGATTTTTAGGCATGGAGTGCTGAGGTTGAAATCGAAGTAAGGATTCGAATTAAGACTTCCAGCGTACGAGAAATGGGTTCATTGGAGCCATATGCAGTACGGGGGGTGGGTAGATAGAAGAGACATGGATTTCGGACATTGCGGGGCTAAGTGTTGATAGAGACAGAGTTGTAGAGGGTCTCGCAGGTCAATGGTACCTGAAAGGAGCCGATGGATGAAAAGAATGTCAGATACCATTCTTCTTTCTTCCAACGTGTTCATGTTGATTAGTTTAAGGCGGTCTTGGTAGTGTGGTAAAATCAAAGGGTTTCACAAGGGGAGACCTCGGAGAGCAAAACGTAGGAATCGGCGTTGGATGCTCTCGATTCTAGAAATGTGGGTTTGTTGGTAAGGAGACCACACTTGAGAGGCGTACTCAAGAAGGGGCCGGACAAAGGTAATGTAAAGGGATCGGGTAATGTAAGGGTTCGAGAATTCTTTAGACCATCGCTTCACGAAACCGAGTGCAGAATTAGCTTTAAGGATTGTCTCATCGATGTGTGAGCGAAAATGTAGCTCCTGGTCCCATAATATGCCAAGATCGCGAATGACTTGAACAGTGGAGATGGGTAGATTATTGAGGAAGTAGAGACGAGGTGGAGGTTTGATTCGTTTACGTAAAAAGGTAATTGATTGGAATTTGGAAATATTAAGCTGCAAGCAATTTTTAGAGCACCAGATGGAAAAACTATTGAGATCAGATTGAATAAGGGAAGAGTCATGACTGGAGGAAATGGTCTTGAAGAACTTGGTGTCGTCGGCATATAGTGAGATGTAGGAATGTTTGATTACCATTTCAAGACCGTTTATGGTAAGAACGAAAAAAAGTGGACCTAAGTGGCTGCCTTGGAGGACGCCGGAGGAAGCTAAGAAGGCAGATCTAAAACGAACACTGTAATAGCGGTTTTCCAGGTAAGAAGATATCCACTTCAAAGAAATGGGGCCAAGGGAGGACAATTTGAAGAGTATCAGTCTGTGGGAGATTTTATCGAAGGCTTTACTGAAATCGGTTGAGATAACGTCGACTTCTTTGCCGTTCTCTAAGGCTGATAGGGTAAAGGACACAAATTCAACAAGGTTAGTGGTTGTGGATCTGCATTTGAGGAAACCGTGTTGTCTAGCGGAGATTAGAGACTTGCAGTGAAAACTTAGAGTTTCGTACCAAATACTCTCGAAGAGTTTGGGTATATGTGACAGTTTTGCAATGGGACGATAGTTGTTAACCTTCGGACTTTGTTTGTGTATAGGGGTGATAAATCAGGTTTTCCATAAGCGGGGGAATTCACCTTGGGATAGGGATAGAGTTAAGATTTTCGAGAGAGGGAGAGAGATGATTGAGGAGCATTTTTTTAGAAGTATGGCAGGGAGACCGTCAGGTCCAGGAGTGAATTCATCATTAAGTAGATTTAATTTGTTTTCGATGACATGAGAATCGACTGTGCGTGGAAGAAATGGGCCAAGGGAAAAATTCGGTAGATAATCGAAGTGTGAGAGGTCTGGAGCAAACGAGTCGTTGGCAAAAGACTGTTTAAAAAAGGTGGCGAAAAAGTTGGCGATAATATTGGGGTCATTCGAGGTTTGATCATGGAAGGAGAGAGAGGTAGGTTAGCCATCAGATTTTCCTTTGTAGTTAACAAACTTAAAGAAGGACTTAGGATAATTTATAAGATTGGCTTGCCTTTCAGTTAAATAGCGTTGATATTAGGGGATTTAGTACGAAGGAAGATTGTCCACTGCTTATTCCTTTGGTTTCTTAGAGAACAGAGCCTGCGATTGTACCAGGCGAGGGGGTGGACAAAGTTTTGCGTAAAGTTTTGTAAAGAGAAATAGAATAAAATATTTCCCTGTAGAATTTGGATATTGCATCATTTAAGGTTAGGTTATCAAAACTGAGCGGGGCTTTTTTAAGGTATTCATTGATTTGGTGAAATTTTGCTATGTGGAAGAGGCCAGAACTATAGGGGTTTTATTCTGTAAGGAAGAATTGTGAAAGAAGGAAAGGAGGAGGGGAGGATGGAAGTTATCGATAATTGATAGGGAACGGGGACAAAGTGAAACAGAAGAGTTGACGAAATCGATTGTGAATATGAGGTCGAGTTGTCTACCCATGTAGTTTAGGACGCCACTAACTTGGCTAATTCTTGAATCTGCTAGGCGATCCAAGAAAAGACATTCTTTGGCAGTAGTGGGATTGGTGGCAGTATAAAACGATTGATCGTCTGGTTCGGTCCATTTAAGATGAGGAAGGTTGAAGTCACCGAAAGAAAAATTTCATCGTGAGGATTTCTTAAATCAGTTATTTGGTCAATTGGGTTAATGGCGAGGATTCAATAGGTTGTGAGGGCAAGATATAGAAACAAACGATAGTGCCTTTGTATAGTGTCTTCAGGGGTAGAGCAATTTTAATTGAAACAAAGTCGAGAAGTGGGGAAGTGCAATACGGGAAGAGTCAATTGTATTAAGAACGACTAGTACAGCGCCTCGACAAGGGCAGGCATCAGTGGGTTGGTTGAGTTCGTCATCGCGATAAACATTAAAATTTGATGGGAACAGCTCGAGGTTATTTATGCTGGGGATCAAATTTGTTTCGGTCAGAGCAACTATCTCAAAGGGTAGAGGATGTGACTGTTGGAAGACGGCTTGGGTTTTTGAACGAAGACGTCTTACATTCTGATAACACTTCTGATATGCTTCTGACTAAAGAAACTAAGTTAACTTAGAAACACATTTTAAAAAATATAAACTCGTACGAAGAGTCGCAATCTTCATTCGAAAAACGAAGACTCCAAGAGCTGGCAGTTTGCATCGTGTACATTACTCTCCAAAGTGTACATGATTGCTGTTTGCGCTTTCGGAGCTACTCAAACTTTCGCATTCAGAGCTCGAAACATTTTTTAGATGCTGAAACTGGATTCAGTAGACAATTATTTTTTTTATATAGCCGACGATTTTAATTGTTTAAATAAGAGTAAGACCATTCCCAATCCCATAAGGAACGGGCTTTTTAATTGATGGCCATGACCATAAGAATTAGTTCAACAATTTCCATACAATTACAACAAGACCAGCTGAACAAGTTTTTCAAGGCACTAAAGAGGGAAAACTCAATGTCATCGCCAACGAACATTACATTCTCTCTTTATTTCGAGATCAGAACTCCTGATCTTCGAATCAATGAAGAAGGAAAAATCTGTTGGAATCGATAGTATACCTAACATTGTGTTAAGAAAGTTTCCAATTGTTGCTATGGAGACTTACACCACTTTACTTAAAAATATCCTGAATAATACAAATTCTGATCCGAAAAGTATTCTTCCGAATATCAGCAATGTGTTAAGAAAGTAACAAATAGAGCTCTGATCAAGAGCTTTGAGGCAAAAATACAACTCCGGATAACCAATTCGGTTTTGAAATGAATTCGATACTACACGTGCTGTGTCAGAGCTCGTTTCGGATATCCAATGGAACAAAAACAAAAACCAATGCACGATTGCTTGTCTGATCGGAAAAAGCTTTTGTCACCATATGGCTAGAGGGATTTTTCTATAAGTTGAGAAGTGGGAGCAGTAAGTTTGCTTTTAAAGAGGGAGCAGTAAGTTTGCCGATCTAAATCAATATGTTTACAAGTGATCTCGTAGGCCCTTTTCGGAATGTAATTGCATTGAATAATGACATCAATAAATGTTTATATTCATAGGTAAGTGTGTACGTAAGCAGCAAAAAATATCATCCTTAACCCGACAACATAGTTGAACTTGATACAAAATTTTATCATCGGAATGATAGACAAAACAAATAAAAGAAAAACATGGGACTCTGGTCCACCATGAGCGGTAACGCAATAATCGTAGCGTACTTTAACGATTTTCCTTATCAACTATTAATACAATATAACTTAAATATATTAAATATATGAAGACGAAAATTAGAACTTTTGGAATTTTCAAAAATTTAAGATAGAAACCACTATACTTAAGACCATAATAAATTATATACTGGTACGAGTACATACTAGCAAACCCCAAGCTTATTCAAAATTAGAAGAAAACCGACAAAGAAAATAAAGTCAAATGCTCTTTTTTAAACAATTTGTGATGAAAAAATGTTGAAAAAGGCTTGAAAAATATATTAGCTTACCTTTCGTATATTCCGTTTATGCTATTGTTTGTAGTTTTCGAGCTCATGTTAGCAATAAGTGAGTTTAAAGTTATATGAAGATGCATCTCCGAGGTTATGTTAAGTATAATAAATACAATTATGTTTTTGAGCACGTAAATCCCTGTAACCGGTATAAGGGTAGCTAAAAACTCTGGTGGCTGTGTTCAGTAAAGAATATAGAATATAATGAATTTATTTCAATGTGTCTCGGGTATCTATATCGACGACAACAACGTTAATTTTTCCTTGTTTGTACGCACTAGCTCGTAGTCGTACTTTTGAATTGCATTCCACTTTAGTTTGTCTATGTCTGGCTAAAAGTTCTATTCTATATAATAGAAATAATAGGCATCAATGGTGTCATTCTTATTGGAAATCGGGATACCAAAGGATATGTCGTCATCAGCTGACTGAAAAATTTAGTGTGCGTGTGCATTAGGCCAATCGAAAACGTGTGGATTTCTAATTTCCCTGATTAAATCTGGTGAAAGCCGCTTTTCGGGCCCGGGACCGTAAGTAGTTATGCTAACACCTCAATAATCTCCGGGTTTCCTATAGTTCCTGAATTTTATTTTCTGTAATCTGTAACTTATGAGTTGCCGTGTGCGTCGGATTTTTTTAGGCATAAGCCATACAGCCTTGCACGAGCTGTTCTTTATAAGATTTTAGACCAATCAATCAATACAATCTTTCACGGAGTAGAGTAACAATGTCCTAATTGCTGCAAATGGTAATAACACTGGCAGGTACTCTCGAGACCTTTCTCTAGAGGAACCCGAAGCCCGAAGGAGGGTAAAACTAGAGATGAAGCTCTAGCACACGCACAATCTGCCTCACAACTAGATGTCCGGAACCGAAACGTGTTCTTTCCACCGACAACACCCCGCCGAGCCATGCCGCCAAATGCAAGAGAATTCTCAACCCGCAAGCCAACAAAGAAAGCCACGGCAGTGTAGCTGGAAAGTAAGACTTGGCATGGTTCCCAATGATCTGGGCTCTATGGACTATCTTTGGAGATTTACCGGATTGGAGGTATCTTTAATCCTCTTGGGGATTGGTTGCAACACCGCGGTCTTACAACGCACTGGATAATATGCATTATTCAAGGCATTGTTGAACCGGACGGTGTACACCTCCTTTGCGCAGTGAAAATGGGCTGAACATAAAATAAGATGTCCAACACCTCTCCTTTTTAGTGTTTTGTTCCCACCACAAACTTATCTACTGATCGACGTTGTCGTTCCGATCTCCTCAGAATATTCGTTAGGCCTTCACCATTGTTTGTCAAGGGCATATGTGAAGCTGTAGCTTTGTCTTCTGTGTGTGTATCTATGTTGAAAATATCCAGAGCTGTATCCCAGGTGTTGCTGCACAACAAAACACCAATCAACACAAACATCTTGCACATTTGAAGCACATGTTTGGAAATATATAAATTGAGGTGGCATGGCGGCAGAATGCTATACCAAATGGTAAAAGGCACATGCCCACCTCAATTTAACACATCTCACAAACAATCTAATCTTAATTAAACATAAATCACAAAATATATTAATTAGAATGCACTTTAACTTTCACATCACATAAACAACTTGTAAACAAACGCGAACTGTCAAATGTGCAAGGTGAATTCACAATAATAAAACAAAAGAAAGTCTACAACTGCAGCCTTGCCAATATCAAGCTGCAGCAACATTCCATTATATATAGTCACTAGGGATATTGGTCATCAACTCAATCCAAACACATAATGTTTCCCAACATACTTTGTACATAACAAAGCTGGAAACCAGCTGACCGAGGGTTTGCATTAAGCAACCCAAGGTACTATAAAATCATTATTATACAATCAGCCAACGAAAGCACACTTATAACGTGGTCACATAAGTACATAACAAAAAAACAAAGAACATTACAAGTGGTTTCACATATAACCAAACAAAGAACATTAACTCACAATCAGTTTAACATATTATAACTAACAATCATCAACAATAAAGAAAAAATACCAATTAACGTATTCAACAAAATAGTGCGTTTTTTATTGTATAAATAAAATATATAGAAATAAATCGTTTTCGTTTTTTTTAATATACGTTTTCGTTCGAGCTTATCGCCACGAACATTGGTCCTTCGAGCCGGATCGTTCCTTCGAGCCGGATCGTTCCTTCGAGCCGGATCGTTCTTTCGAGCCGCGAAAATTGGTCCTTCGAGCCCTGAAACATTGGGGTTAAAAGTGTAAAAAAAAAACACAAAACATTTCAACAACCAGAACTTAAACAACATTGAACAAAGGAGAACACTTAGCCAACGGAACCAGCATCAACGGCTTCAGCATCAACCGCTCCAGCTCATATGATCCGGCTTCAACGGTACAGAACAAAGGACATATTATCTAAGGACACAAAGAGGAGAACAAAGAAATCTAAGTATCGAAAACTTATTTTATTTTACTTTTATATATATACATTTTTTATTATATATATATACATTTAAAATATATCAGTGCTTTTAATGAAGTGTTAAATAAAAGAAAAGTGTAATTGTTAATATAAATGCATTTAAACAATTATCGGCTGGACACCCAATGTACAGCGATTCAAACACTTTTCCGTACACATATTTTTTTTTTTTTTCTTCACATTGATATATTTAATATTATTTTCCGAGTTTAACATTTTAAAATTTAATTTCATTTTTAATTTCATTTTAAACATTTTACATATATTTTATTTTATACTATCGTGTGTCTTCTTTGTGTGCCCCTCTCAATACACCTCAGTGCCCATCTACACATTTGTGCGTGCCCTGAAAAAAAAAAAAAAAAAAAAATAATATTGTCTGAAATTTATCAAGGTCATTAAAAGCTTACCAACCTCTGATCATTCAATTTGCGTGTGGTCCCCATTAACAATCGTTATTCCGAACAATGTCGAAACTTTTAAAATCTATCGAGTCTCAAGATATTCTCTTAAAGGAACTTCAAGGAGACTTGGAGGAACTCCAGAGAGACTCCGCGTCGCGACAGTCAAGGGTGTACGTGACTGCCTACCTAACGGATGTAGAAGACATGTTCAAACGAGCCAAAAAGGAACATTCTTCCATAGTTGGTAGTTCCGCGGACCCTTTAAAAGATAAACACTTAAGTGACGAAACGTACTCGAAAGTCAAAAAACTTTACTTCACTCTTGTCGGTTTACTTCGCGATGATCTTGACAAATTCGAAGAAGCACCCAGTCGCATATTTGATTCTTCTCGTCTGAATCAAACCCGATCGTCGAATTCAGACATTCGACTTCCTCGCATCCAAATTAAGCCCTTTTCGGGAAAATTTGAAGAATGGTGTGAGTTCCAAAACTTATTCCACAACATGATTGATCAAAATCCCGATCTTTCAGACATTCAAAAGCTCCAGTTCCTTAAGAGCTTCGTTTCCAATGAAGCCTCTCGGTTAATCCAACATCTTCCAATTGATGGCAAAAATGATACATCAGCTTGGGAAATTCTAACCGAAAGGTTTCAAAATAAAAGAAAATTAGTAAGCACGCAACTCCGTATACTGATGGAGCAAAATATACTCACCCATGAATCCGCCGCGAATCTGAAATCATTGCACGATACCAGCACCGAATGCATACACGCACTCGCAAATCTCGGTGTCCCCATCGAAACTTGGGATGCAATTCTCATTTATATAATTTTTAAAAAACTCCCAACTCAAACCCAGATAGAAGGTAGTTTAGGAAACTCCAAGGCACTCCCTGACCTGAAGACTTTCCTTGCCTTTATCGAAGGTCGTTTTAGCTCACTCGAAAACATACTCGAGCTGAGTAAATCACAACATCAACCACAACAGAACAACTACCATCACAAAAACAACAACAGCAACACCAGGTGTTTGATCGGATGGATTTTTCGTGTGCTTAGAGCGAATCTGAAGAACGTTGTAGGTTAGGTTAGGTTAGAGAAGGGAAGTGTGATGGTTGGACATCACTTCCACTCGGAGGCCAAGAGGCCCATTGTGATTCCCTTCGTTTGTGTGGGTACACATAAAATTAACCTGTCCTATCACGTGGTGGCTGAAACCACCCCGTGCTCTTGATGAATCTTAGAAGATCCGATATATCTGCATTAGCCACGTCCGCAATCTCTGTAAAGAATCTTTGGCCTAGCGACACTAGGCGTCGATTCTGGAGTGCTGCACAGTGGCAGAGCAGATGTTGGATCGTCTCAGTTTCTTCCTCATCGCCGCAACTCCGGCTAAGATCGCTGAATCCCGAGTCCCATTTCCGGAGCATTGCTCCAATGGGACAGTGTCCTGTGATCACCCCGACGAGCATACGGATCGAGTTACGGTCCAGCGCCAGGAGCTTCTTTGTTTTTCCGACGTTGAGCTCTGGCCACGATGATCTTGTCATGTAGCTGTCGTTTCTTGTAAGCCAAGACGAGTTGGCCTCTTTGATAATTGTGTCGTTTATGATCCGGTATAATGCGCTGATCGGTGGTTGCAATGACGTGTCCGCGTCGTTGATGTCCATTTCAGAACCTTGCCTGGCCAGTTCGTCTGCTCTTTCGTTCCCTGCGATTGAGCTGTGGCCCGGGACCCAGCAGAGTTTAACTTTGTGGTGTCTGATGGACTTCAGTGAGTCGCGACATTTCTTGACAGCCTTTGATCTCGTTATACAGGATTCTATTGACTTCAGTGCAGCCTGGCTATCTACGAAAATGGTGATATCAGATGGTGGGATATCGGCTACCTGTAGGTGTTTAGCTGATTTCTCTGTTGCCAGGATTTCTGCTTGGAACACGCTACACAGATCAGGAAGTCTGAATGATTCCTGTTTGTGTAGGGTATCAGAGTAAAACCCGGCCCCAGTGCCTGTGTCCATTTTCGATCCGTCGGTGAAGAGGGTGATCTCATGGTCGTTGATTACGGCGCTTGATAGCCACTCTTCTCTGTCGGGGAAAAGGATAGGTATACTGAGAGAGAAGTCATTTTGGGGGGGAATGTAGTCGGCCATAGCGGCGAGGCTACTAAAACCATGTTTCCTTCCCAGGTCGTCTATTATCTTAAGTATGGCCGCATGTCCATAGTTGGCTTACTTCCACAGAGAAGACTCTCTTAGTCTGAGAGCGCTCTTTGCAGCGTAGCCTTTTATGAAAAGATCCAGGGGGAGGAGATGAAGAATCATGTCCTACCCTGCCTGCGGCGTGCTTCTCATGGCTCCCGTTGTACAAACAGCTGCTAACCTTTGTACTTTGTTGAGCATGTTCATATAGCTTTTTGTGCTGCTAGCAGTCCACCAGACTAGGGCCCCATAAGTTAAAATGCGTCTGATGATTGCTGTGTACATCCAATGAATGATGTACGGTTGCAAGCCCCATCTTTTTCCGAAGGTCTTTTTGCATGCATAAAAAGCGTTCAATCCTTTTTTCATCCTTTCCTCCAGGTTCCTTTTCCAGGAGAGTTTGGAGTCAAGAATGATGCCTAGATATTTTGCTTCCGCTTTGAGTTTGAGTGGAGTACCCTCTAACTTTGGGGGAGCAAATATCGGAATTTTCCTTTTCCTGGTGAACAAGACCAGCTCGGTTTTCTGGGGGTTTATTCTCAGACCGTTCTGTCTTGCCCACGAGGAGAGTTCACTAAGCGCAGATTCCATTAGTTCACTGATAGTTGGTAGAAATGTACCTTTTATCAAAATAACCAGGTCATCCGCGTACGCTACGATCTTTGTGTCTTTTTCCATAAAGAATTTGAGGATCTTGTTGACCGTAAGAAGCCACAGTAGGGGGGACAGAACTCCTCCTTGTGGTGTGCCTCTAGTTGTCACCTTCCTTATAGAACTGTGTCCAATGTCTGCATTGATGATTCTGTTCTTAAACATATTCTCAATCCAGATTACAATGGATTTGTCTACTTTTATGTCCTCAAGAGCTGTTGTTATGGCCTCTGTGTTTACATTGTTGAATGCCCCCTCTATGTCGAGGAAGGCAGCCATTGTAAACTCTTTTAAGTACAGCGAGCCCTCAATCTCACGGACAACACTATGCAGAGCACTCTCCACTGATCTGCCTTTGAGGTAGGCGTGTTGAGTGTTGCATAGGTTTCGTGAATTTGTGAGTCCTCTGATGTATAGGTCAAGGAGTCTCTCCAAGGTTTTTAATAGAAATTACGAGAGACTAATTGGCCTATAGTTCTTTGCGGCAGTATGGGATGGTTTACCTGCCTTAGGTATGAAAATTACCTTAATTTCTCTCCACTGTGTTGGGATGTACCCCGTTCGCAGGCAATTGGAAAAAATGCTTACGAGATGGGGTACAGTGTGGATCTGTGTTTTTTGAAGCATCGCTGGCAAGATATCGTCCGGGCCCGGAGATTTAAAGGGTTTAAACGAATTTATTGCCCATGATACTTTATCCGCTGTGATAATCTTGTTTTTCACTTCTTCGGTTGTGTGAACCGTAGGAACCGTCGTCTCGAAGGAGACTGTGGTTTCAGGGGTTTTACAGCCTGGGAAGTGGGTTTCAGTCAGCAGTTCTAAAGATTCCCGACTGGATTCTGTCCAAGAACCATCTGGTTTAAGGATGAATCCCGGGACGCAGGGGTCCTTGGATAGGATCTTCCTGAGCCTTGCGGCTTCGTTGAGATCCTCTACTGATTCGCAGAACTCCCGCTAGGATTTAGATTTTGCTGCTCTTGTTTTGCTCTTGTATTCATTGAAGCTGGACTTGTAATTATCCCAGTCTTCGGGGAGCGCCGTGGCGCAGTGGGTAGTGTGTCGGCCGCTGACGCAAGATGAGCGAGTTCAGATCCCGATAACACCAACGCCATCGGATGATTATTTCGCTTCGTCCCTCCTCGGCGGGGTACTGGCAAAACCCCCCGTTGTATACTTGCCATGACAAAGCTTCTCGGCTCTCGCCGTTCGGAATCGACATTAAGCTTTAGGTTCCGTTCACTTATGTGAAAAAACAAATCGCACACAACATAAGTGAGTAAAAAGAAGCTTGGCTCTGGCTCCACATGAGCTCCAACGCCATCTAAGGTGTCTGTCTGGCAGTACAATGGACCAGTATTTGTGTCTGAGTGCTCCAACAGATAGTAAAAGCCTCCAACAGAAAAAAAAAAAAAAAAACAAAAATCCCAGTCTTCGGTTCTGTTTGAGATCTTTGCTCTATTGAATAGAGTTCGGTTCCTGGTCCTGAGTTGCTTTAGCTCTGTGGTCCACCAGACTGCGTTGGTCTTCCTGCGAGCATGCTGCAAAGGACAGGATTTGTTGAAAGCCGCTTTCAGAATTCTCACAAGATTTTCGACTGAGTTCTCAATGTAAGTTGGATCAGGATTAGTGGTGTCTTGTGGCGGTTCTAACCTGTTGGCAACTAGGTTTGAGAAGAGATTCCAGTCTGTCCTCTGAGGGTTTCTGAAGGGTTTCGCTTTTTCTTTAATGACGTTAAGGTTGAAGAGTATCCGGCTGTGGTCCGAAAAGGAACAGTTAGTGGACACTTTCCAATCCTCTACTCGGATGGAGTCGGACTCACTTAGTAAAGTGAGGTCAATTACCTCTTCCCTAACCCGATTGCGAAACGTGGGTGTGTTACCTTTGTTGCAAATATTGAGGTTGGTGGAGATAATGAAATCGAAAATGGACTCACCCCTTTTATTGATGTCGCTGCTTCCCCATTGAGCGTGGTGTCCATTGGCGTCGTCAATAGGCACAGTCCGCGTGACTTGGCGTGTCATACGAGTGTTCGGACTGTGTTTGAAGGTGGATCCTCCTCATCGTATGGTAAATAAGCGGACGATAGGAGCAAAATTGATTTGTGCTGTTGTTCGTACGTTACCACCGTGAGGTCTCCGTTGCTGTACGTACCTAGGAGAAACATGTTTAAGTATCTCTTGGCGACTATACAGGTTCTTAGCTCGGTGTGTGGATAATGTAAATTATACTCTTTAGACCTTAATCCCTGAATTTAGTTCCTAAGAAGCCAAGTTTCTTGGATTAAGGCTATATCCACATCTTCCTGCAGCATGTACATCATCAAGTCGTCGGTGGCTGCTTTGCAGTGGTGTAAATTAATTTGCACCACTAGCAGCAAGATTTATTTTTACAAGAACGTTGTAAATTACTTTTCCTTGCCTTTCAACCATTTGTCCTTATGCTCACGTATAGTGATTGTTATTAGTGTACATTTTTAGATACACAAAATTTCCCGGTATAAAATGTCTTTCTATTGCGCCATGTTTACGATTAAATTGCCTTCGCATAATTTTGTTGTTTTCAGATTCGGTTTTGCTCCTGTTCGACTTTCGAATTGTTCGAATTTTTCTCTGAAACAGGATCTCGCTTGGTGACTTCCCCTCTCGTGTGTTTTTCTTTGGTATTAACCGTTAGCACCGAAGGAATGTTTGCAAGTTGTATTGATCCCTCTCCGTTCAATTTCTTTGGAGGCGATTAGCTTGATGTACAGCGATTTCTTTTTACATTTGACATTCAAATATATCTTTGATTGATAAGTAGTGTTTTATTTTTTTTTAAATAATTGGAATGAAAGCAGTTCAGTTCGTTCGCGAAAATTTCCCAATATTCCTTGTCTTTTTATTTGGAATATCCGAACGCCTCTAAATCCTTGGCAATGTCTGGATTGGCCTCCAAAAGTTGCACCAGCCTGCCGAACTGTTGGTTTTCTTCAAGCTTGGATAAGAGAAAATAAAACGCCAATCATTTTGAAATTCATGCTTACATTTTCCTATTTTCTGTCAATGCTATAAATATTTCTTTTGAATGTAGCAAACGCTCTCCTCCCGGTCACCAACTTTTTGTGTTCGACTGAATTTGACATAAGAAAAAAACAATTGAGTCGAATGTTCGCCAACGGTGATACAGCAAATCGCAGTTCGTCGAAATTGTGACATTTGAGTCGACGGTGATACGAGCAGTAACCTCATTTCGCCAGAAACCTTTGGTATCACCATTTTAGTCATACGGTGTCGACAAACTCTGCGATGCAATAGACAGCAAACAAAGTTGTGTAAAGCTGTGGTAGCGTTCACAATTTTGGGCAACCTATGTAAGGATCTGCCATTTTGCCACAAGAATACCAAAAGTATTTTCAATTACATGACGAGCTCGGAACAATCTTTTATTGAAATAGTGCTTTTCACTGTCAGCACTCTACCTGGATAAGGACGCATTAAATACGTCTTCAAAGGAAATGCTGCATCTCCAAACAGAAAATGAGTACAACTTAAATCGGGGTTAGGGAGCCTCTTCGGTGGAGGCAAATTCAAATCTCCAGAAATAATTTTACATCCAGAGAACGACTTTGCAAAAACACCACCATCGCTGTGACTACCATATGCGCCTATATCAACAGTAGTAAGGGTGTATTTGATATCACAAACGGCGAGGAGAACTATTGAGTGATGACCTTTGTAATTGTAATATTCCGATCCCGCGCCATGCCAGGTGGACAGCGTATGTTGATGTACTTGCCGTCAATTGCACCTATGCAATTCGACAGATTCCAAACAACATCCTTGTGATAGATATCTAAAAGTAACATTTGGTATGAAGTTAAGTAAATTAGCAATACAACGGAATACATACAACAAGACCAAAACAACCCAGCACTAGGTTCAACTGGTTTTCTCCACGAATGCTTATTCAATTCTGATTCAATAACATTTTGCAGCACTTTGAACGTTTGTGGAGTCATTCGTGTTATTTTATAGAAAAGTTCCGGATCCCTGTCCATGAAAATGCGTTGTAAAAAATTCTTTCGAATCCCTACTAATATTCAGCTCCCGAGCCCACCATCGGCTATCTGCCGTTTCCTCATTTTCTTTGAGCATCCAATATGCTCTGTATACACCATATACTGCTTTAATTTTGTAAATTGCTTCCATCACATTTCTTAGTATTAGTATTTTGATCCATTTGACTTATTTTTTTGTTAAATATAAATTTGAACGTTGACTCGTTCGTTACATTCAATCGACTTTTATATGTAGCTAAATGTCACCTAAGTCAGCCGTCTGCAAACTTATTTTTCCTGAACGTTTATACAAGATTAAAAAATTAAAGTAGAGTATGCATTAACTTTCCACATACTTTTCGTTATCAAAGTAGAATACATACATATGTTGCTTTTTCAGCTATTACATGCAGCCATATGATTCACGACTTTTTTAAAATTTTCTCCTTCAGTTTTCATTCCGTGAGGCGAGTGCTTGCACGATATTGATTTTATATAGTACTGTAGCACTCTACTCAACAAGAGAACAAATTAAAATGAAATGAGAGTGGAAATTAGCAAAGGGAAAGCGAAACGTCAAAGTTAGTGGTGAAGAATTTTGTCCGCGACACATCTATACTTACTACTTTACTATAATTAAAACAGTAATTGTTATGGGATATTGAGCCACACGTATAAAATTATAAAATAAGAGTTTCCGGATTAATGGAGAGTTGGAACATGTTTACGTTATATATCACTTATTGTAACCTATTCCCCTAATTTATTGGAAGGTGGTAGTTGGAAACGATTTACCTTGGAAGGATTGATCAACAAACAGCTCTCTAAACATTGCCTAATCAAACTTGGTTGCATTTGTAGTTTGCAGTTTTTGGTGACAATTTTAATGAAGGTTAGTTCGATCGGCCTACTGATGTGGAATAAAGCTGGAGGAATTATTACAAATGAAAAGAATGTCAAGATTTTCTTGCCTCAATACGGAAACAGAAAATTGTGGACTCCACGATGCGATGGTGATTATGGTGATGGAGGCGCTTTTCCGGAAATTCACCTTGCTCAATACCCATTGGGTAAAAGAAATATCTTGCTACTATTTCAATATAATACTTGTTTTATTACTTAGGTTTGGGTAACGAATCAATCGGAGGAAATGGAATAGCGTCTTCGAGAGATGCTGGAAAAATTGGCTTCAATTTTTTAGCGTCACATATACCTAAACCACCTAATATATCATTAAACATTTCTGCCATTTCTGATCACCCTAAAACAGATTTCAAAAAACCAAATTTAGAAGAAAAAGATGAGATAGCTATGAGAACGAAAGAAGTACTCGAAAAATTAACTAGTCACAAGATTAATTCAGCCATGCCCAGTAATTTTGCTAGTGTGGTCCAAACCCAATACTTAAGGTATACACCGATTCATCAAGGCGAAGAATTCAATTCTGGAGCGAAACAACGCGTTATAAAAATGGTGGAATCCCAGATCGATCCAATGGAGCCTCCTAAATTTAAGATAAATAAAAAAATTCCGCGTGGACCTCCCTCTCCTCCTGCGCCTATTTTGCATTCTCCGTCGCGAAAGGTAAGCACGAAAGAGCAAAAAGAGTGGAAAGTACCACCCTGTATTTCAAACTGGAAAAATGCGAAAGGTTATACCATACCACTAGATAAGAGATTAGCTGCTGATGGTCGTGGGCTGCAACAATTACATATTAATGAAAAATTTGCCAAAATGGCAGAGGCATTGTACATCGCTGATAGAAAAGCACGGGAGGCCGTGGAAGCCCGTGCGCAGTTGGAGAAAAAATTGGCTCAAAAAGAAAAAGAAAAAAAAGAGGACATGTTAAGGGTAATGGCACAAAAAGCAAGAGAAGAGAGGGCGGGATTGCGATTCTCAGATGATTTAAGCATTAGTGAGATGAGGGATCGTAATGAACTTCGGACAGAAAGACATAAAGAACGTGTACGTGACAAAAATATTTCTAGAGCAGCACCTGATAAACGTTTAAAGTTACAAAAAGATAGAGATCGTGATATTACTGAACAGGTTGCGCTTGGAAGAAGTGCGAAATTAAACAAAGATTTTCAAATGCAGTTTGATCAGCGGCTTTTTGATACCACGAAGGGTATGAGCTCTGGTTATAATGATGATGAATCTTATAATTTATACGATAAACCTTGGCGTGATGTTACATCTACGTCATTGCAAGTTAATAAATTGAATAACGGAGAGAATTATGACATATATGCAACAACTGAGATTTCTGCTAAAAATAATAGGTTCGTTCCCGATAAAAAATTTTCGGGTTCAGAACGTGTCGACAGAACTTATAAAAGCGGTCCGGTACAATTCGAAAAAGAAGATGATCCATTTGGCTTAGATCAATTCTTAAATATGGCGAAGAAGGCGACGAAAAGAGCGGATGATGGCAATGATAAAAAGAAAGAAGCGAAACGTTACAAATTCTAAGTTTCTGTAAAAATAAAATAAATATATATTTAGAAAACTGAAGATTAATGATCTTTTATTTGGAATGTTAATTTATATGTAAATCTTAGTTTAAAACATGAGCTATGAAATATTTTGATCCAGGTATTCTCTATGTAGTAGATAGGTACCTAACTATTGAAATTGTACCAACCAAAGAACTGCGATGACCCTGGCATAAAATGATCTGGTTAGTTGTGGACGCATTCAATTTGATAAGTACTTAATACATGATACATGTTTAATTTTTGCGAACATTCTTTCATTTTTAGAAAAAAAAATTGTTGCCGAACGTCTCTCCACCTGCCCGCGATGTCGTGCGAAAGAGACGCTCGGCCAGCTGCGAAGACTGGTCGTGAGTTGGGGTGTTAGGGTGGGGGCCACGTGATTGCCCTTCCGCAGACTTACTCGCAACAAAAATCGCGAATTTGATGCGAGACTCGCGGAATATCTGATCCACCACGCGTAGGAACAACACGATTATTAAAATATGGTTCTACACAATTTTAATTTCTTAATTTAACTTAAACTAGGTATACAATTTAAGCCTTAAAAACTACCACACACCGTATCGTCTATTCAATTAAAAATAAATAAAAAAAAACGAATCCAAGAAAAAAAAGAGTTCACTTCACCCGCGACTCGAGGATTCGAACTGCGACCCAATGAAATCCCGCAGGCGACTCAACCCGCACCGCCAACAACGCCTCTTAGCTTAGCCCCGCCAATGCCCGTTGGTAATAGGCGTGATGTCCGGATTGTTATATATTTAAAAAAAAAAATCCCATTCGAGATTATAACGTACTTAATTCGACGACGATTTAATGTAAAATGTATTGTATATATGTAGTGTATATATCTATGTACGTACGTTAGATACTTAATCCCTTGCGGATGACCGCCGATGGTCCGGGTGTCTTGATTTTATTCTTTTTGTCCACGAGGCTTACAAGGGGGGAGGTCGTATTACCTTGCGGCAGCGTCAGCCAAAATTAGGGGGGGGGGGAAGGAAACCTCCACCTACAATTCGTTCCTGAAAAAAAGGAAAGTGCCCACAAAAATAGAAACCAGCTACTAAAAGGTTGTTACCAAATATAGAATTTTATTTCCACTCGCACTATCACCACACCGTACTGCCTCTAGTGAACTTGATTGCTTTTCGATAATCCACTGACTCTCTAAACTACTTAACACCCGACCAGAACCTTCCGTACGCACATTACCTTATTCTTTCCTTTATATAAGGGACATGTGGCGTGATGATCATTGCCTGATTCTGGCCTTATGTATTTCCATCGCGCGATATATCCAAGCAGTTTTCACCATCCTTCGCCTGCTCTCCCTTATATACCCACAGCTCCCAAACATAAAATAAAATAGTAAGGTTATTCATTGGTCACTCACTCGCCCGCATGTCAAGCTATGGTCCCCCCAAGCCACGCATCATCTGTGGGGACGGTCCTCCAAAATGGGAAGATACGACCCGCCCACAACCGAAACTCAACGAAAGATGACAACGAAAACCTTTCGCAGAATTAATCATAACAAAATATAACTAGTTGCATTATATACCCTTATATACCCACAGCCCCCAAACATAAAATAAAAGAGTAAGCTCATTCACTGGTCACTCACTCGCCCGAATGTCAAGCTATGGTCGCGCCCCCCAGACCACGCATCATCTGTGGGCACGGTCTTCCAAAATGGGAAGATACGACCCGCCCACAACCGAAACTGAACGAAAGATGACAACGAAAACCTTTCGCAGATCAAATCATAGCAAAATATAACTAGTTGCATTATATAAAATGTATAATTGTAGCCATATTGTAAAGAGACACACATAAATTAATTTAAAAACTGTCGGTGGAGGGATGCAAAAGTTAAGTTACTTAAAGAAAAAACTATCGCCAGCAGCGAATTTTTTTTTTTTTTTAACATTTGTAGCTTGTAAACAAATTGCGAACAGACTTTCATGAACTGAACATCTTTGTTTGATCCCTACGCTCGCCTCACGGGATGAAAAATGAAAAAGGAAGTTGAAAATTTGTCGTTAGTCGTGAGGGTATATGTAATAGCCGACGGTGTGCGTAACAAAACGGTCCTATTTATAAGGGCCATCCCTAATAGACATAAACGAGCGTATTCCAGTTAACGGAAATGTCTCTTACATGCAAAGCCTATGACATGCACATAATGGGAATATGCGCGATTTCGTTATGCGAAATGATGGAAGGTCTCAATGAAAGAAGACATTCCGGCCGAAATTTTGACAAATGACTTAAAGGCCCAACCATAATTGACTTACGCGTGCCTACGCCAGTGGACGGAAATGTCTTTTTACATGCAAATCGTATGCTATGACCATAATGGAATGCAGCTCAGTTTCGTTAAGTTTTCGTTAAGTTAAGTGTGCTTAACCAAAGTGTTCTTGAAAGAAGACATTCCGCGCGGAATTTTGACAGGTCTTCCAAAAGTGTAGAATAAAGCAAAATGGAAAGTGAAAAAGTGTGGAATACATATTTATTGAACTACTTATTATTTTGGTTGTGGAAAATAAGTGCATATACGGTAAGATGACCAGACGTCTCGCTTTTGGCGGGACCGTCCCGATTTTTCACGGGACGCGGGACCGCGACGATTTTCAAAAGTCCCGACTTTTAGAATTAAGTTAAATTTTATATTTATGAAAATCATTGTTTTGCGTTCTAAGAATCCTTCAATTTGTTTTGCGTTCTAAGAATCCTACGGGCTACGACGACTAACATATTGCTTTTGCTACCCAGTTACATTGTATTTGTCTCTCAGATGATACACTTCGTGTTCGTACTGCGTGCTAGCAAGCTAATTAAACAAATAAATATTACAAATCTGCTCCTTACCATAGAAAATTAAGGTAAGTAATTTATTTATATATTTCATCAATACATAAATTTTCTTAAACTTAGCTTAAAATACTCGTAGTCTTCATATTTTATATTGATGACAAAAAGTTTATCACCGACCTTAACCTTAAAATAAATTTTAGAAGAAATATACGAATAAAATGTTGCAAATATTTTAAGTCAATCAAACTAATTTCGTTATAAACAACAATAAAATATGTTCATGTAAATTATGTTTAGTGCAAATTAATTCGGCGAAATTTTGCCGATGTGAAACGAATATTTGTTTATAACATTTTAGTAATTTTTTTAATTCTCATAGACATATAATATTGTAGTTTACTAAAGAACAGTTAGATAATCACAAACAATTTTAAATTTGAATTTATCTTTTTTTTAACGGAACCTTAATTACACTTTTTTTTTTTTTTTATGTTTATGTACATATTTATTTATTTATTTTGTGTTTTTTTTTTTTTTTTTTTTCCTTAAAATAATCAATAGTAGTAATAATGTCAACATTTTTTTTTTTTTTTTTCCTTTAATACTTAAAGTAATAAGATATGATATTAATACTTAAAATAAGATATAATATCTTGAAGTATTGTATGTTATTTGAATAATAATAAACGAAATGAGAAAATGAGAAATGTAATCTTTAAGAATCAAAACATACAATTATACGCTTGACGATTTAAAAAATCGAATTGTTACTTGCGTGTTTTTGTGTATATAATAATTTATAATTTGATTTAATTTTTTAGATTTTTAACAAAATGAGTAAGAAAAGAGGATGTAAATTCAACGATGATTTAAGAAGTGAATTTTCTTTTATTAAAAAATCTAAAAACGATTACATAGTAAAATGTGAGACATGTAATGGCGAATTTAGTATTTTGCACGGCGGGAAGAATGATATTTCAAAGCATTTGGAGACACAGAAACATAAAAGATGTTTAAATACTGCTGCATCATCTTCCAAAATGCTGGATTTTTTTCGAAAAACCACTTATGGAGATGAAGAAAAGAATTTAGCATTAGCAGAAGGACTTATGTCTTTTCATGCTGTTAATCACAATCATTCCTTCAGATCTATGGATTGTACATCACAAATTGTCAGAAAGCTATTTAATAAAAAATTTACCTGTGCTAGAACAAAGGCCGAGGCAATTGTATGTAATGTGCTTTCCCCATATACATTTTCAGAACTAAACAAAAATTTACAAAAAAATTAGTTTTGTATCCATATATTCTGACGCATCTAATCATAAAGAAATAAAATTATTTCCAACCATTATAAGATATTTTGATTCAGAAACTGGAATAAAAATTAGAATTTTAGATTTTATTTCTTTGCCCGGGGAAACTTCTGAAATAATTTTCAGTTCCATTATTGATATTTTGGAAAAAAATTATTTAAAACAAAAAATTATTGCATATTGTGCAGACAACACGAATACAAATTTCGGAGGAAAAGCGAGGAGAGGTACTAATAATATTTTTTATAAATTAACGAAAGATCTGAATCAAAATATTATTGGTGTTGGCTGTGCAGCGCATATAATACATAACGCTATTCAAACAACTGCTGACTTGTTACCTGTAGATGTGGAAAATATTGTTGTTAAAATATGTTCTTATTTCTATATATACACTGTACGCGTTGAAATGCTTAAGAATTTTGTGAACTGCGGAAGTTGAATATTAGAAAATACTTGGATACAGTAAAACGCGTTGGTTAGCTCTTCTGCCAGCATCCTACTTTCTATCACAGGACAAATGTTCTAGAATTTTAGAAAAGTTTTTTGAAAGAGAATCTTCAAAAATTTGGCTAGAGTTTCTACAAAATCTTTTTCAAAACGTTATAAAACTTATTGAAGGTGACAAAATATCGGCAATCGAAGTAGCAAATGAAGTTAATAATTTAAAATGTCAATGTCAAGAGAGGTTAGAAAATAATTTTCTACCGTTAACTATCCGCAATAGTATAAACCAGCTCGAAGAGCAAGGTGCAATAAATCGTCAAGATATCATGAACCATGTCAAAAAGTTTTATAGTAACTGCAAAGATTATTTGGAGGACTAGACGGTACAATATAATGATATTGATCATTTTCGTTGGGTTACATTAAAACCAGAACTTAATTGGAACGATGTGCAAAAATCATTTGATTATATTTCTCAAAAAATTAGTAATATTTCCGAAAATGATCTTTTTAATGAAGTGTCATTAGTAAAAAATTATATTGATAAGGAAAAGCTTAAATATTGGGCATCAGAAAAAATCACAGTAGAAAACAAATGGTTAGAAATATTTCATCATTTGGAAACAAACTATGTTCCATACAATAATGTATTAAAAATTGTGGAATATGCACTATCTTTACCTGAAACTAACGCTGCGACTGAACGCGCTTTTTCTACAGTAAATCAAGTGTGGACATCAGAAAAATAAAAATTAAGTGTTGAAACTTTGAAAGCCATTTTATGTGTCTTCATAATTTGACAAATTCTTGTGAAGATTTTTACAATATTGTAAAAAATATGTCAAGGAATAAAATATTATACATTTTTTTATATTTATAAATTGTACTTATGTTAAAAATAAAAAAAATATTACGTTATTATTTTTATTCTGTATGGAAATTTTTGTTGATACCCCCCCTCCTTCAGAGTTTACCCGCTTTGCCCATCTAAAAATCTGGTCACCTTAATATACGGTAAAACGGATGCGCTGTAATTCAATAACATCTTTTCTAAATGAGAAGATATTAAACTCGGCAGCAAGTTGTATGTTGTTGGGGCCATTCTTGTATATTTTTTATATATTAACCAATGTCAGATTTTTCATTGCTCCGATCGCGATTAGTTTGGCGAATACTGCAGGATTTTCCCTTTTGTTTTTTCTTTAGCACATTACTTATTTCCGATAAAATAACTAATCCTTCAAGTGCATGATGCATTAGTTTTAATTTTTTTAATTGTTCTAGTTTATTTTCCATTACGGAACACATCACAACACAAATCGAATGTAAGAAATTTGACAGTTCATTAGAAATTTTCTCAAGCCTGTCAAAGTTCATTATGGGTAACCTGACTTTTCATTCAAACTTGAGTAAGCTTTTCATTCGGTTTTGACATAACCTTAAGCCCACGTAAGTCTATTTGGTTGGCCGAAAATAAGCAAACCGAATGAAAACAATTTAACAGTTCTTTATGTTCACTTCACTTGATTATGGGTAACTTGACATTTTGTTGAAACATAAGCGAGCATTTCGTACGATTCTGTCATAAGCTTATGCTTACTTGTGTCTGACATAAGTTAATGCCCTTTATAGTGGAAACACAATCTGGCTTTGGCGCGTGCCGACTTTTGACAGGCTTTGCACCGACTTACGATCTCTTACGATAAAATGTGTCAAAACGCCGGCAACCCGCAATTTGCATTCACAATGTGGCTTTGACACAGGAGCGCGTATAGAACTTAGGAATATGACAACACTAAGTTCGGTTTCCTCAAAATCTTTACGTATGATTTCAGTGCAGAAAGAAGTGTAGACTGGTGTTATTATTATTTATATGATTTAATTGAAACATAAAAAATCAGCTCAAATAAAGGTCTACGAATATGAAAAAAGAAAAGAATTTATTACTCTAACCTCCATCATGATTAGTTTGTATCGAAAAGTCCAATAATAAGCTATGGAAATATATCCATATTGAAACGAACAGCTCGGAGCACAATACATTACTCGCTTTTGCTAAAATCAAACAAGTCAAAGACAATTCATCTGTCAAACGCACATCTGAGTAGGCAGTAGCTCTACTCTGGCGCTTTGCTTAACTTTACGATATTTACGATATGAGGTCGAGCAAAAGCCTGAGGTAACATTGTAGGAAGCTCCATAGGATTTCGTTGTTTCTACTCATGCTGTCAAAGTCGGCAGGCGCCAAAGCCAGATTGTGTTTCCACTATTACTGTGAGGTTGAAGTGATAAAAAGATATTAATGTTTTTCTTTGTACGTATTACAATGTTTAAAATAATAAATGCGTACCTATGTACACACATATCTACTGGTTATGTGATGATACGGCTTTTTTAAGCAACAAAAAAATTATAATTTTTAAAATACATATAGGTATTTCCTTCAATACTATATGTATTTCTTGAAAAATGTTTTTTCAAAATTTTAAACATACCGTAAGGAGAATAATTTTTCATACAACCCCTTTTCGCGCCCAAATTTATAATTTGTTAGTTTTTTTATATAAATTTTCTTAAGGATTTATTTAGCATATTAAAAGAAACAAGTACATTTATAAACTTACCACTAAATTATTTTAAAGTTAAACATATTAAAAAATTGAGGAAAAAATTTCATACAAATGGTAACACCCTCCTTACAATTTCTGTTTTCATAGAAGCGTTATCAATTCTGTCAAAAAATTGTTCTAAGTAAAAATTCGGGTATTAGTAGCTTTGCTTTTAATTTGATTGCATTTCGGATTAAAAATTTTAATTTTATTTTCATAATGGTAAAAAAGGGCAATTCCGTGCAGGGACGGGTTAAGAATATCCCTGCAGCGATACCTCTCGCTTGTCGTAAAAGGCGACTAAAACAAAGGTACACAAAAATCACATCTAGGCAATTTAGAAAACACTAAATTGAGCCTAGGGACACATATACCACCATTAAACTGCCCCACAAGTGTACATACAAATCAGTGGGTTGACTGAGATCACAAAAAAATCTGGAGCATGCCCGTGTCACAAAAAAAACAAAAAAAAAAAAAAAGGCAGGCCGAAAAACAATTGGTGCAAACAAATGCAAAAACACCAGCATTTGATTGGCCTCAGCGATGAAGTAATCCCAAACTGCCGCTACTTTCTGAGGTCAAACCGGCGGACCCCACAAGCGGACCAGTAGGAATGCAGTTAAGTGGGAACTTTATGGTCCTACACTTCTGACCATAACGACGCCGGAAAAAAGGAAAAGAAGAATGGTAAAAAAGGGCAAAAATTGTACGAAAGATGTTAAATTAATAGCAATTTATCAACGTGAAAAAGTTAAAACTTTACGAGAAATCGGTGAATTTTTTTCTTAGCTTAAGTTAATTATAATAAAGCTCATTGTAAGATTATATGTCGAAAGACATAGGCTTAAGTTGTACTGTTTGTGTTAGAGTGTCTGCCTAGGCCAGTGAGATATTTAAATTTGTAAGGATTTGTAAGGATAGTTTTTTAAGCATTTCTGTCTAGGATAACATAAATCTAAGAAACAATGAATAAAAATGGATTTTAAACTAAAATTAAAACTACATTTTAAGTGGTATGATCGGCCAACATTCTTTTGTACAGAGGTATCAACTTTTTAGGTGAATTGTGTAACACAATAAAACATCAGCAAATTTAACCTAATTTCTAAAAAAAAAAAATATGTTTTTCATTCAATAAGTCACACACTTCATAATTCAACAACACTCATTAGTTCCAGAGGAACTTGAAGGTAAAAAAAGTAAGAGATTAGACCGTATTGTATGTATCAGAGAGTTGGCGTAACAAGTTAACCTTTTTTTTTCGTTTTCCCAGTTTTTTGTGGTATCGCTTTCTTTTTGGAAATTTATAATTTGTGATTTTGTTCGAGTCTGTTACATTTTCTATCTCCCGTTTTATGTTCAAACAGGATGCACATTGTTGTTCTATTTTTGGCTGACATGATTTATGACGTGATTATGACTTTATGATTATTTTATTATCAAATTGATCATATTACGGTCGTCTTAATCGACCTGCTGGACAATCAATTCAAGCTATAGTGAACATATTTCGCGTAAATTTCATCAAACCACCAACTTGATTTTTCTCGACTACGTAGAAAATTCTACGAAAGGATCTTGGCCTAAAATCTTACATAATTAGGCTCCTACAAGTACTAAAACGGAGCGACTTACAGTGGAAGAAGATCAAGAAGATACACTTTTTTAAAAGATTTTTCAAAGATGACCGTGAGAACAACCGTCAATAGTGCCCGTTAACATTCAATGATTTCGAACTTTTTTTGTCAAAATGCACGGGCTGAATCTGGTCGACATGTGGTTCCAGTAAAATGGCGCTACATTCCACAGGGTATCGAACTGATGGACCAAATGAGAAATGAATTCGTTGAGCAATTTATCTCTTTTCGTGAACCGGTGACTTCGCCTCCTAGGTCGTGAAATTTGACGCCTTTAGACTATTTCTATGCTGACACAAATCAGTTTTCTTAGCCAAAACCAGCGTCAATTGCAGCCTTAAAAATCAACATACGTGAAATTAGTGACTCTTAATTGCCAACATTCCCAACATGGCAAGCATTTTTTTCTGTTTTTTTTTCGAGAATTAAAAACGAAACGCTTAAAAAATCACATATTATGTGTCAGTATTTATCGCAGTGCTGGGTATGCGTCAATGAATTGAAAAATAGTGTTTGTTGTTTGAAATATCGATATAAATTCTTATTCCTTTCTTGTGGGGGTGAGAAATCCTCTTCCTCCTCCTGCAAAGTCATCAACATATTTATGCGTCCAATTTCCCGAATATTGCTGTAGTGTTAAACGGGTAATTTTTGAGTGGGGACTCAGTATTTGAGGGAAATTCGGCTGCTCTATCGTTCAAAGAAAAGTGGATTGGGTACTCACTAGATGCCAGTACCCAAGCTCTGGTGTTTTGACCAACGAGCATGCATTGGTAATTCCTATGTTTGTTACCAAGACGTTCGATATGGTAAACCACAACATTCTTTTGAACAAGCTTTATGGTGCCGGTTTTCATTTTTTGATTCTTACCTCCAATACAGAGTACAAAAAGTAAGAGTAGTTGATTGTCTTAGCGACCCCAAAGTAATATCATTGGGTGTACCGCAAGGGTCTGAGGGGCCAAGCATTCTCATTTCCCGCAAGTAAAGCTTTTGAGATGCAAGAGACAAATATCTTTAATGATGAATCAAATGCAATGGCGCATGACCTAGATGCAGAAACTCCGAGTGGTATTCCAATAGAATTAAGCGTGAAAGCGAACGACAGCGCCGAAAACTGATAGAACATCAAGAATAACAACTAAAGGAACAACGACATCAACATCTAGAAGATTACGAGGATAAACATGTAGAAAGACAGTCAGGCGCTAATGTTTCTAGGGCGCCGGCAATGAATGAAAATACGGGGTTTTTCGATTATTCCTGAGAATCGTATCGATCGTATCGGTCTGTATAGTATAGCTGGCATAGGTTTCGGCGATCAGCCGCAGCATGTCAACCCTAGGGGCGTTAGTCGAACGCGTTTACTTCATGTCAGTGAAATAGATAGTGGGGACCATTTGGAAAGCCGTTGCCGATTATGCTCTGATTATCATGTGATGGCAAAATCCAAATTGTTTTTGGATATGGATGTCGGTCAGCGATGGCGGATTGCCCGTCAACTTCGACTGTGTTTGAATAGTCTGCATCTCGGTCACAGAGCTAGCAGCTACGCGCGATAGCATAACTGTGATGTAAGCAATCGCACCAGAAGAACTCACGAATTACTCCATGAGCCAACTGAAGTAGGCAATGCATTTTGAGAGAAGTCAAGTAGTTCACCGAGGAAACCTGAAGTAGTTAAGGAACGGCCAAGGAATAGCCAAGGAATACTCTTGGACTAAGTTACTGTTTAAGATTCCGCCAGTTAAACTACATGTGCATAATAAGGAGGTCGTTTGTTACGCGTTTTTTGATGAGGGTTCGTCAGTGTCCTTAATAAACGAGAGTCTAGTGATGGATGGTGAAAAGGAATGTTTTGGTAAGAACAGGGTTACAGAGACATCAAGGCGTGTCAACATGCAAGTATCTGGAAACTGGGCGAAAAGTAAACGATTCAACCTCGCGAATGTTAGGACAGTTCAGGGCTTACAACTTCCCTCGCAGACATTGGATTTCACTAAGCTGCACGTAAAGCACCGGTATAAAAAGAATCTCCCTATCAGCCATTATTCAAATGTTACTGTGGACTTGTAATCGGATTCGACCATACACATCTGGTGGTGCTACGAAAGATTACTGCGGAAAGGTGGAAAGGGCCAGCAGTAATTTTAACCTGACTAGGCTGGGTCGTATATGGCGACGAGAAAGATTGCACACCAAGGCGGGGCCACTCCGTATTCTTCGCAAGAGTTAAAACTACATCGATGGATAATTTGGAGCAAAAGGTGAATAACAGAATCACCAACGAGAACTTAGATGTGCGAGATGTCGCAAGGCAAAAATAATCTTCAGATATCGTTCGAAGGAATCCATTGCTTACAAAGCACCTCTAAACTGAAGGGCTCCAAGTTACCCATTAGACGAATCATGAAAGTATTTCGCATTTGCTGGCTAAACTGGCTGTCGAAGGTAGTGAATCAATAGACTAGATTCACGGAGGTGGGAATAATAATATTGATAATAAAGATAAAAGAATAAGTGACATTTAAAAGAAAACTTTATAAACCTACCCTACTATTGTAAGCCCATGTGCGTACTCCCTCGGGGACAACCGCGGGAGGACACACAAAAGCATAAGTAAGAACTTAATGTACCTATAAATAAAATGTACATTTCAGTAAATAAAACGTTAAAGGAATTTGATGGTGTTTTATTTGGAAAGCTCCTGGCTGCTGCAAACATATTCAGAAACTTAATCAATTAATTTCCAATCATCCCATATTACACCACCCTGACTTTAATAAAATTTTAAAAATTTAATAAAAAATAAATTAACATCAGACGCCAGTTAGTGTAGTCCTCGGCCTTAATCAGGACAACCATCCAATCTGCTATGCATGCCGAAAACTCAACAAACACGAAATAATGTACAGTGCAATTGAAAATAAATTATTGGGCTTTCAGTTATTTTCAACCATATGTTTTGGCCACCCAGGTATTTTCAACGCTAGTATTTAGAGTAGACACGGACTACTAACCCCTCAAATAGCTACACTCAAAAAAGGATTGTAGGATAGTCCAAGACTGAATCAATGGATTTTGAAGTCAAAAGAGTATTCACATAAGGTGGACTTTAAAAAGGAAAGGATAATTCGATAGCAGAATTTCTAAGTAGAATTAACACCTACAGGAACAAAATCAACGTTCTTTATATTAACTTATGATAAAAAGAGGACCAAACGATTTCTATAAACTGTATATCGCAACTAACTTAATTTTATAAGTAACAACAATTCATTCAGTTATAATACAATGTTAAGTGGGTGCCAGTGCTACAAACTCCATTAAATTCAAAAATTAATTCACTCACGCTTTTTAATTAATTAAGTATTATTATTATAATAAGAATTATTTAAAACTCCAATCAAAGAACGAAACTTTCAAATTTATCTTTGCTTAGTGGCTTAGTAAATATGTCTGATTTCTGAAATTCAGAAGCAACATAACTAATTTTAAAATCTCCCCTTTCAAACGGTCTCGGATAAAATGGTAACGGACGTGTGTCCGTAACGGACTCAGGATTTTAGTCCTCAGGATAGCTCCCTGAGTACCCATGTTTAAACTGGTGTAGGCGAACACCAGTTGTCAAAGCCATACCATTTCTTTCACTGGTTGCGAAGCCGCCACATATTCAGACTCCGTAGTAAATAGGAGGTAAACACACTTTTTGACATTGACATTTTTATTACATTTTTATTTTCATCTTTGCTTAGAACTACCTTAAAATAGACAAAAATGCTTAAATCTATTGACAGAACGATTAAAACTAACAAACTGGCCCCACACGGACACTCTAAGCTATACTAGAATACAATTGAATTGCTTTTCGGCCTCAGAATAATTTTAATTAAACAACCAGAATAACTTACGCTAAGAAAATTTAGAAAAACTTAACCTAGGAATTCATTTTTCTTTATATTTAAAACTTACCATACTTACTTAATTACCCTAAGCAACTACGTTACATTATATGCAATACAAGCTAACTTAATGTATTTTAACTAAAATACATATTACTATGTACCGTTTTTTTTTTTTTTTTGTAAAGGAGTTATAATAAGATAAAACTTACAAGCTACCCTAACCTAACCTAATTACCTAATCTTACTTAGATCGGATGTTGGCCGACCTTACGCCCTGAGGGGGCTTCAGAGCTCGTCAGATGACGCTTCCTCAAGCCACCAGAAGAAACGGTGCTGACGTGAAACGTCCTCAATATCGCGGCACGACACCGCTCTACTGAACCTGAGATGCTCCGGCCCACGGAGCGCGACATCAGGTTCGTATAGAAGCCGCCATTCCACAGATTTTCGGGCTATGTGGAAGATCAATGGAACCGCCGATCTGTCTTGCTCTAGTCCGCACTTGTCCAAGTAGAGAAATGTTTCTGGGTGGATGAAACCATTACGGCGCACCCTCTCGTGAAATATGTAAATCATTAGGGCAGTAAGCCCCAAAGATCAGACTATTAATCGAAGTCATTGCTCTTGCAACATGACCTCGAATTAGCTTGATTATGAAATTATCGACTCGAATTACTCGGGCCTTGTTGTATAAGACCTCGTCGGGATAGTATTTTATGTACTGAGACTCGGGCGTTCTGTGCAGGCCGAGGCATTTCCTCAGACACTGTTTTTCAAACACCCGAATCCTTTACATCATGCTCGCACTCACGTTGAACCAAACGGGACATCCATAGGCAATCATGGGCCTGATTAAGGCAATGTAGCAGATTACCTTCATCCTGCAGTCAAGTTGGCTGCTGTGAAACAACCGACTTGTCAGGGCGAAAGCGCCCCTAGCCCGAGCCAGAGCAGCATCTATATGTTTGTTAAAATATAGATATTGATCCAGCCAGATGCCAGGGTATCTGACTACACTTTTCATGGCCCGTGGATGCCCATCCGGTTCAACGACTGAGAACTTGCGCCAGTTTTGTCGAGTATCTCTAGAGGCCCCAGACAACAGCTAGACAAACAAGACGGATTCTGATTTCTGGAAGTTGATTTTCAACTTCAGGTCATGATTCGGGCGAATGGAATCATTCACTTTATACACTTCCTGGAATACAGCTCCCACTGTCGTCACTTTCTCCTGCGGTTCTTCAATCACAAAGGAATCGTCGTCCAAGACGGCGTTCTCTGGATCAATGCTAGCAGTTCGTAGTAATCATTCATAGTCTGACGTCCTCGGCAGTTTCAGAGTTTGAATGTCATTCTGATCGTTTCTCCGAAATACTTTATTTAGTTCCGGGAACATGCTCGCGCTATTGGATTTTACAGCACGAATGCTGTTGTTCCAATGCAAACTAACCGATATTCTGTAATTTTCTTTGACTAATTGTTGGAGATTTTTGATCAATGACTTCAGTGTCCTGATCTCCGGATCACGTCTGTCGGTAAACCTCATATAAAAGAGTTTGAATCTTGTTAGAAGTCTACTTTCCTTTCTATGTTATGCGTTTATTTTCGCGTTTCGGTAAATGTTTGTGGTATCGTGTTGCTCTTGGCGTGGTATTGTTCTGTCCATTGTTTGTTTAATAAGTTCGTCCATATTTTTCAGGTACCTGTCAATCTCGTGGTTGGCTAGGTTCCTGTTGGACGGTGGGAAGGAGGTGCTCGAAGTGAGCGCCCTTGTCAGGGATCTGGTAAAGCCAGCCAGCAAATCCTACCGCAATCATAGGGATATGTTTGGACGAACTCCGCCATTTCCACGAATTCGTTTGGAATTGTAATTGTGGCACAATGGTCTCTGTCATAAGTGAAGGTCCGTAAATAGTTAGTAGACCGTTCGTCTATGTCTGCCAGTCTTAGTTGTGTGTCTAGCAGCACAAGATCCAGATAAGAGCCGCTCCGAAGAAACAACGGACTATCTGTAGCGAGTAATTTGAGTTTGTACTCAATGCTATGTAGAACCCACCAGTGGCTTAGTAGGCTCCCCCTAGTGTTGAGTACGAAATTTACCCAATCACTATGTTGGGTCAATATGTAGTAGTTTTCTTCTGAGCTTAAGCGCAGCGTTCGAAAAATAATTTAATAAATGTCTTCACTTTGTCCTTCATCTTAGGGAACCAATATATTTCAGATAGGTGAGAAAAACATTTCTCGACACCTAAATGACAAAGGGCCTCGTGATGTGTTCGAGTGACTTCATCTTCCATATGCGATGGAACATAAAAGAGAACCTTGTCATTACGTTTACGGTAAATCAATACGTCAATCATCTCAAAACAGGGACTTTCGTTTTTCTCTAACTCGCGAGCAATTGTAACAATTTTTGGATCCTGCCTTTGTGCAACCGCAAGGATAAACTCAAAGGATTCATCGTCCACGTGAAGAATGTTGAATGATTGACTCAGAGAGTCAACATGCGACATACGATCACCCTTTCTATGTTCAACCGTGTAGTCAAATGACTGGAGCTCTAATACCCAACGAGAAATGAGAGGATTAAGCATCTTTTTGTTCAATGTCAGAGCGAGCGCTTGACAATCCGTTATTATTTTAAATGGTAGTCCTATTAGATAAATCCGAAATCTCCTTAAAGCATAGATTATGGACAGTGTTTCCAATTCGTAACTGTGGTATTTACTTTCGGAGTCCGTAGCACGTTTCGAATAGTAAAACACTGGATGGAATTTATTATCTGTTTGCTTTTGAAGCAACACTGCTCCGAATCCAATGCTACTCGCATCGCAGTGCGAGTCTGTCTTTCAATAGTTGAAATGTTTCCATTTCCTTCACGCCCATGGAGAACGGAACGTTCGTTTTTAGGAGATCATAAAGCGGTTTTGCAATATGTGCAAAATGCTTGATGAACTTCCTGAAATAAGAACATAGTCCAAGGAAACATCTTTCGTACAACCGGGGATTGGAAAGTCACGAACAGCTTTCAGATTTGCGTCATTGGGTCTAACACCTGTCTCATTTATAGTGTAACCTAAATACACGTTTTCCGTTTGTAAAAACGAGCATTTATATAACCTAAGCTCCAGCTTTAGTTGTTACGATATGAAGAACTTCTTTAAGGATTTCCAAGTGCTCTTCAACAGTTTTCGTCGCAATTAGGATATCATCCAAATATGTTAAAATTTTGGACTTAGAAATCAAATCTCCAAAAATGTGTTTCATGAAGCGCTCAAAAACTGACGGCGCATTTCTGAGACCAAAGGGCATTTTGGTATACTCATATTGTCCGAAGGGGATTATGAAAGAAGTATACTTCATAGATCCCTCTTCCAACGCAACATGGTGGAAACCATTTTTGAAATCTAAAGTCGTAAAATATTTCTTCTCTTTAAGACGATCAATATAATATCTCGCAGGGTGATTTTGTTAAGTTCCCTAAAATCTACACAGAGCCTTAACTCCCTATTCTTCTTTTCGACCAATACTACTGGTGATGCATACTCCGAATTGGATTCCCGTATAACACCTTTATTTAGTAAATCTGTTATAATTTCCTGTAACTTCACCTTATGTGAATGAGGTAAACGCCTCGGCGCATAATGAAATGGTAAATCTTTCGATAGTATAATTCTCATCTTAAATTCACTTTCATCTACATACGTGTTTCTCTGACTAACTAAACAAGCTGACTTCACCATATCTTTCACAATTACTTTAATCATAGAAGGTAAGTTTTCATTTACATTAATACAGATATCGAATTCATTATTGCTTATATCTAAGTTAAGAATTTGATCTAAGATATCTTCAGTTTTATCTATGGTACTTACAAGACTTTGAGACTCACATGTTTTATCCGATGATTCATCCGTCAGACTTGGAACAAGATGATGATTCGTTGCGTTCAAGTTTCTTGGTGAACGTGATATACAATCATTTTGCACCTTTGATTTTGTTTCAGGCATCTGCAACACCATACCAACTTTGCTGATGAAATCTCTTCCCAGTATAACTGGATAATTCATGGAGAAGTTCTTTACTACAAGGATTTGCAAATTGATTAATAAATTTTCATAATAAATACATGATTGGATACTTCCCAGTACATCAAGGCGGCTATTATTAACACCACAATAAGTTTGACAATTGGTGACATCATAAACGGTGGTAGAAATTTTTCCTGAACGAAGCTTATGGGGCTTCCTGAGTCGAATAAGGGTACCAGAGTCGTTGAAGTCTGAGAATTTCCTTTATGAAACTTGTAGTACAGTTCTCTTTCAAATTCATTGGCTGGAACGCTGTTCTTTCTGCTAATACTTGGAGTGCTAAAGATGTCCATACTACCGACGTTCTTCATGCTGTTGCTGTTACTAGTGCTATGGCTGTTGTTGTTGCTATCATCGTCGTTGATGCTGTTACTGGTGTTCATGCTGTTGTCGTAGTTCGGGTGAACAATATGAACTGATGGGTTATTGCAATTTCGAGCGATATGTCCTAAGCCACCACATTTGAAACACTTTGTTTGAGCACTATTTTGATAACGGGGTTTTATTTCGAGTGAGTTATCTGCCGTACTAGTTGTTTGAGTAGGGACTTTACTAAGTGTGCTTGTGTGAACTGAACTGATTCGGGTATTTCTTGGTGTAAAATTACTTTCGCGGCAATTGTTTTTGAACTTTTCATACTTGCGTAATGCGAGTTTCAACTCTTCCATATTGTTTGCGCCATATAAAATACTTTTGTTTGTTTTGTTTGTTTCGTAAATACCTTTGATGATCAGCTGCATTAGATCTTCCTCTTCTATGGGATTGTGAGAAGCAATCTCCTGCATGGCCAAAACATATTGTTGCATGCTCTCTTCTCGTCTTTTCTTCCGTTCCCTTAGCTCGTTGTATATGTCTGCTTTGGTGACGAGTTTTTTAAATTCACTCACTAGTGCTTCCTTTAATTCCTTCCAGTTACGCACATCTTTAGATCGTAAACAAAGTTTTGCAGTACCACTAAGCAATCTTTTTCCAAAAACAAATTTGGTATGATCATTTAAAGAGAAAAGCTCCGCGTGCTCTTCGAATCGTGATATCCATCTGTTCACTGGAAAATTATCGTCTCCGGTGAATGGACACATCATGTCTTCGAAATCTCTGAAGCTATGAAGAGAACCTGATAAATGGCTGGGAACATCTTCCTCTAACTGCAGCTCCCGTAGCTTCCGTTTGAGTTGAGCTATTTCCTCCTTCTTCTTGTATACGGCACGCAATCTCTCCAATTCCTCATCCAGATTGTCTTCGTCATCTATGTTGTTGTTAGACACTTGCACGTTCTGGGATAATGATCTGTCGACAGTTTCCACGCCATTATGCTCCTGGATCAATTTTCGAAGATCGCCATCTGAGTAATCTTGAACTATATCTTGCACTCGTAGGTTTAGTTCCGCTTTGCTGCCACTCGCCTGCATCTTAAGAGATCGCAAAATGTTTTTAAGCGTTGCAACTGTTGCAGTATCAACAAACTGGAACCACTCTTCGGACATTTGGACACTCGCGATTACAGATTACAGCAAATTATAATAAAACTCACGTAGACAAATAAATCAAAATTGTTTCTTATTTTTTTGGCGACTATAGAAAACTTTATGCGTTAGGCAAAAAGAAACTGAAAGTACAGTCGAACACAGATCCCACTTCTGAATTTGTAGGAGGACGAGAAAAACAACCGACACTTCACTCTATATTACTTTCTTTATTGGTCCCGCCAAGTGTGTTACACGATCTTAAATAGACCGAGGTAACCGGGAGAATCACGCGATCAGGTTCAAATTCCTTAGGCCGGAATTAACGGGCATATTTACTTGTCCGAAATATTGAAACATGTACACAGGGTGTGTATGAAGTTAAACCAGGCTTAGTGAAAGTAGCACATTTCGTTAAAACGCCTACAATATTACCTTGAATGTTATATTTTTTTATGAAGATTGCAACACCACCGCCTTGAATGACGTTGGTTCGGTCATTTCGTACAATATCATATAGATTGTGCCTGATTTTGTGCTTCTGGTTTAGCTTAGTTTCGCCAGCCAGAACCACATGCGGGCTTTCGTTTTGCAACAAATTAAAAAGCACAGCTCGTCGTTCGATCCTCATCAGTGAATTTACATTCACCGATATGATCTTTTAGTGTCTTCCATCGGTCGTATCCATCATGGTTGAATATGCACTAGGCCCGGCAGAAGCGAGTAAATCCTATCCACTCGGGTCGCCTGCTCGTGGATCTGATGCTGGAGCTGCCCGATCTGCCCTTGAATAGCGAGCAGGATCGAGCGTAGGTCCATCTCAGCCTCCGGTGCCTTAGGAACAGGCACTGGAATTTGGGGTGCAGCCACGGGCGTTTGTACCGTCGTAACCCGTCCTGACACCATTTGGGCGTAGGACATCTGGGCTGCGGCGGCTGGTGTTTGACGCACCGCTGGCAGTATCTCATCGGGCTTCTGTTGCCGGACCTGAATTGCTGTTTTTATGTCTTTAACTTTAGGACATCCCCGATAGTTTGCAGGGTGCCCCTGGGTCTTGCACAAAACACAAAGAAGCGTTTCCTTGACCGAGTTGCCAAGGTCGCATTCTACATTTATGTGGTTCTTTCCACACTTGACGCATCGAGGCTGCATGTCGCAATTCGACGCGGCGTGACCGAACCACACTCAACCCTCACACTCTTGTCTTTGTGATGACACTGGACTATTAGCGATGATGAGAATATAGCCAGTTGTTGACTGTCGAGTTACAGGCTTACCCGCATAATCAACATCACTGAAACAGACTAAATCGAAATTGTTACCTCTTTTCAAAGTTATACCCATCGTGCTGGTTCCGCTTATGTACTTTAAGATTCGTTTCACTGTAATTATTTGCACTTGGTTTGAAGAATGAAAGTACTGAGAAATAACTCCCACTGCATATGCAATATGCATAATGCGCCAAATACATGAGGCACCCCACAGCCTCTCTGTAAGAAAATGTAAGGCCTCCCGAAGACCAATATTCTGCATGCGAACAAGTTTCAGCTGGAGTGGATACTGGCCTGCTGAAATCCATACTCAATCTTTTAAGAACACTTTCCGCATATCGTGTTTGACTGACAGAAATAGCACCATCAGATTTCCTTGCACATTGCATGCCCAAGAACACATCTGCATCCAACAACGTTATTTCAAATTGCTTCACCAAAAAATTCACCAACTTCATAGCATCTTGTTTCAATTTCGCGACAATCAATTCACAGTCAATGTGTATCGCAAGTATTGTGCGTTTGTTTACATCCCCTGAGATGAAAACACAGGGATCCATTTTACTAGGTTTAAGGCTAAACTCTTTCAGAACATCAGTGAATTTCTTGTTTCAGCACCGAGATGCTGTTTTAAGCCATATAGGCTCTTTCAGAGCCTACATACCATGTCAGATCCGTCATTGAAGCGTTAGAGTTGCACCATATAAATCTCCTTATTTAATTCCCCGTTCAAGGAGGCCGTCTTTACATCAAATTGCGTAAGGCTTAATCCTTCGTGCGCTTCAATAGCAAAAATGGTGCGAATTAACTTAAATTTGGCCATGGGACTAGCGTCACCCCGTTGTCAACACACTCCTCTTGAATAAAGCCCGCTATAACCAGTTTGGCTTTATAATTCTGTGCTCCATTCAAACCCAAGCTTTTAAGCTAATACACCCACTTATTGGTTTTCTTTCCTTGGACACTTTACCAAGTCCCACGTGAGATTTTTGTATAGGCTATCCATCTCATCTGCCATTACTTCCTTCCAATGAGCTGCATCGTCACATGCAAGAGCATGACGATAGCTGGTTGGTTCCCCCTGTCATGTCTTTGTTAGATGTTAAATGTTAGATGTTGCACATACCTGAATAGTTGACAGGATTCAAGTGACGCAAAAGTTCTTTCAACGGAAGAGTGAGATTTCCACCATCTTCGTTTCAATCATTATCATTTTCATTTGCTGACCGAAAGGCGCCATCACTTCCATTCGCACCTTCATCATCGAAATCTGGAGTTGGTCCATGAATGTGGGTTTCGTCGTTCTTCCAATCCACATCTGGGGTTGATAAAACCGCAACTACTTCTGCTTCTTAATTTTTGTAATTCCGTTGTTGGCATAGCCCACAAATATTCTCTTTTCCGCTTCTTATCCCTCTTTTTGCGTTTTTGTTTGGGTACATGTGTAAATGCTTCGATGCCGAACACTTTAAATTCCTCAACTCTAGGCTTCCTATCCTATTATATTTTTACCTTTCAAAGAGCTAGTCCCAGTTTTGTTAAGTACATACAAGGTTGTATTAATTGCTTTCGCCCAGAATTTCTTTTCTAAATTCTTCCCATGCAACATCGTCCCGGCAGTTCTACAGTTCTATTCTCCCTTTCAGCAAAGCCATTTTGTTCAAGAGTATAGGGAACAGTGGTCTCGCGACAAATACCATTCCTAGTTAAGAGAGGTTTCACATTTTCACTGACAAACTTACAGTCATTGTCTGTTCGAATCATCTTTTCAATCGAATTGCAAAATTCCGATTTGTGCTCTAAGAAGAATGCCATCTTATAATGCGAAAAATAGTCCTTGAATAGAATGAAATATTTAGTTTCACCTAAAGAAATTTCATCCATAGGGCCAAACACATCAATATGCAGAAGTTGTCCTGGTTAATTTGGTAGAAAACACTCTTTGGAAAGGGCAACCTATGTTGTTTACCGAAGATGCAACAATCCCATGAAAAGTTTCCATCATTCTCAAAAGGAATTCCTTCCTTTTTTAACTGCCATTCTTTCATACCACATTTTAAGTGGCAAAATATGATTAATTGCCACATTAGCCAATCATTCACTGACCAAGATCTTCAACCCGATCACGACTATTTTCGATATTTGAAAGACTGCCCCCAGACATCTCTTGTTTCATTGAACATCACTCCCGACCTAATCGCCGAAAAAATACGCAACTTAAAGGACGACTACTCTCCCGGTCCCGACTGTCTGCCTGCCATAGTATTAAAAAAGTGCGCGAACCATCTTATTTTACCCCTCACTGCTCTATTTCAAAGCTTTATCTCTCAAGGACTCTTTCCTAAGCTTTGGAAATATGCTTATATCATTCCAGTCCACAAAAAAGGACTGAAAAATTATGTGTCCAACTATCGTCCCATTGCCAAGCTCTCATGCACACCCAAACTTTTCGAGAGCATCGTTTATGATGCACTATTCTTTCACTGCAAACCCATATTTTCTCCTAACCAACATTGGTTCCTAAAAGGTCGATCGACAACCACTAATCTAGTCGAATTTGTTCCACAATGTTTGTGTGCACTCGAAGCTGGCAAAGAAGTAGACGTTGTCGCCACTGACTTCAGCAAAGTGACAAAATGTCTCACCAAATTATTCTCCTCAAGCTCACTGCCCTCGGTTTCTCTCCCGGTTTTATCTCATGGATCAAATCTTATCTCGAAGATCGTCAATATAACGTTATCTTCAGATCTTCTATTTCTGATCCAATTAACGCTACCTCCGGTGTCCCGCAAGGTAGTCATCTCGGCACTGATATTTATTCTAACCATTAATGATGTCGACAGCGTTATTCTGAACTCTCAGCTCTCCATATATGCTGATGATATGAAAATATTTAAACACATATCTTCCCCTGTCGACTCCTGCTCTCTCCAATTGGACCTTAACAGGTTCACTACATGGTGTCAAAAAAACCATCTCGAGCTCAATATCAATAAATGCCAAACCATCACTTACTCCCGCAAGCGCTCTTCTTCACCACCCAGAACCTACATTATTCGTAATGAAACCGTTCCCCCTGTCAACTTCTTGGTTGACCTAGGGGTTATTTGTGACCGTGAACTCAACTTTCGCCTCCATATCGACAACATCATCAAACGTGCTAACTCTGCCCTCGGTTTCGTGAAACGTTGGTCCAAAGAATTCTCGAATCCTTACGTTACGAAATCATTATACATCACTTTCGTTAGGCCCCTTCTCGAATATGCTAGCCAAGTCTGGTCCCCCTCTTATGAATCCCATACTACGCGTATTGAATCCATTCAACGCAGGTTTATCCGTTTTGCCCTTCGTGGCCTTCCTTGGGCCGACCCCCTTAATTTACCACCTTATACGGATCGCTTAAAATTAATCAACCTCCAACCCCTTAAAGAACGACGTGATGTTGCAGACATTCTATTTATCCATGACCTTCTCAGTGGTAACATTGACAGCCCTTCATTATTGCACATAATTCCCCTTAACACCAACCCGCGTAACCTTCGGTCCACACCCCTTTTCCGTATAAGCACTCACCGCACAAATTATGGCTACCATGAACCAATGTCCAGAATGCTTCGCAAAGCTAACACCAATCTTTTCGACCTTCACCTTAATAAGTCCAGCCTTAGAATTGCCCTATACCACAACCCTTCTCACTCTCCTTAATCGTCTCCACGCCGCCACATAGTTAATAAATTATAGTTAAGTTATAGATTTTAATTAAGGCTTGCATTAAGCTAATAAAGTGCCCCTATGGGGGCGTCAAATCAAATCAAATCAATACCAAGCATATTCAAGGACTTGTCTTCTCTTGTTTGTGTCTCTTGTCTGTGTCTCTTGTTCTTCAGTTATGAAGTTTATTTGCGAACCGGAATCCAGCAATGCACGCGCTGGCAAATAAGTGCCATTTTTGCCTTTTATTTGAACAATTGCCGTGGCAAGAATAACTTGATCAGTTGGCACAGAAGCATGCATGGCTTGGGAAGTCGAAGGTTGTGTTAAGCTATTAAATGTTGTTGCATATTGATGTAACAAGGAATGATGCGAACGATTACAAACACTACACCGAGTCATCTTGCATTTTGAAACTGTATGTCCTTTTCGAAGGCAGTTTATACAAATCGGAAACTTTTTTTGCGAACTCGAACCTCTGTAATACAGGAAGTGCAGTAAACGACTGACATGCGCTTATGTAATGGTTAGATGAATGACAGAAAACGCATTTTGATTTCTTTTGCTGTTGTTATTGTTGTTGTGGGACACATGAGAAGGAAGACCTTTGGTTCCTTTGTCGAACAATGTCTTGTTTCGGTTTAGGCACTTTATCATTGGGCTTGTACTTTGAAGTCGACGCTTCTTCAGCTGAAATATGCTGATATCTTTTGTTAAGCGCTGCCTCGCAGTCGCTCCACAAAGGGAGAACGCTATAATCTAGCTGCTCTTCCCACTTCGACCTCGTAGTCGCGTCAACTTTCGACATCACCAAATGGATAACTATAGCATTGGCAATATTCTTTTCGTCACCCAAAGACAAAAGCGAATCATAGACTGCGGAAACTGTGTCTATCATACTGCGTAATGCAGATGCGGAGGGCTTTGTGATTTCTGGTAAATCGAAAAGCGTCGACACATTGTCAAAAAATATAAGACAATTGTTGTCATACACTCTTTTCAAACTGGCCAGCGCTTTGGGATAGTTTTGATCAGTGATCTGAAACGCCTTTGCTGTTCCCAAAGCTTCACCTGATAGACATGAGATCCGATGATTGAACTTTTCTATATCTGGAATAGTGTTATCGTTGTCCACTAAATTTTCAAAAAGGCTGATAAAGTTTTTATAATCAGCCTATTTGCCATCGAACTTGGGGAGAGACATTTTTGGCAATCGCGGGTGATGAGGGCCACTAAAAGAATATTCAACCGCACTGCGACTCTTATTCAACACTCCCATTATTAATGATTTTGCGCTTACTCAAATGTCTTCAAGTTCCCCGCGGAACATGTCACTGTGATCAGCTAGCTCAATGTCTGATTGACAGATCATAGCCTGATCGATATAAGAGTTTAATAACTCTAACCGGCATTCTAATTCAAGCGGATTCTGTGACATGGTTTTTTGCTCCAATGCCGTTTTAATCCGATTTATATTTGCTGTGATGAGAGACCTTTGATGCTTTAATTGCTCAAGGTTCTCATTTTTGCTCGGAGATGCTTGTCTCTTCTTGCTTGCCATTTAAAGAAAGGATTTTACCCAAACGTGAAAAAGTCAAGTGAAATTAGCTTATTCACAATTGGCTAAGTTACACCGGCTATAAATTGAAATTATCGCAATTGGGGGAAAATTAGTTTATTTCCGCACAACAATTGTCACGAAAAAATTTCACCGAATTATATGCAACTTGCCGAAGAAGACAAATGGCAGAGTAATTTTCGAAATAAAAAATTCGTCACGAATTTAACTGCCTGTTCGCTAATTCAAAGCACCCGTCTAAACACACTTGGCGCAATACCTTTTGGAAATTAAATTTGTTAACTGAATGCACTTACTACACTTGTCAAATGCATATGTGTAAAAGACAATCGTTAACTGTCAAATTCGCACTTTGTTTACAAACAAAGTAGTCTCGGATTTTATTTTAAATTAATTGAATTTAATTTGTATAAATTTAATTCCGATTTAGTGTGGACGCGTAGTGCTTCAAATTGAATTTCGAACGTGTGGCGGTGATGCAACGAGAACGAGCACAGCAACTTTCGTTTGTTGTTGTTTTTGCAAATTTCCGATTTTCAATGCAATGTCAACAAAGAAAAAAAAAAAAAAAACCGAGTGCTTATATGTAAGCTTTAAGTCACTTCGATTTAATAAATTGAAATTAATTGTAATTCGTTAAAATCTTATATGTATAATCACACACTATCTGTTTATCACGTTTTACATGCATAAATATATTTACTATTTAATATAATAAATGAAAAAACACACCAAGTATTGAAAGTGTTTCTTTGTTGTTTTTTGTTATCTATATATCTATATATATGTATATATCTATATATATATATATATTATATATATATATATATATATATACGTCTATATATTGTATATGACCATATGTGCCACAGTTGAAACAACACTTTCAATTTTTGTTGGATACCTCTTTTGTGACTTTCCTGTCCATTGAGCTCCTGTTGATTGGCTGGATTTCCTGATTTCCTGGAACCTGGAACTTTTTTACGTTTTTTTTTTTTTTTATATGCGCGATTGACTTCTTCGCACTCACGACCACTGTACACGCCGCGTTTGAAATTTTAATTGATTAAATTCTAATTGATTTTCAATGTTCTTGCTCGGGCACCATGAAACTTTAGCACTGATTTGTGCTAGTTTTAAAAAAACAATTTATTAATTTGTTAAAAAATAAAACTAAAAATCCGCAGCGGTTATAAACGCGACCGTTCGTGGTGATGGTTACTACAAAAAGTGCTGTTTTATTTAAACTCCTTTGTTTAACTAACGTCACAATTTTTCACAATTAAAAAAAAGATGGCGGTAGGGCGCGAAATTTAAATATAGCTAAATGGTATTTTGTTTTTATTCGCCAATCCCAAATTATTATTATTGTCGCTGCCTCTTGATGAAACACCAGTCTTGCGTGTGAAATATAGATCAACCTTTTTTTGAAATCGGACAATTTAACAGAACCAATATCGAAAAAAAATTATGTAAATAAAATCACTATAGTGTTGATAGGACTTCGTGATTTTTTCAGATTAATGCAGATCATATTATTGCCAAAAAAAAGAAGAAGAATAATAAATTATACATATGCTTGTATGCTATATTTATTAGGTTTCAGTTGAACAAGGGAGACTACACGAATAAGAGTATAACATCTATTCTGTTCCAATTGTCGGATTATATGCCATACGATGAGAAGAAACCGAAACCAGATACAGCATGATCACTTGTGCAATATGTCACGAGTTCCTCAATCCTTAGAAACTTAGAAACTCTTACCTTTTTGGTGTCAGAATCGAACTTTAGTAAATAATCCACAGAGAGGGCGAAATCTGTAGACGTTATAAATTTTATGTTTTAATGTTAAAAGCAACAAAAAAATTAAATAATGCGGAGAGTTTCTTATTTTGGCCTTGGCGACCGTTTTATTTGAGTATCTTCTTAGAACTAATTTACAACATTCTCTTACTTGGCTCGAGTGGTCGTTTGCTTCGCCTAAGTGCGTAGCTTGCATATATGACCACTCGACGTTCAATATGTTTTTCATGCGCAAGCGATCGGTTCGATTGGTTATGACCTCTAGCTTAAGTGCGTTGCTTGCACAAATGACCAATTCAATTGCTAATTTGTCGGATGTTCGTTATACATCGGACATCGGAAAAGATATAGGCGATAATATTTAGTTGCCTATACTATAGCCAATAAGTCTTTTTCGATTGTGCTATAGTTGATTTCGTGTGTATTTAATGTACGACTTTCGTAGCACAACGGGTGATTGTCTTGGGAGGGGATTGCTCCTAGAGCGTATTGACTGGCGTCTGTAGTTAAGACGAAGGTTTTGTTAAAATTCGGATAGGCTAGTATAGGATCGTTCATTAGAAGGGTTTTCAGAGTGCTAAGAGATCGTACATAATCAGAGTCTTTAGTATTAATTTTGGTATCCTTTTTCAGGAAACTTGTCATAGGCTTCGCAATTTTTGAATAATCCTGGATAAATTTACGGTAATATCCCGTTAGGCCTAAAAATTGTTTGATTTGCTTAGCTGTTTTTGGTATTTGCTAATTTTTTATACATTCTATTTGCCACGGATTCGGTTTTATGCCGTCCGGTGTGACAACATGGCTAAGGAATTCCGTTTCTTTCTTGAAAAATTCGGATTTGTCCAATTGTACCTACAAATTCACTTCGTCGAGTCTTTTAAAGATTTTTGTGAGTGAATCTAAGTGCTTTTGCAATGAAGTAGAAAACACAATAGGCAGATAACATTAATGTATTCTTTCATTACGTTGTTCATAAGACGCTGGAACGTTGCCCTTCAGTCCAAACGGTATGCGAAGAAATTCGTAATGTCCATTTTCATGAATTTCAATTTGGTGAAATCTCTTAGCCAAGTCTAGGGTGGTGAAATATTGACACCTTCCCAACTTATCAAGGATCTCATCTATGCACGGTATGGGGTATTTGTCGTCAATGGTTACCTCATTTAGTTTACGGTAATCCACTACGAGTCTCCATTTTGTTTTACCACTCGCATCGGCCTTCTTTGGCACGATCCAAATTGGTGCCGAGTAAGGGGAATTACTGTTTCTTAACATTTCCTGGATCTGTTCTCCAACTTCTTTCTTATCGATATCGATAGTTTTTTGACTGTATGGGAATATTATTAGTCGTTCTTATTTCATGTTTAATGGCGTTTGTGGAAGTAAGATCTGTATTTTCTTGGTAGAATATGTGCTTATACTTGTTAATAACTCTTTTTATCTCGAATTTTTCTTCCCTATTTATGTGGTCAAGTCTAAGTTGTTCTAACAACAGTGGGGTCCTAGAAACTTCGGTTATATTAAAATTTTGATCACCGACGAGTTAGGTTGTGACTGTATTAGATCTAGCAGTTAGATTTTTAGTGTCACCCTTGTTGAAATCGGATTCGACTGATACCTTGAGATCTACTACTGGATATACGTGAATACCTTCTCTGATAGTTGCGATACCGTCTGTCGGCTTTTGCTCTGGCAAATAGGCGACACCTTCGCGCTGAAGTATTGGTAAAGTAACTTCACTAGATGATATTATCTTCTCTTGTTTATTATGTTCAAAATGGATTTTAATTTGTTTATTATTAATTAATGTTAGAATGTTGTTTCCGAGGTCTATTTCAGATTTCAATGGTATAAGAATGTTGTTTCCTATAAGACCGTCAAATTGGTTATGGAAACGATATATATACATCTCGAATTGAGTTTGTGAATCTCCTAATTCCTTAAACAATGGTATGATTGCTTTTTCAATAATTTCTACGTCTTTACCTAGAGTTTTAATTTTGATTGGATTTTGAATAGGTTTTATTTTATCTGGGGTGCAGAGACCTGGATTGATAATAGAGTGAGTTGCGCCAGTATCTATTAAAAATGTAAGTGGTCTTATTTTTCCCTGTACTACTATACATATGTGGTAGGCTCGTTGTGAGGCTCCTAAAGGAAAATTCTGCTGTCTGACACTACTAGTATTTGTCGATTGGTTTGCGGTTGGTATCTATTTTGATACTGTGTTCTATTAGGTTTGTTGTAATTGTTGTTGAGAATGGTTATTCTCTATGTTATGATTAGAGTGCATTATTTGGTTGTTGATAGTTGCGGGGTCTATTACCTCTTTGTAACATATCGATCTAGATTGGTTGTGGTGGCGATTGAGGGGTTGGGGTCATATTAAAGGGTTGTTGGTAAAACCGGATTGTTGTACTTACAACTGTAACAGTTATACTGGGGCTTGAACTTTTTATAGAGATAACATCATTCTTGTTGGATGCTTGTTTTCTCGTCAACAATTGGTCTCTAGTTCTTCCTTTTAATAAGAAAGGGTTTGTTTTTGTGACGACCCTGCATTGAAAGGTGCGTCTGGATATCTTGTTTTCTTCTAATTCAACTTCAACGACAGCGGAAATCCTTTCCGCTGCGACAAGTGCAGTGCCTTGAGACGTCGGTCTCTACAATCAACGAACGTTCTTCTACATTCGAAAACCCAACCAGTAACAAGCAAAAGTTTTCAAAATAAAGCGGTTAACAAAAAGACTGGTAAGCAGATTCCATCACAATCCGAGTCTCTCCAGCCAGTTAATAGTAGAGAAGAAGGTGAATTCACTAATCAAATGATATACACAAAACTAATTCATTTGGAGGAGATGAACAAAGAGTTTCTAAACTCTTTATCAATGCTGCGTGAAGAGAATTCTCAATTAAAAAAGAAGATAAGCACTCTTGAAAGCCGTCTCAACTGGCAACAACAAAACGCATTGCAAAATTGCATCGAAATTGCGGGTGTTCCTGACGTCGACGACCGTAACTCCAGAGTATTAGCAACGCAAATTTTTCGCAATGCTCTAGGAGTAGAAGTAACCGATACTGATATTGATTATATAAAGAAAGGAATAGAAGGTGATGTCTCTTTACACAACAAAATAATTTGTTTACGGCTCACTGATCGCTCTCTTAAGCGGCGAATTATGATAGAGAAGGCGAAAAAGAAAACGAAAATAACAACAAGCAGTTTGGACTACGGTAACAACAGCGGTGAAGGTGAGAGAAGAAACAAAGAGGTGAGAGTCTTCATCAACAATGCTCTTACCAAATACAATCAAGCACTGTTCATACAAGCGAAAGTAGCAAAGAAAGAGAAAGGATTCAAATTTTTATGGTACAGTAACAACAAAATTTTAATGAAAAAATCTGAAGATAGTAATGTCATTGTTTTAAATTCTTTTGATGAACTTAAATTAATTAATTAACTCTACTTTTTTTTTTTTTGTTTTTAATATTTTATATCCAATATGTATAACGTTTTAAATAATGATGTTAATGATTCAGGAAAAGTATTCCTTTTAAACTCCTTTTGTAAAGATAAACTTTTTATCATCCATCAAAATGTCAGAAGCTTGAGGAAAAACTTTTCAGAGGTTGTTGCCCATGTACAATCTTTTGCCTGCCTTCCAGATTTTATTTTCGTCTCGGAGACGTGGATTTATAATTTCGAAGTTAGCAGCTTTAACATCGGAGGGTATAATTTCTTTGCTAATTGTAACAATAACTATGCAGCAGGCGGTGTTGGCTGTTTTGCTAAGCACGAATACGATTGTGTTACCTCAAATTTAGATTTCGAATCTGCTGATATATTAAAATTATCCTTTAAAATATTTGGTGAAGAATACATGATTCTATGCGTTTATAGATATAATAAATATAATAATTCAATCTTTGTTGAGGAATTTTCACGACTTCTAGAACAGGAAAACTCTAGGAATTTGATAATTTTGGGAGACTTTAATATGGACATTTTAGATTTAAATAGTGAATCCATTTCAACGTTTTTGACTGTCATTGCTTCACACGGACTAGTTTCTTATATAATTGAGCCAACTCGAATGCAATCGGGTAAATGTATTGACCATATTTATAGACGTTTTGCTAAAATGCTACAAAATTGTGACAAATGTGTTTTTGACTTAAAAATTACTGACCACTGTATGACCGGCCTTTTAGTTCATAGTTTTTCTAAGCAAGATGCTACTAGCCTCTCTCGACATATCACTAAAATTGACTATGCGCTTCTTAGATCATCTCTGGCACAGGAATTTTGGGATGATGTGTATGCTAAGCATGATGTTTCTGCAGCTTATGATGCCTTTATTTCCACCCTTAATGGGCACATATTTCGCAGTAGTTCTAGGATAACAATCAAGAAATCAAACAAAAGACTGAAACCATGGGTGTCTTCTCGCCTACTTAATAAAATCGTCCTAAAAAACAAGCTTAGGTTGAAAATTAGAAAGCACCCAAACAACCTTAATCTTATAAACAGATACAAGAAAATGTGCGCTCAACTAAAGAAGGAAATACCTTTATGTCGGGATCGGTTTTACAAGCGTAAGTTCAACAAAATGAGAGGAAATCTTAAAGGTGAATGGAAAGTTGTGAATTCTATCTTAAACAAGGCAACCTCTTCCAATCCACCATCTTTCATACGTGTAGATGGATCTATCACCTCTGATAAATTTGAAATGGCCAGCTTGTTTAATGATTATTTTATTTCCATTTCCAGTACTTCCATATTAAGTTCACATGCACAGCTCTGTCCCTCACACCTATTGACAACCAGCCCAACTGGAATAACTCGAAGTTCCAGCTTTGCATTCGAACCAATTACCGCTATTGAGGTCTTGAAGATTATAGGCTCGTTAAGAAATTCTTACTCATGCGGAAATGACGGTATTTCTAACCATACTCTAAAAAACATTGCACTATTTATAGTAGATGTCCTCACTTATATTTTTAACAAGAGTGTTTTTTCAGGAATCTTTCCAAAATCCCTAAAATGTGCAAACATTTTAACACTGTACAAAAAAGGAGCAAGAAATGATGTTGGTAACTACAGACCCATTTCTCTTCTCCCCGCGATTAGTAAGGTTTTTGAAAATTCAATAAAAATAAGAATTACCAAATTCCTGTCTAAAATTAATTTTTTCAATCCTAAACAATTCGGTTTTCAAAAAAATAAATCAACTGAAGATGCCCTTCTCTGTTTTTGTTCCCAAATCTTCCAAAACTTAGACAAAAAACTGTTCTCAGCGAGCCTGTTTGTCGATATTAGTAAAGCATTTGACATGGTGAACCACGACATTCTACTGAATAAGCTATTTCAAGCCGGCATCCATGGCTTTATTCTTGAGTGTTTTAGTTCTTACCTAACAGACAGATCACAATGTGTGTTAATTGGCGATGTGAGAAGTAATCTCAAATATGTGAATGTAGGTGTACCTCAAGGGTCTGTTCTTGGACCATTGTTATTCTTAATATACATTGACTCCTTGTTTCGTTTGAAATTTAAAGGTATACCCACTGCTTTCGCTGACGATGTCGTTTTTGTATATGGTTCAGTTAGTCCTCTTAACTTAACTTCTGACATTAATTACGACCTTAATCTATTGAGGATTTGGTTTGCAATACATAAACTACTTATAAGCCCTAAAACCAAAATTATGTTTTGCAGTCTTTCAGACCACATCAATTTTGAATGTGATGTTTTCTTTCATGCCCCTGAATGTCCTATGTTTAAATTGTTTTGCCCATCTTGTTGTTATTCTAAATTTTTTTTAGAAAGCAATAATTGCAGTGATAGATGTTTCCGGATTGAAGCTGTTGATAACTTCAAATACTTCGGAATTATTATTGATAACAAACTCAATTATTCAAAACATATAGCTTCTCTTACAAAGTACTTTCGTTGTACATTAAGAAATCTGTACTATCTTCGCAGAGTTTGCTCGCTCGAAGTTTTAAAAACCATTTACTACGGTATTTTTCATACAAAACTACAATATGGTATTAGTTGTTGGGGAGGAGTTTATGTTAACAGATTAAGACCATTAATTATTTTACAGAAATCAGCTGTAAGGACAATCTGCAATAAGCACCGCCTGCATCCTAGTTTTCTTCTATTTCAACAATTGAAGATTCTTCCTGTTCGACATCTATATTGCTTCAAGGTGTTAAAAGAATTTTTTTTAAGATCGGGTATTCGGAACTATAGAATACTTGACAGTCACCCTTTGCGAAATAACTCCTTATACTTAGTTAATATACCCAGATTTCGTACCACAGCATTTCGGAATTTTTATACTGTAGTTTCATGTCGTCTTTTCAATCAGCTGCCTCTTTCATTAAAATTAATACGTCATCCTAGTAGATTCGCGAAGCTTCTAAAACGTTGGCTTTTTCATTTTGACTATGCTCGAATGGAATCTCTTTTTAGCGTTGCATTATAACTTTCTTCTGACATCTTGTCTACGTCAAATAAAAGTCTGTCTTTCAGCTAATTTATTGTCTGTGCTTATACTTAAGTTTTAACTTGCTATTTACACCGCTTTTTACGGGTCACCCCACCGTACATTTTTGTTATGTTATGTTATATCAGGGTTCCTGTAATGGCATTTAACTCTATTTTTAATTAAATATCTAATGTCATTAATATTTCTCCTTGTTTTTGTTATGTATTCAAATCCTATTTACTATGTTCAATTGTTAATGAGAAATATAATAAATAAATAAAAAAAATAAATTGGACTGATCGAAGGTTTACGAACTTAGACGCAGGCTATCCACTGAAATGCCTTGCCATGCATATATGCATTTGAGAAAATAGGCTATCAATTTGCATTTAGTTACAGGTAAGACGGAATAATTATAGCGATAAATTGATGATAAATATGAATACCGACGAATTACAAACAATGGTTTTGCCTACAAAGCGCACAGATATCCTTATGTGTGCGATTCCTTACATTATTCTGAAGCCGATGGAAATGTGCATTTAGTTATAGGCAAGACGGAATAATTATAGCGATAATTTGATGATAAATATGGATACCGAAGAATTACAAAAAAGGTTTTGCATACAAAGCGCGCAGGTGTGCACGTGTGTGCGAATCCTTAGGTTATTCTGAAGCCGATCCTTATAAAATTAAAAATACCTTTTCCAAAATTAATGGCGAAATGAGCTCTCGTCTGGGATGCACCCTTGATGCTGATTTCAGCAGAGTGGAATTTTATCTTCCAAGATTTCAATAGAATTGGTAAATGTTTCCTTTCAGATGGTTCGGTATAAAAAATCCATCGATTGCATTGGAATTGCACATTTTTGTAGACGCTAACTTGAAAGCATTTGGAGCAATTACCTTCCTACGCTAATAAGAAAATCCTGCATTAAACCTATGGTAAGGTTTTTGTCGCACTTCAATAAGAAAGATGACCTAAGCTTGCCAAAACTTAAGTTTACTGCTGCGTTAATATAAGACAACTATATCTTTGGATTAATTCGCAGATCACTTTACATTGAAAGAAATTAGATTCAAAAATGGGAACTGTACATGTTAAGCTCAGTTAATAAGATAAAAAAGTTCATCTAAACAATTAACGGGATTGTTCAGGCAAAGAAAACCCCAGACCTAGTCACCAGAGGTATATCCATGGAGAAGGTTGGTTCCTCTACTCGTTTTTGTTTATACGAGTATGTTTTTTTAAGTATTTACTCACACTGCATCCAATTTGAGAACAAATTTTTCTACCGGGCGGGGTACTGGCTAAACCCTCCGCAGTAGACTTGCCTTGAAAAAGCTTCTCGGCTCTCGCCGCACGGAATCGGCATTAAACTGTAGGTCCCTTTCACTTTCACTTGTGTGGAAAAACAATCGCACACAATATAAGTGAATGAGAGAAGCTTGGCTGTGACAGGCCCGTTATTCCTTATGAATGACCTGTATGGTACAACGTGAGAGTTAGCTTAAGTGAAAGAATTCGGGTGCTTAAGAGAGAATGCCGCAGGACTTGTCTCGGACTACGTAGAACACTCGAATCAGAGTACCCGAAATTTCACGCCAACGAGCGTTTATAACTAAACCGATTCGAATTCAAAATGATCGGTCAATATCCTAATCTCCGAGGCGTCTTAAAGACTTTGTTTCCTCCTGAACTTGTTTGCTCATTCTTAAAAAAATTATTTTTCTTATGAAACACATAGTTTCAATGAAAAGTTATCGGGATCCTTATCAACATCATAAAATTGATCAAAAAAGTTCAAACAATAATAAAGGAAAATCATGAACTTGAAAAAAATAGGCTTACAAGTAAACTAGTGAGCAACATTTTTGACCGATCAAACATATACGTACATATATCAACATAACGATAATGTATGCAACGAAACTTATTGGAAAATGAAAAAAAAATTGAGTATATTTGGATAAGGAGCAGCATAATTTTCTTGCTTAAGAATGAATGTAATGAAAATTTTGATGATCTCAATAAAATTTAAATTCAGAAAAAAGCATGAATCAAAATATTTCATATAAACAAGAAATATGGTGCTCCTTCCATCATTACCCTTCTTATCCATCAAAACATTCGTAGTATGAGAAAATATTTCAATCCATTTTTTTTTCACTTGAACGCGTGTAATTTGTAAGATATGGTTGTACGACTATCCACGTATAATAATTCATGTTAAAATTATTTTAATTGTAATAATTTATACAGCTAATGTGGTGACTAAGTGTACACAAAAAAGATACAAGTAACAAATTACGAAGTTCTAAAAATAAGTCTAGTAAATTCTGGAAGCTTAAAAGTTAGTTGTCGTACAACCATATGTATATAATAAATGTTTTAATATTCCGTGTATAAGCGATCTGCATAAAAATAATCTTAAAATTGATATTTTCCTAGAAGGATTACTCAATGATGTTAGAACTAAAAATCTTGCAGTAGTAAGGTATATGATTATTAGTATTTCAAAACAGAATAACAAGAAAAGTCTCATACAATTATTTAGCCTTAATCTCCTCTTTTGGTATAAAACAACTTGTTTTAGAACCGACCTAAATAGGACAAAAAATAAGATAGATTCTAAATTTGTTGGACTTGTACATTACTTACGTTTTCATTCATAAGATCTTTAATAGTAATTTTGGTAGATCTCCTAGTATTTGGTATAAGCACTTCGTCGGAATTTCTGCATTTTAAACCTTCTGACATATATGTCACTATGGGATATATCCCAAGTGAATATTTTATCTTCTACATAAAGGGTCCGCCATCTAACGTTTTTTCAAGTAGTGCTTATTTCGTGAATGGTAACACTTAGCTCATGTCTGATTTGACAGATAATTAGTTTTATCCTTCCGCTGAACGAATATGGTTGTGTATACGCTTGAACAACGCTGGGAAATATTGCGACATTACTTTGAAAATCATGGTAATGTTGCAGAATGTGTGCGAAAATTGCGTACGGATTTTGGAAGAAGAGAAGCACCGTCAGCTCCGTATGTTCGTTATCTTGTGAAAAAAGTGAAAGAAACTGGCATCCTCATCGATAAACCAAAGCGTGAAAAGCCAAAAACAGTGCGTACACCCGAGAATATTGCTGCTGCGCAGAAAGTGTGCGTGAAGCGCCATCGACATCAATTCACCGTCGTTCTCAACAATTGAACATTTCGGAGACATCATTGAGACGAATTTTGCATAAAGACCTTGGTATGACGCCATACAAAGTCCAATTGGTTCAGGAGTTGAAGCCAACTGACCATCCGATGCGTTTTCGCTTCGCTAAGTGGGCCTGCGATCGGCTTACAGAAGATGCCGATTTTGCCAAAAAAATCATCTTTTCTGATGAAGCTCATTTTGATCTTGGCGGGTATGTAAAGAAGCAAAATTGTCGCATTTGGGGCACAGAAAACCCGCACGTATACATTGAAAAGCCGGTGCACTCAAAACGAGTCACTGTTTGGTGCGGATTTTGGTCCAGAGGCATAATTGGGCCATTTTTCTTCGAAAATGAGCAAGGAGTGGCCGTTACAGTCAATGGCGATCGTTATCGGGCCATGTTGAACGAATTTTTGTTCACAAAAATTGAAGAGGAGGATATTGGCAACATTTGGTTTCAACAGGATGGCGCTACGTGCCACACAGCCGAAGCTACACTCGATGTTTTGCGCCCTGTTTTTGAAGATCGCATTATCAGCCGCAGAGCTGATGTCGTTTGGCCACCTCGGAGCTGCGATTTGACACCGTTGGACTATTATTTGTGGGGTGCCGTCAAAGATAAGTGTTACGCCGACAAGCCAGAGACAATTGACGCTTTAAAGGACAATATTCGTGAAGCCATTGGTGAAATACAGCTTCACACAATCGATAATGTGCTTAAAAATTGGACCGATCGTGTAGGCTACTGCATGGCCATCCGAGGCAGCCATTTGAATGAAATTATTTTCCATTATTAACCGGAAGGATTGTACTTTCAAATAAGAAAAGAAATTTGAGAAAATATTCAGTAGTTTTTTTTATAGCATTTTCCAAAAAAAAAAAAATTATTTGGCGGACCCTTTATTACAGACATCTCTTAAAGTGATTTTCTTCTTTGGGTGTTCAGTTCGGAATGTTTTTAATAAAGTGATCATAGAGTCGAGTGTTTTTTTTGACGATGTTTTGGTTTATTTTCAAAAACTTACTCAGAATTTTATACACTTGAAGTGCAGATGCTTTTAATAATTGGATAAAGATTTAAAAATATTTTTTTAAAAAGGCTTTTCTTAAACTTTTTATTATATTTCTTAGGAGCTCCTATTTTCCATACTTTACTTGACAGTTCGATAAATGTCAACCACCATTTATTTACTCCCACAATGTTTCTTAGAAAGGTGAAAAGGTTTTGAATCGTAAAAACTTCATGAAAAGTTTGAGTGTGTGTCTGACATCGCCACTTATGAAAGAAAGAAAGACTGCAAGTTCCCACTTTGAAAAAACATTTAAGAGATGATATAAGCAATATACGAGGGTGGTCCGATAAGTATTTAGCCTCACCGCCAGATGACGCCAAGAGAAACTTACTATCGTGTTGTAGACGGCTACTGTCGAAATTTCAGCCGGATTAGACTCGTAGTTTTGTTTTGACCGCGTGTGGAAGCGGGAGTGTCCGCGGATTTTAGAAAAATGTAAAAAGAGCAATATCGGTCGGTGATTCGATTCTTGTTTTTGGAAGGGATATCGAGTAGTGAAATCAAAGAGCGTTTGGGTGCTGTGTACGGTGACTCTTCTCCTTCGATGGCGACCATCAAAAATTGGTTTAACGAGTTTCAACGTGGCCGCACGTCGGCTTTTGATGAGCCAAATCCAGGTGTTAAAAATATTATGACAAGCTGGCAGCACTACGTATAAGAACATCAAGCCATTGTCGAATCTTCTTTGGCCACTTACCTATAAACCAGCGATCAGTTCACTTGCCCTTTATCGCTCCATTAATATTAGTTAATTTCTTATAAAGTATATCAGTCTAATTCTTTCCAATATTTCGACATTGGTGCCTAAACCCAGCATTCATTGCCGACGTTCATTGAGACGTAATAAAATTTAAAAGCGAATAATGGAGTTTCAAGGGCGAGGAGTATTTCGAGGGCAGGTAACCCGATTGACTTAAACAAGCGACTGAATATTTAGCGAGCGAGGAATCTCAAATAAATGAGCAAAACCAAGAAAACTATCCGGTGATAGATGAGGAAATTTCTGTGTTTCTGCAACGAATCTCAGTTGCGTGTGAAAATCTTGCTAAAGCAAAAATAGAGGTGCGCAATGCTCAAAGTTTCAAGCCGGAGGATTTGGAAAGGGAACTTGAGGTATGTTTAGAGTACGAAGATAAATCGTTGAGCGTAGTTGCTCGATTAAACCATCGGTTAGCGAAGCTTCGAAGAAGTTCTGGGGAAGTCCAGATACAAACACCAACACCGCATGCAGAACCATCCCACCATAACCTTAAACTACATAAGCTCGAGCTCAGAAAATTTAATGGTGACTTTAAGGAATGGCTACCGTTCTGGGAGCAATTCCGAACAGTGGTACATGAAAACTCCGCTTTAAATGGCTCGGATAAATTTAATTATCTTCTATCCTATATTATCGGGAAAAGCCAAGGACACCGTTTCCGGTTTTACACCTACGCAGAGTTGCTACGATGCAGCAGTTTCTCTCTTGCAAGAGGAGTACGGGGATATCGAAAGGCTCATTGATAGACACATGCAGACCTTGATGTCACTACCACACATTAGCTCCAAATCCGATGTAAATGGATTGAGACGGTTATATAACGCAGCTACTTCCACAACGCGGTCATTAACAGCTCTTGGCGTTCCATCTTCCCATTATTATGTAATGCTAAAAACAATTTACTGAAATGTCTTCCTGTGGACCTCAGAATCGATTTTCATAGAATTCCCGATAACAGTGAAGGAGATGATGAAACTGCAGTGGAATGTACCAAAGCGACATCTTCAACGAGCGACGCATTCAATGGAGACAAACCAGTTAAGCAGCTTTTCAAATTTTTAAAAAGAGAAATTGAGGCGTTGGATCGATCTAATGTGGGATCTCGACTTACTGAAACATCAAAAATTGAGCTACAACATACAGCGGCAGGTTTGTTGACGCTAGAGCGAGATAACAATTGCTTCTTTTGTCATCTGTTAAATCACACAACAGCAATGTGCAATAGCAGCCACACTGTTGAGCAAAGGAAGCAAATGCTGAAAAGAGACGGACGGTGTTTTCGATGTACTTACAAAGGGCACTGTTCTAGAAATTGTAAGACGAAGAACGTCCTATGTTCTCAATGTGGTGGCCGTCATGCTACATCTATGTGCGAAAGGGGCAATAATCTAGTGCGTTTTTCATTACAGAGTCAATACAGCAGTCAAAGTGTTTCCATAGTTGCTCTAGAGGTCAATAGAATTTGTGATGATGTTTTGCCCGAACCGAATGCAGTTGATATAGATGGTGTAGATTTGGAGTTTGCTGATTCTAATACCAGAGATATACAACAAGAACCAGGTTTAAATTTATTAGTGGGCTCAGAATATTATTGGGGTATCGTTTCAGGTGAAAGAGAATACCTTTCTCAAAATTTGGCTGCGGTAAACACGCTATTTGGCTGGACGTTACAAGGGAAAACCTCTCCCTTCAATCGGCTTGCCTATCAACAGTAATTTTACACACGTTCACCGGCGAAGCACAAGATCAACCCAAGCTCTGGAACATGGAAACTATTTTAATTGTTAATGAAGACAAATCAAGTGCCGATAAACAATTTGAGAAGATTTGCTTGCTTACGAGAAAGCTATGAATGACATGATAGAGAGCGGAATCGTCGAACGAGTCAACCAGTTTCACACTCCACCACAACGAATATACTATTTACCTCATCGGGCCTTATATCGAGATGACAAAGATTCCTCGAAAATTAGGATAGTGTTTGATGCGTCTGCACATGCAGGTAACAATCCACTCCTAAATTCTCTTCTTTCATCAGAACCAAACTTACTGCCCAATGTGTTGAGAATTTTACTTAATTTTCGCGCTGAGAGGATTGGTCTGGTTGCTGATATTCAGAAAGCTTTGCAAATTCACTTAAATGAAGAAGATCGTGATGTGCATCGTTTCTTTTGGTTCAACGAGAAAATATGAGATATTAGCAAATTACCGAACTGGGCTGAGTTCCGCATGACAAGGGTGATTTTCGGAGTGGCATGTAGTCCTTTTCTTTTGCACATGACAATTCGAAAGCATTTGAACGAGGAGCGTTCTCTATTTGCAGACACGTGTAGCCTCCTGGAAAGATCGTTTTACATGGATGACCTAATTTGTAGTGTTTCTGATGAAGCCACGGCTATTAAGATCTATAACGAGTCTGTGGATATAATGAAGCGAGCTAATATGCATTTGCATAAATGGAACTGTAACATACCAGCTGTACGAAATAAGTTTCCTGACAGTCAGTCTAATAGTATGCAAAAGGTGTTAGGCTTGAAATGGTTCGTGAGCTCTGACGAGTTAGCGATTGGAATAGAGCGACAAACTTTGAAGGCACCACCACAATTAGGTACCAACCGGGAACCGCTGGCACTTATATCTAGAATTTACGATCCGTTCGGTGTATGCGGACCCTTCATCGTCAAACTCAAAATAGCATTTCAAGAATCTTGGAAACTAAATTTGAAATGGGATGAAACTCTACCACCAACACTGCAGTCAATATGGTTAGAAACAACAGCTGAGTTACACTTTCTGGAAGACTTCACCATACCCAGATGGATAGGCGCCAGTCACTCTTCAAAATTAGAGTTGCATATCTTCGTTGATGCGAGCAGAAAGCGTATGGAGCATTAGCTTATGTTCGTCATTCAGAGGGACAACAAAGTATAAGATATTTGTGCTCTAAAAATAGAATCGCCCCGCTCAAGGTTGACACTAGCCTGGAGCTGACATTACCAAAACTCGAATTGACTGCTGCAGTAATTGATATTCGACCTTATGCGTACTTAAAGGACATCTTTAAGATAATTTTCGAGTCGGTCAACTTATGGTCAGATTCTTAAATAACACTTCGGTGGATAAATGGAGAATGTTTCAGGTGGAAGCCCTATGTTGCTAATAGAGTACGTGAAATTCAGCAGTACTCTAGCGAAGTCGTATGGAGATTTTGCTCAGGAAAATTCAATCCTGCAGATTTATTAACAAGAGGTGTCTCAGCGAAAAGGCGAACTGAATCGAAAACGTGGTTACAAGGTACTGATTGGCTGCAACATTTCAATGAGGCGGACTCTTCCTTTTCGGCTAAGGTAAATGATTTTAAGATACATATAACTAAGACTTTCCTTATTGCTTCTGGCGAAGAAAATCTCAAGAGGGTCAAAACAGATCGAAAACCATTATTCCCATTGGAAAACTACAGCAACCTTCAACTGACAGCCTACTGCATTCGATTTGCTGACGAGCTCAGATCAAAACACAACAACCGACAACCTAAAAAACCAAAGCATCTAGTGCCCAGTGCGGATGAGATGAAAGCAGCGGAACATTACTGGATAAAACTGCATCAAGAGACTGTATATTTTAGCGAACTGCAAAATTTGGTCAAAGGGAATCCGATTGGAGCTTCTTCGCCAATACTATATCTGAATCCCATATTGGACGAAAAGGGAATTTTAAGGGTTGGTTCCCGTCTCTCTGCTCTGAAAACTAACTCAAACGCTTCTTATGCTGAAACAATTCCCATAATATTACCAAGAGGATGTTGTCTTGTAAAACTTATTATATATGATATGCACCATCAACGGTTTCACACAGGAGTAAACACTCTCTTGGCAGCATTACGCAAGAAATTTTGGGTTCCAGGAGCAAGGCAACTTATCAAGCGGATGACAAGATCATGTACAATTTGCAGGCGTTTTAGAGGAAAAGCTGCGAATCAACCTGTAGGTGGATTGCCAATTGAGCGGGTCTATGCTTCTAGACCATTCGAAAATGCGGGGCTTGATTTAGCTGGTCCTTTGTTTGTTAAGCAACCAGAAGGTAATAAAAAAATGTACATAATGCTTTTTACTTGTTCAACAGTTCGCGCCGTCCATCTTGAGCTTACACCTAACCTCTCTGCCGAAAGTTGTCTTATGGGTATCAGAAGGTTTATCGCACGTAGGGGATCTCCAGCTACCTTTATGTCGGACAACGCAAACGGTGCTCGTCAGAACTCTCAGGCTTAGGAGATATTCTCATTTCTAACGAACTGAAACACTTTCTGGCGCAACGCGGAATATCATGGAAGTTCATAGTGTAACGAGCACCGTGGTGGGGTGGGTTTTGGGAGCGTTTAGTGCGTACGCTAAAAGATGCACTGAAGGCGGCAATAGGACGAGCTCCGCTTAACGATGAAGAACTAAATACTTTTCTTACTGAAGTGGAAGACGTCGTGAATTCTCGTCCGCTGACATATATAAGCGAAGATCCAAACGACTTCTCCCCTCTCACCCCAGCACACTTCTTGAAGGGAGAGTTTACTGCTATAGATCTCGATAAAGTGAACTCAGTTTCAGGAAAAGATCTTCGTGTTAGATGGAATAATAGACTTCGAGCCACAAGGTAATTCTGGAAACGGTGGAAGACAGAGTATTTGAACCTGTTAACATCAGCACATTATTCCAAACAAGGCTCATCATATAATGTAAAAAAGGCGACATCGTTCTCGTCTATGACCATCTTGTCCCTCGATTATTGTGGAAGCTGGCCATGGTGAAAATGACTTTTCCTGGAAGAGATGGCAAAGTACAGGCTTGTGAGCTACCCGATGGTAGAACTCTTCGGCGTCCTGTGCAATTACTATACCCACTTGAAATCTCTGCCCCCGGAGGATGTTAAAAATATTATGACAAGCTGGCAGCACTACGTATGAAAACATCAAGCCATTGTCGAATCTTCTTTGGCCACTTGCCTATAAACCAGCGATCAGCCTTCTTCACAGACCTCGAGAAAACGTATTTTTCAGACGGGTTAAAGAAGTTGGAGCATCGCTGGGTCAAGTGTATCGAGCTAAAAAGAGACTATATTGAAAAATAAATCGCCATTTCTCCAACATTTTTATTTTTCTTTTGTAGGCTAAGTACTTATCGGACCACCCTCGAAGTTTCTAGAAGCAGACAACAAGAAGTCCCAGAAAGGCCTTTATCAAAAAAAGGTTCTTACTGTGCCTATTATATATAATATCAGACGGAAGGCAAATGCTTCGTGCGCAAAGTGCAATAAAGATATATGTAGGGAGCATAACATTGATTTGTGCCAGAAATGTTTGCGATTATTTTTTAAGTTTGGTTTTAATAATACTTATTTTTTTACTATATTATAACTATGTATGTACATTTAAATGGACTGATAAGTACCGAAAGTATTATTTAATGTGATGAAAGCTGTTAATTTTATTTCTTTTTTTATGAATTTGTTTGTTCTTGTTACTTTTATTGTTTTCTTTAATTAAATAAATAGCAGCAATGCCATAAAATGAATATATGTTATTTCCTTTAACCCAAAGACACATCATTCATTTAACTTTTTTAAATTACAGTTAAATTCGCAACTAGTGACTTTGGTTGTAACAACATTCGGTTGTAATGACGAAACTAAAAGCAAAGTTTGGTTTGCCACTCAATAATGAACAACATTTTTCGGTTGTAACGACTTCGGTTATAGCGACCATTTTGGTTATAATGACTATTTCATGATTTCATGAGAGTTGTTTGTCATGAACAACGACCGAAAACAAAAGAACAAGAACATTTTTGCCAGCTTCAGCCTTTTTCTTGTGTTGAGTGTCTAGACAGATACAGTTATACAGTTATTGGGCCAGCGCACACGAGAGTTTTTCTACCAGCAGAAAACTGATTTTATGGGAGAGGGAGCTGAAGTGTGAAATACGAAACGGAGTGAAATCTTTTACCGCGTAATGAGTGATAGAACAGAGGAGAAAATGAATACATGCACACACACATATATACACTACTCTTTATTTTTCGAGACGTTTTTTGTTTGGCGCTTCAATCGAAATTCGTCACTAACACAATGAAACGAGGTTTACATATAAATTTTTTTCTGCCGGAGTAATTCATCCGGTGTATGATTTGAATGCAACTGGAGTTTATTTTTTTGATACATTTTTGGATCAATTGTGCTAATTTTTCATTTAAAAGTGTTGAACCCTAGCAAAGCGCTAAAAAAGATTTATTCTTTCGATTGCGGGAAAAATCAGTTTGTTTTATCCTGTAGAATGGAATCTAAAAAAGGAAAGGTTTTACTATTGAGGAAAAGGCTGCCATAATTTGGAGACTTAAAGCAGGATAATCCAATTCAAATCTAGCAAAAGAATTCAATGTTTTGCATTCTACAGTCAGTGGAATGTGGAAAAATAAAGAAACCGTTCAAAAAAGTTTTGAAGCGAATTCAAAAGAGTAAGAAGGATTCGTTCTCCAAAACATGCGAACATTGAAGAATCATTACTAATTTGGTTGAAGATTCAGTTGAAATGAAAGCAAATGAAATTGGACAGTTGCTTGAAAAGGATTTTCAATGTACTGAAAGTTGGATCTACGGTTTTCGCATGCGAAACAACATTGTGTTTGGAAAATTTTCGGGAAAAACTAACAGCATTCACCCAGGACAATACGATGAGTAGTTACAAAAGTATGGCCAATATGACACAGGAGGAAAAATGCCAAAAGAAAGGATAACCGTGCTCGTTGGAGCAAATATGGACGGAACGGAAAAACGGAAATTGCTTGTTATAGGCAACTCAGAGAATCCAAGATGTTTTGAAGGTACCAAGTGCTTGCCAGTTGATTACACAGCAAACAAAAAGGCTTGGATGACCTCCGACATTTTCGAGGGAGTTTTACGAAAATGGCATACAAAGTTTAGGACAAAGAAAAAAGAAAATGTTGTTACTTGTTGATAACTGTCCTTCACATCCTTGATCTTGAGCTCAAAATGATTCGAGTCATAGAAGTTAATAAAGAATGTACCATTGACTAATTAGACGCTGTCAGCATAGTGGCCACAACTTGGGATCGTGTAACACAATAGCAAACTGTTTTAAGCATGCTGACTTCAAGACTTTGAACAATCCTCGAAAAGAAGAATAATTTGATGAAGAGGATGATTGGTCCCTTTCTGAATGGATTGCACTGATGAACTATTCAAATATCTGTGTTTCAGGAATGGCATGGGAGGAGTACGTAACCGTTGATGACAATTTATAACCTCAGATGATCCAAATTTAAAAGAAATAGTGAGTACTGTTGCTGCTGTAGAATATTGTTTTCTCGACGATTTTGATGACAAAGGAGATCATATAAACAAAATTGGTCCTTCAATAGTTGAACCATTAAATGTAATAGATCTTGTTAGGGATCTTTGTTTTTTTTTTTACAAATACAGCACCAGAATTAATAAATAATGTAATGGAAATAGAAAAAAAAATAGAAGTTCTTTACCTTCAAAATAAAAAAAAAAAAAAAATCTCACAGCCTTTTTCAAAAAAACTGGATCATAAATTAAAATTTAAAAAACAAAATGAATTTGTGTAAGCATGTACTTGTAAGAATTGAATTACTTTTTTTTTTAAATGAAATAAAAATATAACATAACACAGATATTAAAGAAAAATAGACTAATTTTTTCATTCGGATACAGTAACATTCGCTTATGACGATGAAAAATTTGTGTCACATGAGCGGTCGTTATAACCAAATTCCACTCTATAACAGCTTAGAGAATAGAGCTGTTAAGAGTTTATGGGTCAATTAGATGCATGAATATCTTTAGTATATTAGTATATTAATATCTTTAGTATAGTAGCCCTAAACGACGAACATGTTCGCCGAATCTGTACGTTTGCGTTACCCCCTGCACGGCGAACAAATTGGGCGAACATTCATTTCGTATTGATTCTTTACAGAGTAAACATGTGCGATAAGGAAGCTGAAGTGCTTGCGCTTCTGGTTATTTATTTATAATTTCCACTTTTTGTCTCCCAAACAGTGGTTTCACTGCGCAATAATTGAATGAACCAGTTCCTTGACGAGGAGAGAAGACGCGAATAAAAAGGGCAATCCGAACTCTCTCATCGGGCGTCAGCGGCCGACAAACTGCGCCACCACGCCCTCCTTCAAATGCATATAGTAATGTTGAAACCAAGAAAATTAAGTACCAAAAACAGAAATTTCATTATTCATATTTTTTAGAATCAAAAGATTATGTACGAGTAAGTATTAAACACAGAAAAAAATGCAAAAAAATCAAAGTTCATTTTTTGTACATGAGTGGCGTACTTCAACCTTGTGTACTTGGCTCACAATGACTTTGTCATCCTCCTCTTTGAGAATGGACTTAAGGCACACATTTTTCTCTTATTATTTTCAACCTGAACTAGTTCCTGGTTGTTTAAAAGTATTCGGTTTCGATAAATTATTTATGACACGTTTGAAGAAAGTTGGAATTGTTTATTTTCTGCAATCGTTTTCCAATCCGTACTTTAGTCAAAAAATTATATAATTGCTTTATAATTTCCGACGAGAAAGTGACTCTTTTTTCTGATCACTCAGCAACTGCTCATCAATTGTGACATATGTAACTACTCTTGGCTTATAATTTTCCTTACACTTATCTATAAGCAAAAACTTAATTTCTTGGATTTGTTATTTTTTTTTCTTAATATAATTTTTTTAATAGGTCCTTACAAATAGTATGAGGCACTGACCGCGACAAGTGTAGGTCAGTTGAGCCTGCTAGTCAGTTAGACAGAGAGTGGCGTGGAGTCATGGCGGCGGGCCTTAAGACGACAATGACCTCGAACTAAAACCCGATGCACCCTAGTAACTTGAATGAGTGGACAACCAAAAATATGAAAGTTCACCGGCCGGGGCAAGGATTCCGGAGGCCCCACCACTCATTCCAAACTCACCGGCAGCTCGGAACGAAACCGATTCCTTAGGCCCTTTGACCGATCACTGAGCATGGGCTGAGCATGAGTGGTACAACTGACAGAGGCGACACCGACGATGGTGCGGCACCGGAAACCGCAAAGGTTGAACAGAGCCCTAGAATTACAGATTAAAGCAGGTAAGCTGCTCTACGACTCCACTAAGGAAGGAAGACCTACAGCCTGCATAATGATGAATAAAACTATCAAAGCCATTCCTATTCCAGAACACACCAACAACACACAGCAAATGCCATCATACACCTACCCACTGAGGAAGGCAGGTCAGATGCAGTAATCTGCTCAACCTACTTTGCGGGCGACTCCATTGACCTCAACTTCTCACCACTGCAAGGACTCCTGGACTATTGTGCAAGAAGAGGTTAACAAATCATTATATGCTGTGACGCCAACGCCCACCACACAGCACGGGAAGCTTGGACATTAACCGAATTCATTTTTAAAAACAATCTAGAAATTCTAAACCATGGAAACAACCCTACTTTTATGAACAGAATCAGGGAAGAAGTCTTGGATAGGCAACCGCACCACCCCATGGTGGAATAATAAACTCTCCAAGCTAAGAGCATTGACCAGAAAACTGTTCAATAAAGCCAAGCTCAATGGAGATTGGCCAACATACCGCGCCTCACTATATACCAAAAGCAGGCCGCAGACCTACGGACCTGCCAAAATCATACCGACCAATAAGCCTTACCTTATTTTTTCCTAAAAACAATGAAAAAAAAAACTGTACAGACATATAAGAGACAGTCCTCTCAAAAGATCACCGTTCCACAACAAACAATATGCCTACCAGCCTGGGAAATCAACCACGCATGCTCTTCTGGAATTAACAGCTCGGATCAATAAATGCCTAAGCGACAAAGAAATTGCGATAGGTTGCTTTCTTGATATTGAAGGTGCTTTCCACCATACAGATCACAGGGGTAGATAATACCACATGCAGATCGATTCAACACATGCTTACTAACAGGAAAATAAACAAGGTACAACTTAAACCAACATTTTAAGGTCACAATTCCTTCTCGACACACCTGGGAGCAAAATAGTCCTTCCTTCGATCGTCAATCCTATGTATGGTACACAGATGGATCCAAAACGAACGAAGGTGATGGGCCTGGAGTATACGGAGCTAACACTGGAGCACGCAATTGAACTCTGACTCAGAGAAAATGTAGACAGAGCTATAACCAATAAAAGTATTTATATTCTCTCTGACAGGCTGCACTCAATCGTAGCTTTTTTTGTCACCTCTAAATTGGTATGGGACTGGTTGAACAGAGTTCAAATCATGTGGATACCAGGACACAATGGCCATGTAGGAAACGAAAAAGCAGACCCATTAGCAAGACGAGGCTCTGCATCACCATTCATGATGCCAAGACGGCATACTTATCAGCACCATAATATGCTACATAAAAGAATGATTGCGAAACCACTACGGGACACGAACGGAAGGCAGCAGACAAGCCAAAATGTTCATGCCAACCACTTCCCTTAAAAGAACGAAACAACTCCTTAAACTCTCTAGGAGTCAGATTCGTATAACCACAGGATTCCTCACTGGACACTGTCCGGTCAACAAACATCTTACAACCACGGGCATCACCTGCAGAATGTGTAACGAAGAGGCGGAAACAGCAGAGCACATACTATGTCACTGTAATTGCTTCATCAGTACACGACACCTAGGCAGGCATTATCTTGAAGCAGAAGAAATCGCTGCTAGTTCACTCATAAGCATATATTTTTAACTCAGGATTTTTGATTGAACTTTGAATGGGGGACATTACAATAGGCCCTTCAGAGGCCGCAGTGATTAGGTGACATTGTCCTCCCCCCCTTCTTAATCTAAATCTAAATCTGAGCCCATCTGACCTTTTCATCTGCGGCCCCCGACCTTCTTGGCAGCGTGCAGCGCAGAAAGCTTCGGTGGCTAGTAAAAGCTGCTGTAGGAGACACAAGCGTGACAGCTCTTTCAGCATGCACCGTTAACATTTCTTCTCTTATTGATGACGATCAACTCACCAATAAGAGCGTGCCAGGCCTACCAAACTGACGGAAGCTGGAAGTGTTCAAAGTCCTGCTATGGCCGGTAATGCTGACAGGCAAACTCTGAGCGCAGAAGGCAAAGCGGTGTCAGGTCCCAACAATCGTCAAACTGGCAGGGCTGTCCCTAAGCAGCGTCGGAAGGGAGAAATGGTTCCAACCGAGAAAGGTAAGAGCGCTCGCAAAAGGAAGACAGCCGCCGGGAACAACCTTGCTGGGGAGAGAGAACGCGATGTCTCCTCCTCCGACGTGGCGGCGGGTAATCGGAGTTCGAAGAGAGATGCAGCGATTGAAAACCTGAGAAAAAGGAGATCTAAATGACTGTAAAGAGTCGAGACAAGCATCTCTCCTACAAAGATGCAGCCATCTCCTCTGAAAGCGTCAGGATATGGAAAGCTGGCAGTGACAGTAGAATGACCAGGGCAAATTGCCAACACTGTGAAGATCATCTACTGGAGCTAGCTTCAGCAACAGGCTTCTGTATTCAAGGTGAGAAGAGAGGACAGGCATATGCTTGCATCAGGAGGATGGTGCCGAAAATCCCTTCCCTAGGAACTACCATTTATCCGGTAGTCAGTCTCCCAAAATTAACGCGCGTCATCTGTTGGATTCCGGGAAAACCTTGTTGTGGAATTGGACAACGGCTCTTTCGAGACCGTGAAATCTGTGTACGATTCACGTCCGTACTTCGGGCTTGGTTGAATTTTATTACATTTTGATGGCAAGTAGTCGAAGAATGGAACGTGCTTTGCAGTCCTAATCTATGATCTTAGAGCTACAACTCTTCTCAGTAGCAGATTTGGATGCAGTAGTAAAAATCCTCACATTGTATACATTAAGAAAACATGGGTGTGGAATAAACGCCTGTGTATTCTTGGTGGTACACGTGATGCTACAATTCTTTATGATGGGTGATCCGAAAGGCCTTATTATATCGAACACACTATTGGCAACTAAACTTGGACATATCTGTGGTCAAGATCTGGAGGATGCTAGAGTTTGTTACAAAGCGCACGGAGAAATTGAACACTTTGTCGTGGTGTCTGCTTACTTCCCCTACGACTCGGTATTGCCTCCGTCTATCTTTTAAACATCACTCTTTCGTCTGCCTTATCGTCAATAATGTTGGCTCTCAACCAACCATTGTGACAGCAGAACGACAAGAGGTGATTGACTTAACCCCGTCTAATAGGCATGGGAAAGCCATCACTAACTGGGGGGTCTTACTAGATGCTACGCTCTCAGATATATCGAATTCCAATTGAAGTGTGGGATCTTCCCCTCGCAGCCCAAGTGGAATCCGAGAAAGACGGACTGGGTACGGTTTAGGGAGGAGCTTAAGAAATTCAATTGGTGGTGGATGCCGGTCATATCCCGAGTAGCGCCATCACCGACTGTTTTGGACACTTATGTCCTGTCTCTGAAGAAAATTGGTTCCCTGGTGGAACGCTCAGTTCCAGTGTCTTTGCAGGGAAGTCTCCTGAATAGTTTGCTTGAATCGAACTCTGAAGATAACTGAAATAAGTTTCGATGGAAGCAGAAGGAATATAAGAATCTTATTCGTAAATTGAATAAAAATTCTTTTAAGTTCTCAAGCGAAGAAAATTGACAAAGCAGCATGTACTCAGGAAATCTTGTGGTACCTTTACTAAGTCTGAAGTGGAATCTCTCAGCTAACTGCTTCAAACCCATTTCCCGGGAAATCAGACTATAATCGGCTCGTTGCACTCTCCTTCAATGGTAGGTTTGTTGCGTCACGCGTTGCAACTACTGAGGCCTTTTAATGGCACCTTTCGATGGCTTCAAGTCGCCGGGTGCTGATGAGATATACGACAGCTACTTCCTACTCTGAAAAGAACTTTCACTGCTAGCTTGGCACCTGCGGTGAGAGTGGCGAGCGGTGATAGTGGACTTTATTCACAAAATAGGGAGAGAAGATTACTCAGTCGCCAGGAGCCTTAGACCAATCAGTCTAACCTTCTTCTTGCTTAAAAGCTTGGAGAGGCTAGTAGGGTTGCACGTGCGTTAAGCTACCCTTCGAATGCATCCTCTCTCGGAGATGCAACATGCTTATCAGCCCAGAAAATCCTGCGACACTGCGCTTCAATACCTAGTTGGAAAGATTGAATGCCCGCGAAAGGAAAAAGCATTTTCGTCGACATTCAGGGTGCTTTTCATAACGCTACTTTCGACAGAAGGTGTTACTAGATGGCATGTCGTGAATGAAGCACTGGTTTTGTAGAGCAATGTTTGTGCACAGGACATTGAACGCTAATGCAGGCCTCGAACAATGTATCAAGTCTGGCTGCCCGCAAGGTGGCCTCCTGTTTCCGCTGTTATGGTGCATGGTGGTCGACTCTGGATGGTGGATATGCTCAGGCCTATGCGGATGACTTTGCCGTTCTCTCTGTCGGCTCATGTTTAGCGACTGTCTGTTTCAAAGCACAGACGGCGCTAAATGGGATCGATGACTGGTGCACGAGTAATGGGCTGTGGGTTAATCCTCTTAGGACTGATGTCGTTCTCCTCACGAGAAGGAGGAAAAATACTGGCATATCCCATCCCTTTATCCAAGGAAGCTAAATACCTGGAATCAAAAACTACCAAAGCGCTCTCAGCTTTTTGGCAATGCCAAGGTGATTTTGACTAAAAATCGGGCTTATTGTTGAAAAAGGTCCTTTGGGTCTACACCGTGACGATAAAACCGATAATCTCATATGTATCGTTTGATGAATCGCTATGATGAATCTTCCATTCCTTGACATATATATCAGAGGTTGCGCACTGAAAGCAATGTCTCGGCTCAAGAGAAATAGTTTTTGGTAAATATCCTACGACCTCTATCTCATTGATATAACTTCCGACGCAATGACACCCGCAACCCTATTGCGCTATAATAACATAGTAAAATGTTCATTACGTTAGGACTGGCTCTGGCCAGATACTGAACCTGGAACGGACTGTCTTTGCATTTTTACAGACGGCTGGATTTTTTTTGAACGTGAAAACATCCGACTGCGCTTCTCATTAAGAAAATATGCGTCTGTCTTTCAATCAGAGATATACGCAATCCTAATGGTCATAGAAGGGATAAAGCATATGCGTGACAGTAAAGTGACAGTAAAGCTGCTGTTTAGGATTATCCGATGTAAAATTGTGCGAAACGTAAAAAAACAAATTGAGCTTAAATTGTATAACAATTGTACCAGGGTCTCACTCAGCATCAGCCACCAGTTACTAACCCACTCGTGAGGCTCTCTTTCTTTTGTATTAACCTTAAGTTCTCTCTATTGTCGTAAACTCGCTTATAACAATTAATGTATATTTTGTTGAAGATCAGCGTTGGTAGATGATGCTGAGTGAGACACTCGAGACTTGCAAATTGACTGTGGATGGGGACAGACGCTGTGACCTGAGTATTGTTTCTTCTGTGCTTGAAAATTAATAATAAAACAAATTTTGAATATTAAAGTAATTTTATCTACAATCAGCTGCACTTAAAGCCGTGTTCAACCCTATATCTAGCTCCAAATTAGTGCACGACTTCAAAACCTTTTTGAACAAAGTCGGAAGACTCAATTCACTAAGGATTGTATGGGTCCCAGGTCACTCTGGGATCCCAGGAAATGAAATCTCTGATGAATTCGCTAGAAGTGGCTCGCAGGAAAGTTTTTCAGGGCTTGGACTCACATCAAGTGTACCTGCTTCCATGGTCAAATCCGACATCAATGTAGATGGCGGGAACATCCAGGACGCAGGACGAATAAGCGCGTCAGTTGATCACAGACCAGTGCAGTGATAGGAAGTGTTTCGGCTTGACTTACAAAGCAAAGCAAATAAACAATAAACAATACAAGTGCGGACTTAAGCGAACATCACCCAACTATAAAGTTAGCGCGGTGTTAGAGCGTCGGACTCATAATCCGAAGATCGGAAGATCAAATCCCCATTCGGGAAAAAAAAATTTTCGTGTTTTTTCGTGTTTTTTCGTGTTCTTCTGCTACTAACAGTAGTAGCAACAGTAGCGAGAAGACATGTCGGGAGACGGCGGGGGAGGACCCGTTCGTCAGACGGAGTCGGAATCGGATGATTTATCATCCGATTTCGCAACGCCGGCCGCCGTAATGAAGAGGCGCAGAAGGGTCAACTCCAGGCCCAACTTAATTAAGCGCCCCTCCCTCACCACTTCGACTGAAAAGCTGCAGGTCGAAGCGAGGAAAGGGGCGCCATCATCACCACCTTCGACGTCCGAAGCAGCCGGACAAAAACAGCAGCAAGTAAGGAAAATGATCCCCGTAGAAGCAGAGGTCGAATACCTCTCCGATGGTCGAGAAGGCCGCTACATGGGGGACAACAACCCCTTCGCGGCCCTCTTAAGTTCGGCTACGGAGGATGAGCGTAGTGCACTGGAGGAGCAAGAACGCTTCCTGCGCGCCCAGCTGCAGGCCGTAGTAGAAAAAATTAAGGCGTTGCAGAAGCTGAGAGAGGAGGCAACAACCGCCGAAGAAATAAAGCAGCAACAACAACAGCAGCCGCAGAAGAAGCAGCAGAAACAGAAACAGCAACAACAACCGCAGCAACAACAACCGCAGCAGAAGCAGCAGCAGCAACAACAACCGCAGCAGCAGAAGCAGCAACAGAAGCGACAGCAGAAACAACAACCGCAGCAACAGAAGCAGCAGCAACAACAACAAACGCAGCAGCAGAAACAGCAGCAACAACAACAGCCGCAGCAGAAACAACAGCAGCAACAACAACGACAGCAGCAGAAGCAGCAGCAACAACATCAGCCGCAGCAACAGCGCCCGAAAAAGGAGAAAGTGCCACCGATCCTCACCTATACCACTGCTTTACGAGAAACCATCGATCTGTGTAAGTATGCCATTGGTGTAGGTAATTTTGAATTTAAATGTTTGGGCCAGAAACGCTATGCTATTCAGTGCAAGACACTGGAGCAACATAAGCGTATTAAAAGCCTACTGAAGGAGTCAACGACGGAGTTTTTCTCCTTCACTCCAAAGGCCGAGAGGTTGCGGACGATGCTCCTCAAAGGCGTGGAATCTATCACAGATCCCGAGGAAATGCTCTCAGAGCTCAAAGAGTTCGAGAGTGACGACCTCAAATTCGTGGCGGTTAAGCCATTTTCCACGGTGAGCTCCCGACGGGAGAAGCGAGTGATTCCCTTCTTCGTGGTACAGCTCACACCCAACAGCAAGCTGGAGAGGTTAAGGTCCATTACTTCCTTGGCTTCCCAGCGTGTAACATGGGAAATATTAAAAAGGCAAGGAAACATTTTGCAATGTATCCGCTGCCAAAGATTCGGGCACGCCGCGTCGAACTGCGAAATGCAGCCTCGATGCGTTAAGTGTGCAAAGAATCACAAGAACGAGGAATGCGACCTTGGGAAAGACAAGGTGGCGGACAGAGAGCAGCTCGAGTGTGTCTTGTGTCGGAACCGAGGGCACCCTGCAAACTATCGGGGATGTCCTAAGTTCCAGGACATCAAGAAAGAAAACCTGGCCCGTAAGCAGAAGGTCGAGGAGAAGCGTCCCTCGGGTCGCTTCCAAACACCAGCCGTCACATCCCAGTTGACCTACGCCCAAATGGCGGCAGGTTCGGGAAAGACGGTACAAAAACCCGTGGCTGTTCCTAAAGCCCCATTGCCTGTCTCTAAGGCACCGGGGGCCGAGGTGGATGTCTGTTCGATCTTGCTCGCAATCCAAGGGCAGATTGGGCAGCTCCAAAAACAGATCCAGGAAACGGCGACCCGAGTAGATAGTATCTGCTCGCTTCTGCCGGGCCTAGCGCACCTAAGGTCATGATGGGTACGCTGGCAGAGAGACACTTGAAGATCCTATCGGTGAATGTAAATTCACTGATAAGGATCGAGCGACGAGCCGTACTTTTTAACCTGTTGCAGGACGAAAGCCCCGATGTACTCTTGGTTAGCGAAACAAAGCTAAACCAGAAGCACAAAATCCGGCACAGTTCGTATAAAATAATTAGAAGAGACCGACCCAACGCTACTCAAGGCGGGGGAGTTGCGATCTTCATTAAAAATAATCTTAAACATAAAGTCATATATAGTGGTGAAGTGCGGAGGTTCCAGGTGCTAGAGGCCTGTATTGTGTGCATTCCTCTCCGAAACGGAAAGAGAATGTACATTGTATCAGCCTATGCACCTGAAGCACCTCAACCCAATATTTTTATCGCAGAACTCGAGACACTCTTTCGATCTCTGCGCTTGAACTCGGTAGAAAACTTCTACATCCTGGCCGGCGATTTAAATGCCAAACATAGTGATTGGGGAAATAACATTCCCAACACTAGGGGGAGCCTACTAAGCCATTGGTGGGTTCTTCACAACATTGAATATAGAGTCAAGTTGCTCGCAACGGATAGTCCATCGTATCCTAGGAGCGGCTCCTATCTGGATCTAATGCTGATAGACTCTCGACTGAGACTGGCAGACACGAACGAATGGTCTATTAACTGTCTACGGACCATTGTATACGACAGTGACCATTGCGGACTATGTGCCGTGATCACAGTACCTGACGAGTTCGCGGAAATGGCAGAGTACGTCCACACGCACCCCTACGATTACAGTAGGGTGTGCTGGCCACGCTTCGCCAATTCCCTGACGAGAGCGCTCACTTCGAGCGCCTCCTTCCCACCAACTAATAGGAACCTGTCAAACCACGAGATTGACAGGTATCTCAAAGAAATGGACGATATCATTAAACAGACTATGAACAGTACGATACCACGTCAAAGACAGCACGATACCACAAACATATACCGAAACGCGACAATCGACGCACTGCATAGACAAAAAAGTAGACTCCTAACAAGACTCAAACTCTTGTACAGGCGGTTTACCGACAGACAAAACTCGGAGGTCAGGACACTGAAGTCACTGATTAAAAATCTCCAACAATTGATCAGAGAAAATTACAGAATATCTGTAAGTTTGCATTGGAACAACAGAATTCGTGCTGTAAAATCCAACAGCGCGAGTATGTTTCCGCAAATAAATAAAATATTTCGGAGAAACAATCAGAATGACATTCAGGATCTGAAACTTCCGAGAACATCAGACAATGAACGTTTGCTACGGACAGTTAGCATCGATCCAGATGGCGCCATCCTGGATGACGACTTTTTCGTGATTGAGGATCCTCAGGAGAAGGTGGCGACAGTGGGAGCTGTTTTCCAGGAAGTGTACAAGGTGAATGATAGTATTCGCCCGAACCATGACCTGGAGAACAGAGCCCTGCTTCATCACTTCTACCTTAGAAATGATTTCGATCATTGGCGATCTGAGAATCTTGGTTTTACCAGGTTCAATGAAGATTTCATGGCAAGCAATGCCATCGCCAGTGAGGGGGCTAACACCCTGTTCATTTCGACGGAAGATCTCCAGATGATCTTTCAGTCATTGAAAAGGAAAAAATCCGCGGGTATCGACGGCATATCCAATGTTGTGCTAAGGCAACTTCCACCAATGGCTGTAGAGAGGTACGCCATCCTGTTCAACAATGCACTGAATAATGCATATTATCCGGTGCATTGGAAGACAGCGGTGGTTCAACCAATCCCCAAGAAGGGGAAAGACACCTCTAACCCGGCAAATCTCCGGTCGATCAGTCTCCTTCCGAGTATCAGCAAGGTCTTCGAGAAGGTGATCCATAGAGCCCTGTCTAAATGGGTTGAGGACAATAAAATCATTCCGGATAACCAATTCGGTTTCAGAGCGGGGCATGACACTATTCATGCCGCGTCGAAACTTGTATCGGATATCCAATGGAATAAATGCAAGAACCAATGCACGGGTGCCTGTTTGATTGACTTGGAAAAAGCCTTCGACACTGTATGGTTAGAAGGCCTTTATTACAAGCTCAGTCGGCTGGGCATAAGTAAACCACTACTATATATGATTTTTGACATGTTAACCGGTAGAAAGTTCGTTGTGAAAATTGCCAATGTAACTTCTACCCAAATATTTGAAATCAAAAACGGACTGCAACAGGGTACGGTAAATTCGCCGATCCTTTTCAGCATTTACCTGAGTGATCTACTTGTTTCTCTACACCACTCAATAGCGTACGCAGATGACCTAATCGCGTACAGATCAGGTCCAACGATCGACGTCATTGTTACTCTTCTGCAGCGTGACTTCGAAAAAATTCAGCAGTATTGTGATGACTGGAAGTTGAAAATCAACTTCCAGAAATCAGAATCTATATTGTTCAGAACGCCTTTGTCTAGGGCCTCTCGGGACACTAGAAAAAATTGGCGCAGGTTCTCTATCTTTGGGCCGGACGGGCGTCCACTGGTGAGACAAAGTGTAGTCAGATACCTTGGGATCGTGCTGGACCAGTATCTATATTTTGACAAACATGTAGATGCTGCTCTGGCAAGGGCCCGGGGCGCTTTCGCTCTGACAAGATGGCTGTTTCATAGCAGCCAACTTGATTCCAGGGTGAAAGTAATCTGCTACATGGCCTTAATCAGGCCCATGGTTGCCTATGGATGCCCCGTCTGGTTCAATGTGAGAGCCAGCTTGATGGAAAGGATTCGGGTGTTTGAGAGACAATGTCTTAGGACTTGTCTCGGGCTACATAGGACTCCCGAATCTGAGTACACGAAATTTTACCCGAACGAGGTCCTATACAATAGGGCCAGGATTGTACGGATAGATAATTTTCTGATCAAACTGATTCGAAGCCACGTTGCAAGAGCAATGACTTCGGTCAATAGCCTGATCTTCGGGGCTTACTACCCCAATGATCTATATCATGAGAGAGTGCGCCTTAACGGCTTTGTCCCGCCAGAAGCATTCCTCTATCTAGATAGATGTGGGCTGATCCAGGACAGATTGGCGTTACCGCTAATCTTCCACGTGGGTCGCAATTCCGTGGAGCGGCGATTCCTCTACGAACCCGATGTCGCGCTCCGTGAGCCCGAGCGCCTCAGGTTCTGTAGATCGGTCTCACGCCGGGATCGAGGAGACGTAGTCCGCCAGCATCAACGCTTTTGGTGGCTGGAAAGAGCTCCGTCAACGGACACCTTGATAGGAGCAGCCTCTTCAAGGCAAGGCCTGCCCAACACCAATGGCAGGCTTGCATAGGCTAGGGTAGGGTAAGGTAGGGTAGGGTAGGTTAGGGTAGGCTAGGGCAAAAACGACAAAAAAAAAAAAAAAAAAAAAAAAAAAAAAAAAAAAAAAAAAAAAAAAAAAAAAAAAAAAAAAAAAAAATTAAAAATCACAAAAAAAGAATAAAACTTAAAACAAAAAAAATTAAAAATAAAAATATAAAAAAAAAGATATATATATAAAATATATATAATGTATATATTTATGTATATATATTTTAGTTAAGTTAGAATAAGATAGGTTTAGTTAGGTTTAATTAGTATAAGGTAGGTTTAAGTTTTATATAAAAAATGATCATATGCTAAGTTTTTTAATAAAAAAAAACATTTTTCTTAGCTTAAGTTAGTTATAATAATGTTAACAGTAAATTTGTGTAGACGTCGAAAGACATAAGTATGTTTCAATTGTTCTGTTTGTTTTAGAGTGTCCGCCTAGGGCCAGTAAGATAGTTACATTTGTTAAGATAGTTAAGCTAGTTTTAAGCATTTTTGACTAGGGTAAGATAGATATAAGTTAATATGAAATAAAAATGAATTGAATTGAATTGAATTGACGAATAAGCGCGTGCGCAATGATGTCTGCAGGAAGTCCGCAACATTCTTCTTATCCTTTAGGGGAAATGATTGCAGAAGGCTTTCGGGCGTCAATATAAACCATTACACTTTAGCTAAGCTCTAAGTGCTTGCCAGTGCTATCAGTGAGACGAATACCTGTTCTGAATGAATTTTGCTAGGAGGATGACGCAGCAGAACATTTTCCTTGGTCCAATAATGCCCGCGCCAACACCGGAATGCATCTTGGATAGATCCGTGTACCACCCGAGGCCTTTGATATTTAGCAAGGGCCCGCCGCTCTTCCAAGCTCTCCGGTATGGGATCAGTATCTCAAATCTTTTGTCAAGGGTGTGCGTGTGTGGCAATTCGTCCGAAACTGTGGTAGTCATATCCAGTTCAGCAAGGTGTTGTAGTATGGGCATATGGCCCAATGGTCTACACGGATGGTCTGTTTTTGAGTGGAGGAATCTGATTGCACTTCGTATTTCAACCTTTTTTAATAAAAAGTTGCAGTGGAGTAATTCCGATCAGTGTCTCTGGGGCATGGCGCCTGTAATGCCGAGACATGCTACCCTCTGAAGGTGTTAAAGTTTAACCATTGTAGTTTCCTGCTCAACTTTTGTCCACCATACGGCAGACGCATAAGTGGTGACAGGTCTTAAGTGGATTATTTTAGGTTAAATTTCCCCAACTTTTAAGGTAATTGCGTGGTCAGGCCCACGGTGCCTTAGTCGCATTTGCAAGTTCGTTTTGATGTTGGAATTCCAGCTAAGTTTCAATACCTAGATATTTGACTTCTTTTAAAAATCCTATTTCTTAATACCCTAAATTTCTCGGATTGGTGTAAATGAATTTTGAGCCCGGCACTCCAAATAAGTGGCCTTGTCTTTGAATCTCAAACAATTCATGAAGAAGTCGAACCTGTCTTTACCCATACATGCTTTGAAGCGATTTCCAAAATAAGTGCTGCCGAAAATTTCTCAGGACGTAAGATGGTTCTATTTTAAAGCTGCAGTAAATGCTAGTACACCTAATAGGGTTTTAAGTTCAGTTCCATTTACAGATGATTGTGTCGAACGTATTTCTTCATACTTTTGGGGCTGAACTTCAGTTTCTACGTTCGTATTCGTGACAATTTTATCAATTTAAGCACGAGTGATAAAATGTTCAAAACAATATACAGGATCCAATAATTTTCGGCAATGGTGGGAAAGTCCTGGCTGACCTTTTGCAGGCTTAGCCCGCATGGTTTACCAAATTTATCATTGAAGTACTTAATCTATTTGTGTGTTTGAGTACTTTCCTGAACGTATGATACATTTGGGGCATTTCACGTCAAGCGGACAAGGAAAAAAAATGAGGTTCTGAAATTTGATCATATTAGGTCCAGTTGTACTTCTAGTAGATATGAATACGAACACATAATATTTTTTTTATATGATGTGTATTTGTCAAGTTATGGGCTTCTAAAGAATCGTCTATATCAAAATTCGTATATTTTGGAAGAATTTTTTCGTATTGAAAAAAATTACAATAAATTTTCAAATTACCCGATTTGCATCAGAAGTTTTCTGCTCTTTTTAAAAAAGAAATCAATTTCGAAAAAAAAAAAAATTTTAATGTTCAAAACCGGAAGTAAACATTTCGAAACAACATTTTGGAAACTTCCACGAATTTTATTTTTATTTTTCTTATTTCAAAATATAGCTTAGAGTATATATATAATACACCAGAAGTTTTGAAATAGGATCTGCATTAGTTAAGGAGGTAGGTAAATTAATGTATGTACATGTAGCAGTAAGTATGATGTTAGGCGTTTGTGTATGTCGGCCGGTTGGTGCGAATAGAGTTAGTATTATTGTGGTTTGTATAGTATTAAGTATGTATAATAGTATTAGTAGAAATTAGCATATAGTATTAGTATAATTAGTATTTTAGTGTTAATATTATAAAGAAATATGTTTGTTTGTTAGTTTCTAAGTTAGGGTACCCCTACCCTACTACTAAAAACGCCTACTACTACTACTAAAAACTGCTGTGAAATTAAATGATAATGTAATGAAATAACGTAATAATAAATTCAGAACGATTTTACTTTATAATTTTTACAATTATACCTTGAGCATCTACGCAACTGGTTCTTTTTACAAGAATACCTTCCGTTGTCAGAATGAAGGCATGCAATTTTTTAGTTCCTGAAATGGTTATTGCAGAATCAAACCGGGGTTGTAAAAAAATTCTTTCAAGATTAATATCATCTTTGGAGCAGTAATAAATCGCTGTTTGTTTTAAAGATGATTTTGCCCATTTATATAACTCCATTGGTGAAACGATTGATCTACTTGCAAGTAATTGTAGACTTGCACGCGTCGCTAAACGTTTGAGGTTTCCCCCAAGACCATCACATGGCCCCTTTCAATGAGACGTTACGTGAAAATTTAACTCTGCTTTCGTATTAAAATCATGTTTATAATAAAATAAATTCACAAAATTGAATCTATTTTTAAAATGTTGAGAGGCACCATCGGTTATATATATAATTTTAGACACAACTATTGCTTTTTCAAAAAGGTGTTTGTGTAGTATTTTTTGGTAAGTGTAAAAAGTGGCTTATCATGTTTTAAGTCATCTGAAATCATAACAATGCTGCCATGTTTTATTTCAATTCCGTCTCTATAATAAAACACCGAAGTCAGAAGTGTTGCTTGGTCGTTATTCCAATGAAAAGATTGGGCAGCATCTTGGACAACGAAACTATAATTTTCTGCAAAATCACATTGTACGAGTATTTCTCCTTCATTGATAGTCTCCTTAACATTTTTAAAATAAAGCGCTTGTGTCTCTGCAATATAAGCATGAGGTTTCGGAGTATCCAAGGTATCATACAAGCTATCTACAAAATCATCAGAAGATAGTACTAGAGTAGATAATGTGAATCGGTCTGTGCCAAGCCACTTTCCAAACTGCACTTCTGTCACTTGATTGTTATCGAATATGATTTTCAAATTATCACGAATTGCACTTAAACCAGGACAAGACTTACAACATTCAATTGGCGGTGTTTTTGCAGTCATTAAATGACACGTCTCTGTTGGATTGGGACACATCAACTTGCGAAGGCAATCCTTATAAGATGAAAGTTCCATAGCAGTTCCAGCTGTAAGATTAGCTATGTCTCCACTATTCAACATTAGCTTTACATTTTGGTGGTAAGTACAAACACATACCATATGTGTTCCAGGGTCGCCAGCGAGGATACATTGTTTGGGTCTTAGAGTAAAAAACTTTGTTAAACCTACTTGTACGTCTGAATATTCTTCCTTGAACTTCTGAAGAAGAAGAAAAGGAAACTTTAAGCGAAGGAACTTTAAGTGAAGTAAAAAAAAAAATAAATAAATAAATAAATAAAAATAAAAAATAAATATATTGTAAATGACTCAAGCAGAACCAGCAGAGGTAGCAGCAGCAGCGGGGACACCGCTTTCCAACTTTAATATGGCACAAGTAGCAAACCAGATTGGAAACATCGAGAAGTTTGATGGCAACCCCCCACATTATACACCTTCATCCACCGCATCGATTACATCCTTGCTCTGTATGTAGCCAACGACGTAAAGCAGCAGCACATTCTGTAGGGACATATGGAGCGAAATGTGAGTGGCGAAGTTATGCCAACCACGTCTTACTGGGGAACTTTCGCAATTTACCATTTAAGGGTAATGTACGAGATTTTTTGGAGGAAGCCGAAAGACGCAGATTGAAACTGAAAAGTAAGTTAGAATTAGAACAAGATATAACAGAGAAAGTACTATTTTCCCGATTGATAAATACAAGCATAGAGAGTTTAATTCATAAATTACCTACAAACATTTATTTGCGCATTGCAAACCATAATATATCCGATTTACGATCACTCATTAATCTGTTACATGAAAAGGGCATTTATGAACAGACTAATTTTATACAAAGACCCGTTCGAAGACAATATCCTTCTGATAAATTATACAACATTTATAACCATATTTCAAACCAACTCAATTATAAGACCCAAAAAAACCCTACACCTTTCCAACCATATTATAACTCACCGATGACATATTCAAATTCACAACCTTATCAGAATCAACCAAATCATTCACGGCAATATCGTCACTCAATCTTTAATTACACTAATTCGAGTTATCAATCCAATTCAAATCACATTCCTCGACCAAATCAACTTAACCCATATATATCTGGGCCTAACCCAAATTTTCAACGACAAAAATTGTATGACTCTATACATGACTCAGGTTCCCCTTTTCTCAACCAACCAACCAAACGTGCAAAAGTCATCTGATAATAGACAGAGCAGAATGAATATAGAAGAACTTAGACACCACAAAGAAGTTAAATATCAACAATATCACCCATACAACTATTTCGACAACCAAAATTGTTACTATCCCGAATACTCACCAGAACAATATGACCAACAATATTTGGACTATTCATATCCACAACCATCATCAAGAGAAATTGATGAGGAAGAGAAGAAAGAAAGAAATATCAAGGAATTTCCCAGTCACAGGCGTTGGAGACCAACAATATATAATTATTTCCCATAAGGGAAAAGACTTAAAATGTTTAATCGACACAGGCTCTACAGTCAAAATGATGTCTCAAACATGTTTCGTTTACCAGTTCTCGACACCGTATGGCTCAAGCACAATTACTAAAAGTATAACTGTACCACCTAACAACTTATTTCCAGCTCAAAATAATTTTTTATTGTATCAATTCTCAGCAGACTATGACCTGTTGACGGGTAGGAAAATGCTGTCACTAGCGCATGATGTGACGGATTAGAGAAACCAAACAGTAACACATTGAAACGGTAGATATAAACTCATGCCATACGATTGCTATGTCAGGCAAAATACAACTTCCCAAAATAAATTTGCAGCAATCAAATTTATACACAAAATATATAAAAAAACAATTACAATTACCCCGCTCCTGAACTAATGACTAATTATAAAAACAGGCAAAAATCAGTTTCGAACCCATACAGACTCAGACTTTTGAATTACGAAGAAAAAAATAAATTGAAAATGCTACTACAGAGATTTCAACATATGTATACAGTATAGAAAAGGCGACAAGCTAACATTCACTAATCCAGAGAGGCATATTATAAATACCACACAGAACTCAGCAATTTACTCTAAGCTGTATGACTATCCACAAGCTTATGAACATGAGGTTGAAGACCAAATACGTGATATGCTGGATCATTGTATTATACACACAAGTAATTCACCAAGTACCCAAGAAAAAGTACGCTTCAGATAAACAACAATTTAGAATCGTAAAAACTTAATAAGATTACAGTTAGCGACCGACACCCAATCCCAAACATGGATGAAATCCTGGGAAAACTAGGTAGACTTTACCATACTGGACCTTGCGAAAGGTTTTCCCCAGATTGAAATGGATCCCGAGTCCGTTGCTAAAACAGCTTTCTCTATAAACCATGGCCATTACGAATATTTACGTATGCCAATTGGTCTTAAGAACACACCCGCAACTTTTCAACGATGTATGAACAATGTATTTTGTTCACTTTTGAATTTTCCTCAAATCCATCCACTAAATCTAATTTGGAATTGTATCGCAATTCCCTTCTAATCGCCATTTCATCCATCAGCAGAATCATATTATTCTTTTCGTACTGGTTCAAATCTAAGCACTTCTTTTTTATTAACTCTAAACCGTTATTTTTAAAACCTGGTTGTAGGGAATTTACAGGGGCCCATCGATAAACAGTAGAGATATGTGGCAAATTTAGATGCAATTTATTCTTCAAAAATTGGTACGTTGACTGTGAGACATAATAAATGTTTTGAATCAAATCTTTTACATCTTGCTTATATTCTTTAGGTCGTGGACTAAGAAGAAGTTTGCAAAATGTTTTTGACTCCTTGCTTATTTGAAAAGAGTCGATGGTTTGAAATACGCTTGATTTTGTTGCTATTTGTTTGCGGCTTTGGAGATTTTTATATTTTGCTACCATGTCGTAATATTTTTTTCTGTAAAAATTAGCTGATTTCAGATATTTTTCACAGTCATTACAACGGAGTCACTTGTTCGGCTCTTTTTAGCTGGACAATCAAGCTCCAACGACTTGTAATCTTCCTCAATTACTTCTAAGTTAAATACCGGAACAGCTCCGAATTTCAACTTTTTTTTACCAATGTCAGAACTTGAGAAGTGATTGGCGCAAATCAACAATTTTTTGTGTAATCTTTTGTTGGAATATTACATTTTTCTCGCCAAATTTGACCCATAGCTGAGTCATAGGGAGGAAACTTAAACATTCTTATCTTTTCACCATATCGCCTAGATTTACCGCATGTTTTTGTGCAGCATCGAATGCCGGACTTTTGGAAAATTTTACCAACAGCCGGTACAGAATCCATTTTTCCTATTCAAAATCGTATGACAACCCCTCAACAATCAATAATCAATATATAATAATAAGTCCAAAGAATAATCCAAATCGTATGCAAAGTTGTCAACAATTATAAAAGCAACAATTCAAAATCAAAAATAGAGTTAAATATCAAAATACAAAGTAAAAATGGAGTCGATATATAAGCGCAGGAAAACACAACCATTCGTATGAAAGTATAGGGTCCGCCAAATAACTTCTTTTTTTTTTTGAAAATGCAATAAAAAAAACTACTGAATATTTTCTCAAATTTCTGTTTTTATTTGAAAGTACAATCCTTCCGGTTAATAACGGAAAATAATTTTATTCAAATGGCTGCCTCGGCTGGCCATGCAGTAGCCTACACGATCGGTCCAATTTTTAAGCACATTATCGATTGTGTGCAGCTGTATTTCACCAATGGCTTCACGAATAATGTCCTTTAAAGCGTCAATTGTCTCTGGCTTGTCGGCGTAACACTTATCTTTGACGGCACCCCACAAATAATAGTCCAACGGTGTCAAATCGCAGCTCCGAGGTGGCCAAACGACATCAGCTCTGCGGCTGATAATGCGATCTTCAAAAAGAGGGCGCAAAACATCGAGTGTAGCTTCGGCTGTGTGGCACGTAGCGCCTTCCTGTTGAAACCAAATGTTGCCTCTCTCTCCTCCTCCTCTTCAATTTTTGTGAACAAAAATTCGTTCAACATGGCCCGATAACGATCGCCATTGACTGTAACGGCCACTCCTTGCTCATTTTCGAAGAAAAATGGCCCAATTATGCCTCTGGACCAAAATCCGCACCAAACAGTGACTCGTTTTGGGTGCACCGGCTTTTCAATGTATGCGTGCGGGTTTTCTGTGCCCCAAATGCGACAATTTTGCTTGTTTACATACCCGCCAAGATCAAAATGAGCTTCATCTGAAAAGATGATTTTTTTGGCAAAATCGGCATCTTCTGTAAGTCGATCGCAGGCCCACTTAGCGAAGCGTTGTTCAAGCGTATACACAACCATATTCGTTCAGCGGAAGGATAAAACTAATTATCTGTCAAATCAGACATGAGCTAAGTGTTACCATTCACGAAATAAGCACTACTTGAAAAAAAAAAAGTTAGATGGCGGACCCTTTACAATTCCCAAGTGATTTCGAATCCAATCCACACAATCGAAAACAAGAGAAGCAATACAACACCATGCAAGCTTACGATAGAAGAAGCTATCAATGCATACACACGCACACACACTTGCATACACATCGTAAGCTGCTTTGCTCTCGTAAAAACAAAACCACCGAAAACGCATATGCTACTCTCTTTCGCTCGCACCAGCTTCTCAATTTTTTGTATACTCTCTTGCATGTTCTCATGCTTGTACTCTCTGTTCAATAGGGTGCCAATATTGGAACCCTAGAACAAAATTTGCTTTGTATGAGATGCAACTTCTGTATACTATTTATTCTGTGGTTATAGTGAGTCAACCTTAAAAGATATATGTATGCTGCCACGGACTTTTTTTTAGAACTTTTAAAGAGGAACAATTTCGTCGTACATAATTTTTGCGTAACTTTAACCGTTTACGCAGCGTACGCAACGGAAACTCTCAAGACGAATCATTTTTGGTGTTTTTTGCAACATTTTTCATTGATGCTCGGTTCTTATTCTTCGTAGAGTAATGTTACATCGCCTTTACCCTGCCTCGATATATGGACTATCCAACAGAAAAATAATTTTTATATATATGTACATAGATGTATAGATCATCACTGTGCTATCAACCTCAAATTCGTATACGAATGGGTATAATTTTCTTTCGCTCCGATCCGAAACCAATAATGAAAAAAGTCATTTCAACCCCTTCTTCTGTTCAAAACCGATTTGTGTATGTGTGAATTCATAAATCATAAGGCAGGCATACGATTTCAATGGATTGTTCGGTCAAACAGCGTACTCAAGAATTTACAACAATGTGCCTAATATTCTTAGAAGCAGCTAATAAGCAAATCCATATGTACATACATACATATGTATGTATGTCCGTGTCATTTAGAGTGTGAGATCTCGGTCGTTGGTGTCTGGTTCCGATCTAACGGAGAAAACTACGCACAATGTTCGTTGAGTGAACTTGCTTTCATTGTGCGCGCACCACCCCAAAGCAGAAGAACGATCTAGAACAATCGTTTTCGATTTTATGAAAAAAAATTAATCTAATCGTGTTTTAGTCTGTAGCTCAGCTTCTAGAAGAGGCAGAAAGCTGATGGATGGCTTAAAATGTTAAGGCTTAAAATGATGGCGTAAAATGTTACGGCTCTTGTTTTTGATCTATTGATCAAGAACTATTTGAGTTATAGCAGGTAAAAGTCAAACAAATTTAGCAAAATATAAAACTTTTGGTTAAAACGCTTCCTGTTAACCTGGCCAAAAATTATATAGCCTATGTCCTTCCCATAGTCTTAAACAACATTTGAAAAAAAAAAAATCATTAAAATCTGTCCAGCGGTTTTCACGCCATAAGGGACGAAAGAAAAAAACCCGTGAGAGTGGCGCCATCTCTCGAAAATTGGTCGTACCAACTCAGAAACCTTTGCGGGCTCATGCACAACAACTTCGCTAAAGATCATCATATGATCAAATGCATAGTTTACGATTCTATAAAGGACATACAGACAAACATTCATTTTTATTTATATAGAAGATAGTATGGATGGATGGATAAAATGGATACATATTTACACACACAACTCACACACACCCCACAAATTCGTATACGCATGGGTATAGTTTTCTTTCGCTCCGACCTAAAACCAACAATGAGAAACGTCATTTCAACCCTTCCCTCCGCTCAAAACCGATTTGTGTATGTGTGAATTCAAAGCTAGGCATATGATTTCAATGCATTGTTCGGTCAAGCAGCGTGCTCAAAAATTTACAACAATGTGCGTATGTGCGTAATATTCTAAGAAGCAGCTTGTAAACAAATATGTACATACATAAATATATCGGCGTTATTTTGAGTGTGAGATCTCGGTCGTTGGTGTCTGGTTCCGATCTACCGGAGAAAACTACACACAATGTTCGTTGAGTGAACTTGCTTTCATTGTGCGCGCACCACCCCAAAGCAGAAGAACGATCTAGAACAATCGTTTTCGATTTTATGAAAAAAAATTAATCTAATCGTGTTTTAGTCTGTAGCTCAGCTTCTAGAAGAGGCAGAAAGCTGACGGATGGCTTAAAATTGGAAGGAAAAGGTTGGCTCTGCTACGGCTCTTATTTTTGATCTATTGATCAAGAACTATTAGAATTATAGCAGGTTAAAGTCAAAAAATTAATCAAAATATAAAACTTTTGGTTAAAACGCTCCCAAAAATTAACTTAGCCACCGCCCATTTTAGGAAAGTGGGGGGTTAGAAAGAGACAAAAAGTAGCCTATGTCACTCTCCATCCCTTCAACTATCTTCACTTAAAAAAGCACGCCAATTCGTTGCTCAGTTTTGCTGTGAAAGACCGACAAACAGACACACACACTTTCCCATTTATAATATTATATTATTAGTATGGATTTTTCTTAAAACAGTTTTTTGCAGAATTGAAATAATCATAATTTTATACATATTTTTACCTCCCCAACAAGTAATACAATATTGGAGCTTGGAATGGAAGACACCGTAATAAATTACAATACTTATAGTAATTTTGTACAACAAACATTTTTTAGATAGCAGAAGTTGCGAAGAGTGCAGCGAAAACACTGCTTTAACGGCCCAGTATGGTTTATAAAACTCATCCTAGAATCTATAAAAGTATTCAAGTATTTAATTTCGTCTTATTCCTCAACTGAAAAACACTTATTGCTGCAACTTGAATTAGTAGAGAAAGAAGAGAACGGTAGGGTGGAAATACAACTACAACCTGTAAGTTTGTATCTTGGACACTCAAAAAATTGCGTGAAAAAATACTTAAACGTTGTTCCAGATTTTAGTAGAGAAATTAAAATACGTAGTTTTTTTTTGAGCTAATATTGAATTTGTGCTCAACGAACTAGATCATCAATATATTTAGATCCCAATTGATGGCAGACACAAGATTTAGAACACTGTCCGATTCATTAGAGCGGCCCACGTCATCAGCGAAGGCAGTGATTTTAGGTTTAAACCTAAGTTTAAATAGAGAGTCAATGTAGATCAAGAACAAAGTCGGTACCAGCACAGAACCTCGTGGCATTCCTAAATTAAAAAAACAGCATTTCGCTTCTGGTTCTTCAATCATTATTCTTTAAGATCGATCAGAGAGGTACGACCTAAACCAGTCGAGCATAAATCCACGGAACCCTTCTTTTTTTAATTTTCTCAATAGGATGGCGTAGTTGAGCATGTCAAATGTTTTCGAAATATCTACGAATAGGTCTGCAATTAACTTTTTCGCATCAATGTTGGGCGCACAAATTTGGAAGGGCGTCTTCAGCAGACTGACTGCACTGCACTGAGCTGAAAAAATTAGTTATATTAAAAAGGAAATTACCTCCTCCTTAACAATTTTTCAAAAACTTTATTAAAAACATGAAAGATGGACATGTATTTGCCCATATCTTCTTTAGAACCTTTTTTGAACACAGAAACAACGTCAGCGCATTCAAGTTTATCAGAAAAAAAACAGGAAAGATTAGAAACAACAGCTAGAGCATCATAAATTCAACATGCGTTTGAATTCTTAAGGGATCGAATTGCCCTTAAGACTTATAAAGAGGTTATAGGCTCAAACGCTAAACAAAACCCCTGAGCCTACAAGAATTTGCAGAAAACGAACACGGTTACCAACAGGTCGGTTATTTTGACCAGTTGAACTGCTCGCTATAGAGGCAAAGTACAATACTTGTTGAAGACGTTCGCTATGGCAAGTTTATCTGAAACAACACAATCATTTACAGAAATCGCAGTGGGTATTTGTTAGAAGAACCCTGGTTCAAAATGCTATTAACTACTTGCCATTCACTTTTTATATTCCCATTTGCAGACAAGAACTGTTCACCATAATAATTATCGCGGGAAATGGGTATATCCTTTTTAAACTGAGAGCATAACTTCTTGTACTTTCTTTTCAAATGTAGTTTATTAGGATGCTTAAAACACTTAACTCTGAGCTTATTTTTATTTTTTGTTACCGAAATGACTCCTTATCCAAGGCTTGAGTCTTTTATTAGATGTCTTTAAAGATTCAGTAGAGGGACAGTTAGTTATGTGTTTGCTGAGACACTCCATAGAAAGAAGCATCATTTTCTAAATATACCGCCTCCCAGGCTTCATGCAGGTTTTCGCTTTTCAACAAAACGAGATAAATTTTTTGCACCATTTTGGTCGATTTAACATATTGGGTGGTGTGAATAAAAATTGAGTGTGAGCGTTCCCTTAGAATTTTGTAGAGAACACTCAATCTGGTGTGAATAAAAGTAGTTTTCGTTAAGTTTAACGAAAACCCTCCACTCACATATTTTGACAGTTGAGTGTTTCCTCAAATTTGGTGTGAATAAAGACGAAATGTATTGAGAGATCACTTGAAGAAGCTGAGTGTGCATAGGTGGTGACTTAAACGGAAAAAAAGTGAAAAAAAATGGAAAATATTGTTTCGGATGAGGAATACTTGGAGGGTTTAATGGAAATACCATCAAAAAAAAAGAAATCTGGAATGGAAGACGACAATTTTGTGAAATTGTTGCAATTTTACCCATGCTTGCTGGATAAAAGCCAAACTCCAGAAATGAAAAATAAAAAGCAAGCTGCGTTGGAAGCTATGAATAAAGCAATTAAAAAAGTGCATGGCATTAATGTAAGCACAATGCAAATCAGAAAAAAAATAGAAAATTTGAAGGCCCGCGTCAAATCAAAAGGGGATAAGAAAAAAACGGGCAATCTTCCCATGATTTTAAAAGATCATGAGAAACAATTACTGAATTTAATGGATTATAAAAATAATCCAGTCTTAAATAAAATACCAGGTACATATATATATTTTTAAATTGACAATTATTGTGGCTACATACAATTATAAAAACTTTAAAACACTTAAATGCATTACAGGTGGAGAGCAATGCGGCGTGCCGGATACCAATAAAGATCCTGATGAAGTTGCGCATCTCACATTTCAGAAGGAAGAATTGCCAGGATCATCAAGTGGCGCACCACAATTCCGACAAGTTTCAAAGACTAGAAGAAGGAATGAAGATTTTCAAAATTCAGTACTTGATCTTCAGAGGACAGTTCTTCTACAACAAAAAGAACTAAATAAAGAAAAAAAAGATCTAAATGTTCTACAAAGGGAAATATTTACGTTGCAAAAGGAGAAGCTACTCTTAGAAATACAATTGTTAAAGAAAAATATAAATTAAATAAAATATCATTCTATACATATATATTTGCTGCTTAAAATGTATTTCAAGGGGGATATATATTAGTACACTACTTTAAAACTATTATAACATAAAGAAACCTTGAATTATTGATGTTATTTCGCTTCTTCTGGATACTCCTCGTTTGTAGACAGTGTTATTCTCTTCAGAATATTCAGGTACAGGAGCTTCCTGCGACGGTAACGTATCACTTTCTGGAAAGTCTTCATCTTTAAGATACTTTGCTATATTATGCAATACAAAACAAGCTATTATAATTTTCGGCACTCTTTTTGTAGCTAGCCTAACTCGGGAAGCCAGTAAAGGGAATCTTCGTTTTATTTGTCCAAACATACGTTCAATAATTACCCTTTCCCGAGTTTGTAATTTGTTATATTTTTTTTGGGCTTCAGTGACCGGATTCCTGTAAGACGTCATAACCCATGGTGTTAAACCATAGCCTTCATCTGCAAGAATAATAGCTGAGGCCGAATTATTAATAATAACATTAAAAACAGATGAATTTCGCCAAATTCTTGAATCATGCACAGATCCTGGCCATTGGACATCAACACTTGTGAAAAATTCCTTAGCATTGCAAGTAGCTTGGACATTCAATGAAAAAAAAAAACCTTTGCGATTCAGGTACTCATCGCCATGTACATGAGGTTTTAAAATCTCTATATGAGTGCAATCGAGAGCACCAATTGCACTGGGAAAACAATACTTTGTTTGCAATTCTTCTTTAGCTTTTCGCAATTCCTCGATCGACGAGGGAAATTTTATCCATAAACTTGCTTTCGCACATATAGCACAACAAACTTGCCAAATAATTTTCGATACAGTGGATCTATGAATTCCAATGTCTTCGCCAACTCCAACTTGGAATCCTGGGTCACCAATGTATCGAAGAAATATTTTCATCTTTTCAATTTTCGGTATAGCACCACCACGGGTTTCTTCAGGAATATCGGAAAGGAACTGATTGCTTAACCATTCCATGTTATTAAATTCGAATCTATACAGGTTCTTGAAATTATCTCCCGTATTCCCGAAACGTCGTGAATTATAAATTTTCGTTTTTCTCGGTTGTATATTTAAGAACATTACTGAAAAATAATATAGTAACAATATACAAATATAATAATAATATTTAGTCTGCACTCACTTTTGTTGATTAATTTGCAAGATTGACAAGTAAATTTGACAGCTCTCCTTTCTAGTTTTCAAACTTCAAGTCGAGGGAACGAGCCTACTTTTATGAAATTCTTTATTCACACCAAATTGAGTGTTCCCTTTTAGCGAAAACACTTCACTCCTAGGAGACCTCTAGGAGTGTTCCCTCTGTTTTTATTCACACCACCCATTGATTAATTTTTTTGCTTTAATTCAAGTTTAGCAACAGGATTGTCATTGAGTGATCTGAGATATTCAAATTAAATCTACACTTCTCGCATGGGCTTACTATGAATTTAAAATCTGCAAATGGTAATCGTTTATCTCGAATTCGTAAATCCAAATTTCTGACGCAAATGCAACAACAAGAGAGCTTAAACTTCTAATATTGTGATGGACAAACAAGAGTTTGCTATGACAATAACTACTATCAATAAATATAATATCACAGTTTAAACTATTGTGATCAAGAACAGAAAGGTCATCGATTAAATCATTATCAAAATTCATTCAAACCAAGTAGTAATAATAAGCACTTAATAAGTGCAAGAACATTGAACGATCTAATTGAGATTACCCTTCCACCCCCTACCTTTCTCACTAAAATCTGATTGTTATAAAATCATACATATTTATAATTTTTCCGCTTTCTTACTTGTACATCTTTGGTCTGTATAATTGGCTTACCTTGATAAGACCATCATTAATATACGAGTATATGCTGGTTTCTTTGCTGTTGCTGCTGTTGTGATCGTTGTTGTTGTGATCGTTGTTGTTGTGATCGTTGTTGTTGTGATCGTTGTTGTTGTGATCGTTGTTGTTGTGATCGTTGTTGTTGTGATCGTTGTTGTTGTGATCGTTGTTGTTGTGATCGTTGTTGTTGTGATCGTTGTTGTTGTGATCGTTGTTGTTGTGATCGTTGTTGTTGTGATCGTTGTTGTTGTGATCGTTGTTGTTGTGATCGTTGTTGTTGTGATCGTTGTTGTTGTGATCGTTGTTGTTGTGATCGTTGTTGTTGTGATCGTTGTTGTTGTGATCGTTGTTGTTGTGATCGTTGTTGTTGTGATCGTTGTTGTTGTGATCGTTGTTGTTGTGATCGTTGTTGTTGTGATCGTTGTTGTTGTGATCGTTGTTGTTGTGATCGTTGTTGTTGTGATCGTTGTTGTTGTGATCGTTGTTGTTGTGATCGTTGTTGTTGTGATCGTTGTTGTTGTGATCGTTGTTGTTGTGATCGTTGTTGTTGTGATCGTTGTTGTTGTGATCGTTGTTGTTGTGATCGTTGTTGTTGTGATCGTTGTTGTTGTGATCGTTGTTGTTGTGATCGTTGTTGTAGTGATCGTTGTTGTTGTGATCGTTGTTGTTGTTGCCGCCGTTGCTGATACCAGTCACGTTAGAGTGGAGATTCTTTTCTTCTTTTTCTTCTCGCACATAATTTGTTCCTTCTTTGCTTCGTACTTTCTTTACATAGCAACTTACAATTTTGGTGTCCGAGACTTCAACCGACAAAGTATTTTGGAATATTTGTTTTGCTATGACGATTGCGTTATTACGTGAGGCGCACCAACAATTTCGATGTAATTGGCTAGAAGGTGTTGCTGTTGCCAATTGAGCCGATTCCCAAGGGGTAAAACCTTCGCTTTCACTTCAGTATTTTCAGTTCGCAGTTTGCTGAGAGCTTTGAAAGCTTTAGATAGATCATCTAAAGATCATCCGATTCACTGTGATCCTGTACGCCTCATTTGTTGCAGCGAAAAAGTTTTATAGTCGGAATGAAATCTGCATCTTCTACAGTTAGGTGAACGCAAGCAAATTGAAAGAAACTTAAAAATCGTTGCAAGAAATCTTTGTGAAACAATCTCTTTAAATTTTTCCCGAACAATGTGGACACTTCATTTTGAGATAAACAAAAAAATTTTTAAGAAAAATTACAATGAGATGTGCAGCCCACGACACTCAATGATTGACCGATATTCAAGGATTGCTTGTATACGTATATACGAGTACATACTTTTAACAATTTTGCCGATTTGTTTTTACAAATATTATAATTACAATAAAGCGCATACATAGCTTATGAATAATTTATTCTATAAATGAAAACTGGAACAAATGTGAATTTCCGTTACACATAGTATTCCGGTCATCAATTAATTTAATTTTTGATTGATTTATTTTTTTATTTTTTTTTTTAAATGAGCTTTATAAATAAAAGCTTTTATTGCCACAGAAATGGAAGAATGGATGGTCTTATTGATTAAACAGAATTACACAATTTAATCATTGTAAAAGTATTCAACATAAATACATTACTACAATTATATTCTTGTTGAGATCATCATTGTACCTAAAATAGTGAATTGCATGAAAATCTGGCCAAAAAATAATTATAGAAATTGAAGAATACTTTTCTTTGTTTGACTTTGCTTTTATCGACAAGGAGTCGGATATACTTGTAACCTAATTTACGAAATAGTAATAAATATTTCGAATGTTTTAGTATGACTCCCTTGCAAAACCCTAATAGTTTTGCATCTAATATTCACATTAAAGCCAGTGCCTTAAAATGTGAGTTTTTAATCGTAAGGAAAATTGTGAATGTTTTGAAACTCATTAAATGTATTTTGAAATATAAAAATATTGAAAACGAAGTGAGTTAGATTACTTTTGTGACTACTATATATAAATATATGCTATAATAATATTATATAATCGATTCGCAGATAAAAATTCTCAATATATTGTCTACTTTATTCGGCATGTACCAAAATATTGGTATAACATTTATTACGATATCAAAAAAGGAAAAAATTTATAATAATATACATGGAAAACATCTCTCAAATGTCACAAGCAAGAGATTTCAAGATATAGTAAACGCTTTTGGCGAAATGGTAAGTTCCATCCCCATATGTGAAATAAAAAAAAAAGATTATTTATTATAATATTACACAAAGCCTAAGTCATTGCTTGCATTCACAGGAACATTATGTCGGGCTCCCACCAAAATGTTCTTTGCTAAGGAAATGCCTGTGGGTGCGACCAATTTAATTACGATCCTCTCGTTGGTCATTTTGTTCACGAGACCGTCGGAATATTTTCCTTCATTTTTGGTTTGTAGGATAATTGTTAATATAATTTATTCTGTTGTGTTTGCAGGCACACATGATTATAGGCACAATATGTCAAGTTGTTGTACCCATCTGTGGTAAATGGGTTGACGAAAATGTCACAAGCAATCGCTTCCTCCTGATTATCGCGTTTCAACTATTGTTGACTGAATATTTATGGATAAAACGTTAGGTTCAAGATATAAGATTTCTTTTAGCCTTTCCACATATTTTTGGTACGGTATTGAAGTTGAAAGTTTGTCGGTTTAATTGGTTCATAACGTCTGTTGTAGTTTGTCCCTGACGACCCTGCGTACCGCAAACTTTTTCAGGTTTTTTTTCGTATCTCATCTTATTACCATGTTCATTTTAGTTTTTCGTGTTAAAGTATCACTATGCCTCGGTCTGAATGGGGGCAATGCTTTCCATTAACTCACTGATTGGTTGACCTCAAATGAAGGTAAACAACGATTGTATGAAATTATTTATTGTGGACTGTATTTAATATCGACCGCATTGGTCGAACGTATCACGTATCCTCTACGTCGTTTCCTTTGGTTCCGCTGTCGTCGTCGCGCTGACGGTGGTTCTTCCGTCGGTTGTTGTCGCTCCTTCTCTTTGCGCTCGTTCTTTGCACCTGGTGAAGCGGTACTTCCTTCTGGGTTACTCGTTGCTCTGATCCGATGTATGTATGCACGTTGCCAAGGGTTGGTATTGGCTGCGCTCTCGTTGCGTGTGGTGTGATCCGGCACGTATTCACATCGTTCGATTGCGCCGTTGAACGACGGTCGTTCTCTACGTCTGCTGAGGCGGTACTCGATTGCTCTGATGTGCTTGCTGCTGCTCTGATGATGATGTTGTTGTTTATTTACGCCGCTCATCCATTTTTATCCGTATGACGATGGCTTGGTCAAGACCAACGTTTCTCAACCTTTGAGCATGTGCGGACTCCTAGCAAGGAATTTATCAGTCGGCGGACCCTTCCCAACAATAAAACTTATAACATTCGGTATAAATTTTAAATAAATAACGTAAATCCCAGATACAAGTAATGATACATTTAAAAAAAAAAACACATAGCTTTTATAGAAATATCTTTTATTAAAATCTTATCGCGAGTACATAAGCAATTAGTAAAATAATTAATGTGATGGCTGGTGTTGTTTTTTTAGCTACCAAGTTATTTATATTTGGAACAAATGAACATAACTGAATTCTTAAATCAGGTTCAACGTCTAATTTATTTCTATATATATTTTTCGTATAAACAAGAGTATCAATAACCTGGTTTTCTTCTATAGCTGATAAGCTGCTTATTTCACTAAAGTCTGTTGAAAATGGATTTTTAATCGATAATTTGCTGTTATCAGGAATTGGAAAGTATTCTCGAAAACTCGTTTTTAGTTCACTGAAATGTTTGACAAAACTTTGAAAAATTGAGTCTGGTAAAATATTGTTGGTAGTTGCTAAGAATTCAGTTAGTGTTGAAAATGGTGAACAATCCTTCTTTTCAAATCGTATTTGCCACATATCAATTTTTTTAAACGTTGATTCGATTTGTTCTTCAAATTGGAATACAGCAACTGTCTTTTGTGAGTTTTGTTAATCCTAATGTAAATAGCCGAAAACATCACATATGTAAATATGCAACTTGTGCGCACCACGTAAAATCATTAAAACGGTCGCGCAATTCAAATGACAAATTACTTTCTTTAAGAAATAACATTCTTATTTCTTCGCTTAGCTCGAAAAAGCGTTTAAGAATTTTTCCTCGGGATAGCCAACGAACTTCAGTATGGAGTAATAGCTGACTGTGGATACTGCCCATGTCATTACATATTTTATTAAAGATTCGGTGATTTAGCGGCCTTGATTTTTTAAAATTGATTATCTTCACAACTTCATCGACAACTATTTTTAATTCTGCTGGTATTCGTTTTGCCACCAATACCTCTCGATGTATGCAACAGTGTTGCCACGTAGCTTCGGGTGCAACATTTTTAACAAGTGCACAGAGGACCACTTTTACATCCGGACATTGCTCTTGCACCATCAGTGCAAATGCCTACACATTTTTCCAATCTATATCACATGATGTAATAAACTCATTTAAGAGATTAAATATGGCTTCTCCGGTAGTATTATCAGAACAAGAAGTCGTCATTAACACAGTCTTTAAATTCGTACCGCACATACATACATACGTCATCAGATTGGCATTGTTAGATACATATATGCGTGCTCTTATCCAATTGGAGAGCAATATTTATTCTTTCTATAAGCCGAGTTTTGAGATCGCCGGACATATCAACAATTCTCCTCTTGAGAGAATCATTAGATAAAGAAATTATGTGCTGCTTTCTCACCTAACATAGTTGCCACTAATACCTTTGCTGCCGGTAAAATCAAATCCTCACCGATAGTATGAGCTTTTCCAACTTTGCCTGTCAACAAAAAATCAATCTGGGTAATATACAAATGCATCATTTTAGATTTTTTAAATTTACCTATCATCAAGGATACTTGGTAGGATGCTAATACAGCATTTTCATTGCTACTTCCTGTAGAGACTTTCCTACGAGATTTCTGTTTCCTCTCCCCTGTAGTCTTATCTTAAAAAATTCACGAGATTTATCTTTTTATTCCTCGTGCTTTGTTTCAAAATGTCGCTTCAATTTGGCAGACTTCATCGATTAATTGCTCAAAACATCGCAGCACAAAACACACTCTGGCTTTTCTTCACCATTTGAATCTAAACAACCGAATCCAAACGAAAGATATTCAGAGGAATACTTTCGTTGTTTTTTAGTTTTACAGTCGTCAACGAATTTTGAAGTCGATGTTCCCGGATTAGAGTCAACATCTTCAGTCATTTTCCTTTTTAGCCAGCGTTTCATATTTTAGGAAAGCAACTGGAAGTACGACTAATTATTTTAAAGAACAAATGACATTCTAAGATTTGCCTGTGAAAGGAGAAAATATGCATAACGGTTCAAATGTCGCCTACGCCCTACTGCATATTTCGGATTCAAATACAAATAACCTTTTCAAGGATAAGAGTATGAGCACGCATTACAACAAAACCCTTCATAGCTACAGCATACAAACAAAAAATAAAAAAAAATCAGCCGATTACTTTGTCTTCTTTCTGCCCTTATCACAATGCTGCCTTGGTGCTAGCTTCCTTATGTATGATTGAAAAAAAACAGAAAAATGAGAGCGAGAGAAAACGTAGCTCCGTAACCAAAGTACACAAAAGTCAAACATATCGGAAATTTATATGCGTTGTGATAGCTGTGAATGTATCTATGTATGTATGTATTTCTTTAAGCATTTCATATGCTTTATAGCAGTGGTAGACAATTTTGTCTTTGCCGCAGTATTGTGATATGCGCATTATTTTTTTTTTTTTAACTTTTTTTAGGTAGTGGAATTGTTTGGTAGATTATCGTTTTGTAACTGAAACTTGGTTCATGCATTTGTTGTTAAGAGGGTTAGGAAAATGGTATGAAAAATAAGTAAAAAATAATAATTTTCGTGTTGGTGAACAACGTTTGTTTGTGTTTCACATTGGAATGATAATAAAGACGTATTTTTGATGTTTTGTTGAAAGGACGTCGCGGACCCCTGGGGTCCAATCTAACACTTAAATGACATTGAAACAAAATAAGTTACTGTGAACTACAACGAATGGGACAAATTCAGTCGAATCTCTCGAATCATATCTAGAACAACCACACCCAGAGAGCCGGTAACGATTATCTTCGACGAAACCATCTGCACCCCGTCCAAGTTGTATGACAAACACCATAAGAGCGTAACTTCTGAACTTGCGCGAAGCCTTATATTCCATTACTCCGGATTTTAATAGTTTTAATTTGTGAAAATCAATATTATAATAGTCTAGTTCTTCTATGGTTAACATATGTATTTGGATGAATTAAATTATTCTTAGTTGCTATTATGTTGTCCATTATTTGATTTACTTTGTTTCCTTGATATCTTAATTTTGTTCCTTGATCTAAAAATGCGACTTTGCAGCTAAGTTCGCTAAGTTTATTGTTTGTTGTATTATACGAGTATGATTATAAAATGTTCTTTCTATCTTTTTCATTCAGTATTTTTAAATTTTGTAACGTCGTATTGAAGTGACTGTTAATTTTTAATTTGTTTGCTAAGGCTTACATTTTTGATTATTGCCATCTATAATGCGTAAATGTTCTATTATTTCTTGTCGATCAGTACTATCCATTGTTCCGAATAACCATTTTTGAGCTCTGCCTACGATATTTGGCAATCCCCTTTCTTGTCTATTTGGTTTAGTAATGTTCCTTAGTTTAGCTCTAACTAACTTAATTTCTGAGTAAAGAGCAACAGAATCTTTTAATCTCAAATGTGCTATATTGAATTCTAATAAATCTAAAACTTTCAACATTCTAGCTGGATTTGTTATATGTAAGACTATATCAGTTTCGTTAGCTAGCTCCACTTCTTCGATTCTTCTTTTCATGTACCTGTTTTCTAGTAGCCCCTGGACTATGAGTGTTCTCATCAGCAAAATTATTAATAAAAGTATTGCCTATAAATTTAGGAGGTCATACACTTCCCATCACCACCATCATCATCTACCAACGCTTTCTGACACCTGCATGTGACACCGGTGTGCATTCCAACACGTACGCGTCCAATAATAGAAGTAGAGCTATGTTAAGACTTTTTATGTTTTAGTTTTTAAGTTCGGTTTGTAATTAACTTCGGATTAAAGAGGAGCTTCAGTTTATCAGATTTGACGATCAAAGGAATCGTGTCGAGCAGGAAGGAAGCTTCCATTCTTGACATATGGACATATATTAGCAAGTGGGAGCTGCGTATACACTGTGAAATATGTTGAATATATATAACACATATATATATATATATATATATATACATATACATATATACACATAGAAATTATAACCACTGACGAAAAACTATTCCCATACAGAGGAAATGATTTACACAATACATATCAGCGAAGCCTGTGAAATACGGAATAAAGGTATGGCGGACTTGTGATTCCATGAACGGATACTCTTGCAAAGGGACTCTGTATACAGGCAAAGAAAATGCACATTAGAGCGCTGCAAATTTGAGCGAGAAGATGGTGATTGAATTAACAACCAAGTACCAATCTAGCGGGAGAACTGTTTTTGCTGACAACTTATTTATAACTTTTGAAGGTGTGAAAAAACTTCGACCGGGCTATTCAACGGAATAAGAAGTGCATTCTTAAGAAATGCTTCCAGATTGTAGTCACTTAACACACTTCATTATCTTTGGATTTACGGAGAATGTCGCAGCAATGTCTTACATGCCGATAAAATCTAAGGCAGTCATTTTACTGTCAACAGTTCACCATGGCACCGAATTGGGTGGGAAACAGCAAGAAAGCCACAAGCAATTCCTTTTTACAACAGACATAAAGTTTCCGTCGACGTCATGGATCAAATGTTGGGCGAATATTGATGTAAACGACAGACGAAGGAATGGCCATTGGCTTTTTTCTACAATATGTTGGATGTCGCAGCATTACCATCTATCATAATTTACAAAAAAGGTGAATATTATGAGTGCAACCAACAAAACCAATGCACGTCGACAATGTTCGCATTCTTCGATTGAGCAATTAATAATCCCTAAGATCAAAGCATGGATGAACGATCCATGTATAAAACTAGTGTTTTCCGTTCGAAATGGCATCGAACCTTTCTCGTAGCACCATTGCAAAATACAATTCCACAGCCTCCCGCGAGACCAGACATAAACGGGCCAGACAAAGTCATGTAGAATTTGCAGAATAAACGATAATATGCAAAGAAAAACCAGATTTGTATGCCTTGCTTGAGAAAGGCCTGTCTATTTACAACATAGTGCTCAGTTACACAAATACCACAAATGTGCCAATCAAGAAAATAGTTCGTTAAATCGTGTTACGTAAAAAAAACGTTTTAATTTAAAATAAAAATAATAAGGTGTCCAAAATAACAAAAAACCTCAATTATTTCATTGAGTTCCATCAATTTTCACAAACAATTTATAACGGTCCAGCTAGTACCTATTCCATTGATGCAAAGCTTTTAACACGTCCAATAAAAAAAGGGTTCATTGAGACTTTCTAAAATAGAATTCATCTTTCTGCCTTACTCTTTTATAAATAGTTCTTAATATCCCCTTTATTTCTATTTTCTATGTAGCGTTCTCTATTTTATTTCTTTTTTGAATATTGCATTTTTTTATTTACTTTTTCTACTAGTAATGTTGTATTCCTCATTTTAGTAGCTTGCAGTGGAGTCATTTGTATTGTTGAATGATGCCTATCATTCTAGTTTCCTACAACTTTTAAAAGCTTTTGTTTTACTGAAATATCTTCTTCTATTGCTCGCATTTTCTCTATAAGAGTAGAACGTATTCTTCCAATGTCATAATTCCCGCTACTTTTTCTTGTAAATATTTTATTCCCTGTTTCGAATTCATTTTCCATTATAATTTTTTTCAGTGCACCAAATGAAGCTAGATAGCTTTTTAATATGTATAGCAATTTTCTTAATCCAGTTTCTATCATTTATTAAATATGCAACAGCTTAGCTTATCAGTAATTTTAACAAAACTTTACTTTTTGTAATGGAAAATATCTATATGGATGATTTAATTTTTTTGATTTGGTGTTTCTGTAATATTAAGGACTGGTTTTAATGAATTTCTGTAATATTTTATTCCCTGACATTTTTCGCAACTATTATATATAAGTTGTTTTTAATGATGTACGTATCTTTAATAGTTGTTCCTTCGTTTTGTGGATTTATCTCCATGATCTTCCTACCATGTGTCTCTCAATTTCATTTTCCGGACTAAAAGTCAAAATTATTTGAATTTTATATTTGTTTACTATTTCTTCTTTTATTGGTATGTGGTCTTGTAATTGTTCTTCTACTGAATGCATTGTATCAGAAATGTCCATATTGGATTCACTGCTATTTTCTACATTAATTTCAGGGCTATTTTTTAATCTACTTAAACAATTGGCGACTTTATTTTCCTTGCCTTTAAAATATTCGATTTCAAAATTGTACTCTTGTAACTTTAGGACCCACTCAACATTTTTCCTCTTGTATTATTTTATAGGTACATAGTCGGTTGCGATCTTAAACTTTCTACCATACAGTTAAGGTCGAAAATAATTTAACGAAAAAACGATAGCCAAAAACTCTTTATCAGTTACGCAGCAGTTTTTTTCATGATTGTACAACGTTCTGGATACAAGGCATATTGAATGACCGTCTTGTGAAAGAACTGCTCCAATTGCACAATCACTAGCATCCGTCGTAACAACAAATTGTTTTTCTTAGTTAGGATTCCTTAATATGGGATGAGATGATAGCAACAGTTTGACGTTTGCAAAAACTTCGATTTATTGAGGGCCGTTGATGTTAATTTTGATATCCTTTTTAAAATACCTTATCAGAGGATAAGCTATTCCAGCATAATCTCTGATAAATTTTCTGTAGAACCCTGTCATTCCTAAAAAAAAAAATTTTCAGTTGTTTTTCTGTTTTATTTGTTGTCTCTTTTCATGAAACATCTCATCATCATGTCTCTCTTTTCATGAAACAGAATATATCAGGTCTTATCTTTATGTTGCGTTCACTTAATTTTCTTGAAAATCATGTCTAGTGAGCTAAGAATTTCTTCCAGCCTAGTTAAAAAAAATAGAATATCATCTAAATAAACAACTTATATAGGGTCCGCCAAATAACTTTTTTTTTTTTTGAAAATGCTATAAGAAAAACTACAGAATATTTTCTCAAATTTCTTTTTTTATTTAAAAGTACAATCCTTCTGGTTAATAATGGAAAATAATTTCATTCAAATGGCTGCCTCGGCTAGCCATGCAGTAGCCTACACGATTGGTCCAATTTTTAAGCACATTATCGATTGTGTGCAGCTGTATTTCACCAATGGCTTCACGAATATTGTCCTTTAAAGCGTCAATTGTCTCTGGCTTGTCGGCGTAACACTTATCTTTGACGGCACCCCACAAATAATAGTCCAACGGTGTCAAATCGCAGCTCCGAGGTGGCCAAACGACATCAGCTCTGCGGCTGATAATGCGATCTTCAAAAACAGGGTGCAAAACATCGAGTGTAGCTTCGGCTGTGTGGCACGTAGCGCCGTCCTGTTGAAACCAAATGTTGCCAATATCCTCCTCTTCAATTTTTGTGAACAAAAATTCGATCAACATGGCCCGATAACTATCGCCATTGACTGTAACGGCCACTCTTTGCTCATTTTCGAAGAAAAATGGCCCAATTATGCCTCTGGACCAAAATCCGCACCAAACAGTGGCTCGTTTTGGGTGCACCGGCTTTTCAATGTATGCGTGCGGGTTTTCTGTGCCCCAAATGCGACAATTTTGCTTGTTTATATACCCGCCAAGATCAAAATGAGCTTCATCTGAAAAGATGATTTTTTTGGCAAAATCGGCATCTTCTGTAAGTCGATCGCAGGCCCACTTAGCGAAGCATTGTTCAAGCATATACACAACCATATTCGTTCAGCGGAAGGATAAAACTAATTATCTGTCAAATCAGACATGAGCTAAGTGTTACCATTCACGAAATAAGCACTACTTGAAAAAAAAAATGTTAGATGGCGGACCCTTTATATTATTGATATAATCCCGCAGTATTTCATTAATCAGACGTTGAAATGTTGCTGGAGCATTCTTTAAGAAAAATATCATTCGTAAGTATTCATATAATCGAGATGATGTAGCAAATGCCGTTTTTTAGCTACCCCTTTGCTAAATCCAATGATGTAAAATATTGAGATTTCCCCAAATTATCCAATATACTGTCTATATTGGGATTGGATACTTATCGTCAATTATTACTTGGCTTAGTCGTCTGTAATCTACCACGACACTAAATTTCTGTAAACCTGAATTGTTATTTTTCTTTGGGATTACTATGATTGGAGAACTGTATCTGCTCTTATTCTCCCTAATTATACCTTGAGTTTCCATTTTCCTGATTTGTTTTCTAACTTCTGCTTCATGCTGGGGTGGATATCTGTACAATTTAGTATTGATCTGCTCATTTGTTGTTGTTCGAATTTCGTCGATAATGCTTTTTATACCACCTATAGTTTGTCACCTTCTTTGTAAAATAATTTCTTATAATTCTCTAACAACTTGATTAATCAATATTTTTGTTCTTCGCTTTCATGTAAAATTTATTTAAAAATGGTATCTTAACACCGTTAGTAAATAAAAGTTCTCGGTTTTCAATATCTATAGCCCGCATATTTTTATCTAGCCAATCCATTCCAAGTAAGAGATTGTACGGTATATTTTATTTGATTTTAGTTCATCTCATTCTAGCATTTTCCGGTTGCCCAAATTCAAGTGAAAATTTGGATTTCACATATTCCATACTTTTTGTTACTTGCCCTTCTATAGTAGTTAATGCGATTTTCCCTTCCAATTTTGCATATATTCAATTTGGTACTTTACTTGAATTAAAAAGGCTAACTGTGGAACCTATATCCACCATAGCAACGTATTTTAAAAATTATATTATAATTATAAAAATCTTGGATAGTTTATAGAAAACTCGTTCTGAGATATAAAATTGATCCTATTACTAACATTATCCATTTCCATTGATTGCGATGTGTTATTGCTAAACTGTTTCTAGATTTTTGACTGTTATAGTTATTCCTAGGGCTGTCATTGTTCAAATTACTTCCTGAATGATTATTGTACTCGTAGTTGTTACGGTTATCTCGTTATTGTCCTGGATATTTACCAGTATTGTTTTGTTTAATTTGCCCCAGGTTGTTAATTTGGTTGCGAAAATGATTTTGAGAAACTCTGGGTATAAATTACCTTGTCCATCTTTTAGGTTAAGACTACGAGTATCTTCACCGATATACATATTTATATAAAATAGGTCGAATTTCTGATTAAGTAAACTTATCATATAATTCAGCAGGAAGAGATCCTGCTCAAATTTCTTTAATTTTTAGGATGAGAAAACTACTTAAAGGATTAACAATTGACACTTGATAATCAGTAAATATTGCACATTTTGTTATATCATTGTCAATAATTTCTTAATTTTGATATTGAACTCACTTTGAGTAGGTTCTTCATGATTTGCTCATGGTCCTTCGTTGCTTTGTACTGCAATTTATGACTCTTTTTGCACTCAGTCCAATTATTGGCGAAATCTCAAGCTAGTTTTTCGCTTCTGCGATTATCTTTTCGCTATAGATGACAGAGAAGACATTCTTCATCTCATTTCCAGAATGCTCCGCCAAAGCTCTTTCCACCGATGGCATGAAAGCTGACAAAATTTCTGTTGCTTAACCGAAGGCCCGTAGCTAATTAAATTCTTATTCGAGTGCTGCGTAGTGTTTGCGGCTGGTGTTGATTACTCACTATTGATGTTAGTACAGCAAGGCAATGTTCCATTAAATTTCGTTTCGCCATATTTCTGTTCCTATCCACAATTTGGTTGCGATGACTTTTTCCTTCCAGGTTGTTCTCCTTTTTACTTTTTTAGCAATAATTTAGTTTCCGTTTCTACGTTTCCTATATAATTTAGCTTTTATAATACATATTTATTTTATATACATATTTTTATTGGTGTCTTCGCGACCTATTTAATTGTATTTTGGATCACTTGGTTTCCATTTAATTTACATTTTTTTTTAATTCAATTACATTTAAATTCTTTGACATTTAATTCAATTACAATTAATTCTACTGTAAACCGAATACCTTGATTCATCAACGTAATCAGAAACATGAACGGAAATCCGTTTATGTGAAGGACCAATATTTTTGTCATACAAATCGACAAGCGAGGGGTTTCGACTTTGGTTTAACTTGATATGTACTTGGCAGATCAAAGCCTACCGTTGCATAGGTATTTTCAGCTATTTTGATTAGTGCTGATATTTGAGATATCATGTTTATATGCAACGACACAATAAACCAGAGTATGCAACGAGCCCATGACAGTATATAAATCAAGAAAGGTAAGCTCATGGTTAATTTTGTCATTTATATACGAACCTTCGCAAGTATCCAGACCGATTTTGGCAAATCCTTCGTAAGTTAGCATTTTCGTTTGATTTGCTATTAGTAAAAGTTCGTGGTGAGCTGAAATCAAAATGTTCGTACTTACATAGTCGCTCAGCAATACGCTAAAAAATTAAAGATTTGGTTGCAGAGCGATGTCGCTCTGTCGCTTAACGAAATCGCTACTCGCTCAGGGCACACGTGGCCACCCCCATATGATTCGATTTGTTTTAATTTATTTGTCGCTGACTGGGCGGCAAGCGGCAGAGCGGCAAAATTCTGATCGGCAAAAAAACATTCAAACATATGAAATTGTATGGCTGTGGGCCCACAGTCTCTGAGCGGCAAGCGACGTTTTTGAGCGGCGGAACGGCGTCGCTCAGCTTTCAATTCTGTTCTATTATTTTAGTGTAGTTCTGAGCGGCAAGAAGTAATAATGGCAAAGATTAACACTGAAACATTAATTTCCGAAGTACAAAGCCGTCCTGCATTATGGCAAGATAAACTTAAAGAATTCAAAAATAAAAATATTACGGATAAACTGTTAAATGAAGTGGGAGAAAAATGTAATTGTTCAGGTGGGTTTCATTTTATTTATTTTACTATTATTTTTATTCAATTTACAATTGTGGGTTTAATGTCCAAAATCCTATAAGTATCTTGTGAGCTCTGTTCTGACATTCAATGCCGTTGGACTGCTCCTATTGAAACGTGCACCTGTAATTGGCTAACTGTAATTTCTTCAGTTTGGTCATTGTTCAGTTGCATTGTAACCTCGATGTAATCAAGATCGCTATCGCCATCCCGTTCTCGTACAAAATTGTGTAATCTGCAGGCACATTTAATTAAATTAATTGCAGTGCTCGGTTTTGTCTCGATATTTTTTTGCAGAAATCACCATTTTAAATTTCTGCGTGGGTATGGTCTTAACAGATACGTTTTAAGTGGTTAAGCTTCGTCACCAATTAAAAAATTAGCAAGAATTAAATGCGATCCAGGCAATGCTTTTGAAGGAGTACCATGTACCAGTTTCGAGTAGTCTTAATAAAGTTGAGCCAGCAAAAGTTCCACCATCTGCCACCGCTTGCAATACGATTGAAAAGTAATGCAAGTAATTAAAATAGTGAGAACCGGGGTTTGGGGGACACTGAATTTGGCAGGGTTTTCCATCAATGCTGCCAAAACAGTTTTGCCATTTCCAGCGCCTATAACAGCCATCTATAACTTTTTTAAGTTTTTCGGTAGTTGGTTTTGGCATATATTCCTCGATATATTTTTCCCATATGATGACACATGTCTCTGAGACAATATTGCTGACTGTGCTTCGGCCCATACGAAAAGCGAAAGCTAGATCACGAAATGAATGTCCTGAAGCAAGAAACCTGCAAATATTAAAAATTATATGTAAATAACAGAACAAAACTTTAATTTTTATAATTTTATATAATATCAACAGCGAAAGGAAAATGGAAGACTTTGAAGGATTCCTACAGAAAGAATCTTCAAAAATTACCATCAACTAAATCGGGTGCCGAAGCAGTTTGTGTCAATATAAAATGGCCATTTTTTCAAATGATGTCATTTATAAAAGAAACGATTGCTTTGGAAAACGAAAACGGCCTCTCTTCTGCAGAAATTGGTTTATTTTGTTTTGTAATTATCGAACGACCTTTTTCTAACAGCAAACCAAATGATTGTATTGACATACGTAGGTATTGTCTGAATCGGTCTTCGTGTTGTCGAAGATTATTATACAAATGGCGAAATTCGCCATAACCTGATCTTTTTCGGTTTATTGGATGAACTGCCAATCTTCTTTTTTTAAGCTTAAGATAGCTCCGTAAATGTTAAAACGACTTTCTTGTAAAACACTGCGGTGAACAACACTCGATCACGACATTTTCACAACTAATCATTAAGAATTGCCGCTCAATAAATGGCCACTTGCCGCTCAGCGCGTGACCTTGACCTTAGACTCATTAAAATTAACAGGATATTTTTTTAGAATTTAAATAATATTTTCTGAAGAATAGTAGTGACATTCTGCATATTTAAGAAATAAAAAATATAGTATTAAATGCCACATTATTAATAAAAGAAAAAGCAAGGTTTGGGATAATAAATAATAATACCATTCAAAAATTACAAACGAGAGAAGAAGGGTTGAAAAGAAAATTACCATTTCACAGTTAAGTGATTGAGCATCAATACACCAGAAACCCGATTAGATGACGGGATCTAAAAGATTCTCGATCTAACGGTGATTAAATTCAAAGCACCATGACTTAATTTTTATCAGGAACATTTTTTTTTATATTATCGATTTAAGTGCGTTTGGAAGTTTGTTATATAATCTACAATATATGAAGCAATAAAACAAGAATTCCTGTAAATCGTAGTGCGAAATGATGGAGTATCGACAACAGAACCCTGATTTTTTCTGAGGTTTTAGCGATCTGAGTATCTACTATTAAGGTAACAATATCTTAAGAAGAAAATTTTCAAGACTTTATAGTAGAACAAGTGCATTAAGGGAAATGCTTTCAAGCTAATAAACAATGGCATGAAATGATGTAAACGGCTCTTATTGCAAATTTTTCTTACCACACATTTTTGAAGAGTATATCCATTTCAAGTACAGAGAGCATTTTTCTTTCGATAGTAAAAGATACTCAACATTTAGAAAAAATACTGCTTCAATAATGAAATCTGCTCAGGACCAACATAATTTATTATCTATAATAATCCCTAGATACTTAAAATTGCTAACGATTTCGATTTTAAAACAATCATTGCCACAAGGCAAATGGTTATGGAGTAATTCACTATCAAATTTTAGGCATAAATTAATATCTGCGGATTGCCGCTTTGATCTAACCACACAACGTTTCATTAGTACTGCGTATATGTAAGCGAATTTTCATTTGATTTTAGTTTTCTACATTTAGGGGAATGAAAGAATATATCAATATCTGTTGGTAGTTTGGAACTGAGGCTAGGAAACATTAATTTAGTGTTATTACTACCAAGCATTCTGTGTTCGGTGAACCAGCTTCGCAAAATTTCTACATCATGGTTAGGTTAGGTTAGGTTAAAGAAGGGGAGTGTGATGGTTGGACATCACTTCCACTCGGAGGCCAAGAGGCCCATTGTGATTCCCTTCGTTTGTGTGGGTACACATAAATTTAACCTGTCCTGTGGCTGAAACCACCACGTGCTCTTGATGAATCTTAGAAGATCCGATATATCTGCGTTAGCCACGTCCGCAATCTCTGTAAAGAATCTTTGGCCCAGCGATACTAGGCGTCGATTCTGGAGAGCTGGACAGTGGCAGAGCAGATGTTGGATCGTCTCAGTTTCTTCCTCATCGCCGCAGCTCCGGCAGAGATCGCTGGATCCCGAGTCCCATTTCCGGAGCATTGCTCCAATGGGACAGTGTCCTGTGATCACTCCGACGAGCATACGGATCGAGTTACGGTCCAGCGCCAGGAGCTCCTTTGTTTTTCCGACGTTGAGCTCTGGCCACGATGATCTTGTCGTGTAGCTGTCGTTTCTTGAAAGCCAAGACGAGTTGGCCTCTTTGATGATTGTGTCGTTTATGATCCTGTATAATGCGCTGATCGGTGGTTGCAGTGACGTGTCCGCTTCGCTGATGTCCAATTCAGAACCTTGCCTGGCCAGCTCGTCTGCTCTTTCGTTCCCTGCGATTGAGCTGTGGCCCGGTACCCAGCAGAGTTTAACTTTATGGTCTCTGATGGACTTCAGTGAGTCGCGACATTTCTTGACAGCCTTTGATCTCGTTATACAGGATTCTATTGACTTCAGTGCAGCCTGGCTGTCTATGAAGATGGTGATATCAGATGGTGGGATATCGGCTACCTGTAGGTGTTTGGCTGCTTTCTCTATTGCCAGGATTTCCGCTTGGAACACGCTACACATATCAGGGAGTCTGAATGATTCCTCTTTGTGTAGGGTATCAGAGTAAAACCCGGCCCCAGTGCCTGTGTCCATTTTCGATCCGTCGGTGAAGAGGGTGATCTCATGGTCGTTGATTACGGCGTTTGATAGCCACTCTTCTCTGTCGGGGAAAAGGATAGGTATACTGAGAGAGAAGTCATTTTGGGGAGGAATATGGTCGGTCGTAGCTGCGAGGCTACTAAAACCATGTTTCCTTCCCAGGTCGTCTATTATCTTAAGTATGGGCGTATGTCCATAGTTGGCCTGCTTCCACAGAGAGGACTCTCTTAGTCTGAGAGCGCTCTTTGCGGCGTAGCCTTTTATGAATAGATCCAAAGGGAGGAGATGAAGAATCATGTCCAACCCTGCTTGCGGCGTGCTTCTCATGGCTCCCGTTGTACAAACAGCTGTTAACCTTTGTACTTTGTTGAGCATGTTCATATAGCTTTTTATGCTGCTAGCAGTCCACCAGACTAGGGCCCCATAAGTTAAAATGGGTCTGATGATTGCTGTGTACATCCAATGAATGATGTACGGTTGCAAGAAAAGAAAAGCTGTTGGGCCGGACGGGATACCCTCTGAGTTCTGGAAAAAGATGGGAGACATCGGGTGTAGATGGCTCATGGTTCTTATCTCCAAACTTATGAGAGGCGACACTATGCCTAATCAACGGAGGGAAAGCTATCTTCTTCCATTGCACAAAGGAAAGGGTGATACGCGAAATTGTGATAACTACCGTTCTGTCAAGCTGATGTCGCACACCATGAAGATCGTTGAACGGGTATTAGATAGCCGACTGCGGAAAATAATACGACTATCTGATGACCAGTGCGGGTTTGTCTTGGGTAAATCAACAACAGATGCAATCAAAAGTATAAGGATCATGATGGAAAAGCATCGTGATTCTTCAAAGGACTTGCATATGGTGTTGGTTGATTTCGAGAAGGCCTTTGACCGGCAACCAAGAGATCTTTTATGGGTAGCGCTAAGACAAAAAGGAGTTCCAGAAACCTACGTGCGAGTGATTATGGACATGTACGAGAGAGCAACGACAAGAGTAAGATGCACCGCAGGAGTCACCGAAGAGTTCGTAATCAAAGTCGGTGTACACCAAGGGAGCGTCCTCAGCCCACTGCTTTTTATAGCAGTCCTTGATTGCTTGCTTGAAGGAAAAGTGACGGACCCCAATGTGCACCAGCTATTCTTTTCTGACGATGGGGCTATTATAAGTGATGATCAGGCGTCCCTACAACGAGCACTTGATGTGTGGGTGGACATTTTTGAGGGACACGGGTATCGCATTAGTTCAAAGAAGACAGAGTATCTGTGCTGCCCGTTCTCTGACCCTCATCAGCCTATTCCAGACATTTACCTGAATGGAAGAGTGCTTCCCAAATGTGAAAAGTTTAAATATCTGGGATCTATGATTAATAGAGAAGCAACTTGTGATGACGACATCAAACATCGCGTAAGCGTAGGGTGGATGAAGTGGCGGGAAAACTCCGCCATCTTCTGTGATCGAAAAATGCCCCCTAAGCTGAAAGGAAGGCTCTACACTTCAGTTGTACGTCCGGCGCTCACATACGGTTCACAATGCTGGACAATGCACAAAAAGTATGAGAGCAAATTAACGGCAACTGAGATGAAGATGTTCGCATGACAGCGGGAGTAACAAAGCGTGACAGAATTAGAAGTTCAAAGATCCGAGGAAGCCTCCACGTAAAAGAAACCATCACAAGAAAGATAGAGCGCGACCGACTCAGTTGGTATTGCCATGTTCAAAGGAAAGATCCTTTGACCCCCGTCCAAAAGGCGTTATCAATCAACGTTCCAATTTCAACACGCAAAAACGGCAGGCCGAAAAACAATTGGTGCAAACAAATGCAAAAACACCAGCATTTAATTGGCCTCAGCGATGAAGTAATCCCAAACTGGGAAGCCTGCCGCTACTTTCTGAGGTCAAACCGGCGGACCCCACAAGCGGACCAGTAGGAATGCAGTTAAGTGGGAAGGTTATGGTCCTACACTTCTGACCATAACAACGCCGGAGAAAAAAGGAAAAGAAGAAGATGTACGGTTGCAAGCCCCATCTTTTTCCGAAAGTCTTTTTGCATGCATAAAAAGCGTTCAGTCCTTTTTTCATCCTTTCCTCCAGGTTCCATTTCCAGGAGAGTTTGGAGTCAAGAATGATGCCTAGATATTTTGCTTCCGCTTTAAATTTGAGTGGAGTACCCTCAAACTTTGGGGGAGCAAATATCGGTTTTCTGGGGGTTTATTCTCAGACCGTTCTGTCTTGCCCACGAGGAGAATTCACTCAGTGCAGATTCCATTAGTTCACTGATAGTTGGTAGAAATTTACCTTTTATCAAGATAACCAGGTCATCCGCGTACGCTATGATCTTTGTATCTTTTTCCATAAAGAATTTGAGGATCTTGTTGACTGTAAGAAGCCACAGTAGGGGGGAGAGAACTCCTCCTTGTGGTGTGCCTCTGGTTGTCACCTTCCTTATAGAACTGTGTCCAATGTCTGCATTGATGATTCTGTTCTTCAACATATTCTCAATCCAGATTACAATGGATTTGTCTACTTTTATGTCCTCAAGAGCTGTTGTTATGGCCTCTGTGTTTACATTGTTGAAGCCCCCTCTATGTCGAGGAAGGCTGCCATTGTAAACTCTTTTAAGTATAGCGAGCCCTCAATTTCACGGACAACACTATGCAGAGCACTCTCCACTGATCTGCCTTTGAGATAGGCGTGTTGAGTGTTGCATAAGTTGCGTGAATTTAAGAGTCCTCTGATGTATAGGTCAAGGAGTCTCTCCAAGGTTTTTAAAAGAAACGACGAGAGACTAATTGGCCTATAGTCCTTTGCAGTATGAGATGGTTTACCTGCCTTAGGTATGAAAATTACCTTAATTTCTCCCCACTGTGTTGGGATGTACCCCATTCGCAGGCAATTGGAAAAAAATGCTTACGAGATGGGGTACAGTGTGGATCTGTGTTTTTTGAAGCATCGCTGGCAAGATATCGTCCGGGCCCGGAGATTTAAAGGGTTGGAACGAATTTATTGCCCATGATACTTTATCCGCTGTGATAATCTTGTTTGTCACTTCTTCGGTTGTGTGAACCGTAGGAACCGTCGTCTCGAAGGAGACTGCGGTTTCAGGGGTTTTACAGCCTGGGAAGTGGGTTTCAGTCAGCAGTTCTAAAGATTCCCGACTGGATTCTGTCTAAGAACCATCTGGTTTAAGGATGAATCCCGGGACGCAGGGGTCCTTGGATAGGATCTTCCTGAGCCTTGCGGCTTCGTTGAGATCCTCTATTGATTCGCAGAACTCCCGCCAGGATTTAGATTTTGCTGCTCTTGTTTTGCTCTTGTATTCGTTGAAGCTGGACTTGTACTTATCCCAGTCTTCGGTTCTGTTTGAGATCTTTGCTCTATTGAATAGAGTTCGGGTCCTGGTCCTGAGTTGCTTTAGCTCTGTTATCCACCAGACTGCGCTGGTCTTCCTGCGACCACGCTGCAAAGGACAGGATTTATTGAAAGCCGCTTTCAGAATTCTCACAAGATTTTCGACTGAATTCTCAATGTAAGTTGGATCAGGATTAGTGGTGTCTTGTGGCGGTTCTAACCTGTTGGCAACTAGGTTTGAGAAAAGATTCCAGTCTGTCCTCTGACGGTTTCTGAAAGGTTTCGGTTTTCCTTTAATGACGTTAAGGTTGAAGAGTATCCGGCTGTGGTCCGAAAAGGGACAGTTAGTGGACACTCTCCAATCCTCTCACTCACTTAGTAAGGTGAGGTCAATTACCTCTTGCCTAACCCGATTGCGAAACGTGGGTGTATTACCTTTGTTGCAAATATTGAGGTTGGTGGTGATAATGAAATCGAAAATGGACTCACCCCTTTTATTGATGTCGCTGCTTCCCCATTGAGTGTGGTGTCCATTGGCGTCGCAGCCTATCAATAGACGCAGTCCGCGTGACTTGGCGTGTCGCACGAGTGTTCGGACTGCGTTTGAAGGTGGATCCTCCTCATCGTATGGTAAGTAAGCGGACGATAGGAGCAAAGTTGATTTGTCCTGTTGTTCGTACGTTACCACCGTTAGGTCTCCGTTGCTGTACGTACCTAGTAGAAACATCATGGTTTATGTCCGCAATAATATTGATTGTACTGTTTGACAGTGTTTACATAGGTAATGCTTAAATGGTCAGCAAAGCAATAGCCTTTCAAGTTTTGATTAAAAATAGAATTAATATAAATAGGTAAAAGGATGGGCCTGAGGACTTAACCTTGCGGCACACCAATAGTTATATTGACTGCCTCAGAAAAATTTTACTTTTTGGATTCTTCCACTTAAATAAGATTCAAACCATTTAAAAATAAAATTTATAAAGCCAATTTTGGACAATTTGTCCAAGAGGATAGTATGATCAACCATATCGAAGGCCTTAGTGATATCAACGAAAAGATTTGCACAGAGTTTATTGTGGTCAAGCCCTTTAAGATGGTGGAGCAGAAACCGTACAAAGCATCAGTACGATCAGCGATTCTGACCGCTTGTGGAAAAATTTACTTCTTTGTTGAGTTTTTAAGACAAGTAGGGAAATTTCCACAGACTAAGGGGTTGCGGGTTCTATGACCCAAATGCTAGGAACTCTTGTCGACTAGACCAATATTTTACCAATAATTTATCGTAAAGGCGGAGATCACTTAGGGAGTTTTCGTTTTCTGGCGAAACCATGCACTTCATCGAACTGAAATTTCGCTTAAAACCGAAGATATATTTAATATCACTTTTGCCGCGTTGAACTGGAACGATATCTCGGCTCACTCCACGACGACGAATCTATTGGCAGAACGTGTACGAAAAAAAGACCAAATTACTCGGTGTTGACTGTCTCGAACCCACCAACGAAAAAGGCCGAGTCTACTCTTTAATTATAATTTACATTGTACAATGGGCGTCTATCTAACGGATGTTGAAAAAATCAAAAAATATGGCGGACCAAAAACATAGGCGCCAAATTCAAAAATTTTACGAAGTTTAACATACATACATCTGATCATTCACAATAACATTCGAGACTAATTTACTATTGATTTATTGATTGTTACAATAATAAATAAGTGCTCCAACAGCATCTTCAACCATGCCTGAATCAATTTTTTTTGCGCTAAGGAACTTATTTTTATCTAAAAAGTTCAGTATCTTTCCTTTTTATTACTTTTTCGAATACTTTAGAAATAGGGGGTAAGAGTGAAATAATTATATAGTTGCTTTTATCCTTTGTATTACCCTTCTAAAAAAGTGGAATGACAATAGCACATTTTAAGCCATTGGGGAAGACTCCTGATAGCACATTTGTGTTAAAAATATGAGCTAAAATATCAATATCTTTAGGAAGTGATTAGATAATCTGTCTGTTAGCCTGGCAACGTCATTAGTAGAAATCCATCTGCTGGCTTCATTTGCTCATTTTGTCATTACCAATAAATCTGCATAAGCGAACGGTCGTGTCTTTTTTTACTACTTCACTCGTGATCTATTTTCTCTACTTTTCTAACAAATGTTATGGGCCCAGGGAGCACGTGGAAAGTAAAATTGTAACGTAATTCGCGGGGGAATTAAGATTAATCGCTGGTCGATTCTACGATTAAAACAAGGTTAATTTATTTCGTTGGTCGATTTAAAAATTAAACCGATTTAAAAATTAAACATGAGCCAAACCGCAATGCAACTTGAAAAGCTAAATGGCGAAAATTACTCCACTTGGGCATTGCAGATGAAAAGCTGTCTCATCACTCAGGATCTGTGGAGCGCCATAACCACAATTTGTCCACTAGCAAGGGAAGATAGAGCTCAATGGTTAGAGTTGATCTAAAAGCTTTGGCTACGATAACTTTATGTGTGAAACTTTCTGAGCTGCTTCACATAAAAAATTGTAAAACAGCTAAGGAAGCCTGGACAGTATTAGCTTCTTTGTACAACGCGGACGGACCAGTCAGAAAGGTGAATCTCTTCAAAAAATTAGTTAAATTCAAACTAAATAGCTCCGAAAAATTCGCGCCCCAAATACATGATTTTTGCTCGTTGGTAGACAATTTGAATGAAATTGACGTCAAGGTGCCTTAGGATTTGCTATCAATTTTGTTTTTGTGTAGCCTACCAGACGACATTGTTGCTGCGATCGAAAGCAGGGACGATTTACCTAATTTGGAAAAACTTAGGAATAACTTCAAAATTAAAGTGCTGGAGGAAGAACAGCGATGAGGTGACAAAAAGGAAACAGCCAGCGAAAACGTTTTAGTAATGAACACAAAGAGGAACGGTAAAGTCGTTAAGAAACAGCAGCATTCAAAACAACAGCAATCGCGAGGTGACGACAGACAGAACAGTAAAGTTATGAATGCGGGAAAAGAGGCCATATACGATCTGAGTGCAGACAACGTAAAGAGTAAAGAGCTTCGGAAGTTTTTTAAGTGCGGTAAATCTACAGCAAAAAACAAACGGTAAATGTGTCCGTTTGGTTCGTTTTTTGACGAGCTTAAAGAGCATTCGCAAAAAGTTTACCTGGCAACGGGCGACGAAGTTATCGCGACGGGTATCGGTAGAATTAAAATAAAACCGAAGTACGCGGTCATAAGTTTAAAAAATGTGTTGTATATACCGAATTTAAGAGCAAATATTTTATCATTGAGTCTTCTTCTTCTTTTCCTTTTTTTTCCGGCCTCGTTATGGTCAGAAGTGGAGGACCATAACCTTCCCACTTAACTGCATTTCTACTGGTCCGCTTGTGGGGTCCGCCGGTTTGACCTCAGAAAGTAGCGGCAGGCTTCCCGGTTTGGGATTACTTCATCGCTGAGGCCAATCAAATGCTGGTGTTTTTGCCTTTGTTTGCACCAATTGTTTTTTGGTCTGCCGTTTTTGCGTGTTGAAATTGGAACGTTGATTGATAACGCCTTTTGGACGGGGTTCAAAGGATCTCTTCTTTGAACATGGCAATACCAACTTTACAATTCTTGTTCACATAAGATACATAAATCTTTTAAATTGGAACAAGCTTCATTCGTGTATTATTGATATAAAGTAATAATAATAAAAACAACAAAAAAAAAAGATGTATAGGGAGTTAACTTCATTTACAATTTACAATTAATTACAATTAAAATTAATTATTTAATAACGTTTTAGATAGTAGAAGGAAAGGATAGAAATAAGGGATAGATAGTGAGAAAGAGAGGAAGGATGAACATTAGCTTTACATTAATTATTGATTAGGAATTCAAAAAGTTTTTCAATAAATACATTTGTATTCGTAGTGCTTATTCGCCTTATGGTTAGGGGCAAACGATTCCATAGTTGAATTGCATGAGCGAAAAATTGACGAGACGTTATTTTGTATTTACACCAAGGTGGGATGAGTGTCAGAGATCGATCATTTACAGGGAAACGTACACTTTCGAACAGATATCCTGGTTGTTTCAGAGTTATCGTTTTATACAAAAGTAATATTGTTCTGAAACTTAGTAGGGTTGGTAATGAACAGCCGGTTATTTGTTTGGCATAATCAGAGATATGTTCGTCTCTCTTTATATTAAAAATATACCTTGCAGAACTATTAAACGCGACAGTAAGTTTGTGTTTAGATTCGAAATCCATATAAGAGTATATTTCACAACCATACAGAATGATGGGTAGGATGTAGGACTTGACCAATTTAAGTTTCACACTGGTTGGTATATATTGTGCTGTGGGACTTAAAGCACAAAGTGCGCCGTATATTTTTGAGACTGTCTTATTAATATGTGTATTCCAACTTAAAAGTTCATTAAAGTAAATACCTAGGTTTTTAAAATTGCTCACAAATTCCACAGGCGTTTGATTTAGGTGGATGGCGGGAGGTGGGACCTTAATTTTACCACAATTTATTAGTAGAGCTTTAGTCTTTGCGAGGTTTAGGTATAGTTTGTTTACAGCCGACCATTCATATACCCTTATAAGTTGTTGGTTCATAATGTTTGCAGCACCGAGAATGTCTGACTTCGTGAAGGCGAGATAAACTTGAACGTCATCTGCATATATGTGATGATGACAACTTGAAAAACATTTAGAAATATCATTTATGAAACACATAAATAAGAGCGGGCCCAGCACCGAACCTTGTGGAATACCTGTCGGAACTGGCAGGCTAGAAGAACACTCATTTTTATAACATACATATTGTGACTGGTCAGATACGATGATGTTAGCCGACAAAGACTTATATCAAACAGGAATTGCATCATAAGCTTTTTAACTAAAATACACTACACTATCAAATGCCTTCGAAAAATCCAAAAATACCATTAAACCCAAATTATCAGAACGTGTATCTAAGCCTTGACGAAGATCTTCTATAACCTTCAATAAGGCCGTTACACAGCTGTGCTTAGCACGAAAGCCTGATTGGTATTTGCTGACTAAATTATGGAAATGCAACTTAATTTGCTGGCTTATAATTGTTTCGAAGACCTTACTTAGAAAAGGCAGAATTGCGATTGGTCTGTATTCTGAATTATGTGCAGGACCCTTCGGGAGAGGTAGTATCTTTGCTATTTTCCATGAGTTGGGAAAAACTGATGTAGTTATAATAGTGTTCACAGTATGTGTTATTTGGTGAATTATACCAGGAAGAACCTCGGATTTATATTGTCCGAACCTATTGCATTGGATTTTATTTTCAAAATCGTACTAGCAACGAGAGTTTCATCAATACAGTGGAGTGAGAATGGACTCGTAGATTGATTAATGTTGGGTGCAGCCGAAAAGGTCATTGAAGCGGAGCCTCCGGTTTGGCTAGCGGACACAAATTTCTTATTAAGAGTGTTCAAATCTACATTAATTGGTGATCATTTTTTTGATTTAATTTGAATATTCCGAACTTTTTTTCCAAAATTCAGTGTTGGAATAGTCAGAGCCGAATTGCCTCTCATAGAAGTGTTGTTTATTTCTACGTATAAGAGAAGTGACAAGGTTACGGGTTTTTTTTAAAATGCTCTCGTAGGGTTGAACATCGAAACCGCTTCCATCTAGCATACAATGCGTTACGTAATTCAATAAGATTACAGACTTCCGGAGTAACCCACGGTGTATTATTCTGTTTTATTTTAACTGTTTTATAAGGAACATATTTATCAAAAAGATATCTAACTTTTGCAGTGAGAAACCCAACTTGAAATGTCGTGTCATTTGTGCTATAGATTGGCAGCCAGTTCATTTTCCGACAGTCATCAAAGACCGATTCCATGTTGGTATCTTTGAACTGGTATGATTTAAAAGTCGTCTCAGCAACAGTTGGTAAGTTTGAGTTTATTTTAAGGAAAATCATATCTTGATGGGAGAAACCAGGTGCAAGGATCTGATCGTAATGTGAAATTAGCGACAGGTGTGATGTCAAGACAATATCGAGCAACGAGTTCGCACCATTTACTGAGAAATGTGTTGGTTGTGTGCTATTCACGAAAGAAAAGCCAAACGTTTCTATCATAGATTTTAATGATGTGTTATGGTTATGCAAAATGTTGAGATTTAAATCGCCACCAACAACAATCCTAGGATAGTACGGAGCAAGCTCCTCAAAAATATGCTTTAATATATTTACATTAGCTATATCGGGAGCCATATAAACACAACCAAGAACTAACTTTTCACAAGTACCAGAAAGTTCTACAAAGACGAATTCGTCCAGATCATTTGATCCAGATCTCAATAATGTCTTAAAATTGTAACAATTTTTAATATATATAGCAGGGCCTCCGCCCCCTTTACGAACTCTATCAGCCCTGACGACCCTCATATTTTGAACCTTAAACATGTTGGAACACATCTCCGGTTTAAGCCAAGTTTTAGTCAGACAGAGGAAATCAACCATGCTATCATCAAAAGTGTACTTAAGTTCATCAATTTTTTTAACTATACTTTGGGCATTCAGATGACATACATTAAGTCCCTGTTTGAAATTACATAATATATTTAATAATACTTTTGTTTCAACCATAAAATCACCCCTTCTTAAGGTATTCATTTTGAGGAAAACACGATCAATAGCGACAAAGGCGACAAGTAGAGCGAATACGTTATTACGTAAATATTAACAAATAAATCATGTAGCATCATTATTGGCGAAATAAATAATTTATGTAATAAGCTTAAAAGAAGAAAAACGGTGGGGATCACGAATACAACAGAGAAATAACATTGGAAATGAAGAGAGAAAATAGGTAGGACAAAAAGTGCTGGGATTAAAGAAAAACAACAAAAGGAAGATAAAAAATCAGAAAGACAGAAGAAATATGAGAATAGAGAGAGTATGGAAATGATTATGAAGTTGGCTGTTTGTAAAACTAAAATTTAACAATTTAACGTTATTGCTCATTTAGCAACTATACCCCCTTCTTCTTTTCCTTTTTTCCGGCGTCGTTATGGTCAGAAGTGTAGGACCATAACCTTCCCACTTAACTGCATTCCTACTGGTCCGGCGGACCCCACCGGTTTGACCTCAGAAAGTAGCGGCAGGCTTCCCGGTTTGGGATTACTTCATCGCTGAGGCCAATCAAATGCTGGTGTTTTTGCATTTGTTTGTACCAATAGTTTTTCGGCCTGCCGTTTTTGCGTGTTGAAATTGGAACGTTGATTGATAACGCCTTTTGGACGGGGGTCAAAGGATCTCTCCTTTGAACATGGCAATACCAACTGAGTCGGTCGCGCTCTATCTTTCTTGTGATGGTTTCTTTTACGTGGAGGCTTCCTCGGATCTTTGAACTTCTAATTCTGTCACGCTTTGTTACTCCCGCTGTCATGCGAAGCATCTTCATCTCAGTTGCCGTTAATTTGCTCTCATACTTTTTGTGCATTGTCCAGCATTGTGAACCGTATGTGAGCGCCGGACGTACAACTGAAGTGTAGAGCCTTCCTTTCAGCTTAGGGGGCATTTTCCGATCACAGAAGATGGCGGAGTTTTCTCGCCGTAGGGTGGATACGCTTACGCGATGGTTGATGTCGTCATCACAAGTTGCTTCTTTATTAATCATAGATCCCAGATATCTAAACTTTTCACACTTGGGAAGCACTCTTCCATTCAAGTAAATGTCTGGAATAGGCTGATGAGGGTCAGAGAACAGTCAGCACAGATACTCTGTCTTCTTTGTACTAATACGATACCCGTGTCCCTCAAAAATGTTCACCCACACATCAAGTGCTCGTTGTAGGGACACCTGATTATCATTTATAATGGCTCCATCGTCAGCAAAGAATAGCTGGTGCACATTGGAGTCCAGCTTCAAGCTTTTCCTTCAAGCAAGCAATCAAGGACTGCTATAAAGAGCAGTGGGCTGAGGACGCTCCCTTGTTGTACACCGACTTTGATTGCGAACTCTTCGGTGACTCCTGCGGTGCATCTTACTCTTGTCGTTGCTCTCTTGTCCATGATCACTCGCACGTAGGTTTCTGGAACTCCTTTTTGTCTTAGCGCTACCCATAAAAGATCTCTTGGTTGCCGGTCAAAGGCCTTCTCGAAATCAACCAACACCATATGCAAGTCCTTTGAAGAATCACGATGCTTTTCCATCATGACCCTTATATTGCATCTGTCGTTGATTTACCCGAGACAAACCCGCGCTGGTCATCAGATAGTCGTATTATTTTCCGCAGTCGGCTATCTAATACCCGTTCAACGATCTTCATGGTGTGCGACATCAGCTTGACAGAACGGTAGTTATCACAATTTCGCTTATCACCCTTTCCTTTGTGCAAAGGAAGAAGATAGCTTTCCCTCCATTGATTAGGCATAGTGTCGCCTCTCATAAGTTTGGAGATAAGAACCATGAGCCATCTAGACCCGATATCTCACATCTTTTTCCAGAACTCAGAGGGTATCCCGTCCGGCCCAACAGCTTTTCTTTTCTTGGAGTTTTTAACCGCGTACCGAACTTCTTCGACTGTGAGGTCGGATATTTCGGCATGATTCGGGGCGGCTCTTGGAAAGTACACCCGGGGAAACTGTTCAGAAGTTCCTCGCAATAATGTCGCCATCTGTGGACAATTTTTTCGTCTTCCACAAGGAGTTGGCCTTCAGCATTGTTAATAAACTTTGGGAAGCGAATCTCCTTAGCATTTCTTCTTCTCTGGGCGGCTATCTTAAAGATATTTGCTCCTTTGTTCAAATTGCCTTGTCGAAGCTCCTGGGTAGTCTGGTTCCTGTCAGACGCGGAAGACGATATTTCTTCCAACTCCTGATAGAGGCCTTCCATGCTTTTCGCTTTGAATTCGGCGCACTTTTTCTTCGCGATACCTTCGCAATATCTATGTACCTTTTCAAGGCGAGCTTTTTCCTCTCTATTAGTAGAAGAGCACTTTGACCAAGCTTGGAAAGCCATTTTCTTTTCGTGTATCACTGCTTTGGCTTCGTCTGTCCACCACCAGGTTTCTTTTGCGTGTTGGCAGGCGCCTTTAGATGTTCCGAGCAGTGATTTGGCTTTCTCCAGGCCAGATTGTTGTAGGGAATCCCACATGTCTTGTGCTCTGCACTCCTCATTACCGACCTCATCGATAATGGATGAGAGGTAGTTTTTCATGTTGAAACATTTTATCATTGAGTAAAGTGATTAAAAATGGTAACAAAGTTTATTTTGAAAAAGGAATAACCGAAGTAAAAACTAAAGACAATAAAATAATTTTTGTGGCAAACGAGGAAAACGGTGCTTCTTATACGCATTTAGAGAAACCGGAAAAGGACAAAGAACATATAATGACAATGGGGGAAGATGAAATAAACAAGTGGCATCATAGGTTTATCTAAATTACACTGACTTGGTGAAATTATCAACAAATGAAATGGTGCGTGGCTTTCATATATCGGAAAAATTGCCTAAAAACATGAATTGCTATACGTGTGCCGTTTGCAAAATAAATCGGAAATCGTTCCCTAACTACTCAAGTGTAGGTAACAAAAAACAGTTAGAAATCATACATAGTGACATTTGTGGACCAATGAGGGTGGCGTCACAAGGTGGTGCCATGTACTTTATTACTTTCATCATGTTCATGTTGATTTTTTTAAGAAAAAATCGGATGCATTTAATGCGTTTAAAACATTTTTAAATCAAGTGGAAAGACAAACTGGTGAAAAAGTCAAAATATTATGGAGTGATAATGGCGCGGAGTACCTAAGCTCGGACTTTAAAAAATATTTAAACGACAAAGGGATCGTACCTGAAACGACTGTCAGTTACACCCCTCAGCAAAACGGTACAGCGGAGAGGGCCAATAAGACGTTAGTGGAAATGGCTAGGTGCTTGCTGGAAATGTCACAACTACCTCAGTATTTGTGGGCCGAAGCGGTAAATACATCCGCATACATCCGCAATCGCTCGTGTACAAAAGTGTTGAAAAATAAAACGCCGTTTGAAATGTGGTTCGATAAAAAAGCAAGTGTAAGGCATTTGAAAACATTCGGATGTGAAGCGGCTTGATAAGCGCAGCAAAATTTGAGGCTAAAGGAGTCAAAATGGTGTTTGCGGGTTACGCGTCGGCCACATATAAACTTTTTTACTTAAAAGAAAGAAAAATAGTGGTTGCAAGAGATATTATATTTTTTGAAGAAAATTTTTATAAGCCAGAGACTTCATGTGGAGCTGGAACAGAAAGTTTGTATGAGTTCGATATTAAAACAAATGACATTACAAGCGAAAAAAAGGAAAACAATAAAGATGAAATCAAAGAAAGTGTTCAGAGCGCTAATAATAGTGAAAACAGTGACAACAGCAAATACGAAGATATCGAAACGATCGCAAGTTGTGTTTTGGCGCGTAAGAAACATGATCGGTCGAATAAAGATGGTATATCTAAAAAGGCGATTGGATACGAAAAACACTGGCTGCACGTGGTAATTGAAAGTCCTAAAACATACGATTCATTAAATAATCGTGAATGGAAAGATGCTCTGCAGGCGGAGTATAACGCGTTAATAAAAAATAAAACTTGGGATCTGGTAAGCCTTCCAAAAGGAAAGAATATTATCGGATCAAAATGGGTATTAACACAAAATATAATGCAATCGACAGGTATAAGGCACGTTTGGTGGCACAAGGGTGTACACAGGTGGCCGGCATTGACTGACACATTTGCACCGGTTGTAAGAAATTCAACAATACATAGACTGTACACTATAAACTGTTGGTGAATCACATCGATGTCGTCTCTGCATACTTAAATGGAGAGCTCGAAGGGAAGGTATACATGCGGCAACCTGAAGGCTTTCTGGATGAACATTTTTCGGACGCAGTTTGCAAGCTGAATAAATCGCTATATGGGTTAAAACAAGCTGGAAGAAATTGGAACACCAAGGTTAATTCTATTCTGTGCAAAATTGGTTTTAACAGATGCAAAATGGACAATTGCGTGTATATGATGAACAAAAACAACGAAATCAACATAATCATCGTTTATGTCGACAACATTATTTTGGCGTGCTCATCAGAAAAAAAACAATGGAGGATATCTTTGGGAAGCTGCAGTCGCACATAGAAGCCGTTGACAAGGGTCTTCTATAATACTATTTGGGGATGGAAATTTGTCGTGATGGTCTCCGCGGGCCTATGTCGATACATCAGCATCGATATGTTACAGAAATGCTTAAGAAATGGCATATGGACAAGTGCAAAGGAGTATCTACACCGTTTGCGAATGGCACAGTGTTGGAAAGGTGCACCGATCAAGGTTGTGAAGGTGTAGAGATTGCACTACATGCGCTGCATTCCCCACCATACGCATTCCACACCACCCCACATACGCGCCGCAATAGCGTGAATGACATCCATGACCTACCACACATTTGGAGTAAAAGCGAGTCATTAAATGAGGTGTGTAGTGCTGAGAATGCACAATACACAATTGGAATATGAGTAAAAGCGAATCATTAAACGAGGTGTGAATGACATCCATGACCTACAAATAGTGCAAGGCAGACGATGAATGTTCAGAGTGCGTATGCAGGATAAAAAATGCCTTTCGGAGCTTTGTGTGTTGGAGGGGATTGCGAATGAACCAGAATCCTCCTATAAAAGGACGGAAATTCTGGTCAACAACAGAGAGTAAGAACTAAGGAATGAACGTAACAGTAATAGTTAAATAAAAAAATAATTAAAAAGGTAAAAAGTAAAAAGTAAAAAAGTAAAGTGAAAAAAAAAAAGTGAATAAGTGAAAAACAGAAGACCAGGCGGCAATTATCATCTATAGGGCATGAAGCTTACCTGGCACAGAAAGTGAAGAAAGCAAATAAAAGACACATGCTGCCCGAGGAACTAGACCTTCAAAAGGGAACTGAAGCATTTCCGGAACAAGCCCACATACCTAAAGCTGAGGACAGTTCCCAATCGTGGATCGACGACGAAGCTACGGCCGACTTCCAAGACCTCTTTAGGGCGCTGCAACGGAGGCTCAGGAGGCAGAACCGAAGGGAAGATCCAGTACCATCAGACTAGGAGCACAGGTCAACGTAAACGACAACACCAACACCGGTCAACCAGTTGAGTAAATTTAGATTATTCTACGTATCATATTACATATTGTACAATAAAATTACTATTAACTGTCTGTACGAAAACCCGACAATTCTTACCCGACGCAACCTTCAAACTTTGGCGCTTTTAAAAGCCCTACCTTTCTCCACCCAAGTCAGTAACATACCCAGCAAACCACCCATTATGGACGTCAAAATCACATTAAGCCCGATGAACTGAGCAAGTTTATCTCGTGCGGCAACACACTTTTTTGTTATATAAAGGATGAGGCCCAGCACAAATTATTCCTCAGCATCGTTAGAACCTGACTCCAGGGTCATGCCTTTGAGCTGATACAGCACAAGGACTTGACCACTTGGAAAGATCAGGTAACTGAACTAGAGAACCAATTTAAAGAGCGTAGATCTCGGGGTTCTGCACAAAATCAGCTCTTGGCAGCTAGACAAACCACCAGAGAAAACGTGCAAGAATATGGTGATAGGCTCTCCCAGTTACTTCTCTCACTAGACTCGGCCACATATGATAGTTCTAACGACAAAGCTGTTAGAGATTTCCTTGTTTCCGAAAACCACAAGCTTGCCTTACAGACGTTTGAGGATGGAATAAGGAATCCTGGTTTGACATTTTTAGTTAAAGCCCGCAACGCGACCCATTTGAAAGAGGCTATATCCTACGCCATTGATCAGTCACTTCGATTAGATAATGATGCCACTCATCTTACCTTTTTACAAAACAATTATACGCCCCGACCCATCTGCCAGACCTGTAACAAACCAGGCCATACATCCACTACTTGTCTCCAGGGAGTAAGATCTGTACCCGATCGCCGACTCATCTGCCAGACCTGTAACAAACCAGGCCATACATCCATTAATTGTTTCCAGGGATTAAGATCTGTACCCAATCCCCCACCCATTTGTCAAACCTGTAACAAGATAGGGCACACCTCCGCGACCTGCTATCGTAACAAAGATCCCCCAAATTTCACTTCCCCTCAAATAAAAAGAGAAGTCCGGCACATGTATTGTAACTATTGCAATAAACCTAACCACTCGCAGAACGAATGCCGATCAAGGTTCGCGCAAACACAGGTTCCAAGACAAAACCCTTTTCGAGAAGACCGATATCGTCTAGAACCTAATTCTAGACACAGAGATTTACATCCACGAACCCGCGATGTGCGATACCACGCTCAACAACGAAATTATTATGAGATTGATTCGGAAAACGATCATGCTCGGGAGGCGAACAACGGCAATCCTTCCCGAGTCCTCACAGCTGCCGACGTACACCACATCCCGATGTAAAATTTAAAATGATGGTATCATTCTGTCCCGAACATCCGGAGCCAGTGATACGCATCAGGCTTGAGCCATCGGATAAAAATTATGTGACGTTTCTGATAGACACAGGCGCAGAAATAAGTCTGATAAAGGCCAGAAAACCACTAACTGACCAAAGAAGGGAAAAAGTTTCTGTGTCCACAATAGCCCTATATACTTTGAACACATTGGGAGAAGTTGACAAAAAATTGATATTTGATACCAACGAAAATGCAATTTCCGTGGAACATTCATTCCAAGAAATAAACAACGAAATAAATCTCTCGTATGATGGTATTTTAGGAAACGACTTCCTAACTAAAATCCAGTGCAAGACAAACTTTTTTTTTTTTTTTTTACATTTTTATTTCATTCCTTTTACATCATTTCATTTTACATCACGTTTAAGGCTAATTTCAATAATATTATATAATGTAAAGAAGTAAATGTAACATTCAGTAACTAAGAAGTTAGTGCGGAATGTTACTTCAGATAGAGAATAACTATTGTAAATTAAACTGAAGTGGGGTGAATAATAGATATCATACATAAAATTCATACAGTTGGAAGAAAAGTTGGAAAATACAATATTTAAAAGAAACATAAATTGAATAAAGCAATTGAACGGTATTATATTTTTAAAACTTCAATATTGATATTAATCTGTGCTGTTGCTTGAGATATTAAACTATGTTCCTCAAAAGAACTTCAACATTAACATAGTCGAACGTGAATAACCATTCTTTAACTTTCGATGAGAATGAATGAAAATTGTACGTGGTTTTTACACGAAGTGATAACTTATTGAAAGCGGCGGGAGCTGTTACGGTGTAGAAATTGGAAAAATGGGTTCTAAAAGCGAAAGGAACGTTCACAAGATGCATATTATTTACACGTAAGCTATAATGTTGAGAGTTTCTGCTCGGTATATTACCACTTCTTTTAAAGAAATCTCTCAGGACTTTAAAAACGTAAAGGTGTCTTCAAGGAAGAATATGCAAATCTTTGAATAGGGGCCAACTCTGAGTGAAGCGATTTTTACGGCAAATTATCCGAATTAGATGTTTTTGTGCCAATATCAATGGTCTGAGAGTGCTTGTATAACAGCCACCCCAACTTGCAATCCCATATTGTAGTTTAGATTGGGCCAGTCCAAAATAAATTGTTTTAAGAACTTTTTTGGAGCAATATTGGTCTATCAGATACATTTTCCTCGTCATTAACAACATATGCGATTTAATATTTTGTACGTGGTCTTTCCAGTTTAAATTACAATCGATCACTACACCACGATATTTATATTTTTGCACTGACTCAATATTAAAACATTTTGACGAACAAGTACGATTAGATAAGAAATTGTTTTTACCACAGCTATGGACAGGTAGACAAAATTTAGTGCAATCAGAGGCGTGAAAACATATATTGTAGTCGGGTATGACCTTACTGCTGATATTAAAAGACATTAACTTTGTTTTCTCGCTAATAATTAATTTATGTGCAGTAAACCAGAGTCTCAAGGTTTCTAGAACCTCCGAAATCTTGGTAATACAATCAAATTCAGTCTGAGATTGTACAACGAAAACAATATCGTCCGCAAAAGCAGTAGACATACCTCCAAAGTTAATATCAAGGAGTGAGTTAATATATATTAAAAATAACAGAGGTCCCAAAACTGAACCTTGAGGTACACCATTTTTTAAAGTAGAAGATTCACTAAAAGTGTCACTAATTTTAACTTTCTGTTCCCTGCCTTTCAAGTACGAACAGAGCCATTTGTGTATTACCCCCCTAAACCCAGCATTATAAAGCTTTCTAAGCAGTATGTCATGATAGACCATGTCAAAAGCTTTAGTCATATCAATGAAGAGGGCCATCGTCGAATTATTTTGGTTAATATTCTCGTACAGCTGACAACATACTCTGAGAATAGCATCCTCAGTTGAAATACCTGTTCTAAATCCGAATTGACTGTTACTGAAAAAGTTGTTTCTATCTAAAAATGCGAGATTTAATGTCCTTTTCGAAGACTTTCGCAAAGGTTGGCAGAAGCGAAATGGGCCTGTAGTTGGATACAGAATTTCTACTTCCTTTTTTAAATAGGGGAATGACTTCAGCACATTTGAGATGACGAGGAAAACTGCCATTTAGAACGCTTAGATTAAACAGATATGTTAGTACGTCAACCACATATAAATATATGTTTTTTTAATAAACCGCTTGATATGCCATCACTTGTACGCGAGTTTTTATTTCTTAAGGATAAAATGGTATAATAGATTTCCTGCGAAGAAAATTGGTTAAAAACAAAACTGTTTCGCTGAATGTTACCGGCTAAATATGAGGAAATATAGCAGTTACAACTTGCAGAGTGTTCCTAAGAAGGCTTTAGCTGATCTGATATTTCAGTAAAATAGTTATTAAATAAATTTGAGATGCTGCTAGGGTCTGTTATGCTGACACCATTAACTACTAACCTATTTATCTCCGTATGTTGTTTGCTTTTACCTAAAATATTGTCAACTATTTTCCATTCTTCTCTCACATTGCCCTTAGCTCGCGCAAAAAGATCAGAGTAGAACTTGACACGTTTTTCTTTAATGTTTTTGTTAACTTTCTTACACAGATCATTATAATATCCCTTTAACCTAGCATTCTGCGGATGTTTTTTGCATTTAACAGCCAATTTGTTTTTTCTTCTAATCTGTTGCAACAGATTGTGAGACATCCAAGGCTTAAGGAATTTCTTACTACTCGAGTTACGTACGGAAAAGGTAGTAGAATTTCTAATGTGCTTCTGCAGGATGTTAAGAAATAAATCGAAAGCAAATGAAGGGTCATTTGCCGAATATACTCGCTCCCATGATTCGTATTTGAGACATTCTTTTAGCAATTTAAAATCTGTGGAATATTTGGCTTCAGTAGGTGGGCTAGGACAATTTACATTTGAGAACTGCAAGAAATAGTGAGAGAAATCATACAGTGATCAGTTATCTTCAGGTCATGGACAATACCACTAAAAATATTTTTATTGTTCTTTTGGGTACGAATAAATATATGGTCAATGCAAGTCGTTGACCAATCAGTCACACGAGTAGGTTCTGTAATAAGACTTTCCAGACCATTGGACTCCATAGGAAACATATAATTCTCGGTATCTTTATCAAATTGAATTAAAATATCAATATTTATATCGCCTAATACAATTAAGTTTTTCTCTTTGCAACTACTCAGACATTTGCTTAATTCTTCAATGAAAACACCTTTACTAAAATCGTGTAACCTATATGCGCATAACATTGCATAGCTTTCATTATTATAAACAAAAGACAGTTTAATTACATCAGCGCTACTAAACTGAAGATTTGTACAAATACGCCCATAACCATTTTTAACATAAACTGCTACGCCGCCCGCTGCATACGTTTCGTTGCAATTACCAAAAAGTGTATACCCTGGTATATTATAAAAAAACTTACTCATTCTCATACATCCAAATTTCACTCAAGACAATTACGATAGGAAGATTCACGAAAGACTCAATATGAGCTATAAAAACAGAGAAGTTTTTTCTCATGCTACGAATGTTCTGATGTAAACAGACAGCATTAACACAATTAGGGGCAATGACTGGGTATTCACATACATTAGGAATTGGAGGACAGGAGACTGAATTAGGAGAACTCATAGCTTATCTAAATCAGCAGCACAAACTATGAAAATAGATACCTAGAGGTAAAAATAAGACAAAGTACAGATGTAATGGAACCAGAAAAAGTGAACCCCGAATACAAAGACCAAAGAAAGGGAGGATAACAAAACACCTCATAAATGTCAGGAGCTTAATAGATGTGCGATTGAAGATGGGCACCAATGAGGAAGACGAAAAATCGGTATGGGAATCGGAATCTGATTCCGGCAGTTTACAGACGGAACCAGAGGATTTACCAGAACCCGACACCGAGCAAGCTTCCTTTAGGTTTCTCATTCCTAAACTTTCCAAATCCTTGTTTGAGAATCACGAAGAAAAAACAGATAAAGAAAAGAATAATAATAATAAAGAAGACTCAGCAAACTGTAAGACTAAGACAAAAATAAGTTTAGCAACCCATAAGACTGAGTTAATAGAAAGGGATTATAAAAAAACATGAAAGGGGAAGTAAAATAACTATAAAACCTAGAGTCCAGCAAATATTTGAGGTCCCATTCAATGGTCAAAACTATAAAGACAAATACAAAAATATAGTAATACAAAAGAAAGAGATCATACCAGGTATCTATATAGGCGAAACAATAACTCAACCTAACAACTCTAAAATTAAAGTGCTATTGATGAATATCTCGGACTCTGATCAGGAGATAAATCTTAATGATATCAATCTTGAATGGAAACAATTAGATGAAACCGGCCTGAATAACATTTTGAAAAATAGACTGAAATAATTAGAATCACTTTTAGAGTTCCAACATTGTAATCCAGAAGAAAAAAGATCTATTCTCAACATCTGCCGAGAATACAATGATTTGTTTTACATTGATGGTGATCATCTTACACATACTAACACTATCCAACATAAAATAATTACGGAAGAAGGAAAACCTCCCCTATATACAAGACCATATCGCCTCCCTGACAGCTCAAAAGAGGAAATACACAGACAGGTAAATGAAATGTTACAGGACGGTGTCGTAGAACACAGTTATAGCCCATGGAATTCACCTTTGTTACTAGTCCCGAAGAAGCCTAGACAAGACGGCACGAAACGATGGAGAGTAGTAGTCGACTTTAGAAAGCTAACGAATTAATGGTTACAGACGCCTACATCACCGACATTCTTGATCAATTGGTATTTCAGCACTCACGACTTGGCCAAAGGATCCCCCCAAATCCTTATGAGTAAAGCCGAAAAACACAAAACAGCGTTTAGCACCCCATTTGGTCACTACGAATATAATCGTATACCTTTCGGTCTATAAAACGAACCTGCTACGTTTCAAAGACTAATGAATAATGTGCTTATGGGACTCCAAGGTATCGAATGCTTTGTTTATGTGGATGACATCGTCATTTACGGATACGACCTTAACGATCACAATACTCGGCTTATTAAAGTTCTCAATCGTCTTCGAGAACACAACTTAAAGCTTCAACCCGAGAAATGTCACTTCGTTAGGAAAGAACTCACATACTTAGGGCACGTCATCTCAGAAAATGGAATAAAGCCAGACCCCGAAAAAACAAAGGCGGTAAAAACGTTTCCAGTACCCAAAAAACCATAAGACATTAGGTCTTTTTTAATTAAATTATTAAAAAAACATGTTCTCTTCCATTGGGACGCTTTATGCGATGAAGCATTCAGGACCTTAAAAGAAAAAATAATCAATCCACCCATTTTAGCCTATCCAGATTTCACTCAAGAATTCCTCGTGACTACTGATGCCAGTGATACTGCCGTGTTATCGCAAGGGCCAATAGGACAAGATAAACCAATTTTTTTTTGCGAGTCGTACTCTAAATGATGAGGAAATCCGTTACTCCACTTCTGAAAAAGAATTATTAGCCATTGTGTATGCCCTAACTCAGTTCCCACCTTATATCTATGGGAGGAAATTTACTACCGTAACCGACCATAGTTCGCTACAGTGGCTGATAGGTCGAAAAGACCCTACGTCTAGATTAATGCGATGGAGAATCTTGTTGGAAGAATACGATTATACCATTATCCACAAGAAAGACAGGTTAAACACAAATGCTGATGCACTCAGTCGTATAACGGAGCCTGAACAAACTAACAAAAGTAGTGTTTTGATAACTACACGTAGCCAAAATAAAAGAAAAGATACACCTTCAGAGAAACCTTCAGACTACACCGAAGATATACTGGTTCTCTCTAGTCTGAATCTTCAGGAAGAAAAAGGGTCTATACATACCGACAGAAGGGTCCAATACAAAATAATAATATTACCCTTAATAGACTCAAAAGAAGAAGAAAAATCAAAAGAAAGAATACCACAGTTTGTAAAACCTGAATTAGGAAAAATTGTATTTATAACCTCAATGATAACGAAATAATCTACGCCATCACCCTACCGATACCATTCAGATGCTCGAGGGATCAAAATATCGCTGAGTCTTGTCTGAACGACATCAAGATCACATGCTGCAATAACAACCTAAAATCGATTGGTATTTCGTTACCAACAATGAATGATGAATCGAAGGAGAGCTTTAAGAGTCTTTTGGAAAGAACCTTCCAAACTCTCGATATGCATATACGTATCTATTCTGACGAGAAAATCCGTTTAACAGACACGGAAGATATTAAAAAATTACTCTTCGAGTACCATGACTCACCATTCGGAGGACACCAAGGGGCTACCAGAACGCTCAAGAGAATAAAATCAAAATACTACTGGCAAACAATGGCAGCAGATATCACAGCCTATATCCGAAAGTGCACCTCCTGTCAGTTTAATAAAAGTAGGGAAAATCCAAAAATACCAATGAAGATAACAACGACCAGCTCTAAACCATTCGAAAGGGTCGCTCTAGATATAGTCGGGACCCTGCCAATGAGTTATAGTGGTAAAAATATCTACTAACCTTTCAGCATGTTTTGACAAAATTCTCTGAAGCAATCCCTCTAGCAAATGCCGAAGCCTCAACGGTAGCTAGAACATTTGTGGAGAATATAATTTGCCGGCATCGAATACCTCACTCCCTCTTAACAAATCAGGGTATAAACTTTTTGAACACTTTGTTCAAAGAAATGTGCAAGCTGATGAAAATAAAAAAAACTAACCACCACATCTTATCATCCCCAAAACAATGGATCCCTGGAGCGTAGCCACAGGACTTTGGTTGAATACCTCCGTCCATAAAGACACGCTTACTTGGGATACGTGGACCCCATACGCTATGTTCGTTTACAATACCACACCACATAGCAGTACCGGCTACACGCCTTACGAACTCCTCTATGGGTTCCCACCTAGTATACCGAGCATCCTCGAACAGACAGCAAGAGTGTCATATAATTACGATAACTATGCAAACGAGCTAAAGGTTCGTCTACAGCATGGCTACAAAATTGCCCGAGAGCAACTCCTTAACAAAAAGGAGAAAGCTAAATTACATTACGATAAAAACAGTAAAATAAAAAAATTTAATGTTGGGGATAAAGTATTAGTAAAAAACCAGACAAAAAAAACAAACTTTCTACCCTATGGGAAGGACCATACGAAGTAATCAAAATCCACTCTGACGAAAACACCGTTGTCCAAATCGGAAAAAGGTCAAAATTACTACTCAATAACAACCTACAACTATTACTAGAATAACACACCCACACAAACAAAAGAGAGAAAAATATCCACTTCAACTATCCCTCGGTTCTCGGCTCACGCCTTTATAGAAGACGAGGTTCAGAGAGCCATTATTACATAAAGCGATCTACGCTTGTTAATCGTAGAACACACAGCAAGTGATTTGTATACATAACTTATTTTTATGTAACAATGTTCCTCTTTACAACGCACATAGATTTTTTTTTTTATTTACTAAGATTTTTCCACAACAGGCATATACCATGGACTCCTTCATACGTATTATGGTTATACCAATACTAATCAGCACAATGCTTGTACCTAGCCCAATCCAAGGTGAACTAAGAATTGAACCCATTGACCCTAACCCAGGCATATATTTTGAGGATATTGGTAACGCTGAAATTTACTACCATGAATGGAAACTTATCGTGTACTACGACCTATATGATCTTACAAAGGCTTTGGCTCACACTACTAGATATGTAATGGAGGTTAATAACTTATGCCAACAATTAAGGTATCATAAAGACCTTGAAATAACATGCGATGGAGCAATCACGGAAATGAATCATTTGCTTACAGACATACAAAATAAGTATATGTTAATAATTCCTAACCGTAGAAGCAAAAGAGTTTTGTTTAACGCTATAGGCACCATTAGCACATCCTTGTTCGGAACGCTAAACGAAGACAACGCCAGGATTTATGATAAACAAATCGAACTCTCCAAATCCAACGAAAAACACTTGTTATCCCTCATACAGAAACAAACCATACTGTTAGACACCACTAAGAATGTTTTTAGTAAGTCCAAGCAAGCCATAGAAAACCAAATGATGACTATCAACTCGAAAATTGATAACGCAAAAAACGTAGTAGACATGACATCTGGGTTAACTCGACCCACGATCAGAAGGTGTTCCGTGAAATAGAATCATTAACCACCCTAATCACCTTAATTATCACACGGTATCAAGACACCCTTAATGACATACTTGACCTAATAAACGACATCAAAAACGGCAAACCTCATCCAGCAATAATATCGCCAGATCAATTAAGTTCCGTCCTGAAGCAAATTAAAAGAGAATTACCAAACGGTATGAAACTGCCCTTCATAGCTAACGACGAAAACACTCTTCCCTTGTACCAATTCTGCACCACTAGAGTAGCTGTACAAACAGGAAAAATTATTTACGAGCTCAAGATACCTCTCCCGCTAATATATAATTTCCGCATTTATAAAATTATACCTCTTCCAACTAAATATAAGAATAAATTAGTATTCATACAACCCTCGACCCAGTACTTGATCATCAATTATAGAAAGGACCGTTTTTTCAAACATAAAGCAAACTGCAACAATAAACAAACTTTAAACAATAAATTTCTTTGTCCCTTAACACACCCTTTATTCAATATAGACACTAATGAACCACAATGCGAAGTTCAATTATTGAAAGGCAGAATCAGTAACCAAAATACCTGTGAAATAAAACAATCTAAACCATCGATAGCATGAACTCAACTTTCCCAGTCTAACAAATGGTTATTTTCATCCTTAAACGAATATATAGTCGAAGAAATATGTGGGGAAAATACTACCACATATACCTTGATAAATACCGTAAAACTAGAACTTCAGAAAAATTGCTATTTAAAGTCAAAAGAGCTCACCATACAGGCACTTAATGAAAATTACTCCATTCTTACCAACTCATACGTTCCCCTTTTAAATATCTCACACATAATCTCTAACAACTTAGCTTACCACACACCAAATATTGTAGTTACACGATTCTCTAGTCAAAATGATCTAAAACTAATATCACAAGGAATAAACAATTTAAATTCAATCCCCTCAAAACACTAGATAAAAACGACTTACACCACTACTCCCTTATTTACATCATTCTACTACTACTTTTAGTACTAATATTTTATAAAAGATGCCAAAGTACAAGGTTAACAAAAGCACAGTCCCCGACAAAGACATCGTACCCACTGAACAGGTTCCTCAGCCAGAAAAGAGTTCTGAGACCCCTGGATTTAGACTGAGTATCTCGACAGACAGTAAATAAATAAATAACAAACAAAAAAAAAAAATAAATAAATGTATGTCGCTTAAAGGCAAATATGCACTTAATACTTATATACAAAAATAAAAAGAGATGTGCATTGTAAAATTATATAAATTTCATTATAAACAAATATAGACTAAAATAAATGTTTACTAAGAGCTAATGGATTACACCACCTTAATATAAAATTTACGAAAATGTTTACATACAAAAAAATGTTTATCAAAATCTAAGAGATATCAATCAAAATTATACTATTGTCAAAATCTACAAGTTATCAATCAACATTGTACTAATAGCTAATAAGTTATACTTCCTCATTATATTCAGATAAAAGTCATGTAAAAATGTTAGAAAATTTAAGGAATAAGAAAAGTTTGTCAAAACTACTATAAAACTAATCTAAGTAATCTAAGTTAAAAACTAAACTAAAAAGAATGTACTAGAAACTAACGACTTACGATTGCTCTTGCAGAAAATTTACCTCCTCAAGGCCAATTTTCTTTTTCGCAGGGGAGGAGGATGTAGTGATTGCACTACATGCTCTGCATTCCCCACCATACGCATTCCACAATACCCCACATACGCGCCGCAATAGCACTCATATCATCGGTTTGTCGTCACTATAGGTCAATGATTTCCTCTTCATATGGATTTTTAGTTCATGAAAACAATAACTCCAAACAATGTGTAGTGCTGAGAATGTACTACACACAATTGGAATATGAGTAAAAGCAAATCATTAAACGAGGTGTGAATGACATCCATGACCTATCAAACATTTGGAGTAAAAGCGTGTCATTAAATGAGGTGTGTAGTGCTGAGAATTCACAACAAACAATTGGAATATGAGCAAAAGCGAATCATTAAACGAGGTGTGAATGACATCCATGACCTACAAATAGTGCAAGGCAGACGATGAATGTTCAGAGTGCGTATGCAGGATAAAAAATGCCTCTCGGCGCTTTGTGTGTTGGAGGGGATTGCGAATGAACCAGAATCCTCCTATAAAAGGATGGAAATTCTGGTCAACAACAGAGAGTAAGAACTAAGGAATGAACGTAACAGTAATAGTTAAATAAAAATTAATAATTAAATAAAAGGAATTATTCTTTCATTCCCTTCTCTCCGTTTAGCACTCTTCTCTCGACTAAACGAGAAAGCACGGTGTCGAGACGTAACAAAGGCTACGAGGTGAAAAACTATCAATCGCTCATTGGTGGCTTAACTTATTTGGCTACTATATCGAGACCGGATATAGCGCATACAGTATCTAAGTTGGCACAGTTCCATGGGCATCCGCACAAAGATCATTTTTCGGCTGCAAAACGGGTGCTTAGATACCTTAAAGCTAAGCCCCGAGGTACGTTGTCTTTTTATCCTAACAACAATAGACTTGTATGTTTTACAGATGCTGATTGGGCTTCCGATAGTACGGATAGAAAATCGTACAGTGGTTTTGCTTTGTTTATTGGTACAAAACTGATTGCCTGGGAGTCCAAAAAGCAGAAGTTGGTCTCTCTCAGTGCAATGGAGGCCGAATACATCGCTATGTGTTCTGGTGCAACGGAAATAGCATTTCATAGAAGCTTACTGCTTGAAATGGGTTTCGACGAATACGCCAAGAATCCAACAACAATTATGTGCGAAAACCAAAGTGCCCAGTTTTCTGTAAAGAACCCAACTGTTCATAAGCGAGGCAACACATAGATATTCGCTATCATTAACTTCGAGACAAATATCTTGAGAATGAAATCGACATCGAATACGTCACTTCAGAGGATAACATGGCGGATATATTAACGAAGAACTTGACAAAGGATCGGCACGAACACCTATCAAGATCAATGAATTTGAAATTTTGAACTGCAAAAGTTAAATGAAATTTTTATTAATTTTGAAAAGTTTGTTCCAATTGAATCTTTTAAATTTTATTTTGAATTGTGTAAAGTACTTCATGAATTCGTATATGTTATTATAAAACACAGCAAATGAGTTGAGCCGGAATTTGTTAGCCTGGCAACGTCATTAGTAGCAACCCATCTGCTGGCTGTCATTATTCATTTTGTCATTACCAATAAATCTGCATAAGCGAACAGTCGGGTCTTTTTTTCTTCTTCTCGTGATCTATTTTCTCTTCTTTTCTAACACCATCTACACCGCGAGAGTGCGTATTGTTTAGGGAACTTATTATTTTCAAAATCTCAAGTGAAGATATATGATCAAAATAAAAGCCATTGCTGCAAGCATAGATATCCTGGATTCTTATTCAGCTAGTGCAACATTGACAAGAGTTAAGGTTTTTAGGTGGAACAGATGTTAATGCAACTGAAGCGAAATAATTATTGAATTCGTTAGCAATGATGTAAGGGTCTGAATTTTCAGAGGAAGTGATTTGAAGGGTAATACATTTGATCCTTTTTTTACACGTCGATTAAACATATTATTAATCAATTCCAATTTCTTTCTTAGATTTCCTCTACATTTGCCAAATTCACCCTGATAGAATTGGTCGCAACAATCTTTTATATATTAATTGAGTTTCTTGCAAATATTTTTTGTAATCGTTTTATTAAAGATGTGTTCTGAGGTTGTTTCGAGTATTTAAATCAAGGCTTATACTAACACAACTATTAGGTGAAATATTCACGAGCGAGCAAACACATGGGCCCATATTGCGAGTGTCGATCAGGGGAGTTATTTTGTATCGCTATAGTATCGGAAATGTATTCGAAAATCGGAAATCGGTATTTTGTATGGCTATAGCAAATATGAACTTACGGAAATGTAAAGTAATGCCAACTCATTTTCGGAAATTTGGTATTTTGTATTCCGAAAGTGAATGTCAAAATCGTTATTTCTTACGAATTTTCATTCGAAAGCTATTTGGTTAACGGATTGTGCGTCTTTGTGAATTTTTACGGTAATTAAAAAGATTGTTAAGTGATTTCAAGGTATATATAAGATATTCAACATATTTAAAATATGTAAGTATATTTTTTCTGTTAAATACTCGCAACTTAATTATTTATTTGATTATTCAAAGGCAGAGTACAAAGGCGGGAAACACCAAGCCTCAACAGTTTGAACTCCTTGTAGAGTTCATGTGCAAGCATTCGGAACTTGCAAAAGCAAGCCGGTGCAAGACAGAAATGTAATCAACTTTGGACTAGGTTAGCGGAAGGGCTAAATTCAAAAGGCCCACCGATTTGCGATATGAATGGCTGGAAAAAGGTATGTCTGAAAAAATATTTTATGATACCGTTACAAATTATGTATTTCAAGGTATGGTCCGATTTAAAAAACCACGCCAAGTCGAAACTATGATTAAATCGTAACAGTCTGTAAGCGACTGGCGGAGGTCCAAGCAAATGCGTGCCACTTATGCCATTAGAGGAAAAAGTAATTGAGATATTGGATCTCAACGTCGCGGTGAGTGGCACGCCCAATACGTTATCATTTGGGATACCCTCTTCAATGCCTAACGAAGATTTGGATCCTACGTACGAGGATTTCGATCCTATGTACGAGGATTGCCTCATGGACCAGTCACAGTTGAAGGACGATAAAGAATTGTTCTGCTCTGGGCAGCGATTCAGCAGTAATGACCATCGACCAACAACAACGAAAAAAACTCTTTTAGAGATTCAAGTTCGAAATCAGGTAAAGTTCTCAAAGGAAGTCACACAAGTATTTAAGGAAATGAATAAATCCACTAAGGATATTGCTCGGTACCAGAGAAAAAAACTTGAATTTAAAATCCAGAAGTGGGAATTTAAAAAGGAAATGGAGCGAGCAAAGCGAGAAATTCGTTTGAAAAAAATTTAAATCAAAGAATGTATGTTGTTGTTGAAAGAGCAACAGTTAGATTAATAAAATAAAAACAACTATAGTTATTGTTATATCAAACTATCTTTAATTTGATTTCTTATTCTAACAGCTAAATTGTTTCGATCACTTTCTCCAGAGTATGAGTGATCTTCTCCAAGCCGCAAAAAGTCTTCATTTGGTAATTCTTCGATGGAAGGCAGATCCACTTTAAACCGTAAACAAATGTTGTGAAGAGCACAGCATGAATTTAAAATTTGAGTTGCTTTTTCAGGCGAATAAAAAAGCTCTCTTGCAGCTAGTAAACATCTAAACCTGCACACCGAAAGTCCTCTCCATTTAACTTCTTGCTTTCGACAGTGGTTCGTTGAATTTGGTTTCAGCAGAGTTTTCGGCAGCTAGACGGTAAGGCGTTAAAAGCCATGGTTGAAGTGGATACCCAGAATCGCCTATAATACACAAAATATATACATATATGTATCTATTTATAATAAGCATCGATTGAGACGTTTACCTAAAAGCCAAGAAGATTTATCGCCGTTTGCAAATTCTTTCTCCAGATAGTTCTTCTCTGCACTTACGCCCAACACATGTGAGTCATGGGATGCACCTCCGAACCTTCCATTTACAGCCAATATTTTCATATTCTTATCTGCTATCTATAAAGTAAAATTATAATCAGTCCTATAACTCCAGGGATTTTATATTTATAATAAAAATATTGCTTGGTCTGGTTCTTCGGTTCCTCTGGCAGCACGAATGAAATGTGCAAAGGACAAAGGACTTTTTCCATCGCCCTGCATGTCTCCGCTATAGAGACGGCTAAGATTTGCCAAGCAATCCTGACCAATTTGGTGCTGATAGCCTCCCTGCGCTAAAAATTTTAACGTTGCTGCGAGTTTCAAAATTGCAGGCACTGCAGTTCGTCTTCCCACACCTGGAAAATGTTTTTTTATTTCATCCAGGGTATATAAAAAGGCTTCCTTTGACAGCCGAAAGTTTTTTATAAAGCTATAACAACAATATTGGATAAAATACACCAAACATATTTACACAATAACTCACCTACTTTCACTTAGTTCTAAAATATTAGAACTATCTCTAATCCTCCTTCCTTCAACATTTTCAACATGATATTACATTTATATTTTTCTTTTAATTTGCGGCTGACTTTTGACAGCACAATTTACGGAAATGATTACTAGTTCTTTAGCAGCATTAAAACAAAATCCGAAAGTGATATGAAATACCAACTGACTTTCGGATCGGATTTTATTTCCGAATCCGAATCCGAAAGTGATACAAAATAACCCCCCAGCAATCGACGATCGACATTTATCGATCATCGATCGTCGATTGCAGATGTTGGTATTGTGGGTGTCGATTGTGATGGACAGTTGTCGATTTGACACTCGCTTGTTATCGATCGCAAAATACTGATCGTTGCTTTCGGTTAGAGAAATATATATTTTTTGTGCGTACGAAATGTAGCAATTTTAATAAAAATAATGAATTTATGAGGTATTTATGAAATTCCAATGCAGGTTACGAACAAAAAAACAAGTAGAGTTTCTCGTTTCGTTCATGGAAACAAATCCCGATATTGCTAAGGGAGTTTGTTTGGAAACACAAGCAAAACACAGATGGGAAGGGTTAAGTACCGAACTAAATAGTTATTTACCTCCTGTACGTTCATGGGAAAAATGGGTGAAAATAAGAAAAACAAGTCCTGTTCGAATGACTTGGTGTATTGAATTTCTTTGATGAAATAAATAAACGATAGTCAAACAACTGTCAAAAAACGAAATATTCACAATATTCATGATTTTATTCACAATATTGACGTAATTATTCACAATAGTCTACTTCTCCATCGATTGAGTTACACAATACCAAATCCGAATCAATCGACGCAATTGACAATTGTCGAGTCGATCGCTGATCGACACTCACAATAGTTTATTTGTTTCATCAGAGAAATTCAATACTCTCCAAATTATTCTAATAGGACTTTTTTTTTTTTAATTTTACCTCATTTTTCCCATGAACGCATAGGAGGTCCATAACCATCTAGTTTGGTACTTAATCTTTCCCATCTGTGTTTTGCTTGTGTTTTCAAACAAATTCCGTTAGCAATATATGGATTTGCTTCCATGAACGAAACGAGAAGCTCTAATTGTTTTTTTTGTTCGTAACCTGCTTTGACCTGTATTAGAATTTCATAAATACTCCATCAATTTATTATTTTTATTAAAATTATCTCATTTCGTACGCAAAAAAAAAATATTTTTCTCTAACAGAAAGCAACGATCAGTATTTTGCGATCGACAACAAGCGAGTGTCAAATCGACAACTGTCGATCACAATCGACATCCACAATACCAACATCTGCAATCGACGATCAATGATCGATAAATGGCGATCATCGATCGCTGATCGACACTCGCCATAGGGGCCTGAGACTCATTAGGGATTGCAAATAAATTATAGCCAGAAATAACAAAATCATCAATTTCAGAAGCAAAAATTCAAATTTCAGAAACAAAAATAAAGTCAGGCTTTCTGTTAAAAGATTCAAGATTAGCAACTAGGGAATCAACATTTCTTCCGGTGCTTCGAATGTTCTGATGCACTGTCAGTATGGAACTATTATAGGTATAAGAAAATTAAACTTACATATTTAAATAATTTTTAATAAATTTTATATAGGGTCCGCCAAATAACTTTTTTTTTTTTGAAAATGCTATAAAAAAAACTACTGAATATTTTCTCAAATTTCTTTTTTTATTTGAAAGAACAATCCTTCCGGTTAATAATGGAAAATAATTTCATTCAAATGGCTGCCTCGGCTGGCCATGCAGTAGCCTACACGATCGGTCCAATTTTTAAGCACATTATAGATTGTGTGCAGCTGTATTTCATCAATGGCTTCACGAATATTGTCCTTTAAAGCGTCAATTGTCTCTGGCTTGTCGGCGTAACACTTATCTTTGACGGCACCCCACAAATAATAGTCCAACGGTGCCAAATCGCAGCTCCGAGGTGGCCAAACGACATCAGCTCTGCGGCTGATAATGCGATCTTCAAAAACAGGGCGCAAAACATCGAGTGTAGCTTCGGCTGTGTGGCACGTAGCGCCTTCCTGTTGAAACCAAATGTTGCCAATATCCTCCTCTTCAATTTTTGTGAACGAAAATTCGTTCAACATGGCCCGATAACGATCGCCATTGACTGTAACGGCCACTCCTTGCTCATTTTCGAAGAAAAATGGCCCAATTATGCCTCTGGACCAAAATCCGCACCAAACAGTGGCTCGTTTTGAGTGCACAGGCTTTTAAATGTATGCGTGCGGGTTTTCTGTGCCCCAAATGCGACAATTTTGCTTGTTAACATACCCGCCAAGATCAAAATGAGCTTCATCTGAAAAGATGATTTTTTTGGCAAAATCGGCATCTTCTGTAAGTCGATCGCAGGCCCACTTAGCGAAGCGTTGTTCAAGCGTATACACAACCATATTCGTTCAGCGGAAGGATAAAACTAATTATCTGTCAAATCCGACATGAGCTAAGTGTTACCATTCACGAAATAAGCACTACTTGAAAAAAAAAAACGTTAGATGGCGGACCCTTTATAAATTTATTATTAAAATTATATATAGCATTTGTAGTATCAAAGTTAAAATAATTAAGGGCATCAAAGACAGGCTTAATGTTATTGTGAACTATGTACATAAGTGTTGGACATTATTTGTTTAAATCCTGATAGTAATCTTGCCTTTTTCAATTTTCCTTAACAAAATACGACCATTCTTAGCAAAAAAATATTTGCATTTTTTTCTTAATTTTTAACTTTTTCGCTGCTATATACAATGGTCTATTATATTTTGTAAGGCTTTCATTAGTGTAAATGTTATCAGCATTTTTATTATATATGTACAATGGTCTATTATATTTTGTAAGGCACTCATTAGTGCAAATGTTATCAGCATTTTCATTAGCATTGTTGTCATTTTTTAAAATATTTATCCTTGTTTTCTTACTCTGCATAAGTTTGTTTTTCAACATAGTAGAAGAGAGATGCACAGAAATTATGATTTTGTGACTGCAGTTGCATTGGAAAATATTGTATGAGTGATCTCGCGAGCATTACTCTCATTGACATGGGACACGCCTACATCTCTAAAGTATTTTGCAATTCACGTTGTTCAAACCAATTCAGCCTACTCTCAAGATTATTAACTTTTTGACATAAAGATACGTTTTCCAATTGAAGATGTTAAATCGAAAGAGGAAATCAGCATTGATATTCTTCAAATTGAGAATCTCCTCAGCCAAAAGTTTCTTCGAGTTGACAATCTCATCATACAGTTGTTGTAGAGTTAAAGAAGTGCGTGGAGAGTCAGCAAACTCGCTCTGTGGCAAAACAGTCAGTTGTTGCGGTGTTTTAGTCTTACCCATTGCTTGTTTAGCTGTGGACGAAGAGGTTTCCCGCTTTCTACGTGGAAGTTGTTGCATCGCTGAAGTTGCAGCAGCTGATCGAACATGTTGCTCCAAAGGTTGCGAGTGCAGCGATTTCCGTAGAACAATTGAACACTTGTTGCACGGGAATTCCGTTGCATTTGAATTCAAAAACTCAACGTCTGTTGCGCTGAGATTTACATAAGAGCAATGAAATATGCAGTTGCAGTCACTGCAGGTAATGTCACCGAGCTCGATCTTTTAATTACACAATTTTGAATAACAAAACAATAATCACCCCACAGACAACTTGACAACTTGACGGATGACCATCGAATGTCAGTAAAGGTACCATCAGATTTTCTGAGTACAATCAGTTTTGTCGGATGTCTTCGCTTGAGGACTTTACCCAGCTTTCCGGCCGCGCTCAGGTTTCTGATATCTTCGCAGAAGGACTTATAGTAATCATTCTTCGAGTTACGAATAAACTTCTTATATTCCTTCCGCTTCGATCGATAATTATTCCAGTCTCTTTTGAGTTCGCCGTCACAAGGGTTAGTTGAGAGCAAACATTGTTGACGATAAGGTCAGACGAAAGAGTGAAATTTAAAAGATGGTCTCCCAAAAAAAAAATGGCTGCCCCGTACAGTGTTTTGAGTAATCTTTCTAGCTTCACAGTACTCTACAAATTCAGAAACCGCATTCGGTGGCGGAGGCAGTTCCGAATCGCAGGGGAAGTAAATAGACGCAACGACGAAGTGTTCCATTTCTCCGTTCATTTTGTAGCTAACTCTAATAGGCACCAGATCTAGTCCACGCAATTATCCGACTGTTGTTGCCGATATTGTGTTCAATTTGACGAGATTCTAGGCTGAATTTATTTGAACTTTATGCTGGCCTTCCACTAATGGTGAAGCATATTTTACATTGAATGAATTCATCGACAATCTAAAGTGAAAAAGAAAATTTCTCAATTAATTGGAGAAAAAAAACTTTATATCTATAAAAATGTACTGTAAGTTGTGGTTTTTCTTCCACGATTGGACACTATAAGCTTAACTTAAAGAAATGGACACAGATGATTGATATATGTATTTTCAACAAGGATGAACTATGAGTCACAAAACACATCAAAAGATAAGGCTATTCATGAGGTAAGTTTAGTAAAATATTTTACCTTCGGACAACAACAAGGGTTCCCGTCCTCCTTTTTACCCATTTGTCCTCCCGTCCTCTCTTCCTTTAAAATTGTCCTCCTTTTTCAAGAAACTAAACAATTAATTCCAAACATTTTTATGCTACTTTTATTCTTTTAAAGTATTCGAGTACTTTGACTCATTAGTAAAATTATTGTAGTTCATAGGTACCTTTAAGTACCTACCTACTATCTACTTACTTACAACAACATTTTTTTTTGCTGCATGCATTCACCCTCAATTATTTGAATGAATGCTGTCATTCAGCTGTCACTTACAATTCAAATTCGGGTAAGTGTCACTATTGAGTAACATTTTCAACGTCCGTCAACATCTTTAGGTTTGTTTCTTTCATCGCTGCGTTAATGAAATTCTTCTTTATAAGGTAATTATTATTATTTGCATAAGTGTTTCATTTTTTGTTATTAAATTAAATAATATTATATTACAATACATAACTACATAGACGATGTCTAATTCACAATCGGAAACGAAGAGAGTAGCAAAATCTCCTCAAATTGTGGCGAAACCAAAAAGGCTGTGCTCATATAACAAATTGTGGGAAAAGGAACATACTTGGCCAAATAAATCGGACACATATCAAAAAGAAGCTTTCCGCAAAATTTGTTGCTCGAAGTTCACTGTTGGTTTCAAGGGATACCTTTCAGTGACGGAAAACCAACAACGAAAACAACATATTGAAAGGTCAAGAGCTGCATCTTCGAGCAATGTGTTATCCAATTTTTTTGTTAATTAAGGAAAGTATTGAAGATCTAGCAGTCGTTGCCTTAGAAGTTGCTTATGTTTTTCACAATATTAAACACAATTTATCGTACAAATCACTGGATTGTGGACTTAAATTGTTGAAAAAGACGGCGTCCGATTCATCTATTTGTGGGAAAATTTCATGTGGAATGACAAAAGCAGAGGCCATAGCTATGATTCTAGGAGAACACACGTTGGAAGTTTTGAGTTTTTTGAAAAAAAGTAAGGTACCTTTTACGCTTCAATTAGATGCATCCAATCATAAAAATAGAAAAATGCTTCCCATACGCATCCAGTACTTTTCAGTGTAAAATGGTATTGAAAACAAATTATTGGATTTTATTGAAAATGCCGATGAAACCGCAGTGGGTATGTTTCGAATGGTCAAAGAGTGTTTTCATAGATATGAGTTATCATTTGAACAAGTAAGTTCTTTTAGTGCAGATAACACTAACTCAAACTTTGGTAGAAACAACTCTTTATTCACTGCGCTCCAAAAAGAAAATAAACATATTGTTTAAGCTAATTTTCACGCTCACATAATACATAACTGTCTTAAGCATTCACTAGACCAATTGTCAATAGACGTCGAAAATATAATTTTAAAAGTATATTCCCATTTTTCAATATCAGCAAAAAGAAGAGCTGAATTAAAAAGTGTTTATGATTTTGTTGAGTGTGAATTTTCGGACCCTGTACGCCACATAACTACCAGATGGTTATCCGTGCTTCTTGCTCGTCAGCATTTGTTAAATGGTTGGAAAGGAATAACGTCTTACTTTGGCAACATTGATGATTGTCCAGAATCGATTAATAAACTATTGTTTAAAACAATCGAACAACCAAATCTGAAAGAAACGTACTTATATTTTTTAGATCATATGTTACCTATTTTTCAAGAAGCAACATTATTTCTTAAATCTAATAGTATAACTTCGGTCAATGTATTTATAATAATAAATAATAGTTTAAACAAAAACTCGAAACTAGACTAAATGATACATTTTTTGGGAATCACGTCCGCCAATATTTTTTAAAAATTTCTCAAATCGAAAAACTTGAAATTGAACATGAATCTATTAACTTTTGTAGAAAATCCTTGAAATATAGAGCAAATTTAGGTTTGATAGTGAAAAGGATAACTTGCTTTACCAAGTATAACCAGTTTCACTTTCACGAGATATTTTCCCTGACTTTTCTGTATTCATAGCACTTTCAAACATATTGTAAAACAAGATTTATGGAAAGTTTTAACAAAAAGCGTAGAAAAATATATGTTTTTATTATCTACAATCGAAGAGAGAGCAAACCTTTTCAAAATGATAGGTTTTATATTATAATTTTGTGAAAGAGTTTTTGAATATAAAATGGTGTATGAAAGAAACAAAGCAAGGGTTGAACTAATTCGAGCTGAGCTTTTAGTAAATATTAATAATAAAAAATCTTGCGCCGAATATTTTGACTTAATTAAAAATGATAAGAATTTCCTTTCCATTGTTAAAAGTAAAAAAAAAATACAAAATTATGAAATAAACATAAAGTTAAATTCACGTTTGTTTTCATATTACTGATTATTTTCAAAAAGAAAAAGTTTTCTTCAAAAGTAAGTTGTTGCCGCCAATACAATGATAAATACCTATGTATATTGCATTGTTATCATTACATTGTTAATACACATTGTTATAATGTATGTACATATGATTTCTCTCATTACATTCTTCTTTTGTTGAAAAACCTCAGTATGTGCTCAGCAACGAACCGCAATGGTCGCTTTTCGTTAAATAAATTCTGTTGTCCACATATTTGTTTGCGTTTAATTTTCGAATAGTATTTTACAGTCCACATCGCGAACATAAGTTCTATAGAAGTTGAAAGTGCAACTTCTCCACAAAAGACGAGTGATTTGACATCTTTAGCAAAAGATTCGAATTGTAGAATGAACGTTAGTTTTGAGATGTAATTTTGAATGTGATGCCTTATATATGTATATGAAACTGAAGAGCTTTTGAATTTTGTGATTTTATGTTTTTTTTTATGGCCAAGTTTTTTTATTTCGTCGTTAATTTTTACGTTTTTTCTGTTATTTTTCTTAATAAATAAAAAATGTATTTAATCTGCATTTTGTTTGTTTTTGTTTTCTTTGGAAAATGTTGTCCTCCTTTTGCTTCAATTAAAGTTGGGAACCCTAAACAGGGGTGACCCGTAAGTCCAGGCAATTTTATTTTGAATGTAGTTTAAGTATGCCTAGTATATATATTATATATATACATTAAGTATATAAGTATTTTTCTTGCAACCATTATAAGTAGATAGTTGTTGTTAGTTGCTTAAAGAAGGTGAAGTCAATGAAGTTTTATGTGTAAATAAATATGTTTTGACATCGAAAGTTATTTTTAGGGTTTTGTACCTCAAAAGAGAAATACGGAACCCTTATAAGATCACTTTGATGTCCGTCTGTCTATCGGTCAAAACCCTTTGTCTCAGGAACGCGTGGAGGTATCGAGTTGCAATTATGGCAGGTTAAATGGCAGTTAACGCGAAATAGATTTCGTTCCACAATCAGCAACCAACAACATGCTACGTGACGGAATCTGTCCATACGACACGCTGTGCAGCAACCATCCATCCAAAGTTGCACATGCCGCCACCTGAGCTGCACCTCTAAGCCCAGAATATCTCGTCCAAACGTGGACCAACGCTGACACACGAGCCGCGCATTTCTGCCGTCTGGCAAGATCCACCGTTGCCGACACTCGATCTAGCACGCCGGCGTCGCAGCAAGGTAGAAATAAATTGAATCATTGTTCAGTCTGTAAGTAGCGTGTAAGGGCAAGCTCTGCCCTTAAGAGAAAATAAAAATTATTTTTCTTTAGTTAAATTAATAAATAAGTTTTTTAATTTGTCATATACTACAAGTACGGGGAAAGTCTTGTTTTTTTTTTTCTAATCGCATTTTATTCTATTATTCATATTGTTACTTACTAGACAAAATTCTTAATGCCGTCTGGCTTATATGTGGGTTATTTCTAAGAAAATATTAGTAAAAAAACTAAGACACTAAAATTCATTTCTTAACTTCAAACTTAACCTACCTTAACTAGATAAATAAATAAACTTAACCTAAGCCTAAAATATACTTTATCTATAATTAATGAGATGACCACATATCTGGTGTGTAAGGCGCATCAAACATGTGTTCATCCCTTTCGGAAAATGTCTGGTGGTTTTGATGAGATATACAGAGAAGATGGTCCAGCTATAGCTTATGCAAACCTGGTTGGGGATCTATCACATTCATATGCACGTCGCAAGCTTAAGAACTCTGTGTCAGATGTGTTAGATGGATCATGTGAAAGATACTGTTTGAATAAACTGGGCGCTGCGAACGGATTCTGTAAGTGTATACATTTTGAGATGTTTAACATCCGGTTGATCGTTGTTTACCACGATGTCAAACCAATGTTGCTGTAGAATGCATAAATACAGCAATATACGAAAAAAGCCGCAATGGTAATATTTCTCGCCTGATTGTTGTAGGAGATGTCAACATAGATTTTAAAACTCTCTATAGGCATGTTACCCTTAATAAGCATTAGCACTGGAAAAACGAACACTATTATAGACAATATTTTTTCCAACTTTGATGTATAATGCAATACTATTCATTCTTTTTTCAGTCACCACCTACATATCCGGATTCATTGATAGTTTAGATACCTAATTACCTAATTACCTAACTAATTTGGTATGAAATATTTGGTATAACCACAATTTCACTTATAAAACATAATAATATAAGTAATTATAGGTTTTGGAAACTGAATTTCGGGAAGAGCTCGGAAAAAATTGAGAGATTCGATTCCTAAACTATTTGTAATATGTACCTACAAATTTTTTTATTTTTTTTTTTTTTTTTTTTTTACAAGTTTGTCCCCGGCCGTTTAATTTTTAAAATAAAATCCTAGTTGGTGTGATATATCACCATTGTTGTTGTGCATGTTATTTAAAAAGTGTTGTTGTCAGAAAGTTAAGTCAATGTATCTGTCCTGATGGCATTTAGTGTATTTTTTAACTTATAGCTTATTTAGTGACAATTTTGATATGACGTATATAACATTGATACATCGTTATCACATTGAGGAATACAAAAATATTTGCAAAATAAATATCATTTACAGATAACGGATTTCAGTTAGTTATAATAACACTTTTTAGTTATTACATATTGTATATCCATTTTTCCACTGTTAAAAGATCATATCAGTTAGTCTACGAGTAGTTCTTTGTATTCGTCTTCCTCTTGAGATCTCCTGAATGGGTATGGAGTTGATTTCATCATTACCATGTCATAGTATTGTTTGTGATGTTTTCTACTTACGTTATTTTTTCCTTGATAGCGACAATTCTCAAGTCGCGATGGATGCCAGCGTTGGTTATGTACCATTCTGCGTTGGCTATTGTACGTGAGACTATTAATTGTTTTTCTATTATGTCTTTGTTTGATTTCTTTGATGTTCCCCATAATGGAATTCCATATGTCCAAATGTCTCTATTAAGAAGAAGAAGAGTTTTCTGTATTTTATCAGTATTTGCTTTTTCTTTCTTAACATGAGATGTTTCCGCGTTAAATTTGAGTCCAAGGACATCCCTTGGTGTTTGGCTACGTTATCCTTAGGGATAATTTTGTAATTTACTTTCAGGGGTAAACATGTAAAAGTAAGTTGTATAGTTTTGTCCTCATTGATTTGTATATGCCACTCATCAAACCACTTGATTATTTGATCCAATATGTTTTGAAGTTGCCTAGTGGCTTCATATTTGTTTTTATGTGATTTCAAAAATATTTTCTCACCGCCAAGGTCGGTGTCATATATTCTTCCTCTCTCGGAGCTAGAATGTCAGCAGTGTATAAATAAGTATAAATTTGGTGCTAGAAAAATTCCCTGGGGTACTCCTGCTTTCGTCTGGTAAATGCGCGATGATTCGTCCTTATACTTTAGAAAGAAAACGCGATCCGTGAGATAACTCTCCAGTAGTAAGTAAAAGTCAAGAGGCAGCATAATTTACATTCAATAAATGAATGTATATGGGATCGAAAAACATAGTTTAAAATGTTTATGCTTTACTTAGAAAGCCCGGTTAGGGCCAGTAACGTAATTTAATTAATTAAAATTATATAAAAAAATATGGATTTTTTGAAAGTTTCTGCGAATAAGAAGTTGCACCGGCCAGCATTCATACCGAAATTGAATTTAATGTTGTGAGATGTGAGTGAGTCCCTGAAAAGTTTGATGCTTGAAATGAAACCTGATGCACTGTTTATGACTTTTAGATGATATTATTTTTCACATATAAATGTTAAAAGTCACACTTTTAAAAAGTAAAAATCACAAGCAAAAGTACCAGAACAGGGTCATTCAAGGGTCTCGCCCAAATTTTCTGTTGTTAATAAAACATGTAAATATTTACTATAATACGTTGCTCTAGCGTGTAACTATCTGTAATTAAAATGTTACATGTGCTTATCTCACTTATGTTAAATATGGGTCTTCTTCTTTTCTTTTTTTTTTTCCGGCGTCGTTATGGTCAGAAGTGTAGGACCATAACCTTCCCACTTAACTGCATTCCTACTGGTCCGCTTGTGGGGTCCGCCGGTTTGACCTCAGAAAGTAGCGGCAGGCTTCCCGGTTTGGGATTACTTCATCGCTGAGGCCAATCAAATGCTGGTGTTTTTGCATTTGTTTGCACCAATTGTTTTTCGGCCTGCCTTTTTTGCGTGTTGAAATTGGAATGTTGATTGATAACGCCTTTTGGACGGGGTTCAAAGGATCTCTCCTTTGAACATGGCAATACCAACTGAGTCGGTCGCGCTCTATGTTTCTTGTGATGGTTTCTTTTACGTGGAGGCTTCCTCTTATCTTTGAACTTCTAATTCTGTCACGCTTTGTTACCCCCGCTGTCATGCGAAGCATCTTCATCTCAGCTGCCGTTAATTTGCTCTCATACTTTTTGTGCATTGTCCAGCATTGTGAACCGTATGTGAGCGCCGGACGTACAACTGAAGTGTAGAGCTTTCCTTTCAGCTTAGGGGGCATTTTTCGATCACAGAAGATGGCGGAGTTTTCCCGCCACTTCATCCACCCTACCCTTACGCGATGGTTGATGTCGTCATCACAAGTTGCTTCTTTATTAATCATAGATCCCAGATATTTAAACTTTTCACACTTGGGAAGCACTCTTCCATTCAAGTAAATGTCTGGAATAGGCTGATGAGGGTCAGAGAACGGTCAGCACAGATACTCTGTCTTCTTTGAACTAATACGATACCCGTGTCCCTCAAAAATGTCCACCCACACATCAAGTGCTCGTTGTAGGGACGCCTGATCATCACTTATAATGGCTCCATCGTCAGCAAAGAATAGCTGGTGCACACTGGGGTCCGTCACTTTTCCTTCAAGCAAGCAATCAAGGACTGCTATAAAGAGCAGTGGGCTGAGGACGCTCCCTTGGTGTACACCGACTTTGATTGCGAACTCTTCGGTGACTCCTGCGGTGCATCTTACTCTTGTCGTTGCTTTCTTGTACATGTCCATGATCACTCGCACGTAGGTTTCTGGAACTCCTTTTTGTGTTAGCGCTACCCATAAAAGATCTCTTGGTTGCCGGTCAAAGGCCTTCTCGAAATCAACCAACACCATTTGAAGAATCACGATGCTTTTCCATCATGACCCTTATACTTTGGATTGCATCTGTCGTTGATTTACCCGAGACAAACCCGCACTGGTCATCAGATAGTCGTATTATTTTCCGCAGTCGGCTATGTAATACCCGTTCAACGATCTTCATGGTGTGCGACATCAGCTTGACAGAACGGTAGTTATCACAATTTCGCGTATCACCCTATCCTTTGTGCAAAGGAAGAAGATAGCTGTCCCTCCATTGATTAGGCATAGTGTTGCCTCTCATAAGTTTGGAGATATGAACCATGAGCCATCTAGACCCGATGTCTCCCATCTTTTTCCAGAACTCAGAGGGTATCCCGTCCGGCCCAACAGCTTTTCTTTTCTTGGAGTTTTTAACCGCGTACCGAACTTCTTCGACTGTGAGGTCGGATATTTCGGCATAATTCGGGGCGGCTCTTGGAAGGTACACTCGGGGAAACTGTTCGTTCAGAAGTTCCTCGCAATACTGTCGCCATCTGTGGAGAATTTTTTCGTCTTCCACAAGGAGTTGGCCTTCAGCATTGTTAATAAACTTTGGGAAACGAATCTCCTGAGCATTTCTTCATCTCTGGGCGGCTATCTTAAAGATATTTGCCCCTTTGTTCAAATTGCTTTGTCGAAGCTCCTGGGTAGCCTGGTTCCTGTCAGACGCGGAAGACGATATTTCTTCCAACTCCTGATATAAGCCTTCCATGCTTTTCGCTTTGAATTCGGCGCACTTTTTCTTCGCGATACCTTTGCAATATCTATATACCTTTTCACTTGTAGGAGTATATTACTCTGAAAGCCCCTGTAAAGGAGATTTATTGTGATAATTGGTTAAATGTGCAAAAATATGTTTTGTGAAGTGTTTCGTTTTCCTTGTACTTCCCAATTCTATTCGTTTAAATATACTGAAGTAATTACAATGGTACTAAAAACGTTCTAAGTTTACTTAAGTATACTTAAGTATAATTACATACATATACTTAAGTATACTTAGGTAATATGACTCATAATAAAAATCAATAAATGTAGGATATCAAAAAGAACTCTTTGAACAGCTCAAATTCCAAATTTACGTGGACAGATGTAAGCGAGAAGCATGGTGTACATAAATGCTTCATTAGGTATAAGAGTATTTTGATCCATTTTTCGAGAACCTTATGCTCTTGTTTGCCAACCCTTATTCGTCGCTCATTTCTCCATAGGTTTGTAACTTGGACAGAATTACTTTTATTTTTCTACCTCATGGAATACATTATTTCGAAGTTGTTGATAAAAGTCCTTCTAATCTAGTCCATTTGGATTGATTTCACTTAAATTAATCAATATTCCGACCCCCCACTATTATTAAATAATTTTTTTTTCATCCATAATGGTAAGTTGAGTTTTATTTTGCCGGTATTCAGTTTGTTATGTGTCGTTTACACTTTGGGAAGAATTATTCAAGTTTGTAATCTACAAACATTATTTTTTGGAAAAATATTTTCTTCACATAGGTTGCCGGTAAAAATAATAGCATCATCAAAAATATGAAGTCAAAATAAAAACTCGAAATAATTTTGATTGCAAAAATTGTTAATAATTCAATAGGTCATGTAGGATATAATTAATATTTTGCTGCATGACTTTTGTTTGCAATTACTGCCGTGCAAAGCCGTGTCATTGAATCAACCAATGATTGACATTTCTCTCTAGGTATTGCATACCTGCGGCATTGGATCTCTTCCCGAAGTTCGTTGATGTTTCTTGGCTGTTCTGCGGAAACACTTTTTTTTACCTCGGTCCATAAACTTCAGATAGGATTAAAGCCTGGATATTGAGATTGCCATTCCATGATATTGACATTGATTTCTCGAAACCATTGCTTTGCCTTTTTGCTGTTGTGTTTGGGGTCGTTGTCTTGTTGGAAGACCCCAACCAACCAACCGCATTTCGTCGCAACAAATGGCAGCATGAATTCATTCATTATTTGAACATAAAGGTGTTGGTCCAGTACAGATTACATTCAACAAATTGGACCAACACCATTGTATGAAAAACATCTCCATACCATTATGCTGCAACCACCATATTTCACCGTTTTTATGATCTGTTTAAATGCCACGAGATCGAATATCACCAAAAGGCATTATGTTGCTTTCATCTGACCATAGAATCGATGTGGTTTCGAGCACACTTCAAAATCTTAGTCACATAATATAGTAAATATATAGTAAATAATATATTTCTCGGGCTACAGGCCCTCAAATTTTCCTTCCTCAATCTCTAACGAATAGTTCCAACGCTTGCCGAAACATTCAGCCCCGTTTTTCGAATGTCTAACTGTGTTGCTGGAATAAAATCTCTATGTTGTAAGTGATGAACAACTTGCTTCTTTATTTTCGTACTCTAGCTAATATACTAAAACTCTGCTTATTTTACAGAAAAGATTGTGGGAAAAAAGTGTTGCGTGTGTGTCATCTGAAACTGTTGTTATCTCGACAGGTATACTGCGCGAATGTTATTTGAAGCCGTTATTTACTCGGCCACAATTGCGTGTGACACTATAGCCCCGCGTTGTAGTATTTTGGTTCCATGAAGAATTTTGTTGTATGAGATTGTTGGTAACAACATGCTGGGACCACCTCACATAGACGAGATGCAGAAATGGCTTTTTCAAATGTTTGATTATTGGTTTTCTCCTTTATCCTTGGGCTTTAAGTCCACCATTTTAATAGGAAAAAGATAAGGAGTGCGTTCAGTAATAAACCCTCTGTGGATCCAAATATTGAGAACTGATATATTCTGAGCGTCTTGATATAGCTCAATATGTATGTGTTCCCGACTTTTTTGAATCTGAATCGAATGTTCCAGCTTTAAAAGATCCAATGATATGTCACCATGTATTATGGATATTGGTTTCCGGTTATATTGTGGTGTTGTTAACTGTTCCGAAAGGTTGTGTGATGAAAGAAATGATGAGTTTATCGTGCTAGTTATTATCTGCTTGCAATAACTATCATCATTTCATCTTTAATGATACAGTTTGATGATAAATGTATTATTCCACTATTTTTTAGTAGTTTTGGTATCGGATTAAGGTTGCAAATAATATTAACAGTTGTTTAACATGCCACGCTGAAAGTCCAAGTGTTTGACTGATGCATTTCTATCCAGTACGTTATTGGTGGAGTTGGATATGTCTCTGACAACTGCTGATTGTAAAGCAGAATGCTCATTTCACAAGAGCTCGCCATGTAGGTACTGGCTAGACCTTAAATTCTTCGTTGTATAATAAAGGAACTGTAATTTCCATAATGATGTTGCATCCAGTAACTCGTCCTCTTGACTGGAGACTCTTATAAAGTTGCAGTATAGATTCGAGCTGCCTCTTATCAGGTATCATCAATGAACGCGGAAGGTGGTCGTGTATCCGATTTAATTCTTTCTTAAACTGTTGTACAGTCAATATAAGTGGATACATTGTTTCACCGTGTGCTGCAACACAATATTGAGTAAAATGTTTTGGGTTAGTTTTGATAATTTATCATCATCAGTAGTTTATTTAATCATATGATCGTCATTTTGTTTCACGCGATTTATTGTTTTTTTCATATCGTTTCGCAAATCTTTGGTCTAATATTCCAAATAGTTTATTCGCAATCGTACCAACGACGTCAAATGGAGAATGTCGTTGTTTAGATCAATCTGTTGAAGTTGTCGATCAAACCGATTCAACGTTTCTTCGCATAAAATGGTTATCACCTTTTTTACTTTCGTGGACGAACAGATTTCCTTAATGTGCTTGATACATCGCTTGAACGTATAATATTCTGACTAATAGTTGCTCATGTTGAAGGAGATAATTGTTGTCCATGAAGGTTTGCTCTTCTAACATCTTCGAAATAAATACCCGGCTGGCTATTGAATTGCATTCTCTCATACTGTTCGTTAATTGGCACAGCATTGAGAAAATGTCCAGGAGTAAGTATTATTGTTTCGTCGACGTCATTTTTGACCGCTATGATTGGTCGGGCATTCAAACAAGCTCCTATTTGCGTTAACAAAGTAAAAAGTGCTTCAAACTTTAAGGAGGTATCTTTAATTACTCGTTTTGAGTGGTATTTTGTAGACTTTACCCCAGCTTCCCACAGCCCGCCGAAGTGTGGTGATGGAGGAGTTATAAAATGCCACTGAATTTCATCCAAAACAAGTTTCCTTGATGTATCTTCTGCAGATTGTCTTATAGCATTCCTTATTTGGTGCTGATTTTCCTTGTTGGCGCCAATAAACTTAGTTCCGTTATCGCTATAGAATTGTGAACACATTCCTCTTCTTGATGTAAACCTTCAAGACAAATATAACGATGTAAACCTTCGTTGTTCTATATCCTCGTTCTTTGGAAATTAATAACTGGATTGGTCCAGCATAATCGACTAGAGTGTTTGTAAAGGGTCTAGAAGGAGTTACTGGTGGAAACGGTAGCATTCCCATTAATTGAGTTTCAGTTTGTGAGTTGAATCGATGACATGTTAAACAACTATGGATAACCTGTCGTATTATTCGCTTGAATGACCCAATAAGATTGCCGCAAGGTTGATAACATTAGTCGGATGCCTCCATGTAAGATTCGTCTGTGTAAGTTCTCAATTAATATTTTTCAGCTTCGGATATCACTGCATGTTTCAAACGTATTCCCACAATCAAAAAATTGTCTCTATCAGGGGTTCAATGATAGAAGTTTACTTTTCCGATTAAGAGGTTTTCCATTTCTTATGCATGACAGTTCTTCTGCACTGAAACACTCTTGCTTGGATTTAGCGTATAAGCGCTTTGCGGACATCATCCAACTCGTCTGCGCTCAAATCTCCAATTTTCCTTGATTTTCCTTTTAGGCAATTGTTTGCAAGTCTTATGCAGTACGCAACTACCTTTAACTATTTGGTATAGCACGAGAACCTTTTAATTATATCGTGAATTGTGTACATTGCTATGTTCAAAACTTGTAAAGCAAGAAATGACTGCAGCCATTTGTTCCGGTAAACACCCTCTAGAAGCAGAATCCGAAAACTGTCTTCCAGGTTGATGGACATTTTTGGATCCAAGCAAGAGCGATTGTATACTCACTCCACGCGAATACTTCGTTTACTTGAGTGCCAAAAATCTTTAGTATTTCTGCCAATGTCTTTGATAGTAAATGTGCTCCACGAAGTTCTAATTTGGGAAGAGGCAGTTTTTTTCGGATTGGAGCCACTTTTGTTTTTGCTGTCAACAAAGTTGTAGTGCAAGATCCATTTCCGTGAGCAAGTCTTGAGTACCGCATATGCCGCATATGCTGCTTCTGAGGCGTTACAGAATCCATGAAGTTCAAATTTTAGATTTTTCTCACTCATCTATCTAGGGATCCTAATGTTCTTAAGAGTCACAAGATTGCTCTTAATTTTGCTCCATTGACTTCTCAATTAAGGTGAAAACGGTTCATCCCATTATACATCCGATTTCAACATTTGTTGTACCTATTAAAGTTTTTGCACTTACTGTCACTGGTTTTAGCCACCCAAGTGGGTCAAACACATTGGCTATTTCAGAAACCGTTTTTCGCTTCGTCAAGATTTCTTGCTGCCTTAAACATTTTTCATTGTGAACTTTGAAAATGAACCTTGAAAGGTGATCCTTAAGGTTTTAATGGTTTCTTCTTCAAAAATCCTTATTTGGTTTTGAGACTCGGTAGATTCAGATGAAATATTTTTAAGCAACCTACGATCATTAGCTGCCCACTTTCGAAGATGAAGACCTCCTTCTCCTAGTATTGCAATGAGTTGTACCTGAGCCTCTTTACATTCGGACAATGTATCTTGTCCGGACAATACGTCATCAACATAAAAATCATGTCTTAAAATTTCTACTGCGACTGGATTCTTGTCTGAAGCTAGTTGCTGAGGTGTCTTCACTGCTACATATGGTGCAGACGCGGTTCCATATGTGACTGTTATCAGTTTATATTCTTTTATTGGTTGGTTGGTGGAACTTCGCTATATAATCCGCTGATAATCTTGGCGATCCTCATATAGCATGATTTTCCGATACATCTTTTCAATATCGGCCGTAAAAACATACTTATGCCTTCGCCATCGAATCTGCATCGTTGTAATGCCTTCTTGAAGTTTGGGGCCAACTAGCATTAACTGATTCAAACTAACGCCAGTCGAAGTTTCCTCACATCCATCGAACACTACACATAACCTTGTAGTAGTGCTCTCAGGTTTTAAAACAGCATGATGGGGTTTGTAGTACCTGGAATGCTGGAGATGGTTATCCGAAGTTGCCTCGACCATGTGAACAAGCTAAGGAAATTCGTTAATGACCGTCGTATATTCATTATACATATATTCATGCTCTCAGGTTTTAAAACAGCATGATGGCGTATGTAGTACCTGGAATGCTGGAGATGGTTATCCGAAGTTGCCCCGACCATGTGACCAAGCTAATGAAATTCGTTAATGACCCTCGTATATTCATTTTTTAGATGCAAATTGTTGTTGAGCTTTTAATCCGCTTGGGATGGTAATTGCATTGTAAGTTTTTGTTATAGCTTCTAAAAATATGTAGTACAAATTCAGATGGGAATCGTGGTCTCAATTGTACTTCACCTTTGTACTTTGCAGTTCCTGCATTCGTGTCGCCAAATCCATTCACTTTTACGAGGACCTTTTGCTTCTTGAGTCTTAATAGCTCCGCGACAGATTCCGTGATCAGGGAGGCTTGATGAGCGCTCGTACGTTAACACCGTGGCCAAAACAATCAATGCTGCTTAAATTTACAATTGCAGTCGTAAGTAATACATTTTGGTTCTGCTAGCCGTTGATCACTTTTTCAGTGGAAATAGAACAGCTTGGTTGTTCCATTTGCTTAAGCTGTGGAACTCTTTCTTGTCATTCCATGTGAAGTAATGAATTGGGGTATTTATTGTAAGTTTTGCATTTTCGCTTGCTATAGCATTGGGTACCCTTATCATGTCGTAGACAATTTTTACGCAGCTTAGCGAGATTGATAACTTCAATCCGTTCCTTTGGTGCGCTATTCGTGAATTTTGGGCATGTGGAAACTGCGTGATCGCCTTCATTGTTTTTGACGTAACAAGGAAGTTGCGCAGTGGGCATTTCGAAACGTCCACTCACTTATTTTTTTTTCTTAGCAGGTAATAGCACTTATAGGGCTTGATATCTTTTTTCAAAGAAGTCTAATAATGATTTCAAGGTCGGCGTCTTGAGATCTTGCTCGTACCAACAAGTTTCGGATTTCTTGGTCTAGTGATTTCGTTGTTAAATGCACTATGATAGGACCCCAAGAAGACGTATCGAAGCCCAGATTTTTTAACGCTGAAAATTTGCTGTTGCAGATGACTGGTTTGTCATCTTAACTTCTTGTCAATGTACATAGAGAAGATTCAAGGCTTTCCCACGCACAGTAGTAGTTGGCACGTGAAATCGTTAAATGTTGAATTAATTGAAGTGGTTCTCCTTCCAAATGGGTATTCAAATATTCCATTCTCTCCGTTGTGATTATAGAGTCTCTTCCATGAATTATTGTACAAAATACATCATAGACAGAATACCACTCCAGATAATATCCCCGATATGTTGGTAACAGTAAGGAAGGCAGTTTTGAGCTAGATTCCATCCCAGTATTAAATGTATTTTCCCTGGGGAGAACAGACGCCATCCGATGGAGACATTGATTTATGTCTCTTTTAATGTTCATGAATTTGGACTGCTTGATATATGCTGACTGTAGGTCTTCTTCCACCACATTGGCCGTAAACTCTTCATGAAGCTCATTCATGTTCCGAAGTTGCTCCAACAAAATCTTCTGTTGGTATTCGTATACTTCCTTCTAATATCCAGCGAAAGTTTCTTTATGCTATGGCTTCAATTGTCACGTACATTTTACTGAGTCTTTGCGATTGGAGGCTGAAGTCCTTACACGTGGATGCCTTGGCCGATTCTATTTCTCCGTCTTCATGAGGAACTATGCCTTCCAATAAACCTTTTAGTTTCTTACACATTTCCTCGCCTCTGCCATATGTATTTCACATATTTCCCCATATATGGCGTGTCTGATTAGATTGAGTCTTTTAATGTTTCATATTTTTTATGAAACTCGCATTTATTCTCTCCAAGCGCTCCTGTTTATAACACTGCGTCTTTCTGGAAGCACTATCTTTTCTGAAGTTTATTGCTGCCTTCTCTAGTTCTTTTGCTAGCGTTTTCTGTCTTGCAATGGTGACAAACTGATCTGCCTTATCTACTATATTGAATTTATTACCGAAACTTCACTTATTAGTTATAAGTTACCAATGTCAGTAGACTTGGTAACGTAATGAATTTTCGTTTTTGTAATACATATATCCAATGCTAGTAGCGTTGGTAACGTTAAATGTCGACGGTTTATTCACTGTAACTCTATATTATAGGTAATGAACAACTTGCTTCTTTATTTTCGTACTCTAACTTATATACTAAAATTATGCTTATTTTACAGAAATGATTGTTGAAAAAAATTGTTGGGTGTGCGTCATTTGAAACTGTTGTTTACTCGACAGGTATATTGCACAAGTGTCATTTGAAGCCGTTGTTTACTCGGACACAATTGCGTGTGACACTCTAACGCTGCGTTGTATTATTTTGGATCCATGAGGAATATTGTTGTATGAGATTGTTGGTCACAACACTTACAATACGCTTGACCAAATGCAGTCATATTGCTGCTTTTGTACTCCGATTTGTTGCTTTTTGCTGGTATTTTACTGCGTTTCGAATCAGTTTTTTAGAAAATTCCTGACTTCTGAGTAGGATTTGCCTTGAGAAATTAATTTTTTGATATAATTCCTTTTTTCTACCCATGACTACAAAAATAAACATTGTATTTTTTCCTCGTATATCCCAATAAATTTATCTCAAAAGAACTTTTCGCTCAATAATTTATAAAAAAATATATTTTTTTGCGACAATCTCTGCTGGTGCTATTATTTTGACTGCGGAATAATGAGCTTATGACTAAAAACTTGTATACCACAAAATCGAGCGTTATAATTGCAAGCCGATTTCTTCATAATCTCAGGGAGTTCACTTTAGGTAACGGTTTAGAACAGTAAAGTGTGGAAAAAAAAATTATAGAAGCGTATTCTTAGAGTTTGTGGTAATGCGGTTGAATTTCGTGGTGCTGTTTTTTTTTTAACGCAGCTATATATAAAAAAAACATATGCTAAGTTTTTTGTAACAATTTTTTCTTAGTTTTACCCTAAGATAGCAACAGGGGTGATACAGCACCGTAACGAAACAAAAAGTTCTCAATTTCACAAATTCCCGCTATACAATCGGTGTCTTCTTCTTGCTACTTTCAAATTGACAGTTGAGCTTTCAGTTTTGGGTCACAGCTTGCTGTGGAATGGCTGGGGTGACCTCAGTTGCTATTTATGTTACTATTTTTTTTTAGGTTGAATTTCGAACTTCTTATTTTTTCAGTCATCAGCCATCAATTGAAACTTTGGAAAAGTATGTGCAAGAGTCATATACAATCGGTGTCTTCTTCTTGCTACTTTCAAATTGACAGTTGAGCTTTCAGTTTTGGGTCACAGCTTGCTGTGGAATGGCTGGGGTGACACGTCACCTCAGTTGCTATTTATGTTACTATTTTTTTTTAGGTTGAATTTCGAACTTCTTATTTTTTCAGTCATCAGTCATCAATTGAAATTTTGGAAAAGTATGTGCAAGAGTCACCAGCTCACCCCTCTTGCTATTTGCGTATGGGACAAGTGTGTTTGCTATCCTAAGGTTAAGTTAGTTATAATAATGTTAATTGTAAGTTTATATAAAGTAGTCGAAAGACATAGTTTACTGTTTGATTTAGAATGTCAGCCTAGAACTATTAAGCTATTTAAATTTGTAAGGATAATTAAGCTTTTTTTTACATATTTATTTCGTATGTATAATTTATAATGGATTGCTACCGCACATTTTACAATACAGGGATTTGATAATTGGGTTATATCTTTCCACTGAAAGTTTTTGATATTTTGTATGAAGGAAGAAAGAAAAGACGAAAAAAATTATTTTGAAGCTAAAAAGGGCAAAAACCTTCTATACAAGCAAAAAAAAAAAAAAAAATAAATAAATCAAATAAACAAATAAATAAAAAAATGAAAATAAATAATTAAGTAAATAAATAATAATATAAATGTAAATAAATAAATAGGTACTTAAGTAAATAAATAAATTAATTTAATAAATAAATAAATAAAAATATAAATAAACGTATGGAAGTAAACAAGCAAGGAAATAAATAAATAACAGCGGAATAAATGTAGGGTAGAGTGATGCCATGGCTAATTAAGCATCATTTTTAAAAGCTTATTTTGACATACTTTATATTTCTTTATATGGCACTTTGCACAATCACCCCAGACTTGGCAACCATATAGAAGAATCGCTTGAAAAATTACTTTGTAGATTATTATTTTGTTATCTATTGATAATGACTATTTTCTACAAATAATTAGATACAACACTTTTATGGCAAGTCCTGTGTTCTAAACCGTTCTATTTACGTGGTCATTAAAAAACAATTTGGTGTCAAGAAAGATTCGTATATGTTTAACACAGGACTCCCACGGGATGCTCACTTCATTAAATTGTAATTGATCGGAATGCAGAAAGTAATGTTTTCTTTTTCTTGTGAAAAAGATAGCTTTTTCGTTTAGTTTTATATTCCACTTTGAATAATATGCCTTTAATACTTGCATCGTATTTTTAAAATCGCTCTCAATGGTTGAAGCGAACGTATGCGATGAATATATTTCAGCATCATACGCAAAAATAGCTGCATCACAGTTTGGTAATTCAGAGAAATCCGAAGTATAAATATTATATAAGACTGGACCAATTACAGAACCTTGGAGGACACCACTATTGTACGTTATTATGTTGGAAACACCACAATTAACTATAACTTTAAAACGACGATTGGATAACGGGAAATTGAAGTTAATCATTTTGTATATAAGACCCTTATGCCAAACAGTATCGAAGGCCTTTTCGATGTCCAATAGCACCATTCCTGTTGATTTTCCAACAGACCGATTTGCTTTTACGTGGTTGCATATTTTAAGTACCTGATAAGTAGTGTTGTTTAAAGCCAAATTGTTCCTTGGGATAGATGTTATTATCCCAGATATGTCTAAGCATTTGTTCCTTCAGGACTTTCTCTAATATTTTACAGAGGCCACTAAACAAACTTTCAGGACTATCAGACGACTTACCAATTTTAAAAACCGGTAAACTTGGCTAACTTCCAAGCATCAGGAAAATACCCTATTTTTAAGCAGGCATTGACAATATGTGTAAGATATTTTATTCCAAGCTTTGGTAATTGCCTTATATATATGTTTCGAATGCAATCAAAACCATTTGCTTTTCTAATTCTAAAAAACCATTTCAGTATGGTTGACGAGAAATGATTCAATATAATATCGATATTTCCTTACTGGATATACTTTCTATTTCTACTGCAGGATATTGCAACATAGTATTAACTTCCGATCGGAAATGAGACCAATTTGCCCTGCTCAAATCTTGGACGTAATGCTGTTGTTTTTCTCCTGACCAGCGAAGTTTACATAGAACAGCAATGTGATCAGAATTAAGGTAATTTACAACTTCCGGTTGGATTAAAAGGCCAATAGCATTAGTAACGAACAAATCGAGGACAGATGGTTGACCACGGGCACTAGGAGGAAAATAGCTAGGACTGGGCGGAAACATTACACATATTGGCAAGATTGTACAAAGCCTTGAAAGTATATTGCCCCAAGAATTAGCTCTCACGCAACCCCAATCTATACGTCTACAGTCAAAATACCCCCAACAAGCACATCTCCGTTCACGCTAAATATTCTGCGGAAATATTTTTTTTCGACAATCCTTTTTTTCGTTGGAGACACACCCGAATTATACGAATTATACAATGATTGCAGGTGTTCGTGAATTTTATAGTGAAGGATCAATGACGGTTTGTTGACATTTTTCTTCTTTCCTCATTTTTCAAAGTAGTTTACTCAAATGTCAAAGTACTACAGTTTCCACCAATGTTAATATTTTGACTTTTGGAAAAATCATTGTCCAGCGTTTTCTATGCATATGTATGTAGTTGGTAGCGCTACCGATGTGACTTTCAAAATGATTAAGACTACACATATGTATTATAGATTAGGTTGCTTCATCGTTTGCTTGAAAAACTGCATTTCCCTTTCTTGCCAAAAACGTTCTTAACTATTATATTATATATAACTACGTAGAGTCGTTTTATACCAAGCTTTTGTATAAATTCTTCTGTGATGAGTGTTACAATTGATTCTGAATCCAATTGTGCTTTTCAGGATCTAAAATTGCCCAAAGCGTCTTTTATGAAGACTGCTGTTTTAGGAACGAGTAGTTGATTTGAATGGATACTTAAACATTTCGATGGTAGATATCATATTCTTTAAACTGCATATTTCGATCTTATGATTAACTTTATTGAATTCGGACAAGCAAGTTGTAATACTTTTGTTTCAGGACGTTCATATCAATAACATGTATTATGTACTATTATACTATAATTTCGATATTTGACATCTTCACTTTATTCTCTTTATTGTTATTTACTACGATCGTTCTATCTCAGCATTTGCCGCGCTCAGGGAAAGAGCCGTGCTCTAGGAAACAGTATACTACAGCTTTGTTCAGAGTAAATAAAATATTGGTGTGGAGAAAAAGTATTGAGATATGTACATATGTATGTGTTAACAGATGGTGTTTGGAGTCACTCGCGTAACATTTTATATACATATGTAAGTATAATTTGCATGTACATATATCATTTAGCATTTGGTTACTCATATTAAAGTTTATATTATTTCACGATAGTATAGGTAACATTTCTCACAAAATAAAATTTTTGCTATTAAGCTATTGCATAGCTTTTATCGCGGGCTTTGAGCGCGGCGACCGAATCAAGAAATTCCGTAACGAAAATAAACCTAACACCCCCCACTCCGACCGGCACATCGGTACGGCGTTGAAAGCCGTGCATCGTCTAACGTCGTTTCAGTTCGGCAGACTTCGGCACGGTGTTTGTGTGCGTGTAGAATATACGAAGCACGCACGGATCGAGACGAGCTGCTCCGAAATCGGACGAATACGTAAGCAGCAGTTTGTGGGAAAGTATAATATAGGTGTATAGGTATCTATCATCTATGTTTGATAATAATTTGAATCAAATTTGGACATAGAGAAAACTTTAGAAATTTGTAGACAGTTGTGCCGAGAAAACGATGAAGAACAAGAAGACGAAGAATTATTAAGAGCGGTTGATATATTGCATGAAAGAGATCATTATGACTTATTGCTACGTGATCCAAACTCAACTTCTAACGTTGATTTACAAAATGCATCTCTGCATAAACTTGGCGCTGTAGCTAAAAAAAGACAAAATTTAATGGATTATCAACAGTTCTATGATTTAATGCGAATGGCCAATGATCAACAAAGAGATATTCTTATGACTATAATTCATCATTTACAAACTTCAATTCAAGAACCATTTCAAATTTTTTTTACGGGACCAGCTGGTACGGGAAAATCATTCGTTATCAAACTGATTATGGATATTTACAACAGGTTCACTGATAATGATGGTTACTGCAATGCCTATATTACATGTGCTTCAACCGGCAAAGCTGCCGTGGCTATTGATGGTACAACTGTTCATACAGCTCTCAAAATTTCTCTTTCAAAACTTTTGCCTCTGTCATCAGAAACGTTGCAATTGTATAGATCTCTTTTCAGATATGTCAGAGTACTGATCATTGATGAAATTAGCATGGTTAGTGCAGAACTTCTACATAAAATTGATAATCGTCTAAAACAAATAACAGGAAAAAACACAGATTTCGGAAGTATAGATGTTATTTTGATCGGAGATTTACGGCAATTGCCACCAGTAAGATCGACACCAATTTACAAGACAATCAGAACGAGCATGATTGGACCGCATTTATGGAGAAAATTAAAATTTTATCAACTTACCACAATAATGAGACAAGCTGTTGCATTTTCACAAGTTCTGACAAAAATAGGTAATGGAGATGTACTAGATGAGCATGAGTTTCAACTTATTGAATCGAGATTTTTCAAAAAAGAGGATGTTGCTACATTATGTCCTCATGGAGTTCGTTTATTTTTCAAAAATGAAGATGTTGCCGCCTATAACATTTTGATTTTGAGCCAATGTGAAAACAGACAGGCGAGACGACAGGAAGTGATTGACCTAACCTTATCTAACAGGCATGCGAAGGCCATCACTAACTGGAGAGTCTCACCAGATGTTACGCTGTCAGACCATAGATACATCGAATTCCAATTGAAGTGCGGGATCTCCCCCTCGCAGCCCAAGCGGAATCCGAGAAAAACAGACTGGGTGCGATTTAGGGAGGAGCTTGAGAAATCCACTCAAGCCCCGCCTAAACTCAAAACTAATCAATCGGTGGAGGATGCAGTTCATAACCTGAACAGCGCCATCACCAAATGTTTTGAACTCGCATGTCCTGTCAAAAAACCTCCCAACAGGAAGCCGGTTCCCTGGTGGAATGCTGAGCTCCAACGGCTTCGTAGGGAAGCCAGAAGTCTTCTGAACAGATCGCTTAAATCGAACTCGGAAGATGACTGGAATAAATATCGATCGAAGCAGAAGGAATATAAGAAGCTTATTCGAAAATCGAAGAATGATTCCTATAAGTCCTTCTGCGAAGAGATCAAATCCCTGAGCGCGACCAGCAAGTTGGTTAAAGTCCTCAAACGAGGAAAATCGACAAGGCTGGAGGTACTCAAAAAGTCTGATGGTACCTTTACCGAGTCTAAAGCAGAAACTCTTAGTTTACTGTTTCAGACCCATTTTCCGGGAAATCAGACTGTCATCGGCTCGTTGCACACTCCCTCATTGGATACTGCGGCTGTAGCGATGAAAACAACTCGGGGTAGCTGGTATGTTGCGTCACGCGTGGTAACTACTGAGGCCATTGAATTTGCTGTGGCATCCTTCGATGGCTTTAAGTCGCCGGGCACTGATGGGATATACCCCGTTATGCTGCAAAAAGGTATAAGACAGCTGCTTCCTACACTGAAAAGAATTTTCACTGCTAGCCTGGCACTTGCCTACATACCTATCCCTTGGCGCGCGGTGAAAGTGGTCTTTATTCCCAAAATAGGGAAAGAGGATTACTCACTAGCCAAGAGTTTCAGACCAATAAGTCTAACATCATTCCTGCGCTTCAAAACCTAGTTGGGAGAATTGAATGCGCTCTCGAAAGGAAAGAGTACGTACTAGGCATTTTTGTCGACATTGAGGCAGCTTTTGATAACGCTACTTTTGACAGCATGTGTAATGCTGCTAGACGGCATGGCGTAGATGAAGCACTGGTTTTGTGGATCAAAGCAATGCTCGTGCACAGGACACTGATCGCTGATGCAGGCCTCGAACATTGTGTCAAGTCTGGAGTAAACAGGGGCTGCCCGCAAGGTGGCGTCTTGTCTCCGCTGTTATGGTGCATGGTGGTCGACTCTCTGCTAGATGCTCTCAATGCCTCTGGAATCTATGCCCAGGCCTATGCGGATGATGTTGCTGTTCTCTCTGTCGGCTCATGTTTAGCGAATGTCTGTCTCAAAGCGCAGGCGGCGCTAAACGTGATCGAAGACTGGTGCACGAGAAATGGTCTGTCGGTTAATCCTCTTAAGACCGATGTCGTTCTCTTCACGAGAAGGAGGAAAACAACTGGCATTGCTCAGCTGGTGCTAAAAGGCATTCCCATCCCTATATCCAAGGAAGCTAAGTATCTGGGAGTCATTCTAGATAACAAACTTCTCTGGTCAAAACATGTTGAGTCCAAAACCACCAAAGCGCTGTCAGCTTTCTGGCAATGCAAAGGTGCCTTTGGCAAAACATGGGGCTTATCGCCGAAAAAGGTCCTTTGGATCTACACGGCAATGGTAAGACCGATAATCTCATATGCATCGGTTGTTTGGTGGAGCAGGCTGACACGAAAACACACTGTGGCTTCACTCACCAAATTCCAAAGAGCGGTCTGCCTCAGTTGCACGGGGCTTTCCCCAGCACACCGGGAGCTGCTTTGGATGCTATGATGAACCTTCCACCCCTTGACATATATATCAGAGGGTGTGCACTGAAAACTATTTCTCGCCTTAAGAGGAATGGTCTTTGGTACAACTCGCAGTGGAGTGAAAGTGTACTTGAGAGAGAAATATCCTACGATCACTGTCTCATGGATATGCCCTCTGACGCAATGACACCTGCCATCCTACTGCGCTGTAACTACACAGTCATATTTCCTTGGCGTCAGGACTGGCTTTGGCCAGACACTGAACCTGGAATAGAATGTCTTCGCATCTTCACAGATGGCTCCAGGACTGATCAGAGATCCGGCGCCGGAGTTTTCTTCGAGCTTGAAATCATTCGACTGCACTTCTCGTTAGGAAAATATGCGCCTGTCTTCCAGGCGGAGATTTACGCAATCCTAATGGCCATGCACTATGTTGTGAAACACAGATGGAGGGGAAAGAGCATATGTATCTGCAGTGACAGCCAAGCTGCACTCAAAGCTGTATCCAATCCTCTGTCCAACTCCAAACTAGTGCATGAACTGAAGACCTTTTTGAACAAAGTCGGAAGACTGAATTCACTTAGGCTTGTATGGGTTCCAGGTCACTCTGGAATCCCAGGAAACGAGATCTCCGATGAACTCGCTAGAAAAGGCTCAGAGGAGAGTTTCTCAGGGCCTGAACCCGCCTTAGGTCTACCAGCTTCAACGGTTAAATCTGACATCAATGACTGGGTCTTTAACGTACACAGTCGCAGATGGAAGGAATATCCAGGATGCAGGATGACTAAGCACGTACGCCCTGACGTCTGTAAAAAGTCTGCAACATTCTTCTTATCCTTAAGAAGAAATGACTGCAGAAGGCTAACGGGCGTCATTACGGGCCATTACACTTTTGCCAGGCATCTTTACGTGCTTGGCATCAGTGAGACGCCTACCTGTGCTGCTTGTTGCGAGGAGGACGACACAGCGGAACACTTTCTCTGCGACTGTCCCGCTTTCGCTCGTTCACGGTGGCGCTCCCTTGGGGCCGACGTGGTGGGTGCCGAATCTCTTAGCTCAACATCACTGAAGCCCCTCCTCACTTTTCTCCGGACAACGGGGAAAATACAATAAAGACAAGGTGTCTGTCTGGTAATACAATGGACCAGTACTTGTGTCTGAGTGCCCCAGCTGATAGTAGAAGCCTCCAACAAAAAAAAAAAAAAATGTGAAAACAAAGTTCTTTCAACGTCCGTAGACGTCATTATTGGCGCTAAAAGTACTGAGCAAGAAGCTAATTTTAGACTTAAATTACAATACATAAAAAATCTGCTATTGACACTGGAGGACTGCCTTATCACATTACTTTTGTTGTTGGAAAGCATTATGTTATTACAACCAACATCGACGTTACTGATGGTTTATGCAATGGTGCTTTTGGGAAATTGGTACATCTAGAATTTGATGAAAGTAACACATTGATTAGAGTTTGGCTGGAATTTTGTGGTTCAGATAAAGTGGGTCGAAAAAAAAGGCAAAAAGCAGCCACTCTAGCAGTGCAAAATAAAGTCGGCAATCTCGCTGTTCCCATTGAATTACGAACAGCAAATATTTTATTAACATCGGATAGAAAATGTATAGCCAAACGCAAACATTTTCCATTAACTTCAGCTCTTGCTCTAACTATACATAAATCGCAAGGTGGAACTTTTGACGAAATAGTATATGAATATAATAAAGCACATTCTCAGGAACTCGTTTATGTTGCGCTTTCTCGGGTGACTAATATTGAAAAATTGTATATCACGACAAAAAACGATAATTCTACATTCAAGTTTTATCATAATCGAAGGCAAGCTGCATCGACTGCATCTTTGTTGCAAGAATTCAAAAGACTGTCTTTAAATAGTGTTCAGACGATAGCTCAAAGTGTCTTTAGATTTCATTAGTAATAGAAATGGCATTTCAATAATGACTTTCAATTGCCAAAGTCTAAATAGTCACAAATACGATTTACAAGATTCAGTTACGAGACAAACAAATGTGTTACGAAACTTGCATGACGCGTGATAATCCGATTGAAATACCTAATTTCAATTGTATTATTCAATTCAAACGAGATACTGTTCCAAGAGGTGGGGTAGCTATTTACCAAAATAATAATAATGTTACTAATATTATGACTCCGAATATTGAAATAAATATTGCACACGTTAGCGACGTTAATGTTAGGCACTCATTTCTTGGAGATATTTGTGCGTGCTTATGCAAACTCAGAAATGGCCTACGCATAGTCATGGTAGCAATTTACATTTCTCCAAATCCAAAATTGGACGAGGTAGAGCATTTTATTCATCGCACTTTACTGGAGTACACTGAATAAGGGTCGAAAATACTTGGTACAAATGGTAATAAATTTCCACTTATCTTGGCTGGCGATTTCAACATCAACTTCGCTGTTAAAAAATCAGAGCGGTTGACAACTTTTCTTTCGGAAAAATTCAATTTGAAAATGAACAATGATCCACAAGAATCCACAACAAAATATGGGACCACCATTGGCGCAGTATTTTCCAGATGTTTAGAGGATATCAAGTCTCAAACTTATGTTTCTTATTTTAGTTACCATAAACCTATAGTTTCAATGATAAGAATTCCTGAATAACCTACATGTATTGTAAGATAATAAAAATATTTTAAATATTAACTTCTCATTTATTCAATAAAAGAAAAAAAAAAATTCTTATCGCTCACCACGCTCAAAAATATTGCATAAATATTATAAGTGCATAAGCTATGCAATAGCTTTACCGCGGCAGTCCCCGAGTGCCACACGTATTTTTTTTTTTCAAGAAAAAGAAAAAAGCATTGCACAGGCTTGGAAAAAAATGTATGGTGTTTCCGGTCAAGATCTTTATCAATTCGTATAGGGGACTTGCTCGCTTCCATTCCGGAAATTTCGATGTGAAAAATGCAACCAGCTCCGATCGGAGAAAATGTCGGCAAAATATTGCAACAAATCTATAAAGATTTGTCATGTAAAGATTCGTGATATTACCAAAGAACTACACATTAAAATTCTCAATATTTTTTTCACAAATCAATATACTCGTACATATGTATACCCTTTTTTTTTACAGAAATAACCGTTTTCAATGTCAAAGGGAAGTTTCAATCCGAAGAAAAATTCAGATGAAAATATCAATAAATACGATTCTGCGAACGGCAGCATTGGGACATTGATCCAGTTACGTTCAGTCAATGGTTTCTCAATATTCGTGTGATGGCTGTACAGAGCATCTGCCGATATGTTTGATGGCTTTTAGTGTGAAGCGGAATGCATACAAGAAGACGATTTGGGACATTTAATCGGTGGGAGACATTGAGGGTTGTTACAGATAAGACAACCGTTTTTCGGAAAAAGATGAGGTTGTGAGGGATTTTATTGATGTTGATTTTCAAGAACCACATACATAGTTCTGAGATAAAGGGTGGTTTTCAGAGAATTGTCTTAATATTTTATATTATGATAGAAGGATCTATGACAATTATGTATGTGTGAAACAAAATATCGGCCAAATGCTCGCCACGGCTTCTGTGGCATACCTCTATCCGATGGTCCATATTTTCAATGACTCTGAGACATAATTGAGATTCAATGTTGTTAATGTGCCGAATTATCTCATCTTTGAGCTTTTCAATTGTTGTTGGCTTTTTGACGTACACTTTTTCTTTTAAATATATCTAAAGTAAGAAGTCCAACGGTGTCAAATCACATGATCGTGGCGGCCAATTAACATCGCCACGACGTGAGATAACACGGCCATTAAATTTCTCGCGCAAACGAGTCATTGTTTCGTTGGCTGTGTGGCAAGTGGCACTATCCTGTTGGAAGCACATATCGTCCAGTTCCATATCCTCAATTTCTGGCCACAAGAAGTCCGTTATCATCTCGCGATAGCGAACACCATTCACGGTAACTGCTTGGCCGCCTTCATTTGGCGGCCCGATGACGCCGCCAGCCCATAAACCGCAACCAAACAGTCACTCTTTGTGGATGCATCGGCTTTTCAACAATCACTTGTGGATTCTCATTTGCCCAAATGCGGCAATTCTGCTTGTTAACGAATCCACTGAGGTGAAAGTGTGTCTCGCCGCTGAAGATGATTTTCTTTGTAAAGTCACCATTCACTTCCGTCTGTTCAACCAACCATTTGGCGTATTGACGACGTTTGAATTGGTCATTAGGCTTCAGTTCTTGAGTCAATTAAACCTTGTAAGCGTGTGAATTCAAATCTTGATTCAAAATTCGCATCAGTGATGTTCGTGAGATGTTCAATTGTTGGGTAAAGAGCAATGTTTTTCGCAGAATGAACTGGGCGAGCATGCACAGGTGTTTTCACATTTCCTACAGACCCGGTTTGCAGAAATTTGCGCACAATTCTACCGATTGTGGATACATTTGGTCGATTATGCTGACCAAAAAAATCACGAAGTGCACGAAATGCATTTTTATTTGAACGCCCATTGTCGTAAAAGGCTTCAACAGTCTTAACGCGCTGCTCAATTGTGTACCTCTCCATGGTTGAATTTGTCAAACACTGAAACAAAGAAATGTCAAATTAAGTTGGGCAAAAAAACTTGACGTTAAGGTGTGACTCACAATTAACATCGTGCATTATGGTTGGACCACCCTTTAATTGACAAATTGTATTATGCGGCTCACTAGCCAGTTTATCAAAAAATGTATAAACAAGTTCGATTGCGCACTTTCTTTTGCATGACCCCACACAAAATAAAGAAATGTGTAATACAATTGCAGTTGGTGTTGAGTCTTAATAATGAAAGCGGATTTCAAACCTATGATAGGAAATTCTGGCAACGTACGGTTAAGAGGATGTCTTAAATGGTTCCTTTTCTAAAGTTAAAATTATGATCGATAATTAAGAAATGAGCTGTGTAAACATATTATATTATAATATGAGCCACATCGTCTATCTGATTGACGATCTAATGGGTTTTGGTCCACTTACTTCCAGCTCTTTTCTGTCGGACACCTAGAGGCATCTGTTCAACAGTTCAGATGAAACTGAAAATCTACAACCCTATATATAACCGCTTATTCAAAATATGCAATACGGTGTAACTGTGCATGCTGTGATCCACGCAAAATTCCTGTAAAACTTTAGAAATTCAAAATTTGCTTTTGGTTTATGCATTATAAAGGACATTGACTGACCGGATTGTTACTAGCCTCGTACCTGTCTAAACCCGATAAACGTTTTTAAATATTTGGAAACAGTATTATCTACCGAAAACAACAAAACATCCACATAAATAAAAGGACACATATGGGCAACACATGCTTCTTTGTAATGGAGGAACTATTGAATACAATTCTTTTGTCCTGCAATGTAAAAATGCTGATTTAAAAAACTATAATAATACCAACAACATTTTATGGATGTCAAAATTGAATTTTGTCGAAGAGGGAGGAAAATTTAATTCGGGTCTTTGAAAACAAGGTTTTAAGGACGAAGAAGCAGACAAAAAGAGAAAACTACTGTAATTTATTGGCTAGTACTCGCTTGTTAAGAATTAAACTTTACAATTTCTTAGTCCTAGCTTATTCTCTATCCTGCCTCTAGTTCGTCAACTGCGCGGTCAAGTAAAGTTGCGAGGTTCAGCATTATTTATTATGCGAAATGTGGACGGTCCACAATTGGAATGTATGTATTTCTGAAGCATCACGATCGTATTTGGGAGGGATCAAGTCACTGCATGTGTGCCAATGGCACAGTGCATAGGTGAAATTCCCTTTGTTGTTGACTTGCATGTATATTGTGTTATTTAAGTCACTTAATTTCTGACATATGTTCAAACAATATGAAAACTTAAACGTTACCCGTTAATTAGTGGTATCGTAATTAGTGGTGTGTTATGTATAGTAAGAAGATGTCGTAGATCCATAAGGCTTGCAGGGACATAAAGTTTTGAGGCGGTTGGCATTTGTGTTTTCTCCAGCTGTGGGAGGACCCTTTTTTTAATTGTGGTGAAGGATGAGGTTATTCTTTACCTATAAAAGAAATTTGCGGAAGACGACGATTAAAAATATATGTATATCTTACAAATAACGACATCGAGTGACTTTAAGTAACAGAATCCATAACCTCAACCCTCGTGCAGGAACGGGTTAAGAATATCCCTGCAGCGATACCTATCGCTTGTCGTAAAAGGCGACTAAACAAAGGTAAACAAAAATCACATCTAGGCAATTTAGAAAACACCAAGGTGAGCCTAGGGACACATATACCACCATTAAACTGCCCCACAAGTGTGCATGCAAATCAGTGGGTTGACACGACTGGAGATCACCGGTGTTGTAAGAGTAAGATCAATCAAAAAAAAAATAAAAAATCTGGAGCATGCCCGTGTCAAAAAGGAAGGGAAGAATGAAAACGGTCAAACCGTAGCATTATGGAAACGGCGGACCCCACAAGCGGACCAGTAGGAATGCAGTTAAGTGGGAAGGTTATGGTCCTACACTTCTGACCATAACGACGCCGGGATAAAAAGGAAAAGAAGAAGAAGAAGAAGAATCCATAACCTCAACATTCTAAAACATTTAAAAAACTAACAATACAATTATTTGTCCAAATAATGTTATGTAATTCTTATTAGATGGAGAAATCCTTAACCTTTCTAACGACCTTACGAATAGATACCGCAGGAATAGAGATTATTTCCTCAAGAGACACTATTTCTCTGAGCAAAGTTCGGTTCCACACAGTTATGGTACACAGTACTCATATATTTTTTCAAATTTGTCTTTTTTCAGACACGCGCTCTGCTTGGAGAAAAGCTTTATTTTATTTGGGTGATTGAGGTGATATCTCAGACTGCAGTTAACACGTCTTCTAATACAGTGTATCTTAAATTGAAATATACGAAAAATAGGATAGCTTTGTACCGAAATACAAAGTACTTGGCAGCATCTTAAACAGTAACATGGCAATCCTTAAAACGGTTTGGATACATGCTATGTAAGTACAGTGCTTTTAGAGCTGAGGCTATGAGTCGAAAAATTCCGATATATTATAAACAAATGCTAATGTCGATTAATAAGGAAAATGTGGATTATGGGTAAGGCCATTGTTGCATTCATAGCCTCAGTTATATCATCGACTCCAGGTTTAAGTTGAAGCTAAGCTCGGCTTATGAGTTTACTATATCACGTAATTGTTATTTAATTAATTATTTGGAGGAGAAAACTGTATTGGGTAGGATATTATGACGAAAATTATGTCGAAACATACAAGTTTAATTCTGTTCCATGCTGTAAAATCGTAACCGAATTGTTTACCACATAGTCATCAATGATCACAGAATCAGTGAAAGAGTTCCATCCAGTAAGCATACTTTGGCTGCTGAGGCTGTCACTGAGAGCTGTGCAGATTGTTATAATATGGTTTTCGGTTGCCGCTGTTGATCGGTTTTTGAACGAGATAGGACTCTCGTAAGGAGCTAATGGCATATTCTTTGAAGTCAATCAATTCTATAAAACGATGAAGGGCATTTTCGACGAATCATTATTTCGGTTCGCATATTGGTACGGAAAAAAAGGACATATATTTTTTTGGAATGCGTTTGATATAAAGTGTGAGGAGTTGGTGAATGTCTTCAGAAGAAAAGATATCAGACAAGATTTTGATATGATACCTCACTAGGTTCACCCATTTTTCGTTAGGAGGCCTAGTTTATCTTTCTTACAATTTGATGGATGTACGACGTTTTGAACTTTTGTTGTCTTAAGTGTGTGAACGTATAATGCAAAACAGCTCAAGGACTACTAGTCACAGCGCTCTGGTAAATATTCAATCCGGTTTGCTTTCAAAACAGCAACAGCACTTCTGAATGTCACTGGCTAAACTTGAATAACTGGGTTATTTTTTTGATTATTTTAGAATTGTCAATTGTCAACCACTCACTCTTATTGAGCAAACATCACTATAAATTTAAAATTTCTCAGAGGTTACCAAACTTATTACAAATCTGCTCGATAGAGAGCAATCTGCAATAATCAATTCCCGATTTAGCGAGTTGTTTTCCAAGAATCGATTCTTTCCCCACTGCTGTTTTCCTTGTACTCGTACGTCAATGAAATAGCTTCCTTCTTGAACAATGTGTGAAAGCATTTTTGACATACAAATTTATAGAAGTTGCTCCTTAAACACTGTATTCATACGAATAAAAAAGAACTTGGGAGTGTTTGTGCATAGGCGGGTCGAACTTTGATACTTGATGCACCTAATTTAAATGTCTATTTAAACCAAAAAGGGTTTTGGCTTAACTTTATTCCTGACAGTTGTAACCAATGACATCCCCTCAATTCAATACGAAAAAGAAAAAAAAAAAAACTTAGATACGATTTTCAACAGGACTTCAACCTGGAAAGATCAGTAGATAATTCAGTAGTAAGTGAAATGTACGCAATTCTTAGATGATTATGGTCCGTCGAGCATTTCACAATGCAAAATTGAAAAAAAGCATTTAGCAGCACTATCTGTCACAAAAACGGTCTAAGTAAATATGATCATACTTCACATCAATCTACAAACCTCCTTTAAATATGATAGGAAAACTTTAGCAAATTTCGTATTCTGAAACAACGTTTCATTATTCTTTATATAGGGTCCGCCAAATAACTTTTTTTTTTTTGAAAATGCTATAAAAAAAACTACAGAATATTTTCTCAAATTTCTTTTTTTCTTTGAAAGTACAATCCTTCCGGTTAATAATGGAAAATAATTTCATTCAAATGGCTGCCTCGGCTGGCCATGCAGTAGCCTACACGATTGGTCCAATTTTTAAGCACATTATCGATTGTGTGCAGCTGTATTTCACCAATGGCTTCACGAATATTGTCCTCTAAAGCGTCAATTGTCTCTGGCTTGTCGGCGTAACACTTATCTTTGACGGCACCCCACAAATAATAGTGCAACGGTGTCAAATCGCAGCTCCGAGGTGGCCAAACGACATCAGCTCTGCGGCTGATAATGCGATCTTCAAAAACAGGGCGCAAAACATCGAGTGTAGCTTCGGCTGTGTGGCACGTTCCGCCGTCCTGTTGAAACCAAATGTTGCCAATATCCTCCTCTTCAATTTTTGTGAACAAAAATTCGTTCAACATGGCCCGATAGCGATCGCCATTGACTGTAACGGCCACTCCTTGCCCATTTTCGAAGAAAAATGGCCCAATTATGCCTCTGGACCAAAATCCGCACCAAACAGTGGCTCGTTTTGGGTGCACCGGCTTTTCAATGTATGCGTGCGGGTTTTATGTGCCCCAAATGCGACAATTTTGCTTGTTTACATACCCGCCAAGATCAAAATGAGCTTCATCTGAAAAGATGATTTTTTTTGGCAAAATCGGCATCTTCTGTAAGTCGACCGCAGGTCCACTTAGCGAAGCGTTGTTCAAGCGTATACACAACCATATTCGTTCAGCGGAAGGATAAAACTAATTATCTGTCAAATCAGACATGAGCTAAGTGTTACCATTCACGAAATAAGCACTACTTGAAAAAAAAAACGTTAGATGGCGGACCCTTTACAAAACGATCTGCATATCTATTCAAAGTGCTTAGATACCCAGCATCAAGTAGATCAAACAATTTTATATTACTATACCTCGTTGCTCGTGCGTCACATGCGAAAGACAATTTTTTGTTGCTACAGTCCGCTTTTGGAATTCACTCCCAGTTGGAGAGTCAAACAGCATGCAACAATTTCAAAATATATAAACGCTAACTTTTTCTTGGTAATGTTCAATCAAAAGAACGAACTTCTAATTTTTCTCTTTTTATTTTTACCATTTAGCTTATATTCATAAACGATATTTATTATTATTATAACTGGCCATTTAGAATTCTAAAGTTCAGAGCCTCGTTGACATTCCTTCGACAAATGTTTGTCCGATTACCGGGGGTACACTGTACATAAGATAGCACATACATCCCCTAAAGAAACTAAGCAGCGAAAACACGAGTTTTACTTTTAAGGGCGAATAACCCAAAACAACACAAGTGTCCAATTGTTAATCAAGACCGAAACTAACCTTGATCGTGCTTTGTTTTGACAATCGTATGATGTTCCATTTCCATTTTACGAGTATAATATAAAAATATCGTTTGTAACACACTTTGTTACTAACATGTACCTTTGAAACATGTTGTTTGCACATGTTATGGAAAGAATGAAACCATGTTTCGTTACGTCACTTCTCCCTCCTCAGATTTTGAATTCACCGAATTCGCATTAGTAGATAACCCAAAGAGAAATTCATAATTCAAATATGACATATTAAATAATATAATAAATAAAAAATAAGGGTAGTCAAAGTATTAATGTAACATTGTAACTTCTTTTTTTTCTTCTTGCTGCTTTCAATAAATAAATCCATAATCATACATATATGTACAATATACGTATATATATTTTTTATTTTTGTTTCTAGGACTAGTGATACATACATATATTTCTACCATTTTAAATTGTTATTTGTTGAATTTTTTTTATTGCTATTATCATGATATTTATATTTAGGTTCATATTTATGCGTCAAAGCTTTATAATTTTTTTATCAATACCTCCCTTCCACACTCACTTGGCTCAGTTTGTTTAAACGTATTAAGTTTATTTATTCTTCGAATTTTCTCTTCTTCTAATTTTTCCACTATAGCAATTTTATTGAACTTAAGCCTCCCTAATAAAAAGTTTAACGATTTCTCTTTCGTGGCAGAGTGAACTGAATTGTTATAAAACTGGACTGCCCTAAAACACGTATCTTTTATGTTAATATCTTTAAATTTATTTGAAATGTTCATGATTCTAATTTGTTCATTAAGGGTGCTATGAAGCCTCTCAATATCTGAACTTCCAGTCTGACTGTTAGCCTTAGTCAAATATAGTGATACGTTTTCCAGATCCAAAAATTCTTTTAGAACTAATTCATAGAATTCGCTATCAAATATATAAATTTTTTTTCCTAAAACAGAATGTCGTTTACCTAAAGATTTTTTTAATAGTTATCAAATTTCTACCATTTACATCGAAAATCATAGTATGTTTTGAAAATCGGTCAATACTAGTCACAAAGCGTTGTCCTTTCATTGTGCAAGTATCGAGGTTTACAATTTAATTTTGGTCAGTAGGTATCTGTGTCAATTGAAATTTTATTTTTACAGGGTTTCTATTGTATTTAGCTAGCTGGCAAATGTCGCAATCGTTGATAAATCTGTGTATTAATTTTTTTAGTTTTGGGTAGTATATTTTGTTCTTCATAATTTGCGTTAATTCCGCGATGATTCGATTTTATTTCATGAACGTTTTTTATGTAACTGATACATAGTTTTATTTTCATCTCTAAGTTCTTCCGCTAAGTACTCGTAGGAACATCTTCTAAATTTCACATTTTGGTCGTTACTAGACATTTGTATAAGCGTTAGTTGCGCTTGATTTTACAATCGCTCCACTAGTTCTGTATATATTCCTACAGTTCCTTTCATTCTATTTCTTCTAAAAATGTTATTCAAGTTTCCTTTCTCTATGTCTTCTTTAGATATGTACATATATTTTCCTGATTTTGTTAGTAATTTCAGTTTCTTTAGTATTTTCTGCATTCAATATAATTTGCGTCTTAAATTTACTCACAATTGTTTCTTCTTCTATTGGAAAGTGGTAATTTAGATTTTCTTTTTGACTATGAATTGTCTCTACTCCCAGGCTTTCTATTTCATTTACCTCATCAATACCTGTTTAAGTTTTGTTTTGATAAATTAGTTAAAGCTTTATTATTTCTGACATCAATTCACCTTTTATGTAATCTTAAATCCATCTTTGCAACCGAGCACTTATGTCTGTCCCTACTTTTTTTTTTGTCTGCAACCATTTTAATGTATTATGGTCAGTGTACACATCAAACGGTGAATTGGCCATACAATTGCCATCATCTCCTTTTCAATGGTACTGCACATAGTTTCATGTTTTATTAGCGTCCTACTTGCAAAGCGGACTGCATGATTATACTAAGTAAGTACAACACAGATTACGAAATTGCTAGCATCAGTTGTAAACTTAATTTTTTTGAAATAATAATGCCAAACAGGAGGGTTCGTAATTAATTATTTTAATTTATCAAATGCATTTATAAAAGTAATGTCAGAAAGATTAATTTTGAAATGTTTTTAAATATTTAATTATTGGTTGGGCATTCGCATAATCTGGAATAAACATTCAATAGTATCCAGTTATTCCGAGGAAGCTATTAATTTGTTTTGTGGTAGTAGGTAATTTTAGGTTTTAGTAACTTCAATTTATTTTTTGGTTTGGTTGTTTTCCTGCATCTGTAAGGATATGGCCTAGATATTCCGTTTCTTTGGAAAAGAAATTGTATTGTATTTATCCACCTATAACTTTAAATTATTCAAAATCAAGGGTGGTAAAATATTGCGCTCTTCCCTATTTGTCGACTATATCATCTATATTCGAAATTGGGAATTTATCGTTAATAGTGATCTCATTTAATTTCCTATAATCGACAACTAGTCTCCATTTTCGCTGACCAGAATTGTCTATTTTTTTGGAAACTTCCCATATCGGAATATTATATGGTGAATTGCTTTCTTTGACAATGCCCTACTCGAGCATTTCACTAACCAGCCTCTTTACTTTCTTTTCGTGCAGCGGGGGAAATCTGTATGCTTGGGAATATATTGGTTCATCTGAAGTAGTAATAATTTAATGTTTTATTTAGTTCACACTTGTCGATTGCTGGAGTTCTACAAAAAATAAATCTCTGTTCTTTTTTAAGTATGTTTTTTAAACTTTCCAGATCCTCTTTGTTTAATTCGATAATGCTACCTCGAAGAGCTATTAGTTCTAATGTATATATATTTACATAAGTATACAATCAAGTTTTCAAAATCTGGGGGGAACAGTGCTATTAAAATATTTATTCCTGATATAACATCAAATTGTTTGTGTTTCAGATCTAATAAGTTTGATAAGTTTAAGCGTTTAGTTTGAATTCGTCTGGTAATTTTGAGATTTTTGTCAAAATTAATAAACGCCTTTTCGATAACAGTACTGATTGGTATTGATGGTTTTTTTTTTTTTTTTTTTAATTGTGGGAGCACAGACTGGTCAAGAATTGAAATGGACGATCCTATATCTATCCAACAGTCTGTTTTTTGCCCAGTGTAGAATTTTTATTAATGTTACTAACGTCCATTCGGTCTACTTGTTTCTCATTTCTGTATTGCCCCAAATAATTGCTTATATTACAATATAATTTGTCTTACATTTTGTTTTGGTCTATTCTGGTAAGTGTTATTACTGTTATTAGTATTGTATTGAAAGTTACCTGCTCTCTGTCGTTGCCTATTTCTATAATAAACTGGATTGCATTGTCTAAATTGTGAATATTGGCTTGTAAACTATCTTGGTTGATGATTTTTATTGTTGAAATCTTGCTCCACTCTTAAATCGTTTCTATATTGTTGCGTACCTGTCTTTTGATCAGACCTAACTGTATATTTTTCCTCTATTCGCGTAGCTTGTAAACCAAAATATGCCTCTTCGAAATTTTTATTATTTTTTATTCTTATACATCTCTTCTTCCCAGGGAATTTGAAAACGAATTTACGAGGGAATACTTTCCTCATTGTATTAGGGCTTATAATCTAATGGTGGATTTGAATTTAATATAATTTTAAGTCTAATATAATTATAAGTCGTGATAATATTGAGGAATTTAAGGCTTTACATTTACATTGAGGAATTTAATGCTATCCGCTTGATTCTTCAAAGCTGCATAATCTTCCGGGACGCCAAAGGTTCCTTTTTTTGTTGTTTCATTTCTTCCCAGCTGCTGTTTGATGGAACTCTTCTGATCCCACTTAGTGCATCTCCCTGAATCTTTGATATTATTATCCTTTGTACATATGTACTGCTTCGCTCCTTAATCATAAAGCAGTAGTAACATGAAATATCCTTCATCTATAAACGATGAAAGTGCATATGTATTATCTCCCCGAAATTGCGGGATACTCCTGACTTCCTTTAGAAGATCCGTTATTCCAAAATTCAATTTAATTGCTAGTTACACTGCTCTGTGCGTAAAGTTTTATAGTCTTTTTTTCTAATTATTCCATTTTTCACTTTTTTCACTTGTTTTAATTCCACCTTCTTTTGTTAAATTTGGGCTATAAATATACAATATATTGTTATGCTGATGCAATGCTAATGCAGCAAACCTTACAATAAATTGTGATGAAAGAAGATAAAGAAATAAACATGAACAACGGCAATATTATTTTCCCACAAAAATTGCGAGGTAATATTTCAGCGACGATGACCGACACCACCGACGACGATCGTCAGAGCGAATTAGTTGATAAGTAGATGTAAGCGACAGAAACGAATCGAGTTTTTGTTCTGACCTCTACCGAATAAGTTAAAATAAAATGCCAATTGATTTCCGAGAGGAGTTGTTGTCCACTTTATATTCCGATCCTTATTCCAATATTCAGTTGGGTTGTCAGAAGTCACTATCTGATCTTCTAAATCGCTACTTATGGTATATCATCTTCGAAAGCAATTTTCGTGTACCTCTATACCACAACTTTCATCGCCATCAATACTATCTGTTTACAGTGCTTTTACTGTAAATGTTTCTATATTGATAGGCCGCGGTTCTTGTACCGTGACTATCGGCGATATTCCAGTACAATACTAGAACACCAATATGCTGATATACGCAACAAAATAAAACACGAACGTTCTCTTTAGCTGCCAAATTCTATCAGGCCAATTCAAAGTTTATTAGCCAATATTTATACTAAGATATTGCTTATTCTAGCACAAAGAGTTTTTGATGAAAATAGCTGACTTTACTAAATATTACGTACAAAAAATAAAAATGTAAATTGCCTATTCTGCAATACAAATTTGTCGTTATGAATGGTGCAAATTGATTACTGTGCAAATATAGTGGAAACGTTATGAGAATAAATAGAAACAAAGACAAAAAGAAAAACAACGGTATTATGTTACATTCGCATTTGGGTTGAACTCAGTTCAATGTCAAGCAGTGAACTTAGATTTCAAATTCAATGTTGTGCGGCTGGCAACTCTATGCCGGTGCACTGTTAATACTGACCGTACTCAACACTAGCCTCATCATCATTCTCCCCCGAAACAACTAAGAAGTGTTTCTATTTCTTGTTCACCAACATAGCGGTTCTTTGAAAATGATGTGGATTATAAAAAAAAAACTCAAGATGAAAGTAAAAAAATCTACTCTCATTTCCCTTTCTCCATATATAATTCCATAATTCCTTTGTTTTTTCTTATTTCAATATCAACTATTCCAAAAACGAACTATCCCGTCAAACACAACACACAACAATGCGAAATAAAAACACTATCCTTGCAAAATACGATTCCAACAGAAAAATAAAAAATAAAACCTTACAAATATACGGTACTTTCACAAAAAAATATACGGTTATTTCAGCATAGAAATAGAACCAGCAACGCAGCTGTAACCAATTTTTAGTGTCTGGGTCATAAATGACCCGAAACGTAACACGTGGGTACACATACCTTAAATAGCATATTGAACGTAACTGTAATCAATTCGATTTTATTTTTCAAAAATATTCTTAAATTCATGCACTGACTAGAAAGGAAATTGAAATCAAATGAATATTAGAAGAGATATTAACCACTAAAGTCGTTTTTGGTCATGAAATGACCCCAACAGAACAGAAGGTTTAAAAATAAATAAAAACTTCCTCATAGAGGAAAAAATTTAAAATTTATTTACTTTAACTGGAGCCCAACGTGACTTCGACTCGTTCAGTTCTCAAAGTCCTTAACACGGACAATAGAACCTTGTTTACGGTCGGTCGATAATAAGAGTATCCTGCTTATAGGAGAAAACTGGGATACAAAAAGAGTTTGTGAAATTCATGAATTAAATAGAGAGAAAACTAAAAAAAATTGTGAAGTCTAACAAACTATTGTACCATTGTATATTGTGTATTGTATTGTGCGAAAACAAAAGTATCCTAAACAGAGGAGAAAACTTCAATACAAAAAATTCGTAAAGCTTATGAAACTGTTGTTATAAATAATAATTGGTGAAATCAAACTAAATTATTCACTACCTGAGAAAGCGCGTCAAAAAAATCAAATCACGTTGATTCAAATTTATATGTTTGTAAAGTGTTCAGTAATTTCGTGTAAATTATTTATTTATTTATTTTTTTTCCTAAAGAGCAAGCATACCCCCGATTTCCTATTTGCAAACGAGTATTTCCTTTTACGTAGGTTGTAAGTAGGCCATTTTAATCCCTTTCATTATACAATAGTTAAGAGTTATAGTTCATTAGTCTCGAAAGGAATGAATCAGAACTACGCATTTTAATCGGAGCAGCAGTTACAACAGCTTATTTAGCTTAAATAGCCAGCTTATATATTTTCTGAAAATTAAAATGGCACCTCGAAACATTATCAAGCAGTTGCCATCATACTATCTTCCTTGAATACCATTCTGAATTTCTTGACTTGATATCACTTATGCCTACAAGAGGCCTATAACATATATCCTATAGAACAAAAGATGTCTACTCTACCCCTGGGCCTTCTTCTTCTTCTTTTCCTTTTTTTCCGGCCTCGTTATGGTCAGAAGTGTAGGACCATAACCTTCCCACTTAACTGCATTCCTACTGGTCCGCTTGTGGGGTCCGCCGGTTTGACCTCAGAAAGTAGCGGCAGGCTTCCCTGTTTGGGATTACTTCATCGCTGAGGCCAATTAAATGCTGGTGTTTTTGCATTTGTTTGCACCAATTGTTTTTTGGCCTGCCGTTTTTGCGTGTTGAAATTGGAACGTTGATTGATAACGCCTTTTGGACGGGGGTCAAAGGATCTCTCCTTTGAACATGGCAATACCAACTGAGTCGGTCGCGCTCTATCTTTCTTGTGATGGTTTCTTTTACGTGGAGGCTTCCTCGGATCTTTGAACTTCTAATTCTGTCACGCTTTGTTACTCCCGCTGTCATGCGAAGCATCTTCATCTCAGCTGCCGTTAATTTGCTCTCATACTATTTGTGCATTGTCCAGCATTGTGAACCGTATGTGAGCGCCGGACGTACAACTGAAGTGTAGAGCCTTCCGTTTTCGATCACAGAAGATGGCGGAGTTTTCCCGCCACTTCATCCACCCTACGCTTACGCGATGGTTGATGTCGTCATCACAAGTTGCTTCTTTATTAATCATAGATCTCAGATATTTAAACTTTTCACACTTGGGAAGCACTCTTCCATTCAAGTAAATGTCTGGAATAGGCTGATGAGGGTCAGAGAACGGTCAGCATAGATACTCTGTCTTCTTTGAACTAATACGATACCCGTGTCCCTCAAAAATGTCCACCCACACATCAAGTGCTCGTTGTAGGGACGCCTGATTATCACTTATAATGGCTCCATCGTCAGCAAAGAATAGCTGGTGCACATTGGGGTCCGTCACTTTTCCTTCAAGCAAGCAATCAAGGACTGCAATAAAGAGCAGTGGGCTGAGGACGCTCCCTTGGTGTACACCGACTTTGATTGCGAACTCTTCGGTGACTCCTGCGGTGCATCTTACTCTTTTCGTTGCTCTCTTGTACATGTCCATGATCACTCGCACGTAGGTTTCTGGAACTCCTTTTTGTCTTAGCGCTACCCATAAAAGATCTCTTGGTTGCCCGTCAAAGGCCTTCTCGAAATCAACCAACACCATATGCAAGTCCTTTGAAGAATCACGATGCTTTTCCATCATGACCCTTATTCTCTGGATTGCATCTGTCGTTGATTTACCCGAGACAAACCCGCACTGGTCATCAGATAGTCGTATTATTTTCCGCACTCGGCTAATTAATACCCGTTCAACGATCTTCATAGTGTGCGACATCAGCTTTGTTGGCCTTTCCTTTGTGCAAAGGAAGAAGATAGCTTTCCCTCCATTGATTAGGCATAGTGTCGCCTCTCATAAGTTTGGAGATAAGAACCATGAGCCATCTAGACCCGATGTCTCCCATCTTTTTCCAGATCTCAGAGGGTATCCCGTCCGGCCCAACAGCTTTTCTTTTCTTGGAGTTTTTAACCACGTACCGAACTTCTTCGACTGTGATGTCGGATATTTCGGCGTGATTCGGGGCGGCTCTTGAAAAGTACACTCGGGGAAACTGTTCGTTCAGAAGTTCCTCGCAATACTGTCGCCATCTGTGGAGAATTTTTTCGTCTTCCACAAGGAGTTGGCCTTCAGCATTGTTAATAAACTTTGGGAAACGAATCTCCTGAGCATTTCTTCTTCTCTGGGCGGCTATCTTAAAGATATTTGCTCCTTTGTTCAAATTGCCTTGTCGAAGCTCCTGGGTAGCCTGGTTCCTGTCAGACGCGGAAAACGATATTTCTTCCAACTCCTGATAGAGGCCTTACATGCTTTTCGCCTTGAATTCGGCGCACTTTTTCTTCGCGATACCTTTGCAATATCTATATACCTTTTCACGGCGAGCTTTTTCCTCTCTATTATTAGAAGAGCACTTTGACCAAGCTTGGAAAGCCATTTTCTTTTCGTCTTATCTTCACCTGAAGAGTTCCTGGTGCCGTATCCCAGCCCTCCGTGGTAGTCTTCATAGTCTTCCCGACATGTCCGTTTAAATCTCCCCCAACAACTCTACCCCTGGGTAAAAAAACAATATTCCAGTTTAATGACGAGGTTAAAAGAAAGCTAATAATTAATAAAATCATTATGATCCATGAAGGTAACGAGACACTAATAAGCACATTGGGTCAAAAATATAGGCAGGGTGCTCTCAGAGTATTTGTTTGCTGACTTCGTAAATCGATGTGTGACATTCTGTTCTCCTCACGTCCGAGCGATGTGTCATGTGCTCCAGCGTTTGCTCACGAGCTGGAGGCAAACCAAGAACGTTGCCGTTTGCGAGAGCATTTTCAACTATCGAGCGCAATTTCATTACCCCCAAATACAATAACAATAACGTCAGCACCCACCTTATCATTCGCCCCATTATAGGTGTGTAGGCAGTCCTCGAGATAGGCCACTACCTATGGAGGTAGATAGCTCTAGTTCACGTTTACGATCTAATACCAATTTCAATCCCATATCAACAAGTCCGAGCTACCATTCTATGCGGTCTTCTGCAAATGTTCGCAACTCAATATGCATTCTCAGCCAGGTAGCCACACCTGTGCTTGAAAACCGTTGATAATCTTTACATAAGTCTGTGAGAATCAAGGATGACTTCCTAAGATACAACATAGAGGAGGAGGAAGTCAAATAGGCATTTCCAAACATGTGAATAACCCACCTTACCCATCACACGCTCCAACATTTTCCGCCAGACATCAAAGAAGAATAATAATCCTTTTGTAGGAGGAACTATGACTACCAACAGAAAGAATTTTACTTTAACTTTAGCTTTATTTACATCAATTAGTAGGCATCACTTATAGACTAACAAAGTAAAAAAATAAAAATAAAGTTAGTTTCACTCAATGTTAATTAAACAAATATCAGGCAATATAAACTTACATGTTGTTTAAAAGTATTTCTTGGACAGGATTCGAAATAATCCAAATCGTTACAAGCTAAGTTAGCTTCGTGAATACAACGCGATAATGCTACGTTGTTGCCATAGTAAGTAAATACGATGAACAAATGTTTTGAATAGAATCCGATGGCGTGGATTAGATTAAGAGGCATACAAATTAAGTTTTTGCAAAAGAAAAGAACAGTCAGTACGATAAGTAAGAATATCTCAATAAACATTACGGAGAAATATCTACGACGTAAATAGAGGATTAATATTGAAAAGAAGACAACTTGTTCAATAACACGGGGTTTCTATATTCCAATTTAACTTAAAAAAGGTACCTCGTAAATGTTCGTTGGATACTCCCGATCCTTTCATTTGTATTTGAATAGAAAGGGTTCCAAATAGTGCAACAGTAGTCTCATTAACGCAAAGTATAAAAATTTAACGCAACGAATAAAAATGTAAGCGATATCATGAATAGTATCTTCGTGTGAATAGACGTGTTTTTTTATTGCTCTTGACATCATTAGTCCTTTTGCCCAATTAAATCTTAAAAAGTTGTGTAGCATTTGTGTCGGTTTTCTTTTACTATTATATAAATTTATTTTCCCTATAATTTCAAGAGTTATTCGTAATAATTCATAATGACATGTTTTCCTCTGTGCTGAGTATTTTCAACCTGTAACATGACAAAACTGCAGACGGCTTTCAAAGAGAAAAATTTTCTAACTCCAGACAAACAATTAACAACCACTAAGGCTTTATCAAACATCAAGGATAAGCCTAAAGTATCTGAACAACTCATAGATATGGAGGCGAAGCTTATGGATACATTCACCGCATTGTTATCTGAGCTGGAAATAAATATCAAAAAGGAAATCAGTGATACAATATCCAGTCTAAATTTAAGAGTCCAAGAATGTGAAAGAGAAATATAAGAGCTGAAATAGGAAAATAAAAAAGTAAGAGAGAGACTAGCGGACTTCCAATGCAAAGAGCGGTTTTGTGACGTCATTGTGAGTGGTATACCATCTACGGCAAAGGAAAATGCTATTGAATTAACAAAAAAATTGCCTCTAAGCTGCAAGTACCGTTTTCCACGCACATAGAAGCTTTTCGTCTGAAGATTAAAACTAAATCTGGAAATCCAGCGCTCTTAATTCGGCTATCATCTCATGCTCAACAAAATGCCCTGTTATCAGCTTTCCGTGCACATAAAGGGATAACATTATCTCACCTGGAGAAGAAAAGCAATTTACCCACGCGCGATAACAACAACTCTAATACTCGCATTTCCATAAAAGAAAGCCTAACTCGCGAAAATAGCTCTTTATTAAGCGACTACGGAGAGAGGGATTGCTGTTTTCAGTTAAAGCAAAGAATGTTTTTGTAAAAAAGGGTAAGGATGATGGAGAGACAAAAATAACATCAACAACAAATTTTGCTTAAATGCTACTGGCAGCCGTTTCTTCAACATTGATGTCATCTACAGCAATACATGGATTATCCGCAACACTCTTCGTAACATGTTTTTGTTTAATTCATGTGCCTTCTGTATTGATTGTGTTATTATTACTTTTTCCCTATATTATTATTCATTTACTATACGTCCTACTCCTTTCTCTTTTCCATCTTTCTCCCAATACTTTTTCTCTCTCTTGTGCTATTTGAGTATTAATCATCAGCTGTCGTATTTAGTGCTCCACTTGTCGGCTTCACTGCATGTCATCATCAATGACTTTTAATGGATTCTCATCTGGTGGAATGAACTCTCTCTCCGTGAGATGGATGATTAAAATACGCCTGTGAAGGTTTAAAGATTTGTCGTTTTAATGCGCGTAGAAGCATTTAATTCTAAATTAAATTAAGTGAGTAATATTTTTGTTGGTTTTGTTGGTAATTTGTGTCTCGGAAACCTGGTTCAGGCCTGATACTCGTATACAAGTCATCTTTATCAAATCCACGGGTATACTCTGATTGGAAATGACAGAATCACGGAAACAACAGGTGGTGGGGTGGCAATCTATTGCAATACCTCGCTAGAATGGAAAATCATTGGTAAGTCCGAAGGTGGAGGCATTGAATTCCTTCTCATTGAAGTTTCTGATGGTTGTATTAAAAGCATCATAGGAACTGCTTACAATCCAAATCAAAATCACTCTCCACAACCTTTTTTTCATCATCCTATGAACATATCATTATTTCCGGAGATTTCAATGCTGATCTTCTAAAGAGTGACTCTCATCTCTCTCCATCTTTTAGATTGTAATGCTGCAACTGGCTTCACTGTATACAATAGGTTTGCTACCCGTTTCGCTCCGAACTGCACTCCTAGCCTTCTTTATTTGTGCATAGTGTCTGATCGTTCGAACGTCCTACTCCAAGACCAACTATCATTTCATTGTGTGCCAGACCACGATCTTATTTTTTGTACGTACAACATAGACTTTGCTCGCTCATCCAGAGTTCTGTATTTTCAATTCAGGGATTTTTCATCAGTAGATTATAACTCTCTGCAAATTGATTTAAATCTCTTACCTTGGAAATATGTGTATAGCATGTCCAGTGCTAATGATAAAGTGGATTACATGCAATCCTTATTAATTGATCTTCTTAATAGGCATATTCCGCTTAAAAGTGTTGTAGCGCGCAATAAGAATTGTCCATGATTTACCACAGATGTACATAATGCTATAAAGTTACGCAGGAAGATTTATTCGAAGTGGAAAACTAACCCCACTGATTTGAATTGGGAAGTGTTTAGCCAGTCTCGTAATCTAGCATCCGCCAAAAGAACCTATTTCTCGAAACTAAGTTCTAACTTGCCAACCAAGAGATTATGGAACAACTTGCGTTCGCTTGGTATTGGGAAAAATATTTCTACTTCTACTACACCTGATTTAAATGAACTTAACAAAACCTTTTCTATTGTTGATGTCGAAAACACAAACTTCGTTCCTAATCCTCAGTTAATTTCTCCGAATTTTAATGGTTTTAACTTTCAGACGGTTTCGGAGATTGAAGTCATCGAAAATATCCGTTCGCTAAAGGCGGAAGCGATTGGGGAAGATGGACTACCGCTTCGTTTTATCAGGATGATTCTTATCTCTATCATAGCTCCACTTACTCACATATTCAACTTTTGTATATACTCCTGCACCTTCCCTAATAGTTGGAAAACAGCAAAAGTTATCCCTGTGGATCATGCCCTGTTGTCCCCTATATAGTCGGGTTTCCGTGAGCATCATAGTTGCTCAACGGCAATTGTTAAGGTTCTTGATGACATTAGGACCCAATTCGATCGCGGCTTTGTTACAGTTTTATGTTTGCCTGACTTTTCCAAAGCTTTTGATAGGGTAAATCACATCATATTGTGTCAAAAACAAAGATCCTATTTTGACTTCAGTGAAGCATTCCCATGTCCTTGGAATTACCCTTAAGGACTTTTTAGATCCTAGATGCTGCATTTTTATGCACGAAATTATTCGGAAGCTATTACCAACATACTTATTTAATAAGCTTCAATTTGCGCAATCACCCGGAACCATCAATCTTATTACACCAGTATCGGTATCCTTAAACTCTTCACGCCTATTCTTTGTTCATGTCACCAGACTTTGGAGCTCACTGCCATTGCAAGTGAGGCGACAAGTCCTGATTAAGCATTTTAAAAATGAAATCTACAAATACTTTAAGCAGCAACGTCAAACAATGGACAGGATATGATTTATACACATTCTTCTTTTTTTTCTTTAACAATACACATTCTTCTTTTTTAACTATCTTTTTTTCTTTTCTTTCCACTTCCTTTTTTCCCCTCCTTTATTTTAGGTTTAAGATCTTATTTGTAATTACCGTTATTAATGTATCTGTATACTCGTATAAAAGACTTGAGTCTTACTTGTACCCCAATAAATTGAATCAAATTGAATTGAATTGAATAATGTCAGAGAACTCAGTGGTATTCCGTTTGATGAAACCAAACATTTGATTAACCTTTGTTGTAACGAGGTCAACATGAGGTAGAAAACACATATTGCGGTCTAGGATGACACCTAGGTTTTTTATTTGCCTGTCTTCAGTCAATTGAGTATTATTCAGTTTATAGCTAAATTCAATACGGTTTTTTGACCTGTGACAGGAAAACAGGGAACATTTTAAAACTTAAAGACTGAGAGAATTCAGTTCATACCATTGGGATAGAGGTGTGATAACACTTTGTAAAGAGTTCGCAGTCTTCAGTCTTCTTCCCTCATTGCAATATCATCCTCCCCCCATCTCGACTATGTTTCAAACAAGATTGTCTTACCCCAGAAGACACTCTACATCATATGTTTCTACATCTTGCCCTCACAGCCCATTGAATCCTATCAACTTGCCATTAACACAATTGACCAAATAATTGATTTAAGAGACCCCCAGGATGAAATCCTTCTCTTCGGAGACTTCAACCTTCCTCATCTTAAATGGGCTCAATCAGACGATGAATCGTATTATATTGCCACCAATCCCACTACTGCCAAAGAATGCCTCTTCTTGGATCGTCTTGCGGATTCAAACCTTAGTCAAGTTAGTGGCGTCTTAAACTACATGGATAGACAACTAGACCTCATATTTACAACTGATCCCTTCAACTCGTCTGTCTCACTCTGTCCCCTCTCCCTTTCAACCATCGATAACTTCCACCCCCCCTCCTTCTTTCCTTTTTTCACGATTCCCCTTTACAGAACACCCCTTCCACAGCTTTGCCCTCTCACGATTTCCACAAAGCAAATTTCCACCAAATCAATGAATACCTTAAAAAAGCCCCTTTCAATTTTAATAATCTAACTATAAATGATGCAATATCCATATTCTATAGGGAAATATTTAACTCTATCTCTCTTTACGTACCAATTTCCCAACGTAAAATTTTGTCCACCTCCCCACCCTGGTATAATCGTAGACTTCGCACCCTAAGAAACAAAAGAAATAAACAGTGGACAATCTTCCTTCGTACTCAATCCCCTAATGACTTTTCTAACTACATGGGCAGCTATCTTAACTTTACCGCCCTTCACAACTCGCTCTATCAACGCTATTTAGCTGAAACGCAAGCCAATCTTATAAGTGATCCTAAGTCCTTCTTTAAATTTGTTAACTACAAAAGAAAATCTGATGGTTACCCTACCTCTCTCTCCCTGAATGATCAAACCTCTAATGACCCTAACACTATCGCCAACTTATTTGCCGCCTATTTTAAACAATCATTCGCCGACGACTCCTTCGTTCCAGACCCCGCTTACTTCGATTATTTACCGAAATTTTCCTTTACACCCTTTCTTCCTCATACAGTTGATCCCGATGTCATCGAAACCAAACTAAATCAACTTAATGATGAATTCACTCCTGGACCAGACGGTCTCCCTGCCATATTCCTAAAAAAATGCTCATCAACCCTCTCTCCCCCTCTCTCAAAGATCTTCAGTTTATCCCTATCTTTTGGTGAATTCCCCCAGTTATGGAAAACCTCATTTATAACCCCTATACAAGTTAAATTTTTATTTCCGTAAATTATTTAAAAAAAATATTTTTCTTCGGGAGCTATGCTCCTTTATTCTTCTCTGGTCAACTTAAGACTGATTTCACAATTCATTACTTAATTCTAACTTAACCTTATCGTGTTCAGCGAGAACGTGCAGGAATGTCATTTGAAAAACAATTGTCTCAGGTGACAAATGTCTTGGAGTGGAGCATCGCTCTGAGACGGAATGTGCGGATGTGGAACATATTTGCGATGGATGCAAAGAAGAAAGAAACTGCAGGCGTAATGTTTACTGGCGGATGTGTTTGGAGATTTTCGTGGGTGTCGTGTTAACTTACACAAGAAAGGTCCGAAGAACGTTATTAACAATTATCGTCCCATTGCCAAACTGTCACATATACCCATCATTTTCGAGAGCATTTTGTACGAAATCTTAAGTTTTCGCTGCAAGTCTTTAATCTCCCCCAGACAACACGGATTCGTCAAGGGCCGATCTACAACCACAAACCTTGTTGACTTTGTGTCTTTTACCCTCTTGGCTTTAGAGAATGGCAAAGATGTCGACATGGTTTCAACCGATTTCAGTAAGGCTTTTGATAAAATCTCCCACAATCTAATACTGTTCAAATTGTCTTCTCTTGACTTTGAACCCATTTTATTGAAGTGGATATCTTCTTACTTGAAAATCGGTATTATAGTGTTCGTTTCAGATCTGCCTTTTCCAATCCTTTCTTAGCTTCCTCCGGCGTCCCCCAAGGTAGCCACTTAGGTCCACTTCTTTTTGTCCTTACCATTAACGATATTGAAATAGTGATTAAAAATTCCCACATCTCACTATAAGCCGACGACACCAAGTTCTACAAGTCTATTTCCTCCAATCACGACTCTTCCCTTATTCAATCCGATCTCAATAGTTTTTCCATGTGGTGTTCCAAAAATTGCTTGGAGCTTAACATTAGCAAATGCCAATCAATCACTTTTTCACGTAAACGTATTAAACCTCATCCCCGTCTCTACTTCCTCAATAATCAGCCCATCTCCACCGTTCAAACTATCCGCGATCTTGGTATATTATGTGACCAACAGCTAAATTTTCGCACACATATAGACGAGATAATCCTTAAAGCTAATTCAGCACTCGGGTTCGTGAAGCGATGGTCTAAAGAATTTTCTAACAATTACGTTACCCGATCTCTCTACACAACCTTTGTCCGGCCCCTCCTTGAATACGCCTCTCAAGTGTGGTCTCCTTACCAGCAAATCCACATTTCTAGAATCGAGAGCATCCAACGCCGGTTCTTACGTTTTGCTCTGCGAGGTCTCCCCTGGAACAATCCTTTGCTCTTACCATCTTATCACGACAGCCTTAAACTAATTTACATGAACACCTTGGAGGAAAGAAGAACTGTATCTGACATCCTCTTCATCCATCGACTCCTTTCAGGCTCCATTGACTGCGCTACCCTCTATAAATCTGTCTCTCTCAACACTAACCCTCGCAATGTACGAAACCCCCGTCTCTTCTATGTACCCACCACCCGTACCGCTTATGGCTCTAACGAACCCATATTTCGTATGCTCGGAAGAGTCAACTCGAATCCCTTCTTCGACCTCAACCTTAGCACTCCATGCTTAAAAACCCTTCTTTTTCATGCCCCCCTCTCCCCTACCCCTTAGCTTCTAAGCTAGTTTAAGTTAGGTTAAGTTAGATTAAGTATCATGTGCTTGAATTAAGCTTAATAAATGGGGGTGTTTGCCCCCACGAAAAATTAAAATTCAGAGCATAAGATTTTTCTATAAATTTTTAGATCGTCAGCATAAAGTAGATATTTAGAGTATGTAAAGACAAATGGTATATCTTTAATGAACAGAAGGAATAGCAATAGTCCAAGATGACTACCTTATGGTACACCTGATGTTATGGTGAGTAAGATTTAATCCACTTTAAGAGATTGGAATGAAACCCAATATGTGATAACTTTAGGATAAGAATTTGATGATTGACTCTGTCAAATGCCTTTGCAAAATCTGTGAATATAACATCGGTTTGACTATTATTTTCTAGATTGTTAACTAAGTAGTTCACAATAAACGAGAGATTAGTGGAGGTTGATCTTCCTGAGACGAAACCGTGCTGAAAAGGTGATATATGGACACTGGCGAGAAATTGTATCTTTTCATACACTATTTTTTCAAATATTTTTGTTTGTTAAAATAACGATAAAACAGGGAGAGTGGAGGAGACATTACCTCGATATTCGAGTGAGTCGGTCAACAACGATATTGTTGCCTTCTATGAGTTTTATCACTCACTTATGTATTCTATGTAGTAGGTACAGGGAGGTCGTGGGAGCATCAGGCCAGATATGAGCTTGGGGCCGATGTCAATTGTAAAAATCAAAACAGAGGAGGGAAAATATTTCTTGCATTGTTTGAGGAAACCTAGACGTTTCGCAGCGTTCTTCGCGACCTGGAATATGTGGTCATTGCAACTAAGAGTTTTATTAACACACGTACCAAAGATGGTAAGTCTTTCCGTTGCATCGAAATAAACACCAATCAAAGACAATAGCTGATTATTGATGGTTAGCTTGAGTGTCATTAATAGCATTGTGTTTTGGAATCATTAAATTTCACTCAATTGCTTATACCCCATTTAATTATGCTATCAATGTCGGAATTTAATGTGCTTAACATACGCTGCCGTTCCAGTTCTATAGCCGAAGAGCGGGGATGTGAGTCTTGGAACGAATATGAAAAATTAAGAGTACTGTCGTCAGCGAATGATTGTATTGGATTTGAAGCAGGAGGTAAAAGATCATTTATAAAAATGAGGAAGATTGTCAGTGACAGAACAGAGCCCTGGGGAACACCAGCGTTAATTTGGTGAATAGCAAACTTGAAACCGTCAAAAACAACCTGAATTGTATGGCCCGAATTTTTACCCATAGGAAAAGAGATTCATCAATATCATAGCACGCCTTTTCAACAAAAGAGCCTGATGTCAAACTCTGTCGAATGCTTTTGAAATATCGAAGGCAAGATATATAAAATATCGAAAAAAGATTGGTTCCACTTTTTGGTGAGATTTGCCAGTAAGTCACCAGTGGAGCTCTTGCTGTGGAAACAAGCGAATTTGTGTACGTGTTACGATTAGCGCCGTGCTTTCTTGGGAAGAGCGTCAGTCGGAGAGGTAAGTAACTTATACATTTTTCAAGTTTTTATTATTTTATTAGTGAAATACTCACTGTTCTCATGAGTAACTCCGATAATTAACTCTGCCTACCCTCGATATCAGCTACCTTTTTATACAATATTTTGCGTACGCATCTTATCCCTTCTTTTTTCGTAATTCCTACCGCGTCAGAAATCGGTTTCTGCAGCGTAGGTGTAAACACTACGAAACTCGACTTTAATGCCCCACTTGAGTTTTTTTTTGTACATACGCTGTACTTTGCCCCGACCCATTCACATTTCCCTTAATTGCGTTTAATTACTTTAAGAGTTCCTGGCACTCATTCACAATATCCCTTAATTGCTTTTAATTGCTTTTAAGGTTGTTATGGCTGTGCATGAATTAGTGTTTACCCAATACACTGCATATTGGGTACATGGGTACGCATATGAATGGGTACACTTCAAAGATTTCATGTGTCGTGATTCCTCGTACGCTTCAAGGTTGTCGTATGTCTTAACTCAGTACGACTTGAGTTAGTCCTTGACCTTTACTTTTAAATGGGCACACTTCAAAGGTGTTGTGTGTCTTGATTCATCGTTAGCGTTGTTGGCGGATTTGGGTGAAAGAAAGAAAGAAGAGTGTGGATCACAACATCCCATCCTCCTACGGAAAAGAAAATTCTACTTAGAAGAGGATAGAATTTTCGTGGAAAACAAATCGGGTCGCTGCTGACATCGAAAAATAGGTGTACTCTATCGTTTTAACAATATATACATACATACAATGTAACAGTATTTTTTTGTATAATGATTATAAGTTTTTTGTTTATATTGTTTTCAGTGTGACACTACACTAGGAGATTACAGTATTTATTACAATGTTACTTCTGTTACTTATTGTTTTTTTTTCATTGGTTACAATTGGTTTTTAGTGGCTAAAAAATATATATGTATACATATATATGTATATGTACATATATATTGCAGCGCAACATGAAGAGAGTTTCTCGTACATCTGACGTCACCGAACATCACCAAGGCCAACCCGAATTGCGTAGTCAAAATCGAAGTCGTATGCACTTAGAACCATCAGAAGTAAAATTCTCACTTATCGACGCGGTGAAAGATAAAGCAAAACTAAAGGAGATACGTTTTCTAAGTGATAACCTTAGAACACCCGAGCTACTCCAGCTGTGCACTAAACACGTATCAGTACTAGCCGCAGTTGACGAAGTAACAACTGCACCGTTGCAAACGAAATCACCAAAGCAAGAAGCAGGCGGAAGGCGAAAATCACTAAGAAGAAGTAATTATGACGAAAACGTGTGGAACACTTGTAATGAAGCAACCGTCAAATAAAGTCGTTTTTTTGTTAAATTGATTTTCGCTTGCGTTTTAGTTATTGGTTGTAAAGCTCGTTGTTTCAGAATCCAACCCGGTCGTCCTGTGAACCACGTTCAAGTCGGCAAGTATCCAAAGGCGATACGCATTGTGAACCACGTTCAAGTCGGCAAGTATCCAAAGGCGATACAATATATACATATGTATACTCGTATATACGAGAATGTAATATATACGACTATTTTTTTTTACGTTTCACATGTTATGGTTAGATTCCTGTCGTTAATACAAATTTCGGACTAGGGGTTGGAAGTAAGTGTATAGGATTAATGGTTTTTTCCGTTTTCTCTTTATTACAAGTATTTTTATGTTTACACGGGAGATGGGACGAGGTTCTTTGGTAACTCTTTGGTAACTCTGGTTTTTCGTATTTTTAAACGTTCGTTAATGAGATATATAATCGTAAGTTGAAATATAGTGGTGAATGTTATGGACGTCTATAGGTGTTAATTGTTTTTTTCTTCTGTCGCATAAAGTTCATTTAAACCTTTAGATACATGTTGGAGTTTATTTTGACTGGAGTATTTTATGACCGCTAGCTTGTCTGTTTTGTTAGGGTACGTGTAGGAGTAGATTGCCAAAAAGTACAAAATGTTTAGTGTAGGTATGCATGAGTTGTTTACAGAGGATAATTATTCGTTATATGCACGGATGATCAAATCTTTAGATCTTTGGTTACAGTCTCCTGTTATTTCTCTTGAAGCTGGATCGGTAAGTGTATACGTTGATAGGATGTTCTCGGAAATTTCGTCTATTTCGTAGTCGTCTAGTGATGCGAATAATCACTTGTTGTTTTGGGACAGTTGTTTCCATATTGTTGAAAGATTTGTCCGTTTTATGTTACAAGAAGGAAGAAAGGTACCGATTCTACGAATAAACTCTACTTCACACAGTGAATGCCCTGAGTTTGTGTTGGATAAAGGGTGAGTTATAGGACATAGTAATTGGTTGTCGTGAGTTTTACAATTAGTCAGGTCTTCGTTACTTAAGCTGGAATAATGTTCCTTATTGTAGTCGATTAATAGGTATTTTGTAGTTGGTTGTATGAACACAAAATTATCGTTAAATTTTGTCGGTAGGGAAATAATTTTGTAAATGTGGTAATTTTCTACGTAAGTAAGTGGAAATTTTATCTCGTAAATAAACTCCTCTGCACGTACCGTAGACTTGATAGTAGAGGTGTGGTATAGGGAAAGAATGCCATTAATTATTATTGAAGATATTTTTATTCCAGTTCAGTTCCAGTTTAGTCAGTTCTTGTTTGATTTTGGTTAGGACAGATTTCAGCTTGTTTGGTGTGATTACGGCTGGATGAGGTTTTCCATTTTTGGCGTTTTATACTAGGTATATAATGTCGTTAATAGTGGTCTCGTACCTGTAGATGATTAGAGTGATTAGACTTGTTAGTTACTCAATCTCAGTGAATAACCTCTGTTCGGAATCTGCATGGTTCTGTCTCAACGCCATGTCTTTCACTGCTTCTACCTTTGAGATTATTACGGATAATTGGTTTTCTATAGCTGCCTCCGATCTATTGAAGATGTTGGCCGTAGTTTCAATTATTAATGTATGGTTTTTGACCAAAGTGAGTAGATAGTCTTCATTGGTTTTCAGTTTTTCTATTATTAAAACTAGCGTCCTCGTTATTGAGAGTGCCGAATAGGGATTTGCTGATGATTCCTACCGCGTTGACGAGTGCTCTTTTGTGTGAAGGTCGTATTTATTTGTCATGTCAGTCACTAAATGGTTAAGTTCGGCCCTGGCGCTGTTGCATAAAATGTCGCAAGTTGTTTTCCCTTGTAGTTGTATGCATAGATTATCTATTACGAAGACATATAATTCGGCATTTCCTAATTGCTTGAAATATATCCCTGGCTTGTCCCGTATAGCAGTTATTTGTAATAATCCGTAGACAAAAGAAATTATAGTGAGTATTAGACAACGCATCTAAAAGGAAAAATTTCTTATTCGTTTAATACTATCAAAACGGGTGTTTGTGTGTTGTGTTTTCTTATTCCACAAATGGTTTCATATTATTGTTGTGTATGACTTGAGTTTTCTTTGGACAAAATTTTTGTGATTTCATAAGGACCTTCCCAAAGAGCTGAGAGCTTGTTTTTTCTTGTTTGGTTTTTTTAAAAATATCTTGTCTCCTATGTTGTAGCTTATGGGCTTGGTTCCATGATCGTAATTAGTTTCCGAGCTCTCTTTATTTTTTATTAGAATGTTTTTAGCGGCCTGATACCCATGCTGCAAGCGTGCTTTTAATTCGTTGGCATAATTGTCGTTATTATACGAGATCTGTGGCTGTCTATTCAGAGAGCTGGGAATTTGTGCAGGAAAATCGTATAATAATTCGTATGGGCTGAAAGCTGTACTGGTATGAGGTGTGATGTTATATACAAACATTGAGTAAGTTAGCCATGTATCCCAAGTGAGTGGATCTTAGTTAACGTAGTGTCTAAGATACTCGGCTAAAGTTCGATGGCTACGCTCAAGTGCGCCATTTGTTTGGGGATGATATGGAGTCGTCTGCATCTTTTGTACCTTAAGTAGTTTACATACTTCCTTAAGGAGTGTACTGAGGAAGTTGGTTCATTGATCCGTGAGGATAGATTCAGGAATTCCAAATCGACATATTAGTCGTTCAACTAATATTCGTGCTACTGTTGAAGCTTCTGTATTTGGAATTGGGATGGCTTCTTTGAATTTAGTAAGATCATCCTGAAATGTCAAAATGTATTAATTATTGTCGTGACTTGATGATAGTGGGCCTACTTTATCTAGTGCCACTCGTTCGAATGGACTTGAGCTCGTCCTAGTTAGTTTCATAGGAATACGATAAGTTTTACTGGTTTATTCCTCTGCCAAGATTCGCATTTTGAAATGTAAGCTTTTACATCTTTTTTTAAATTTGGCCAGATGTACTTCCGCTTGATTCGTTTTATTGTGGGGGAAATGCCCTGATGATCCCCGAATGGAGATTCATGGAATTCTGTTAATATATTCTCGATTTGGTCTTTTAGATGAATTCTGGAGTCAGAGTATAGAAATATTTTTATGTTGGTGTTGGAGAAGGTTTCAGTTGAAATGCTTTTTAGGTTTTTGTATGAGTTCGAATAATACGGTATAGAAACGTCTGCGCTATTATATATTTATTGTCGATGTATTATTATTGTCGATGAAATTGAATTTAAAGTGTTTTAATATTTTGAGGATTTTTTCTTTGTTACCTCCCTTCTGAGTTGGTAAAGGTATTGTAGCAATAATATACGTTTCAGGTTTTGTGTTATAATACTTTATTTCCAGTTTTGGTCTGGTGTAGTTCTTTATTTTCCTAAACACTAGTTCCTCTTCCGTTTCCTCTGGTGCTAGTAAGAAGATCTGGTGTTTTTCTGGTTTGTTTTGGAGTACTATTGACTTGATATTTTCAATAGGTTAAAAGGTTTGGCGTAATTATCTCGAACTCATGTTCGTTTACTTCGTTGTTTCCTTGCGTCTTTTGCTTGTTCGCCTGATTTCGAGTAGTAACAAGAATGGTGTTTGTTGTTGTTTTGGATTCTGGTTTTATTCTGCTTAGTGCATCTCCATTAACGTTATATTTACCAGGTTTGTATTTTATTTCGTATTCCTCTAACGCTATTCGCCAACGAGCTAGTCTAGAGGTTGGATCTTTAAGATTTAATAACCATTGGGGTGGCCTATGATCGGTGAGGATGCTAAATTTTCCGCCATAAATGTAAGGGCGGAATTGCTTTACGGCGAAGATTATTGCTACCAATTCCTTTTCTGTAGTTGAGTAGCGTGTTTCTGCCGAATTTAGTGTTCGACTAACGTAATATACAGGCTTCTCTTCACCTATCTTCCCTTGGGACAGTACTGCAATTTGGATAAATTAGAGTTGGAGCAGTGATTAGTTTGTCTTTTAATTTTAAAAACGATTCCTCGCAAAGTGCGTCCCATTTGGAATCTTTATCCTTCTTTAATAGATTGGTAAGTGGTTTTGCTATCAGCGGGAAATTCGGAATATACCTATGATAATAAACTACAAAAAGTAGAAATGCCTTTATATCCTTAGCCTGACTACTTTTATTTTTTCTGGATTCCGCTTAATTCCGTTGTGACTTATTACGTGCCCCAGATACATTAATTCCCAGTTTATAAACTGACATTTATCGGGTTGCAACTTTAGTTTATGATCCCGTAATCTTGTGAGACCACTTCGTAATTTACCGTTGTGTTCGCCAAGTTGGTACCGTAAATAACAATGTCATCAACACACACAAAACACTCTATACAAATCATTCCCATTAGAACGTGTCTGGTGCGTTTTTCAACCCATACGGCATTCGGTTGTACTCGTTATGACCGAAAGTTGTGCTAAATGCTGTTTTCTTGATCATCTTTGTCAACTAGTACTTAGTGGAAACCGTTTGCGAGATCAAGCGTACTGAAGTATTTGGATTTTGCCAACTGTGACATCGTTTAAACGCCTGTAGTCTACTATTACTCTCCCTTTTTTTGTTCCCTTGCGCATCTGGTTTCTTAGAAACGAGTAATAAAGGCGAGTTACATGGACTATAGCTTGGTCTTTTGATATCACTTTCCAGCATCTCTTTCACTTATTTGTGTATTTCGGCTTTGCTCGTTTCTGGTAATCTCTAGGGTCTCTCGTATATGGGTGGTTTTCCTACTTCTGTTACTATCTTTTGTGTTGATGCATCAGTGAAAGTTAATTTATCTCCTGAGAAAAAAAATATGTCCTTAGACTCACGGCATAGTTGCATTATAGAATACCATTCTTCTGGTTGCAATGTTCTATGTTTAATTGCTTTTCAAGTTTCTCTAATACTATGTGAACTGGATCGTTTTCAGGGTGTGTCTTGATAAGATCAAACTCTTCTCAGTCGTCCCATTCCAAATCCAGATTTTTTTCATTTAATTTAACCCTTTCTTCATTTATATTCAATAATATAATTTTTGATAGGTTTTTGTTCGACTTCCCTATGGAAGGGGCCAAAAAGACCCCAGGAGAAACCTGTTTTTTCCGAAACATTACGTCTTTCTGACTGTTGAAGGTAATTTCTGTAACTAGCTCGCTTCTAGGTGGTATGTGAATTTCGTTTGAAAATTCTTCTGTTTAAACTGATTCCGTGGTGATAGCTTTCGAATCGTGGCTTCGACCCATGGTTATCTGCGATTGAATCACTCTGTTAGGAGTCTCTGTGTTGACGTATTCCGGTTCAGGAGAATTTTTTTTTTTGACTTACGTATTGGATCCACAGAGTTCTTTTCAGAGCAGGGATAAATTCCCAGAACATTATCTTCGTAGTCAATAAAGCAGGAGTATTTTTTTAGAAAATCGTTACCAATGATCCCGTCAAAAATGGGAAAAAAATTGTTTTTTAGTACGTGGAAGGGATGGAATTTTAATTACTTTGCCTTCGTCCTTAAAAACCAACGTTTCTATGATCGATCATGCACTAATGGTGCTTTTACTCGCTTTTGAGATTGGTACAGTTTTTTATCAAGGAGATTTCCGTCCCTGTGTTTTAGGAGGGTTTTACTTACACCATTTTCGAAAGGAATGCCGAGTATAAGTAACATCTAGAGATTCTAATTTTGTTGTGTCCCGGCTTGGATGTTTACTCGGGAAAGGGCACCGGAATTTCTTTCTCGAGGTCGCTCGTTTCCCGAGAGGTCAGTCGCGTTGTTTTGATTATGCAGACGATCTTGGTCTGTTAGGTCAGGCGACCATAATTGCGTCTGTCGTTATTGTTTCTACCCGATTGGTTTTGTCGTACCTGTGCTAACCGAGACCTGCAGTTTTGGTACGTGTGGTTGGGTTTTGGCAGTACGTATACGTAAGTGGCTGAACTTCCCTTTTTATAGGTGTTGAAAATGTAGGTAAACACGTGTTTCGATAGCATGTTTCGGCGGAATGTCTTACCTTACTGGATATCTGACAAGTGGGTTTCTGTGTGTTAGCATAAGAAGGGAGATATGTGTGACTCTTTTCTAGTCTAAATAATTTTTCAACGGCGTATGTTATCGCACTTCTGAGATAACTTTGTATCTTTGACCAACATTTTTAGTCTGTGGTTTCTACGGTTGTCCTCGAACGTTTGCAGTGGTAACTTGCCATTTTATTTGACTAAATAATCTTAAACGGCTCTTTCGGAGATACCGGTTTGTGCGGCTAAGTCCAGGACAGTTAGTAGTAAGTTGTTTTGAGTGAAGGATCGGGGTCTATCTTGCCTAAAGTGTCACTCGAGCTCCTTTACTAGGTCGCTCCATTTGGCAAACGAGTCCAATTGTGTTAGTTCGAATGCACTTCCCAATAATGTTGTTTTTATAATTTCAAGATATGTTCGATGTTGATCTTCCAAAACGGAAGAGAAAAATGTGTTTCCACAAGCTATAAATTTGCTTAGATCTCGAGGATTTCCGTCGAAGGTGGGTACGATGTTGAACACGTCAATTATGTTTATTTTGAACTCCATGCCGCAGTTGTCTTCCAAAGAGGGCGGTAGAAATTTGAATAACTCCGCAATTGCTTTATTTCGTCGCTTAAATTTTTTTTTTTAGCAGAATTACAGAGTATCTTACGGAATCAAGGAGGAACCAGTCAAAAGTGTAAGGTATATGTATATATACGGTATATGTATATATATATGTATATATACAGAAACTATAATATATAGCATCTTCAAATATATTCTCTTATAAAATTTAGTAAATACCGCTTCTGTAGTTGCTATTGCTTCTATTGCTACGGTTGTGACTCCTTCTGCTGCTACTGTGTGTGACTTCTTCCGCCGCTATTGTTGATTTTGGTTGCCAGGCAAGCTTCACGCCCTTAAGATGGTTGTTACCCCTGGTCTTTTATAAACACTGCCCAAACTTTGCCTCAGACGTTCGCTTTGAAGTTAGCCAGGTCTTACGGTCGTGGGTCTTTTTCACACTTTTTCACTTTATTTCTCATTGCTGGTGTTTTAGCCCCAGTACGCTGTCTTTTCGCTTTTAAGCCTGGTAGTTGGGACCTTTCAGGTATCTCACCGCTGCCACCAAATGTTACGATTGGCGCCGTGCTTCCTTGGTATATCAAGGGAAGAGCGTCAGTCGGAGAGTTAAGCAACTTATACACTTCTCAAGTTTTTATTAATCCATTAGTGAACTGTTTTCATGAGTAACTCCGAAAATTAACTCTGCCTACCCTCGATATCAGCTGCCTTTTTATGCAATATTTTGCGTACGCATCTTATCCCCTCTTCTTTCTTAATTCCTACCTGCGTCAGAAATCGGTTTCTGCAGCGTAGGTGTAAACACTACGAAACTCGACGCTGTACTTTGCTCCGACCCATTCTCATTTCATTTCATGCATGCTACCTGGCACTCATTCACAATATCTCTTAATTGCCTTTAATTGCTTTTAGGGTTCATTCACTCATAGGCACTTTTAGGCACTCATTCACAATATCCCTTAATTGCGTTTAATTGCTTTCAGGGTTTTGCTATGGCTATGCATGAATTAGTGTTTACCCAATATACTGCATGTAGCGCATATGAATGGGCACATTTCGAAGGTGTCATCTGTCTTGATTCTTCGTACGCTTCAAGGGTGTAGTATGTCTTGACTCATCGTTGTGCTGTACAACAACAACACACGTTGAGATCCTTAAGTACTCTTGCAACTGTACGAGTGCGAAAGTGGATTTGTCCCGTGGAAGATTATACGCTCTCAATCTGGGAGCGTTGATCTGGCTGCAAAATGTGTGGTTGCCAGTCTGTTGGCTTAGTTTAAAGAGCTGACAGTTCGAATGTCATTGTAAATGAGCGTAGGGATTGATTTGTTTTCCACAAACGACCAAAAGTTTTTTGCTGCCTTTGGGACAATATAGCACTTTCTGCCTCAATTTTTGTGCGTGGAAGAATTTCGCATGCCTAATTAATGAATTTCAGTCATTTCTAGCGCTTTTAAATTTTTTCCGGTTTTCCTCAGAGGAGTTAGCTTTGTAAGTCCGGAAACTCAGTTCTCTCAATCTGATGGCCCCTTTACAGATCGAGTCATACCACGTATTTGCTATACGATTGATTCTCTTCAATATGCAGGGTCTCATACCCAGCAGAAGTATGTTCGCGAGCGCATCAGCAGTGGCATCCACTTCACTATCGAGGAAGCATAGTGATCAGTTAAAATTCCTAAAGAAGTTGTTAAGTCCGCTTCAATTGGCTTTCTTGTAGAGCCATAATGTTCTTTTAAGAATTCGTACTCTAACTGTGTGGTTTGAATACGAGAAATTAGCTGAAACGACGCAGTGGTCTGACAAGTCCAGAGTGTTGGCGGAATAATCTGCAATTTATTTTATACATCTGTCCTGTTGGACATTTGGTACATTTTTTTTACAATGAAATTATGGGACTTTTTCTAGGCTGAGTGACCAATGTTATCAGCAAAAGTAGCAATCATCGATGAACAGCCCCTTGGAGAAGGAATATAAGCAGTATAGAGAACATATAACAGTGGTAGATCTTTGTGGTACTCCTGCTCTCGATCGGTGTATGTTTGAGGTTTGGTCCTTAAACTTTACGTAGAAATGGCGATCTGATAAGTAGCTTTTCATTAGAAGGTAATAGTTTGGTTGGAGTGGAGTCTGAAGTTTGTGTAATAGTCCCTTATGCCAAACCATGTCGAACGCCTTTCCCACGTCCAGAAATACTCTAATGCAGAACCTCTTTTCCTCAAAGTCAGTTGTGATTTTATTTACTACCCTGTGGACTTGCTGGATAGTTGAATGCTGACAACGGATTTTTTCTTTGTAAAGGAACGTAAAGAGAAATAGAATTGAATATTTCTCTGTAGAAAATAAATATGGCGTCGTTTATTGTATGCCTGTCAAAATTGAGAGGGGCGTTACTGAGATATTCATTGATTAGGGTGAAATTTGCTTTGTGGAAGTCGTATGACTTAAGTGAAGGGGAAGTATTCAGTGGTAGAGAGTCGTGAAAAAATGAGAGATGAAGGGGAGAATGGTAGTTGTGGGTGGTTGATAAGGAAAAGGGACAAAGTGAAACAGAGGAACTAAGGGGGTCTGTTGTGAATATCAGGTCTAGCTGCCTACCCATGTAATTCGTGATGCCACTAACTTGGCTAAGGTTTGAATCGGCTAGGCGATCTAAGAAAAGACATTCTTTGGCAGCAGAGGGATTAGTGGCAATATAAAATGTTTGATCGTCTGATGGAGCCCATTTAAGAGAAGGAAGATTGAAATCACCAAAGAGAAGGATTTCCTCATGAGGATCCCGTAAATCATTTATGCTATCAATCGTATTAATGGCGAGTTGGCAAGATATAAAAGCAGATGACATAGAGTGCTTTACGGGGCAGTACAATCTTGATTGAAACGAAGTCGAGATACGGGGAAGAGGATATTGCAATAAGGTATGAGTCGATTGAGTTAAGGACGGCTATTAAAACGCCAAGACAGGGGCAGCTATCGGTAGATCGATTGAGATCGTCGTCGCGGTAGACGTTAAAATTTGATGGGAACAATTCTTGGTTGTTTATACTAGGTATCAAGTTTGTTTCAGTCAGAGCGAAGATTTGGAATGGTAAAGCATGAGGCTGTTGAAAGACTGCTTGGGTTTTTGAGGGAAGACCTTTTATATTTTGATAATAGAAAGTGAGAGGAAGGTAAGCATGAGGGGCAGAAAGAGAATGGAAATTAGGGTCGAAAATATCTGTCGTAGTACCAATGTCCCCAGGTGGATGCTGAAGTTAGTGTCCAGATTTGATTGCACGGTGATTAATACTCTATGTTTGGCGACACTTGCCTTGCCTTCTCCAACACCGTGGATGTGAACCTTCTGAACCTTCACGTGAGCAATGGCTAATAGGACTGTTTGATTGGCATTGTTTCCACCGAATTGAGCGCTATATACTGAAGCAAATCTAGGGGAGACTGTGGGTGGTTCTGTAGTCTAAGGATGCAACGCTGGAGAAGGAGGTGATGAATACTGTTCATCAAGTGTTTTCGAAAGTCTACCAGTTGCTGCCCTAGGTACCTCATTGTGCAGTAGTGAATGATGCCTTTGGACTGAGCAAATATAATTACTAGTGCAATTTTTGGTTAGATATGTACTTGACAGACAGTTGAAACATATCTTGTTTTTCTTGACTACTTCCTGACGTTTTTTTGTGTTTAATGACTTGAACGTTGGATAGTCCGCATACGATGCTATATGCGCCTCCCATTGGCCTCGAGTTTCGTGGGAGTTTTTGCACTGTATGAAAAATTATTACACCTTCCCAGGAATCTACAGGAACCCCGAAGGTTTTAAGCGATAGCTTCGCTTCATTAGTAGTGTCCAGCAGACGTGTGATTTCTTCAGATGATTCCCCTTTTATATGTGGCTGATCGAATAATAACTTAAACTGATTATCTTTCAAAAGGCGCATATTTTGATAACGTCTTACTAACAAGCAGACTCAAAGGTAACCTCTGCAGACGTGTTCCGTAGCAGCCTTGCTGCTTCTCCAGTCAAATTAGCCTTGAGGTAATGCAACTTATAGCTGTCTGCTATTGTCGCATTTTTTTCAATAAGGTTTTCAAACAGGCTCTTGAATTCAGGCCACATCTGAAACAACCCCGAAAAGGTTGGAATTTTAGTGGCCGGAAGTTTCAATTCTCCAATTAGAGCCTTGCCCGTAGAGGTATTGTTGAGCAAACCCAGCGATTGGTTATGAGTGTCCGCACTAGTGAGACGTTCTTTGAGCTCAGAAGAATACACATAAAAAAGTTCCTTCAGTTTGTGAAAGGCCAGTGATTCCATGTATTGGACTTCACATCATCACTAGGAGCAGCAATTATTTTTTGGTGTAGTTCTCGAGCCTCTGCGAACATTTTTTCTGAATTGGATAGTCACGCCTCGTTCATATGGAATGATTTTGTCGATTCCTTCAGAATCGAAAATGCCTTGTATTCCTCTTCGATTTCTGAGTAAATTATTAGCGCCAATGCTCGATGTTTTCGCCTTACTCATCGCTACCGAGTGGATCAATCAATACAACCAACAGAGAAAGTACATATATAGGAAGGGAAAGCAGAGGAAATATGCCTGACAAGCCCCATGACTTAAATTAACTGACAATATGTCAAAAGAATTATAAAAATAATACTATAAAATGCCACACACCTGGTAGTTGCGTTGCTCCCAGAAGAATCAACTACTTTCTGGTAGTTTTGTTTCTAAGCGCCCTTCTACACACTAAATTCTTTATTAGGCTCACACAAGCCCCCGAACTGATTTTCTTGTCCCTCACTCTTTTATATTTTAAGCTTTCCGCGCACTGGGATTTATTAAGTTCACACTCCGAGAGTTTTCTTTGCGCACTTTGAGTGTAGAGCTTTCCAGGCACTGGGATTTTTTTTATTTTTACTTTTATTTTTTATTTTTTTATTTAGTTTCGTTCGACACACTGTGAGTGTAGAGCTTCCTGCGCACTGGGATTTATTAAGCTCCCGAACTGAATTTCTTTTCGCTCACTTGTATTTTAAGCTTTCCACGCACTGGAATTTATTAAGTTTACGTCGAGAGCTTACGTTTGCGCGCTGTGAGTGTAGAGCTTCCGCGCACTGGGATTTTTATTTGTTTTTAAGTTCACACTGAGAATTGCTTTTGACGCACTGTGATCTATTTTGCCTTTAAAGCTTTCGCGCACTGGACAATTTAAGCTTTCAGAAATTTCTCTGTTGCGCAGAGCACTGTATGTATGAGTATATGTACATATTTTTTTGTTTTTTTTTATTATACACACACTGCGAATCTAGAGTCGCGCACTGCCACCCCTTTTTTATTGATAAATTCATTCACTGCGAATTTATTTAAAAGTCGCGTTGTGTTTTATAATTCACACACTGCCAATTTCCGAATTTGCAATTTTAAAGTCGCGTCCGGTTTTTAAGATGCGGCTCGAAGGACCATTAATTCCAGAACCATCGGCGAAGGTTCGGAAAGCGAATAGAAAAATAATAAAACGAACAGAACTTTGGACTGATTCTTTATTCTCTGTGCTTTAATGCGTTTTGCGACCTTCTTATATATACATTAGCTTCTAAGTTGGCGAAGTCGTTTCCTCCCTTTCATCTAACAGATTCCGTCCTATGCGCCTTGCTGTCTGCATGAAGAGATTGATCTGCCTCTGTTACTGTTGACGTTTTGGTTTTGTTGACAGTTTATTGTGCGGCGCTTATTATTCCGGTTGCCCTTTGTTTCAGCGTTTAATGTGCAACCAATGTGCAAGGGATCCCTGATTTGTTCTTGCAACACAGTTCTAGAAGAATATTTTAGCTAAATTTCTCCACGGCTATTAATGAATTTAATTATTAATAATAACTTCCGTTTATTTTATTGTGCCTCGTGCGGGGACGGGTTAAGAATATCTCTGCAGCGATACCTATCGCTTGTCGTAAAAGGCGACTAAACAAAGGTAAACAAAAATCACATCTAGGCAATTTAGAAAACACCAAGGTGAGCCTAGAGACACATATACCACCATTAAACTGCCCCACAAGTGTGCATGCAAATCAGTGGGTTGACACGACTGGAGATCACCGCTGTTGTAAAAGTAAGATCAATCAAAAAAAAATAAAAATCTGGAGCTTGCCCGTGTCAAAAAGGAGGGGAAGAAAGAAAACGGTCAAACCGTAGCATTATGGAAAAGAACGCCAAAAGGAAAAGCACTACCCCGCCAGGCACTACTAATGGTCGTGATCCTGGGAAGAGCAGCAATGCTCGGGTCAGAGCTATAGGATTTCTGGGGGATAGCAAAGTAATGCAACGGCGTAAACCACACTTAAGAGTCGCGAGTTGGAACGTTGGAAGCATGAGTTGGAAGCTATGAGCTTGAAGAAATGATGGTTGGAAGGCGAGTAGACATTTTGTGCGTACAAGAGACGAAATGGCGAAACACCGGTAATCGGGCACGTTTCTTGGACGTTAAAACAAAAGCCTACAAGATGTTTTACTATGGATTGGAGCAAGGAAAAAACGGAATCGCCATCATCCTTGCGGCAGAGTTACTTGGCAACGTCTTAACCATTTCAAAGTCCAGTGACCGTTTGATGGCTCTCAAATTGGTGATGCATGGTGAGGTGTGAAACATCGTAAGCGCATATGCCCCACAAGTAGGATGCGAACAAAAAGAAAAAGATGCATTCTGGCTAGATTTCCACAACCTTGTCAAAATCATCCCAAAGGAAGAGCTTTTGTTTGTTGGGGGAGATTTAAACGCACATGTCGGGAAGACAAGCGAAGACTATGAAGGCTACCACGGAGGGCTGGGATACGGCACCAGGAACTCTTCAAGTGAAGATATCCTAAACATGTGCAAGTCGTACGGTCTTATAGTGCTAAATACCATGTTCGTCAAACAAAGCCGGCACCTGATCACTTATATCAGCGGCGGAAATGAAACTCAAATAGACTATCATTTGGTATCCAGTTTCATGAAGCCACGAGCTAAAGATTGCAAAGTGATCCTGGGAGACGCGATCGCCCCTCAACACCGTCTCCTCCTGACTGAATTTTTTATGGATGCGAGAAAGAAGTCAAAGCAGCAAACGAAGGTGTCTGAGAGAATCAAGTGGTATAAGCTGGATAAAGGAAAAGGCGAAGCTTTTATTACCAACATGGAAAACTACCTCTCTTCCATTATCGATGAGGTCGGTAATGAGGAGTGCAGTGCACAAGACATGTGGGATTCCCTACAACAATCTGGCCTGGAGAAAGCCAAATCACTGCTCGGAACATCTAAAGGCCCCTGCCAACACGCAAAAGAAACCTGGTGGTGGACAGACGAAGCCAAAGCAGTGATACACGAAAAGAAAATGGCTTTCCAAGCTTGGTCAAAGTGCTCTTCTACTAATTGAGTGGAAAAAGCTCGCCGTGAAAAGGTATATAGATGTTGCAAAGGTATCGCGAAGAAAAAATGCGCCGAATTCAAAGCGAAAAGCATGGAAGGCCTCTATCAGGAGTTGGAAGAAATATCGTCTTCCGCGTCTGACAGGAACCAGGCTACCCAGGAGCTTCGACAAAACAATTTGAACAAAGGCGCAAATATCTTTAAGATAGCCGCCCAGAGAAAAAGAAATGCTCAGGAGATTCGTTTCCCAAAGTTTATTAACAATGCTGAAGGCCAACTCCTTGTGGAAGACGAAAAAATTCTCCACAGATGGCGACAGTATTGCGAGGAACTTCTGAACGAACAGTTTCCCCGAGTGTACTTTCCAAGAGCCGCCCCGAATCATGCCGAAATATCCGACATCACAGTCGAAGAAGTTCGGTACGCGGTTAAAAACTCCAAGAAAAGAAAAGCTGTTGGGCCGGACGGGATACCCTCTGAGTTCTGGAAAAAGATGGGAGACATCGGATCTAGATGGCTCATGGTTCTTATCTCCAAACTTATGAGAGGCGACACTATGCCTAATCAATGGAGGGAAAGCTATCTTCTTCCATTGCACAACGGAAAGGGTGATACGCGAAATTGTGATAACTACCGTTCTGTCAAGCTGATGTCGCACACCATAAAGATCGTTGAACGGGTATTAGATAGCCGACTGCGGAAAATAATACGACTATCTGATGACCAGTGCGGGTTTGTCTCGGGTAAATCAACAACAGATGCAATCCAAAGTATAAGGATCATGATGGAAAAGCATCGTGGTTCTTCAAAGGACTTGCATATGGTGTTGGTTGATTTCGAGAAGGCCTTTGACCGGCAACCAAGAGATCTTTTATGGGTAGCGGTAAGACAAAAAGGAGTTCCAGAAACCTACGTGCGAGTGATTATGGACATGTACGAGAGAGCAACGACAAGAGTAAGATGCACCGCAGGAGTCACCGAAGAGTTCGCAATCAAAGTCGGTGTACACCAAGGGAGCGTCCTCAGCCCACTGCTTTTTATAGCAGTCCTTGATTGCTTGCTTGAAGGAAAAGTGACGGACCCCAATGTGCACCAGCTATTCTTTGCTGACGATGGGGCCATTATAAGTGATGATCAGGCGTCCCTACAACGAGCACTTGATGTGTGGGTGGACATTTTTGAGGGACACGGGTATCGTATTAGTTCAAAGAAGACAGAGTATCTGTGCTGCCCGTTCTCTGACCCTCATCAGCCTATTCCAGACATTTACTTGAATGGAAGAGTGCTTCCCAAGTGTGAAAAGTTTAAATATCTGGGATCTATGATTAATAGAGAAGCAACTTGTGATGACGAAATCAAACATCGCGTAAGCGTAGGGTGGATGAAGTGGCGGGAAAACTCCGCCATGTTCTGTGATCGAAAAATGCCCCCTAAGCTGAAAGGAAGGCTCTACACTTCAGTTGTTCGTCCGGCGCTCAATACGGTTCACAATGCTGGACAATGCACAAAAAGTATGAGGGCAAATTAACGGCAACTGAGATGAAGATGCTTCGCATGACAGCGGGAGTAACAAAGCGTGACAGAATTAGAAGTTCAAAGATCCGAGGAAGCCTCCACGTAAAAGAAACCATCACAAGAAAGATAGAGCGCGACCGACTCAGTTGGTATTGCCATGTTCAAAGGAGAGATCCTTTGAACCCCGTCCAAAAGGCGTTATCAATCAACATTCCAATTTCAACACGCAAAAAAGGCAGGCCGAAAAACAATTGGTGCAAACAAATGCAAAAACACCAGCATTTGATTGGCCTCAGCGATGAAGTAATCCCAAACCGGGAAGCCTGCCGCTACTTTCTGAGATCAAACCGGCGGACCCCACAAGCGGACCAGTAGGAATGCAGTTAAGTGGGAAGGTTATGGTCCTACACTTCTGATCATACCAACGCCGGAGAAAAAAGGAAAAGAAGAAGAAGAACTTTCGTTTATTTTATTGTATGTACTTTTCTTTGTTTACAATTTTTCTATAATGCTTTATACAATTTCTCTATTTAAACCATCCAGATATGTAGAATTAGGACTGTTCTCAACGCAGTGTGTAGTTTAAAACAAGGGCTTTATATCTGCCATGTTAACCCCGGAAGTCTCCAGTCCAAATATACAGTGTTGTTTTAAATGTTAAGCTGCTCTAATGTAGATGCCTTGATGGTATCAGAATCATGGCTTTCGTCTAGTAAATTATCTCAAATTTCGATTAATTTTCAATTTATTCAGCAATTACCGAATTTAGAGAATTGGTGGTGGTGTATGCATGTATATTAGAGATGTTATAAAAGATAATTGTATATAATCATCTCATAAGTATATAATTCAGTTTCTTTGTGTTGAAATTAATAGTGCTAATGAAAAATACCTCTTAGTTTTAACATAGAACATTTTATTGAACTTGAAGTAATATTAATTGATTAAGTTCAAAAACAATCTTTTGATTGGCTGTGATCTTAATGTTAATCACTATGAGTGCAATAGAGCAACTAGTAAGTTTCAATTCCTCTGTGATAAAATAGGAATTTCACTAGTAATTCAAATTTGTCCCTGTTACGATTCGTTTGTCCCTGTTACTGTTCAGACGTTACAAGATAAATTCAACTCAATTGAATAAAAGACAATACTATGTGGCTCGAAACAAAGTTAACTTCCTTATTCGAAAGTCAAAACTTTCATATTTTTCTATCAAATTCTATAGAACTAAGAAGAAATTCAAAAGAACTGTGTAATATCGAACAAAAATTCGCGCAATTGCTCTCTATGTCCTAATAAGTGAATGTTGGCTGGAACAGACATCACTTCTCTTGGCTCTCGGTTCTAAGTGATTTATAATAAAAAATTAAGTTTTAATGAATTATAATAAAAAATTAAGGTTTAATTCGCACAGAAACGTGTGCTCTGCAAATAATCATTAACAAAAAGGCAAAAAAAAAATTAATTGCGGGTTTTGTTATTTGAAAGTTGATAGACACGAGTGCATTGTTTGCAAAGAATACTAAGATGCAAAGTGCGCGAAGCTTGAGAAAAGATAAATTTAATTTTACGAGAAGAATAACCAAGACTTTAAATGTGGAAGATGTGTCACCCAGAGGTGAAATGCTCCAATTAACCCATCGGTAAATCTTAACTCGTCGAAAGCTATGACATATAATATTCCCAATTGGAGGTCTTTTTGACAACGGCAAATCTTCAAACACGTCCCATCAAATCAATAATCAGGGAAATCCTTTAATCACATTGCAAATGCTATATTCTGAAATTATAAACCTCAAGCAAGTAAACACTGAGGCCCTTTACACAATAAAGTTTCTCGAAGAGAGCAACACTTCTCTTAGTTAATATGAGACTTGAGAGAATAATCTTTTTTGAGCAAAAAGAGAAACAGCGCTCAGTTGACATAGTTGGAATTCCTGATGTCAACAATGAAATGAATAAGTTGTTAGCTACTGTGTTGAATGAAGAATGAATGCCAATGAAATTATTTCCTGCTATGTCAAGAGAGTCAAATCGATCAGCAACAACAACAAAATCGTCCCTTCAATTATGAATGTTAAATATTCAACTAATGAGCGGAAGAATGCTGTCATGAGAAAGGTGCGTGAAAACAAACAAAGAATTATGTACATCGAGTATTTTTGGTGGTCGTCTAAACAACAACAACAATATCATTGGAGGAGCAACAACATCAGCAGCAAGGTTTATATCAACGACTGTCTCACTGGCCACACAAGGTCATTACTATAAAAGGCGAATGAACTCAAACACCAAAACATATGAAGATTTGTCTGGGTAAGAATGCCAAAGAGTAATTATATTTAATTCTTTTGAGGACTTCTCTAATTTTGAAATTGATCATAAGTTTTAAATTTTAAATTATGTTCAAAAATATCTTAAACAATAGCTATCCTCAAATTGATTTAAACTATACATATTACAAATTTTGATAAAAGTAATTGTTTTTGTAGTGACCACCATACCAATGAACAGTCTTCAGGTTTTTCAGTTGCTCACCAAAATATTCGTAGTACGCTAACTTTAATACTTTTTTCTCTCATCCCACACCTTTGGATCATTTACCAGATTTAATTTTCTTATCCGGGATTTGGATTTTTAAAGAAGTGATATCAGAATTTGATATAATCCCTTATTTGAATTCGATACACTTTGCAATGAGAGTAATGGAGCTGGTGGTGTCGCAGGAAAGCGCGGATGTAGCCAGTGTTAATTGCGTAGTTTAAGTGTCCGTCTCTGTTTTATCTGTACATAAAGTACTACATAAGTGTACAGTTAAGTCCTTTCTAGATGAGTTTTCAGGATTTTTGGATAGTCAGAAACATAAAAACATAATATTATTGGGCGAGTTGACTATAAAGCAATGACTTGAAACTGACCGACCACAGTATGACTAGTATTCAACCTAACTGCAAGATTGCTAGAATAAACCGATTCGAAACCAAAGAATACAACGGTTTCGTTTCCTTGAAAACCCTTTTATATTTAAAATTTTGGGAAGGAGTTTATGATGCTACTGATCCCTCTATCGCTTTTGATTAATTTCTTACTAACTTAAAATTTTATATATCGTTATGTTGCCAAAAGAAAAATACAAAAGATAACAAATTAAAAAGTTTAAAACATTCGATGTCTACTTCATTGGTGAAGAAAAAAAAAGAAAAAAAACATCTTTGTTATCTTATAAGAAACATCAAAACCACGCTGGGGTAAAGAAATATTGTAAAAAGATATGTCGTGAAGTCAAATTGGAAATACTCACATGCAAAAAATGCGTATTATGTCAATCAATCAGCCAAAAATATTGGAAACTCCAAAAGGGATTGGCAGGTTGTTAGAACTTCTTAACAAAAATAAATTCTATGTATAACGATATTGTTTCAAACAATGAAAGTTTTACTATATCTGAGCCTATAGAAATTACCAGTTTATTTAACAACTTCTCTTCAAACATAGGTAATTATCATGGTATAACGAAAGACAATTCCGCGTATCATAGCGATAACATCATACTGGAGTTTTTTTTTTATAAGTTTACATCCCTCGAAATTCAAAAAATAATAATGTCACCCAAAACGTCCTCTACTTCGACTGATAATATCTCAAGCAAAGTATTAGAAAACATTTCTTTCGAAATTTCGGATGTTCTTTGTTTTATCTTTAATTCGTGTGTACGAGTTGGTGTTTTTCCAGACTCTCTAAAAACAGCAGTAGTAATACCTATACACAAAAAGGGTGATACCAGAGCATTGAATAACTACCGTCCCATTTCCCTTCTATCAATATTTTCAAAAGTTTTTGAAGAAAAGCATACAACGAAGAATGCACTTATTTTTTAACGACTCCCAGTTCGACTTTAGAAGTCGTAGATCCACTAAAGGTGCTTTGCTAAAACTTACAGGGGAAATATACGATAGTTTGAATAGCTCTCAAATCCCTAGTAGCCTCTTTATAGATATAACAAAGGCTTTTAATATGGTAAATCATACTTTATTATTAAACATATTATTTGATACTGGTTTCAGGGGTTTCATTCAATTCAAAAGTAATGAAATCGAAATGAATCGAAAACAAGTAGTAAAAATAAAAAGTGTCTACAGTTCTGTAAGATATTCTAATATCGGGGTACCTCTAGCTCTATCATGGGCCCGATTTCATTTTTCATATATGTTAATTCGCTGTTTATTTAGCCTTTTAAAGGCAAGATCACAGCCATTGCGGACGATACAGCTCTATCGTATTCTAATATGAGTTATCGGGGCTTGTTATTTGATATAAATGCGGATCTTGATAGGGCAATGATACAGCAATAAATAGAAATTCAAGATATTTAATATCAAGGGTTTGGTTTGCAGAGATCTGCCTATTTAGTACCACTCACCTAGTTGTCATCGGTTCTGTTTACCTGTTACATATACACACGACACAATAACCTTTAACGAAAGTAAAACTGCTGTGATGGTTGCTTTAGAATTTAATCTGTCGACAGTTTTAAATATCTAGGCATTGTTTTGTACTATAAACGCACGTGGTCTGATTAAACAGTATTTGAATAAGATTGTTAGGCAGCTGTACCATTTCAGTCTTTACTACAATTTATAAATCTTAAAGATTGTTTATAATGGTCTATTTAAATCAAAATTGCAGTGCGGTTGGGAGGCACATATTTCCATAAAACTTAGCCATTATTGATTAAACCAAAGCATGCGATTAGAATTATGACTAAATTAAGTCGCAGGTCATCCCGCTTTGAACTATTTAAAAGTCTTGGAATTCTCCCTTTAAGGCACTTATACTGCTAAAAGGTTTTAAGGATATTTTTTTGTAAATTCCGGGTACTATCATACCAGGCTACAGGAAAAATATAACTTACGCGCCAATACCAGAAATTTTGTCACTGTACCAACTATTCACAAAACACACTTCTCACGATTCTTTTACGTGACTGCGCCTCGATTATTTAATCTTTTACTGGAAAACTAAAGGTGTGAGAGAAAAAACCTGTATTTCTGAAAAGTGTAAAAAAATCGCTCTTTTCATTTAACTATAATTTAATTGACCCTTTTTTACTCTGATGTGGTAATTTAATTATTACTTATTTTTATTCTCCTTTGTATGATATATGTCATACGTGTACATTCCCCATCAATAGTCTATATTTATTGTATGTTGAGCTTGCTTGTTGTCCTTTGACAATGAATTGTACATAGCTATTCCTTACAAGAAAGTATTTAATGCTTTCAGTTATGTAATTCATATTGTTTACTATGTAAAAGATTAAAGAAATTATTATTATTATAATTATTATTATTTCTTTAAGCCACCCGATGCAAGCGCTTCGAATGTATCCAATATGTGTAATATAGCATTTGTTGTTCCTAGTGCCTTTACCTTTGAATGTGTTACGGAGTCATGTCAGTGAAATCGAACGCAACAGGTCCAAACGGATGCAGCCGAAGATTCATAAAACTTTTTCTCCTCATTTGCTCCCGTATATAACCCATATTTTCAACTTTTGCATATATACATATAATACATGTCAGTTTCCCGATTAATGGAAAATGACGAATATAATTCCGATACAAAAAAACACTTGTCCTGAAAACCCTTCTGTTTTTAACTCAATCAGAATGCCCTGTTTTCTGGGGAAAGCATTTGAAAAAATACTTTCTACACAAATACAAAAACATCTTAACGTAAATAAGATGTTGTCGAACTGGCAGTCGTGATTTCGATCAAAACACAGTTGCTAATCATGAAGATAGCAAGCGATGTTAGATTCCCATTAGATGCCAATAACATAGAAGTATTAAGTTTATTATTATTATTTTGAAGTTAAAATAATATTTCAGTTTCTCCCCCTCTTCAATAAGGTTACTCCAAGCTTACCTACACGACTGTATATATAATATAATTACCGAACTCGGTATGTCAACTCCTTTTCTAACTAATATAGGGGTCCCCCAGGGCTCTGTTTAGGGACCACTTCTTCTCATTATATAATAACGATCGGAACAGTAAAGTTCATATGTATGCGGACGATGTCTTATGTACCACCCACGCCCAATCGGATTAAGTGAAAATTGTGTAGGGAGAATCAATGAGGATTTTTGCAGTATTGCATTGTGGTCATCGCAGAACAAACTAAAACTTAATCCATCGCAGTCCATAAGTCTAATCTGTTCAAGATGTATTTTGACCTACATACATACTTTTCCGCAAAGTCATTCAACAATTCTTAATAGTAAAATAATACCTGTTGCAAATAATGTGAAATATCTTGGGTACCAAATTAATTCGTCACTAACCGGTTGTAATGCTATAACTGACTAAAAAATGTATATCAGCTTGCGATACTAACGACACTCGGCTCACGTGTTAAATTTATCGATAAAACTGTACCTCTCTAAAAGTGTAATCATGCCGTTCTTGATCTATAATTGCTCTGTCTACCCTCAGCTTGACTATGAATGTAAAAGAAAATTAAATGTTGCTTTTAATAACTGTGTTCGTTTTAATTACAATGTTCCTAGGTACTATAGTTACTCGTGCAGGGACGGGTTAAGAATATCCCTGCACCGATACCTATCGCTTGTCGTAAAAGGCGACTAAACAAAGGTAAACAAAACTCACATCTAGGCAATTTAGAAAACACCAAGGTGAGCCTAGGGACACATATACCACCATTAAACTGCCCCACAAGTGTGCATGCAAATCAGTGGGTTGACACGACTGGAGATCACCGGTGTTGTAAGAGTAAGATCAATCAAAAAATAAAAAAATAAAAAATCTGGAGCATGTCCGTGTCAAAAAGGAAGGGAAGAATGAAAACGGTCAAACCGTAGCATTATGGAAAAGAACGCTAAAAGGAAAAGCACTACCCCGCCAGGAACTACTAATGGTCGTGATCCTGGGACGAGCAGCAATGCTCGGGTCAGAGCTATAGGATTTCCGGGGGATAGCAAAGTAATGCAACGGCGTAAGCCACATTTAAGAGTCGCGAGTTGGAACGTTGGAAGCATGAGTGGGCGCAGCTATGAGCTTGAAGAAATGATGGTTAGAAGGCGAGTAGACATCCTGTGCGTACAAGAGACGAAATGGCGAAACACCGGTAATCGGGCACGTTTCTTGGACGTTAAAACAAAAGCCTACAAGATGTTTTACTATGGATTGGAACAAGGAAAAAACGGAATCGCCATCATCCTTGCGGCAGAGTTACTTGGCAACGTCTTAACCATTTCAAAGTCCAGTGACCGTTTGATGGCTCTCAAATTGGTGATGCATGGTGAGGTGTGGAACATCGTAAGCGCATATGCCCCTCAAGTAGGATGCGAACAAAAAGAAAAAGATGCATTCTGGCTAGATTTCCACAACCTTGTCAAAATCATCCCAAAGGAAGAGCTTTTGTTTGTTGGGGGAGATTTAAACGGACATGTCGGGAAGACAAGCGAAGACTATAAAGGCTACCACGGAGGGCTGGGATACGGCACCAGGAACTCTTCAGGTGAAGATATCCTAAACATGTGCAAGTCGTACGGTCTTATAGTGCTAAATACCATGTTCGTCAAACAAAGCCGGCACCTGATCACTTATAGCAGCGGCGGAAATGAAACTCAAATAGACTATCATTTGGTATCCAGTTTCATGAAGCCACGAGCTAAAGATTGCAAAGTGATCCTGGGAGACGCGATCGCCCCTCAACACCGTCTCCTCCTGACTGAATTTTTTATGGATGCGAGAAAGAAGTCAAAGCAGCAAACGAAGGTGTCTGAGAGAATCAAGTGGTATAAGCTGGATAAAGGAAAAGGCGAAGCTTTTATTACCATCATGGAAAACTACCTCTCTTCCATTATCGATGAGGTCGGTAATGAGGAGTGCAGAGCACAAGACATGTGGGATTCCCTACAACAATCTGGCCTGGAGAAAGCCAAATCACTGCTCGGAACATCTAAAGGCCCCTGCCAACACGCAAAAGAAACCTGGTGGTGGACAGACGAAGCCAAAGCAGTGATACACGAAAAGAAAATGGCTTTCCAAGCTTGGTCAAAGTGCTCTTCTACTAATAGAGAGGAAAAAGCTCGCCGTGAAAAGGTATATAGATGTTGCAAAGGTATCGCGAAGAAAAAATGCGCCGAATTCAAAGCGAAAAGCATGGAAGGCCTCTATCAGGAGTTGGAAGAAATATCGCCTTCCGCGTCTGACAGGAACCAGGCTACCCAGGAGCTTCGACAAAACAATTTGAACAAAGGAGCAAATATCTTTAAGATAGCCGCCCAGAGAAGAAGAAATGCTCAGGAGATTCGTTTCCCAAAGTTTATTAACAATGCTGAAGGCCAACTCCTTGTGGAAGACGAAAAAATTCTCCACAGATGGCGACAGTATTGCGAGGAACTTCTGAACGAACAGTTTCCCCGAGTGTACTTTCCAAGAGCCGCCCCGAATCATGCCGAAATACCCGACATCACAGTCGAAGAAGTTCGGTACGCGGTTAAAAACTCCAAGAAAAGAAAAGCTGTTGGGCCGGACGGGATACCCTCTGAGTTCTGGAAAAAGATGGGAGACATCGGGTCTAGATGGCTCATGGTTCTTATCTCTAAACTTATGAGAGGAGACACTATGCCTAATCAATGGAGGGAAAGCTATCTTCTTCCATTGCACAAAGGAAAGGGTGATACGCGAAATTGTGATAACTACCGTTCTGTCAAGCTGATGTCGCACACCATGAAGATCGTTGAACGGGTATTAGATAGCCGACTGCGGAAAATAATACGACTATCTGATGACCAGTGCGGGTTTGTCTCGGGTAAATCAACAACAGATGCAATCCAAAGTATAAGGATCATGATGGAAAAGCATCGTGATTCTTCAAAGGACTTGCATATGGTGTTGGTTGATTTCGAGAAGGCCTTTGACCGGCAACCAAGAGATCTTTTATGGGTAGCGCTAAGACAAAAAGGAGTTCCAGAAACCTACGTGCGAGTAATTATGGACATGTACGAGAGAGCAACGACAAGAGTAAGATGCACCGCAGGAGTCACCGAAGAGTTCGCAATCAAAGTCGGTGTACACCAAGGGAGCGTCCTCAGCCCACTGCTTTTTATAGCAGTCCTTGATTGCTTGCTTGAAGGAAAAGTGACGGACCCCAATGTGCACCAGCTATTCTTTGCTGACGATGGGGCCATTATAAGTGATGATCAGGCGTCCCTACAACGAGCACTTGATGTGTGGGTGGACATTTTTGAGGGACACGGGTATCGTATTAGTTCAAAGAAGACAGAGTATCTGTGCTGCCCGTTCTCTGACCCTCATCAGCCTATTCCAGACATTTACTTGAATGGAAGAGTGCTTCCCAAGTGTGAAAAGTTTAAATATCTGGGATCTATGATTAATAGAGAAGCAACTTGTGATGACGACATCAAACATCGCGTAAGCGTAGGGTGGATGAAGTGGCGGGAAAACTCCGCCATCTTCTGTGATCGAAAAATGCCCCCTAAGCTGAAAGGAAGGCTCTACACTTCAGTTGTACGTCCGGCGCTCACATACGGTTCACAATGCTGGACAATGCACAAAAAGTATGAGAGCAAATTAACGGCAACTGAGATGAAGATGCTTCGCATGACAGCGGGAGTAACAAAGCGTGACAGAATTAGAAGTTCAAAGATCCGAGGAAGCCTCCACGTAAAAGAAACCATCACAAGAAATATAGAGCGCGACCGACTCAGTTGGTATTGCCATGTTCAAAGGAGAGATCCTTTGAACCCCGTCCAAAAGGCGTTATCAATCAACATTCCAATTTCAACACGCAAAAAAGGCAGGCCGAAAAACAATTGGTGCAAACAAATGCAAAAACACCAGCATTTGATTGGCCTCAGCGATGAAGTAATCCCAAACCGGGAAGCCTGCCGCTACTTTCTGAGGTCAAACCGGCGGACCCCACAAGCGGACCAGTAGGAATGCAGTTAAGTGGGAAGGTTATGGTCCTACACTTCTGACCATAACGACGCCGGGATAAAAAGGAAAAGAAGAAGTTCCTAGGTACTATAGTGTGTCTCATCTTAACGCTGTAGTCTGATGTCTGAAACTGGAGGTATTTCTAGACCTTCGCGATATTTTGAAATTATACAGAATTATTCGTCGCATGTGCCCAGAGTACTTTCACGATATTCTAACATTTGCACGTTCAGCTCGAGGTCTGAGCTTAATTTTACCGCGATTCACACATTGCATACGGTCCTTCCCCGTATCTACAATTCGCCTTTGGAACCGCCTCCCGCACGAATTGCAGGCAATGCAAACATTCGCCGAATATCGAAGAAAACTTTTATCCATCTTTCTGAAAACAGTACCATCAATTAAAATAGTTATAATTACAATTTCCATAACTTTTTCTTTTTTCTTCAAACTTTTGCTATTTTAGATCTTAATTTTTGATTATTAGTCCCTTCGATTCTTATTTTATTTTGTAATTTAATTTGAAATTCTGTAACATAAGTAATTTGTTTTTGCTCTCAAAAGACTATGGCGACTTGTAGCATTTTGTTAAACCCAAATAGATGCAAATAAAATGAAATGAAATTAAACAATAATAGACAATAATATTAAATTCCTTACAATTTCACAATTCAAAGACAAGGGTACGATATCAATTATCTTCAGCACGGCAGATAGTTATCACCTCAGCCTAAAATAGTAAAGGATATAGTTAGATTCCGTCAAGGGAAGGTAAAAATGTTATCATAGGCTGCGATGCCAATGCCGACTGTGCGCCAAAGCAGACTGTGGGAAACCAGCCATAACAATGCAAGAAGTGACTCCCTATTAGATTTTCTTGTGGATACTAACCTAGAGGTTGCGAATAAAGGTAAAGAACTAACCTAACAAAAAAAGGAAGGAAGTTCTAGATCTGCATGTCACATGATTAAAGAGTGGCAAGTCCCTAAAAAAACCTCCTTCTCAGTCACAGCTATATCAAATTCAAACTAAGAATGGGCCGGGGGTGAAATCTTAGTGAGCCATAGATCACCTAAAGCAATAAACTGGGATACGTTGATATGCCGACTTAATAATAGTGGTGTTTTCATACCATGATAACTGCCTATTGAAGAACGCCACAAAGTCTGTTCTCTGGTGGAACTTTAGACTGAGGAGACTAAGGAGATCAGCAAGACGTGAGCTCAATAGGGTCAAAAGACGGGTAACTGGCAGCCATACAAGGACGCGCTCGCCAAACACAACAAAAAAAACATATCAACCCAGAGGAAATCTTTGAAAAATTATTGCGAGAACCTAAAGGACCCACTTGATCTACTTTAGATCAGACTTTACTTAAACCCGGATGGAAATCTGACGCATAACCTTACAGACTCTTTAGGGCTGCTTCTAAAGACTCACTTTCCGGGATGCATTGTAAGAACTCATACTTCAAACATCTTCAACAAAGGTAGAAGTCCCAACGTAAACAGATACATAACGTATGAAAAAGTTGACTGTGCTATTATCAGCTTCAAGCCATTCAAAGCCCCTAGGTCGGATGTTATTTTTCCTGCACCATTCCCCCAACAAGCTAAATGCGATTCTGGCTAAAACAAATCGAACAAGCCTCATAACCAATTACGAGTATATATCACTTATACCCAAAAGTGGCATCAGTCTCTGCTCATTTTCTTTTCTCTTTTCTTTATTGTTTCTTATTTGTACATAATAAATAAAACATTATACAGTTCTTTAGGAAAAGGAAGGTGGTATCATTCTGTAGCCCATAAGGGACTAGAGGCGAGTGATCCTTCTATTTAATATTATATAAATCAATATCAATAAGATGAAATGTGGGGTAAAGCCAGAAAGATAGAAATAAATGGAATGATTATTTTACAAAAATGAGCAACTTATTTTAAAAAAAAGAGTGAGCAGATTAGGAAAAGATCCTTTTAGACTAAAGAACATACATAAGTCTAGTTTTGCTGCTGATTAATAAGTCATGTTTGATCGTAATATATTTAAGTCCATATGTAGCTGTATTGCAGAGTCAAGAACACTTTTATTGTCATAAGTTAATGCCATATCGTCAGCAAAAGCAGTAATTTTGCTGTAAAGATTTTGATGAAACAGTGAATTAACATAAATTAAAAATAGTAGTGGTACCAAGACTGAACCTTGCGGTACACCACTTTTCAACTGTAACTGGTTACTGAAAATTTCACCCATTTTTACTCTCTGAGTTCTACATGATAAGTATGATGAGAACCATTTGTGAACTGTACCTCTTATCCCAGCCTTGTATAACTTATTTAGTAGAGTGTCATGATTGACCATACCAAAGGCTTTGGTCATATCTATGAACAGTGTCATATTATGGTGGTCATTATTGAAGCTATCGTGAATTTCGGTGCACAGCTTTAGAATAGCATCTTCAGTTGATTTACCTTCTCGAAAACCAAACTGTTCATTTCGTAGAAAGTGATTTTTATTTAGGAATCACACAATACGAACTTTCATCAGTTTTTCAAATAATTTACAAAAGGTTGGAAGCAGAGAGATAGGCCTATATTGGGTTATTAAATTTCTATTTCCTTTTTTAAATAGGGGAATGACTTCAGCACTTTTTAACGCAGACGAAAAGATACCACAATTCACACTAAGGTTAAACAGGTAACACACTACATTAATTATGTAGAACGAGATACATTTTAGAAGGCTGTTGGTAATGCCATCCGAGGTACAAGAGGTCTTCTTGTCAAGTGACATTATGTTATAAATATATGGATTTCGACAGGTGTAAACGGTTGGAAAACAAAACTGTTACTTATTGAAGTATCTTCAACTAAATCTGGAAACATATTACAACTGCAACTGTATTGGGCAAGGGACGGTTTTGAATCAGAGGCAACAGAAGTGAAGTAAGTGTTAAACTGATTGGCAATGTCTATTGGATCGGTGATCACAATGCCATTAACTTCAATCTTTGAAATATCTAATATTTCTTTGCCTTTATTTAAAATGATGTTTATCACTCTCCATTCACTTGTTATATTTTTATATTGCCCCTACAATTGCTTAGTTTTGATGCATAATATGTATCCCGATATTGTTTGATTTCCTTCTTTAAATTATCATTCATTTTCTGGTAAAGTTTTTTCATTGGTTTATTACAGGGATGACGTTTGCATTTCGTTCTCAATGCATTCTTTATAGTTATTTTTGAAAGTAGTGTTTTTTTCATCATGATCTAAGACGTTTAAAACGTTAATTTTTTAGATTATTTATTATACTGCTTTTCTCTATATGGCTTCTGAGAGTTTTTAAAAAACATCATATGCTAGGGATGGATATTTCCTTCATAAGTTGACTCCCAGAATTCATACTTTAAGTACTCTACTAATTTTTTGTAATTAATTTTATTTATTGTTTTATATATCTATCCAAATTACGAGTATTTTGAAATGTTTCTAAGTTTATGTTCGTCATGCAATGATCTGAGATTTTATAATCAAGTACTTCCCCAGACAGCTTGTTTGTAAATTTAGAGTCTAACCTAGCGAATATATGATCGATACATGTTTGAGTATTATCTGTTATACGAGTTAGTTCTATAACTAATGATTTTAAACCGAAAGTCGACATTAAAAGTAGGTAGTTATATGAATCAAAATATCAATATTAATGTCGCCTACTACCAATGCATTTTCGTCTTTACATCTTTAAGTAATTTATTAAATTCTTCTAAAAACGCGTCAATATCTGAGTGAATTCGATGCAGGCGATATACTCACAAAATCGTAAAAGGTTCATTACATATAAGGCAAGGGATTTTTATGATATCAGCGCTGGACACACTATTTTTCTCTACTATACGGTCGCTTACTGACTCTTTTTTAATGATAACAACGACACCTCCTGAGCTGTACGAGTTATTACAATTAAAGTAAGGTTCATACCCCGGAATACTATAGTTGGATAGCTCGTAGTCATAAACCCAGATCTCAGTGAGTACAATGAAAGTTGCATTGGAATTGAATGTGTTTATATGTGTTAGAAAGGAATCAAAGTTTTTCCTAATACTACGAATATTTTGATGGATGAGTAAGGTAGAGAAATGAGAAACAAAACAATTTTCTGCGTTGGATGACTTGTTTTTATTCATGTTTTACATTAATTTAAGATTTTCGAGGTCTTCAAAGCACCTCAACTTGAAAGCAATATCACCCTCATTTTTACGCAAAAAAAATTTGTTGTTTCTCATCCATATGTATTTAAATTTTTTATCTACTTTGATTTTTCTTGCTCCATTGTACAATATTCTCATATTGGTAGTAAGACTTTCATTAATAGAAATTTGCGAACCATCACAGTTTTCTTCTAAGAGGTTTGTTGTTAGTCGCTGTTTCTTCTTCTTTTTCATTTCCATGATGTTCTTCTTGACTACTTGTCGGGTCAGATTTAGAGACAGTACAGTTGTGGGTGAGGAGGGGTTCCTCTTTGTTTTTTATTTTTTTGACGTAGAGAGTCAATGTCGCGCTCGTCAAGATCATACCCAACACCAACACGAATAATTTTTAACGCGGCTTCCATGGCATTTGTATTGTCAACATTGGGCACATTAAAAATGTCAATCGATTTATTGAGTTTGGATTGTTCTAAGTTATTGATTTTATTTTCTAACTCGCGCACTCTGGTCTTAAGTTGGACATTTTCACCTTGCAAGTGATCATGGCCAAGTATTCCTCGTTTATTTTCCGTAAGTTTTTGATTTCATTGAATATCATATATGTATTTGTTTTTCTTTTTCAGTGACTGTTGGGAATGTAAGGGGTGACGGGAGGGGAGCATTTTCGGCACAGAGAGTGCTTCGCCGCGATGTTGTACACTGAGAACACCTCCAAATTTTGCGGTTTTTTTTTCATGTATTCGAGATCAGTGTTTAATAAATTGACGCACTTTGCATGAAACAATTCTTTACAGTCATTGTACTCTATTTTAGTATCAACTTTTTTTGTTCAGAAACAAATCATTTTGGTTTTTTCTTTTGGATATTTACTATGTGTAATGAAATTATGGATTAGGGAAGTCGCGATGCGTATTACCCCACACTCTCTCACTCATTGACTTTTACTATAAATTAGAGAAAAGCTGATAGAACTGCTCATAAGGTCAACATTGGCGAACGCACCACTCCACTAAGTACAATTTGCATATCAGAAAAGCAAATTTACAGTATCTACCCTTCATAAAATCGCATACATTGTAGAAAAATTCCTGAAAGCAAAGAAGGCGCGATTAGCGCCTTTAGGGATATAGAAGGAGCATTTGATAATGCAAATCACTCATCATTAACAAATTAAATTGTCAGGAGGATGACACAGCAGAACACTTTCTCTGCGACCGTCCCGCCTTCGCTCGCGCGAGGTGGGGCCGACGTGGTGCCAAATCTCTTAGCTCGATATCACTGAGGGACTTCAGTTTCTCCGGACAACGAGGAAATGACAATTCTACCGATGTGACTTTCCCTGCATTGTCAGTCAAATTCTCTTCATCGGAATTACACAATTCAACTACAGAAGGATTAGAACAATCAATTGCAGAGCTGTTTACCTTGCTTTCGGATTCCATAAAAAGAACATCTCGACTAGCAATAATATCCTTTGTCAAAGGATCAAATAATCGATAGGCTTTTGATCCGGCACTGCACCCAAGGAAGATACGTTCAATTGATTTTGCTTCCAATTTCGATATTTTTTCTTTTGGAATATGTGCCATGGCTTTGCAACCAAAAATACGCAAACTTTTCAAATTTGGTTTTTGGCCTGACCATATTTCTTCCGGGGAACGATCGTTGTCTCTACATGGTATGCAGTTTAATAAAGAGTTTAAGCCCCTGCTTAAAAATCATAGGCTAACCCGTGTTACGATTGGCGCCGTGCTTCCTTGGTTACTCAAGGGAAGAGCGTCAAAAGGAGAGTCAAACAAATTATACTTTTTCTTTAAATGTTTTTTATTTATTAGTTTATTAACAAATTTGGCTCTGTTGATTCTAGGATAACATCGAATTGACTCTGCATTAACTCTGTTGACTCTGTTGACTCTGTTAACTCTCGATCTTGTTGACTCTATTGATTCTGTTAACTCTCGATCTTGTTGACTCTATTGACTCTCGATATCAGCTACCCTTTTATATGATATTTTAGTACGCATCTTATCCCCTCTTCTTTTCTTGATTCCTACCCACGTCAGACATCGGTTTCTGCAGCGTAGGTGTAAACACTACGAAACTCGACCCCGCTTGTACTTTGCTCCGTCCCATTTTCACTTTCATACATGCTGGCATTCACAATATCCTTTAATTGCGTTTAATTGCTTTTGGGTTTTGCTATGGCCGTGCACGATTTGGTGTTTACCCAATGTACTGCATGTAGTGCATATGAATGCGCAAACTTCAAAGGTGTCATGTGTCTTCGTACGCTTCAAGGGTGTCGTATGTCTTGATTCATCGTTGGACTGTACTGACCCCACTTCAGTTTGTCGTACTGCACTGACCTATACCTTTGAAATGGGCACACTTGTATCGTGTCTTGATTCATTGCTAGCGTTGTTGGTGGTGAGCAATTATCATTGGGTGTCGAATAGCGATGTTGACGGATATGGGTGGAAAAAGGGTGGAAGGTGTGCATTCGCTGAGTGGGCGATGCGTGCGGTCATGTTGTGTGAATCACAACATCCCACCCTCCTATGAAAAAGAAAATTCTACCTAGAAGAGGTAATCGGGTCGCTGCTGATATCGAAAATAGGTGTACTCTATGATCTTAACAATATGCACATAGCTAACAGTATTTTTCTTATATATTGGTTATAAGCTTTATGTAATATTTAGATAATTGTTTAAAATGTTGTTTAAAATTATTAGACACTAATAGAAGTTTACAATATTTTAATTTGTATGTTTTCCTAGCGATAATTAATATTATGTTTCGTCGTAATATATATAATTTTATTTCTTAAATTTATTTGGTACATGTTTTTCATCAAAAAAATTTTTTTTTTTTGTTGTTTATATAGGTATATACAATTTTTTTGTTTACATGTCAATGTTTGTCAATACAAATTTAGGACTAGGGGTTGGAAGTGAGTGTTTAGGATTAGTGGTTTCTTCCGTTTTCTCTTTATTACAAATATTCTTATGTTTACTCTTTACTTATGGTGACTCTGGTTTTTCGTATTTTTAAACGTTCGTTAATGAGATATACTGCGACTATTAGTATTATCAAAATGACGTAAGTTGAAATATAGTGGTGAATATTATGGACGTCTATATGCATTGATTGTTTTTCTTCCGCCACATGGAGTTCATTTAAGCCTTTTGATACTTGTTGGAGTTCATTTTGACTGGAGTATTTTATGAAGGCTAGCTTGTTTGTTTTGTTAGGGTACGTGTATGAGTAGTTTGTGAAAAAGTGTGAAATGTTTAGTGTAGGTATGTAACGGTTGTTTACAGAGGATAATTTTTCGTTATATGCACGGATGATCAAATCTTTAGATCTTAAATAACAGTCTCCTGTTATTTCTATTGTGTCCGGATCTTTCAGCGTATACGTTGATAGATTGTCTTTGCAAATTTCATCTATTTCATAGTCGTATAGTGATGCGAATAACCACTTGTTGTTCTGGGACAGTTGCGTCCATATTGTTGAGAGATTTGTTTGTTTTATGTTACAAGAAGGGGGAAAGGTACCGATTCTACGAAGTAACTCTACTTCACACAGTGAATGTTCTGAGTTTGTGTGTTGTGTTTTTCTTATTCCACAAATGGTTTTATGTTACTGTTGTGTATGACTTTGAGTTTATTACCAACTTTGATTTCCGAGTTTTCTTTGGACAAAATTCTTGTGATTTCATATGTACCTTCCCAAGGAGTTGACCACTTATTTTTTCTTGCTTGGTTTTTTAAAAATATCTTGTCTCCTATGCTATAGCTTATGGGCTTGGTTCCATGATCGTAATTAGTTTTCGAGCTCTCTTTATTTTTTACTAAAATGTTTTTTGCGGCCTGATACCCATGCTGCAAGCGTGCTTTTAATTCGTTTACATAATTGTCGTAGTTATACGAGATCTGTGGCTGTCTATTCAGAGAGCTGGGAATCCGTGCAGGAAAACCGTATAATAATTCGTATGGGCTGAAAGCTGTACTGGTATGAGGTGTCGTATTGTATACGAACGTTGAATAGGGTAACCATGTATCCCAAGTAAGTGGATCTTGGTTAACGTAGTGCCTAAGATACTCGGCTAAAGTTCGATGGCTACGTTCAAGTGCGCCATTTGTTTGAGGATGATATGTAGTCGTCTGTATCTTTTTCACCTTGAGAAGTTTACATACTTCTTTAAAGAGAGCACTTAGGAAGTTGGTTCCTTAATCCGTGAGGATAGATTCTGGAATTCCAAACCGACATACATATTAGTCTTTCAACCAATATTCGTGCTACGGTTGAAGCTTCTGTATTAGGAATTGGAATGGCTTCTGTGAATTTAGTAAGATCGTCTTGAAATTTCAAAATGTATTTATTGTTATCGTGACTTGTTGGTAATGGACCTACTATATCTAGTGCTACTCGTTCGAAAGGACTTGAGCTTGTCGTAGTTAGTTTCATAGGTATACGATAAGTTTTGCTGATTTTATTCCTCTGGCAGGATTCGCATCTCGAAATGTAAGCTTTTACATCTTTTGTTAAAGTTGGCCAGATGTACATCCGCTTGATTCGTTTTATTGTGCGGGAAATGTCCTGATGACCTCCGAAAGGAGAGTCATGGAAATCAGTTAATATTTTCTCGATTTCGGAACGGTCTATTAGATAAATTCTTGAGTCAGAGTATAGAAATATTTTTATGTTGGAGTTTGAAAAGGTTTCAATTAAAATGCTTTTTAGGTCTTTGTATGAGTTCGAATAATTCGATATAGAAACGTTTACGCTATTAGTTTGGTTGCAGATAAAATTGGTTTTTATGTGTTTTAGTATTTTGAGGATTTTTTCTTTGTTACCTCCCTGCTGAGTTGGTAAAGGTATTGTAGCAATAATATACGTAATAGGTATTGTGTTATAATACTCTATTTCTTCCAATTTAAGTCTGGTGTAGTTCTTTATTTTCCTAAATAATAGTTGCTCTTCAGTTTCCTCTGGTGCTAGAAGGAAGATCTGGTGTTTTTCTGGTTTGTTTTGAAGTACTATTGACTTGAACTTTTCGACAAGAGTATAGGCTGAAGGTTTTGGCGTAATTATCTCGAATTCATGGTCGTTTACTTCGCTGTTTCCTAGCGCTTTTTGCTGGTTTGTCTGATTTCGCGTTGTAACGAGAACGGTGTTAGTTGTTTTTTTTTGGATTCTGGTTGTATCCTACTTAGCGCATCTGCATTAGCGTTGCATTTACCTGGTTTATATTTTATTTCATATTCGTATTCTTCTAACGCTATTCGCCAACGGGCCAGTATAGAGCTTGGATCTTTGAGATTTAATAACCATTGGAGTGGCCTATGATCGGTGAGGATGGTAAATTTTCTGCCATAAACGTAAGGGCGGAAGTACTTAACGGCGAAGATTATTGCTAGCAATTCCTTTTCTGTAGTTGGGTAACGTGTTTCTGCTGAATTTAGTGTTCGACTAACGTAATATACAGGCTTGTCTTCACCTATTTTCCCAGTACTGCGCCTATCGCGTGATCACTAGCGTCAGTGGTTATTAGGAAGCCTTCTTTGAAATTTGGATAAATTAAAATTGGAGCAGTGATTAGTTTGTCTTTTAATTTTAAAAACGATTCCTCGCAAAGTGCGTCCCATTTGAAAATTTATCCTTCTTTAATAGGTTGGTAAATGGTTTTGCTATCAACGCGAAATTCGGGATGAACCTGCGATAATAACCTACAAAACCTAGAAATGCCTTTATATCCTCAGCCTTTTTAGGTCTAGGGTAAGTTCTGACAACTTTTATTTTTTCTGGATTCGGTTTAATTCCGTCGTCACTTATTACGTGCGCTAGGTACATTAATTCCCGTTTTATAAAATGACACTTATCGGGTTGTAACTTTAGTTTATGATCCCGTAATCTTGTGAACACATTTCGTAATTTACTGTTGTATTCCGCCAAGTTGGTACCGTAGATGACAATATCATCAACATACACAAAACACTCTATACCAATCATTTCCATTAGAACGTTGTTCATAGTTCGTTGGAACGTAGCTGGTGCGTTTTTCAACCCAAACGGCATTCGGTTGTACTCGTAATGACCGAAAGTTGTGTTAAATGCTGTTTTTTCTCGATCATCTTTGTCAACTCGTAGTCAATTAAACATCCCTTCCACGTATTGAAAAACAATTTTTTTTCAAATTTTGATGGGATCATTGGTAAAGATTTCCTAAAGAAATACTCCTGCTTAATTGACTACAAGACGGAAATTGGTGAAAACCGTTTGCGAGATCGAGCGTGCTGAAGTATTTGGCTTTTCCCAACTGGTCCGGTGATATTCGGGAGTGGAAATGCATCGCCAACTGTGACATCGTTTAAACGCCTGTAGTCTACTACTACTCTCCATTTCTTGTTCCCTTGCGTATCTGGTTTCTTAGGAACGAGTAATAAGGGCGAGTTCCATGGACTATAGCTTGGTCTTATGATATCACTTTCCAGCATCTCTTTCACTTGTTTGCGTATCTCGGTTTTGCTCGTTTCTGGTAATCTATAAGGTCTCACGTATATGGGTGGTTTTCCTTCTTCTGTTACTATTTTGTGTGTTGATGTATCTGTGAAAGTTAATTTATCTCCTGGCAAAAAGAATAAGTCGTTGAACACACGACATATTTGCATTATAGAATCCGTTTCTTCGCGGTTGCAATGGTCTATGTTTAATTGCTTTTCAAGGTTCTCTAACCTTTTGTGAACCGAATCTTTTTCTGGGTGTGTCAAACTCTTCTAAGTCGTCCCATTCCAAATCAAGATCTTTTTTATTTAATTTTCTTCATTTATATTCAATAATATGGTTTTGGACCGGTTTTTGTTCGACTTCTCTCTGGAAGAGGCCAAAAAGACCCCAGGAGAAACCTGTTTTTTTCCGAAACACTACGTCTTTTTGACTATTAAAGGTAATCTCTGTAACTAGCTTGCTTCTAGGTGGTATGTGAATTTCGTCTGAAAATTCTTCTGTTTGGAATGATTCCGCGGTGATAACTTCTGGATGTGGAATCGTGGCTTCGGCCATTTCCCCATGGTTATCTGCGATTGTTCGGAGTGAACTACAGCTGAATTTATTTTCTGCTCTGACTCTGCGTTGACGTATTCCGGTTGAGGAAGATTTTTCTCCCCGGACTTACGTATTGGACCCACAGAGTTCTTTTCAGGGCAGGGACGAATTCCCAGAATATTATCTTGTAGTCAATTAAGCAGGAGTATTTCTTTAGGAAATCTTTACCAATGATCCCATCAAAATTTGAAAAAAAATTGTTTTTCAGTACGTGGAAGGGATGTTTAATTTTTATTATTTTATCTTCGTCTTTAAAAACTAAGGTTTCTATGGTCGAGTATGCATTAATGGTGCTTTCACCCGCCATTGTCGTTATGACCATATTTTTATTATCGTTATTATTTTTGAGATTGGTATAGTTTTTAATCAAGGAGATTTCAGCCCCTGTGTCTATTAGAAGGGTTTTAATTACACCATTTTCGAAAGGGATGCGGATCATACTTAAATTGTTATGCGGGACGAGGGAAATTTGAATAGTATAAGTTGATTCTAATTCTGATGTGTCCCGGCTTGGATGTTTACTCGGGAAGGGGCACCGGAATTTCCTTCTCGAGGTCGCTCGTTTCCCGAGAGGTCAGTCGCGTTGTTTTGATTATGCAGACGGTCTTGGTCTGGTAGTTGGTGTAAGTGTATTTGTCGGTTATCATTTATTCGGTGTTCTTGGTCCGGGCGGCCATAATTACGCCTGTCGTTATTGTTTCTACCCGATAGGTTTTGTCGTACCTGTGCTAACCGAGACCTGCAGTTTTGGTACGTATGGTTGGGTTTTTGGCAGTACGTACACGTAAGTGACTGAACTTCCCTTTTTATAGGTGTAGGGAAACTCGTGTTTCGATAGCATGTTTCGGCGGAATGTTCTACCTTACTGCATATCTGACAGATGGGTTTCTGTGTGTTAGCATAAGAACTGAGATGTGAGGTAGTTTTTTCCAGTCTAAATGACTGTTCCACGGCGTAGGCTATCGCGCTTCTGAGATCATCCGCCATGTAGGCTTTTACCAACATTGTTAGGCTGTGATTTCTGAGGTTGTCCTCGAACGTTTGAAGTGCTAGCTTGCCATTTTCTTTGACTAAATAGTCTCCGACGGCTCTTTCGGGGATACCGGTTTGTGTGGCTAAGTCCAGGACAGTTTCACACTCTCTTTTAATCCTTGTTTGCAGGATATTAACTCGTTTTGAGTGGAGGATCGGGATCTATCTTGCCTAAGGTGTCTCTCGAGCTCCTTTACTAGGTCGCTGCATCTTGCAAACGAGTCGAACTGTGTCAGTTAGAATGCACGTCCCAATAATCTTGTCTTTATAATGTCAAGATATGTTCGGTGCTGATCTTCCGAAACAGAAAACAAAAATGTTTTTCCACAAGCTATAAATTTGCTTAGATCTCGAGGATTTCCATCGAAGGTGGGTACGATGTTGAACAAGTCAGCTATGCTCATTTTGATCTCCATGGCGCGGTTGTCTTCGAAATAGTGCGGTAGAAATTCGAATAGCTCCGCAATCGCTTTATTTCGTCGCGTGAAAATTTTGAGGGTTTTTTTCTTTTTATAAAAAGTTACCGAAGATCTTACGGGACCAAGGAGGGAGCAGTGTCAAAAGGTGTTAGATATAGGTATATTCGCAATGTATGTATATTATTTATATTATAGTTTATTAAATATATTTTCTTATAAATTTAATAAATACCGCTGTTGCTGCTGTTGTTATTGCTGCTACTGCTTCTGTGTCTTCTTCTGCTGCTGTTGTTATTGCTACTACTGCTTCTGTGCCTTCTTCTGCTGCTGCTGCTGTTGTTTGCCAGGCAGACTTCACGCCCTACAGATGGTTGTCACCCCTGGTCTTTTCACTGCCCAAACTTTGCCTCCGGCGTCCACTTAGTAATTCGCCAGGTCTTACGTTCTTGGGTCTTTTCACAATTTTCACTTTTTTCACTGCTGGTGTTTTAGCCCCAGTACGCTATCTTTTGGTTTTTTTTTTTTTTTGCTTGGTAGTCGGGACCTTTCTGGTATCCCACCGCTGCCACCAAATGTTACGATTGGCGCCGTGCTTCCTTGGTTACTCAAGGGAAGAGCGTCAAAAGGAGAGTCAAACAAATTATATTTTTTCTTGAAATGTTTTTTATTTATTAGTTTATTAACAAATTTTTCTCTGTTGATTCTAGGATAACATCGAATTGACTCTGTTGACTCTGTTAATTCTCGATCTTGTTGACTCTATTGACTCTCGATATCAGCTACCCTTTTATATGATATTTTAGTACGCATCTTATCCCCTCTTCTTTTCTTGATTCCTACCCACGTCAGACATCGGTTTCTGCAGCGTAGGTGTAAACACTACGAAACTCGACCCCGCTTGTATTTTGCTCCGTCCCATTTTCACTTTCATACATGCTGGCACTCATTCACAATATCCCTTAATTGCGTTTAAATGCTTTTGGGTTTTGCTATGGCCGTGCACGATTTGGTGTTTACCCAATGTACTGCATGTAGTGCACACTTCAGAGGTGTCATGTGTCTTCGTACGCTTCAAGGGTGTCGTATGTCTTGATTCATCGTTGGACTGTCTGACCCCACTTGAGTTTGTCGTACTGCACTGACCTATACCTTTGAAATGGGCACACTTGTATCGTGTGTCTTGATTCATTGCTAGCGTTGTTGGTGGTGATCAATTATCATTGGGTGTCGAATAGCGATGTTGACGGATATGGGTTGAAGAAAGAAGAGAAGTGTGAATTCGCTGAGTGGGCGATGCGTGCGGTCATGTTCTGTGAATCACAACACCCGTAGTCCAGTAGCATGCAACGAACTCTTTCGATAATGGTGCAATTAGTGTGTTCGGCAACGCCATTTTATTCAGGGGTGTAGCTCGCAGTTTTTTTATGTACGATACCATTCATTTCTACGTGGTTTTGGGAACTGTTCCCCATGTATTCTGTACCGTTATCAGTGCGAATTATTTTTAGTCTTTTTCATGCATTGGTTTTCAACTAGGTTCCTAAAATTTAGAAATTCTTTGAAAACTTGTAATTTGTGTTTAATGGGCGCTAAAAATATTTTTCGGGTATAATCGTCGACTAAAAATCTTGCTCCAGAAAAAGACTTACATTTAAGTGGCCCTATCACATCTGGGTGAATCAAATCAAGAACACTTATCGCCCGTTTTCCAACATCTTTAAAAGATTTTCTGGTTTGCTTCCCCTTAATACAAACAATGCATTTTCAACGTGGCTGTTATTGTAATTTACGCCCACAGATGAATTTTTCACATTTAAAAGGCTTTTGTCACTTATATCTCCCAACCTGCGATGCCACAAGTTGTAAGAATTGGTCACGGAAAGAGCTCTTTCATAAATTTTGGGATTTGTCACTGATGCGAGGTTTAAACGGTATAAGTCATTTATTGCACCTGCTTTTGCAATCAGTTTGCGCTTCTGGTCGTAAATATGGCAACGATCGTTCTCAAAAGCAGCTTTGTTTCCATTTTTGGTCATCTGGCGCACTGAAAGCAAATTCGCGCACAAGTTAGGCAAATATTCAACGTTTTTTAACAAAGCATTTATGTTACGATGTTCCATTTTCAGTGCTAACCTTACTTCACCAGAACACTTCACAGTCATGTAATGTTTGTTTGCAACAACCACATTTTTGTTTGTGGCCGATGCAGTTTTGTTGAACAGTATACTTTCTTCGTTAGTCATATGTGCAGTAGCTCCCGAATCATTGAACTAATCTGATGGACTGCTATGGTTAACGAGCAGTGAGGCAAATAAAACTATATCTTTCGTGTGCTTATCATTCCAGTTGATGTTATTATTATTTTTTTATTAACAGGGCCCGATTTGCTGAAATTAGCCACCTGTTCGCATGTGTGACAACGAAACTTGGTCACAGGTCCTTTCTTTTTTATATACAGTGCATTTTCGGTACTTTTGTTATCGATTGGCATCTGGGAGCAACAAGTTTTTCACAATGTCCATGGTTAAGTTCTTTTTGGAATTTTCTACTGCGAGCACTAATGCGCGGAACTTATCGGGTAACCCCGCTAGCATTATGGATGCTATTAATTCGTCATCAATATTATGACCTGCGGCTTGATTTTTGAGCGACGTGAGAACCAGTAACGTATTAACGAATTCCTGCGTTGAATCGCAATCTGATAATTTTAGTTGTACTAATTGTTTCAACAAATCTACTTTCCGTGTTAGGCCACTATCATCGTATGCTGCAATTAATGCGTCCCACGCGTCTTTTGCACCCCCGGTTGTTGCAATGTGTGCAAGATTATTTCCGCTAATGCCCGTTCGTTTTCCTCCTTGTCTTGTCTATCAGTTGATGTTTCGGATAACCCATTTTCGATTATTTTCCAACAATTTTTTATAATTAGATATGACTCGGCATGCCGTTTCCATACATCGACATTTTCTCGCCCACGAAGTTTCTCAAATGGAAAGGAGATTGATTGAGAAGTAATTTTCTTACCAATTGTAAATCGACGAAAAACGAAGAGATCACGTGTTTCTATTAACAAAATTATATTCTGAATTGAAGAAATTACATTTATAAACTAATTTTACTTTTCATTTGATTGAAACAATCAATTCTTTTGTGACTTATAGGCCCATAACGTGTGCAACTCGTTCGGAGGTTTGCTTCAGATGGTTCAGCACTCAAGTGTGGTTGTGGTTGTATTCAGAACATAAAGCTTATTTTCTTTATTTCTAACAGGAAAATACAATAAAAAAAGATGTCTCTCTGGTAGTACAATGGACCAGTATTTGTGTCTGAGTGCTCCAACATAGAGTAGCCTCCGCCAAAAAACAAAAAAAAAAAAAAAAAAAACAACAAATGAACCTGCATTCCATTAAAGGAAGAGGTAAAGTTTCTGGGAATAATATTGGACCAAAAACTCTCTTGGAATGCACAAATAAACAAAATATACTCAAAGGCCATTAAAGCTCTCTGGGCACTAAAACAATTAGTTCGCAAAAGATGGGGGCTAAACCCAAAAATTAGTTCTTGGATCTACAATAAATTGGTATGGTGGAAAAAATCTGAATAAAGAAGCGCAATGTATAAATTCAATAAAATACAAAGGCTAGCGTGCACAACTGGAGCAATGAAAACCACTCACAACTGCATACTGCCATACAGGTTGAAGCTGCAAAAAAAACCTTACCTTTACAGAAATCCTACAAATACCTAGAAGAGAACTTGTTGGACATTTAGAAAATCTTAAAAGAGTCGACAACACTTGGGAGCTAACCCGAGTGAGTGATCTGATGTCCCCTGAGTTCAACTTTAAAAAATACTATTGCGCACATTATCCGCGATCCGCTACTGCACTCAACAGCAAGTGCTTTGGAATGTGTCCTAAACACTTCCTGCTGAGCTTGCACTTATGAGTGCATTTGCCTGGTGACCTACATACGCCAGCGCAAGCAGCTAAAGTAAAACGAAAATAAAAGCAACAAAAACGACAAACGTTTCACATGGAATAAGTAACGTCCAATCGAATAGAACTTACTCCAATTGGCCAAGGCCAAATTCGTAACATTGAGTGGAAATCGAGTTGAAGCGAAATTGGAAGGAGAAAAGAAGTATTGTAGATTTTAGGATAAGTTAGAATAGTAATAATATATCTTACAAATATTGTCACTATGTTTACTCCTAAAAAGTTAATAAAAAACAGAATTAATCAGACAGCCAAACATAAATCGGCAGTTTTAATTCTCTTGCCTGAAAACGGCAAGCGTAAAAGAAAGGAAAACTCTTCTAAAGGAGTGCCATATAAATAGGCACCCTGTCTGTCCAATGGCGTTCCACGCCGGACACATATTTTGAGGTCGACCTTTCTCTCTGGGAAGTTTTTTCTTTAGTACGTGTGAAATAACAAAACATACATAAAATGGCGATCCTGCGAAAACCACGATCCTGAGATGCTTCCTGAGATGTACACCTTCGTGTGTGAAACCAAAATTCTGCACGCAGAAATCATCGCAAGGGCCAACAAAATTGATGGATCAAACTGAAGAATACGTCCCACAAGGCTCCACTGGAAACCATCCAACCTATACACTAATAAATACATCAAAACAAGGGCCAAAAAAAAAATCACGATAGAAGAGTACAAGAGAAGACTGATCAGAAAACAAGAAAACACAGAACCACAAATTCCGCAGACCAAAGCTCCACCAAAGCGACGCGGACGCAAACTAGTACGCGATCGAAAACAATTAGCCTACCTTAAAACAAATTGTTTCAGATGACAAGAATCCATTCCCTTGGAAAATATCCTGCGAAATCTGGAACAAAATTGACGAAATAGAAAAAAGACTAAAAAAAGGAAACATGGGAAAGCAACAAAGTAAAGAAGAAGTCGTCAATATCAACAACGGAAGCTGCAACAACAAAAATTCAGCAGAAACAACACCCACATTTAATATAATAGAAGTGTTAACTATAGTAGTAATAAGCTTTATTATCTCTGTATTTATATTTAACAAACTTCATAACTATTTCAAAAATTATATTAATAAGCGTATAAATTTAAGATCTATTAACAATGTCTAAGAAAATTCAAGAAAAATTCAATAAACTAGATCAAATAATATCAAATACTAAGAAAACTGGTAAAAGACAATACACTAAATAAACCATAGATTTAAAATTAAAAGAATTAGTAAGTCTAAAAAACGAATTTTCGAACCATATTAATACAACAAATATTAAAGAAAGAGATTTATCAGAAATAATAGAAAAATTTACTAAAGCTTACAATACAGCAAAAGATTTATTGCTTAACCAGACTAAAACGAAAACAGACACAACAACCTTCACCGGGAACTATCGAGAATTAGACTCATTCATAAAAATAATAGAAATAATAGACAAGACCCTGCAGTCCAATTCAAAGCAAGATTTGGTAGAGTCCGCTTATCACATAAAATTGAGCCCAAATGTAAAGACAGCCTTAAATTCTGTTGAAGAACCTAAAACATTGAAAGATTTACAGACATTACTTGAAGAACGGTTCAAAACAAATAAAACAATACCGCAATTACATACAGAACTGTCTCACCTTACAGAGAGAGGAAACATAACAAACTACAAGGACAAAATACTGACTATGATATCAGAACTAAACAATTTACATATAAAAGACCTAGGCACAGAATGTACAACAGAACAGAAAACGACCATAACTAAAATAAACGACACTTACGCACTTATAGTTTTCAAGAACGGCGTCAACGAAGACTACGAACAAACAATTTTCGCGGGACAATCAAAGACATTTTCTGACGCAATAACTTTTGCACTTGAACTTGAGCAAACGAGAAACCAAAACCCAGCTCAAATATCATACATTCAAAACAGAAACCCAAACTACAACTCACGAAGATGTAACCAGACTAACCAGACTTACCACACATACGGCATGAGACAGAATAATAACCAAGGGTACAATAACAACCCAAGATACAATAACACCTACAATAATAATTACAATAACAATTACAACATATACAACAACAACACCAACTCAAGACAAAACAACAACAACACCTATCAAAACAACAGAACCAATAATAACAACCAAAACAGATCGAATTCGACAAACCCAAATTCCCAGAATCGGCCAAACCCCAACAGAGGGAACCAAAACTAAAGACACATTAATGTAATTAGCGACCAGGGAAATGAGTTAACCCAGGTGGCCGAAAATTGGACCACCGAAGGGCAAAGAAACTGAATATTTATAATATGTCCAAGAATTTAATAAATTATGTAATCATAAATACAAATAACACTAATTTAAAATTATTAATCGATACTGGCGCTGACATATCAATTATTAAAGAAAAAACAATTGATATAAAATATCTGGCAACACATGAAAGTTGCAGACTAACAGGAATCACAAATGAAGAAATTTTATCACTTGGCACATCAGATATTCCTTTCAAAATATTAAATCATGAAATTGTTCATAATTTCCATATTGTAGATGAGAATTTTCCGATACAAACGGACGGAATATTAGGAAGAGATTTTCTAGAAAAATACTTCTGCAGAATAGACTACGAAACGTATACACTAAGCGTATACATAAAGGAATCAGAAATAATAATACCAATACAGACTAGGACCCAAAGAATAAAATTAGCTCCAAGGTCAGAATTTACATATATACGCAATAAATATAAACATAGACGAAGACAGCGTAATCCTCAATAAAGAGATAAAGCAAGGCGTATATATAGCAAACTCGATTATACCAGCAAAAGGGTTTCATCACATAAAAATACTTAACACACGTGATGAAGAGATTACTATAGAAAATTTTGTCGTAGATATTGAACCACTAAGAAATTATGAAATACTCCATATACAATCTCAAAGAACAGAACAACGATTTAGTCAACTATCCAAAATTCTCAATCTAGACATTTCTGACGATATAGCAAAAGCAGAACTATTAAAAATTCTGAAAGATTTCCAAGACATTTTTCACTTAGATGGAGAAACTCTTACAGCTAATCATTTTTATACCCAATCCATTTCAACAATAGACAACACCCCAGTCTATATAAAAAACTTCAACCTCACGCTCATACCGAAGAAATACAAAACCAAGTACAAAAATTACTAGATGACGACATAATAGAACCCTCAGTCAGTCCGTACAACTCACCATTATTAATAGTACCAAAAAAAGGCTCTGAAGACAAAAAGAATTGGAGATTAGTAGTAAATTTCAGGAAACTAAACGAAAAAATTGTCAATGACAAATTCCCACTCACTCGATTAGAAGATGTATTAGACAGATTAGGAAGAGCAAAATATTTTTCAACTTTAGACATGACAAGTTAATTTCATCAAATTAAATTAGACCCAAAATCAAAACTTTTAACTGCATTTTCCACTATGGTTGGACACTATCACTTTAAAAGACTACCATTTGGCCTAAAAATTTCTTCCAACAGTTTTCAAAGAATGCTCACTGGACTAGAATCAGACGCTTTTCTATACGTAGATGACATCATAGTATTTGGTTGCACTTTGCGACATCACAATCAAAATTTAATTAAAATTTTACAACGACTACGAAAATATAATCTTAAATTAAATACTTCAAAATGCTGTTTCCTTAGACCGGAAGTAGTACATGTATTTGGGACATTTAATTACAACAGAAGATATTAGAATGGATCCCTCGAAATACAAAGTAATTCAAAAGTATCCGGTACCGAAAAACGCTGACGAAGTAAGAAGATTCGTAGCTTTTTGTAATTATTACCGTCGATTCATAGAAAATTTTGCATCAACCGCTAAATGTCTTAATACTCTACTTAAAAAGAATAAACCTTTCATTTAGTCTGATGAATGCCAAAAATCGTTCGAAATTTTGAAAAATAAACTAATAAATCCACCGATACTACAATATCCACGGTTTGACAAACCATTCATACTTACAACAGACGCCTCAGATTTCGCTCTAGGAGCAGTTCTTTCGCAAGGCGAAATAGGTCATGACTTGCCAATCTCATATGCAAGTAAATCACTTTCGAAACACGACATAAATAAAGCAGTAATAGAAAAAGAATTACTAGCAATTCATTGGCATTACTAGCATTCATTTTTCAAACCATATCTCTTTGGAAGAAAATTTATATCAGTAACAGATCATCGACCTTTAGTTTCTCTATTTACACATAGAAATCCTTCGTCAAAAATGACAAGAATTAGAATGGATTTAGCGGACTACGATTTTGAAATTGTATATAAACCAGGTTCGATAAATACAAATGCTGACGCTTTATCTCGAATAAAAGTAGTTTCAGACGCACTAAAAAGAATGATTCCTAACGGAATAGAAACGAAAGAAAACATTAAGATAGTAACAAGGGGTATGAAAAGAAAAGAAAAAAATGATAGTAACAAAGAAGAAAATAGAAATATGGCAACATCAAAGGAGAAATGTATATCTCATTCGAAGACTGATCACCTTCACATAAGGGAATGCACGTCCTTAACTGACGTAAATAAAATTAAGAAATTAAAATTCAAATTTGAGGCAACTAATAAATCCATGGTAAAAGTAGAAATAAATGATAAAGTGATTGTTAGATTTAGTGATAATCCTCCGAATTACGATTTGATTATGGAGAAACTGGCATTTGTGTTGGAAAAGAAACTTATATTACAAGTAGGCCTACAAAAAGAAGATGAAAAATTTAAGAGAATAGAAGAAAAAGAATTTAGAAAAATATTCAATGAGTTGCAACAGAAGAAAATGAATAAAAGGACCTCTACTTTTCAAAGCCCCTAGAAGAGTTACAGACGATTTAGAGAAATATAAATTGATAGATGAATACCATAACACACCACAGGGAGGACACTTAGGAATCAGAAAAATACTCTTAAAACTCAAACAACGATATATATGGAAAAATATGAACAATATGATTAAGAAATTCATAAACAATTGTGATTCATGCGCCAGAAATAAACAAATTAGACACATAAGAGAAAATCAGATACCACGAGTTTTGAAACAATAGTAATCGACACAGTAGGACCTGAAAAAGGTACGTTCATCCAGCTTTTTGGATGAAGATAACGAAAAAGAACAATTTATTTACTGATGTTTTAATTTTATTTTAATGCTCGAACTAGCGCAGCGCCACCGGAAATATAATAATATCTGCTTCAGCTTGTTCCTTCTACATCCGCTTATATTTATATAACTTCATATGACAACAAAAGAACAGGGATCACCGTAGGTATGGAATTCGGTAGATATGGAATTATTTTGTGCAAACATCACAGGGATGTCCCCTATTGTGGAATTCGGTGTTATTTTGTGCAAACATCCTCCCCACCTTGAAGGACATCAGGCTCTCCACCCTTTGGTAATGGACAAACTTTAGCCAGCGCCCGTGTTGTACGCCTATTTGCCAACTGTAGTTCTGCAACACGAGCGACACCATCCTTCCCTGGGTGAAGTTGAATTATGCGACCCAGCTTCCATTTAAGTGGGGGAACGCCTTCTTCTTTAAGGATAAAATTCTTTGTTGAAGATCGTGAAGATAGTCGTTGCTCCATCGTATCCAGAACTGTTGCATCAGCCATTGAACTCGCTGCCATCTACTCAAATAAGTAATCTTTTTATCAGATAAATCAAAATCTGGCAAAGCCAGCAAGGAACTACCGATTAAAAAATGCCCTGGTGTCAAAGGTTGCGGATCGGAAGGATCTTCGGAAAGGGAGGAAATTGGGCGGGAATTCAGAATAGCTTCAATTTGTACTACCAAAGTGTTCAACTCTTCATAGGTAATTGATGCTAAGTGCAATAGCCGTTTCATATGATATTTGGCCATCTTTACCGCAGCTTTTCAGAGACCCCCAAAGTGTGGAGATTTGGGTGGTATCGTCCGCCATTCTACGCCATCTTCGCCATACAGTTCGTCACCAGTTTCTGATATTCTGTAGCATTAATGAGGGAGTATATTTCTCTTATGTCATTTTTCGCCCCCACGTAGTTAGTTCCATTGTCACTATAAATGATTTTACTCAGACCTCTTCTGCTGAAAAAACGTTTCAAGGCTGCCATGCATGAATCTGTAGTTAAGTCGCCAACCACCTCTAAATGTACAGCCTTGGTACTTAAAAATAAAAAGATAGCAACATATGCTTTCACCGGAATACTCTTTCTGCGCTTAAAATGGATGAGAAATGGACCACAAAAGTCCGTTCCGACAACTGCAAACGGGCGAGAAGGATTAACACGTTCAGGCGGAAGATCAGCCATGATGGGATAGATGGTTCTTGGTTTGCTTCTGAAACATAAAATGCATTCCCTTACAATCCTTTTGACTATGACTTTTCCGTGGACGGGCCAAAATTTCTGCCGCACAATTGCTAAAAGTCCTTGAGCTCCCAGATGATGATTTTTTTTGTGATAGTGTGCCATGAGACAACGAGTAAAGAAACTCTCCTTTGGCAGCAAAATGGGATGCTTGAATTCATACGGGATTCTAGCGTGACTTAGGCGACCACCAACGCGAAGTATTCCTAGCTCATCGATGAATGGGCTTAATGAGCGGATATGGGACCTTGAGTCTAGTTGCTTGTCGTTTTTTAAACGTAAAGTTCCCTTTGGAATGCACTGCTCTGCTCAATCTTAATTATGCTGATCTGCGCTAGCTCAATCTCCTTAGGCTCATCTAATTGTCTATCGGCAGATCCTTTATTACAGCGCAGATTAGAAATTAATCTCAGAACGAAGGCCATCGTTCTCACAAACTTCAGATAGCTGTTTTGGAATTTGATTCTTGATAATATATCTTTCTGTTCAAAGGCAATTAATGTTTTAAGCTTCTTTTCTTTACGCTCCATTATCTCATCGAGTTAACCTCAGGCGTGGTAAACATCAATGCAACGAGACATTTCGCCTGCAATCTTTGCCGAAACGACGAAGAAGACATTGAGAATTTGCTACAATCATTCTCTAATGTTGAGAACATAGATGATAATACACCATCTTCGAGGAACGAAGACGTTCCAAACGTCGAAAACTACCCGTAATTTTGTGGTTGAGCCTTCCGGCTTAACAACGCAGTAATGTGGTAGGATGTAATGTGGTTCATCGAATTTAATATTTTGCGCAAGATCCATATGGGATAGCGATGAGTTCTCATGCATGAATTTGCTATATTCGAGGGCTATACTGGGATCGCGATGAATTTTCTTCTCCAACGCTAAAAATCGTCTCAGAGCCATTTGATAAGAATTTCCTAATTCTTTGTAATCACGCTTAAATGGCAGTCTAACTTGATACCTTCCAGTGCTAAGGCGTAAGTAATTTAACTGGAATAACTGTTCGCAAACGTCTTCGTTCCTCGAATATGGTGTATTATCATCTATGTTCTCAACATTAGAGAATGATTGTAGCAAATTCTCAATGTCTTCTTCGTCGTTTCGGCAAAGATTGCAGGCGAAATGTCACGTTGCATTGATGTTTACCACGCCTGAGGCTAACCATCCCAGCTTGGAGTTTTGAAGAGTTGGTGAACCGTCGTCTCGCCGAATTTGTCCGACTGACAGCATAGAGAAAAAATATCCAGCTCCAATCAGAACATCTATCCGCTGTGGAATGCCAAACGATGGGTCCGCAAGGTTTATATTACCAGGAGTGTGCCACATGGTAAGATCGAGCCGTTTCTCTGGCACTAGGTCAGTTATTCTTTTTATGATCGTAGCTTCTGAAGGCATAATCGTAGTGTCTTGATTTGATCTTAATATGTGTTTTGAACTTCGATACAAACTTGCTTTCTCCGATTCCTGCTATATTGGTTTGTGCTCGTTATCGGGAAACCCCTAAAGTATGTGCAAATCGTTCCGTGACTAAATTGAGTTGTGACCCTGAGTCTAGGAGGATGCGGCAGGGTATGTAATTTTTATTCTTAACCATTGCATATGCTAAGGCGGTGGCTAGCAGGGTTAACTTATTATTATCTTCGCCCATTGATTGAGTCATAGGGAGGACAGAAGCAGATGTGTTAAAGACTCTATTTGTGCCTTGTCTTGGCTCATCTTGAGGATTAGGAGCGTTGATGTTGCGAGGAACATGTGAGGACGTGTGCGCGTCATCGTGAAGAATTGTATGGTGAAGCAAATTACATTTCCGACACCTTGATGATCGGCAGTCCTTTAAATCATGAATGCCCTTTAAACAATTCGAGCACAACTTTGATCCATTTATGAATACTCGTCGCTCGTCGGTGGAAAGATTAAGGAATATGTAACACTTGCTGACGTCATGACCCAATCGTGCGCAAAAGGTACATTTATCTTTACGGCCTTCTTTTTGATTGATTAGAGTAAATGCCTTTGATCGAGCTTTTTTTACGATTGAATTTGGTAAGGAGCTTGTACTTACCGGGGTATTGTTGTTGTTGCTACAATCCATGACTTGGCATCGCTTTTCAATAAACCGCATTAGCTCCCTTAATGTTGGAAGTTTATCGGCTGGTTGTTTTTCTTGCCACTTACTGCGTGTAATTGGATCCAGTTTGGATGCGACTAAGTGCACTATTATGTCGTCCCAAGTTTCCACTGGACGTCCCAAAGACGATAATGCGCGTAGGTGGCTGTTAACACAATCAGAGAGATCTCGGATGGCGGTTGCGTTAGGCTTTTGAAGAGGCGATATGTCAAATATTTTCCTTATGTGCTCCGTGCAGATGAGGCGTTTATTTTCATAGCGACCTTGCAATATTTTGAGTGCGATTTCGTAGTTGTTATCGTTTACTTCCAAGGATTCGATGGCACGTGCTGCGCTTCCAGACAAAGAGGATTTTAGATGGTGAAATTTCGCAGTATTTGGTAGGGATTGATTGAGATGGATAAGGGAATTGAATGTTTCGTGAAAGTTCAACCATTCGGTCATTTCACCTGAAAAGGAGGGGAGATTAATTTTGGGCAGTCTTAATTGTTCTGTAGACATTTTAATCGGTACTTCCCTGTCTTCCTTCTCTGCGTTGAGATCGTGCAAGAGGAGTGGTCGCACTTTGTAGAAGAGTTCTTCGTACTTTGCACGGATGTCATCATCGTCAATTGTTTCTATTTCACCCGGGTCCAAGTCCTCGATTTTTCCTTGCAATTCCTCGAACTGATGAAAGCTCTCATCGAAGGCTGTTGTTCGTAACTCTATTTGCTGGATAGTTGCATCTTGTCCCACACTGGTGATGAAATCTCGTGCTCTTTCTAATTGTCTGCAAACTACAAATCGTCTATTTCGTAGGGTTTCGAGAAGTTTGACTTATTTTTTCGATTTCTCCACGGACATGGCCACGTGCCAATAAAAGGCAAGCTATATAAATTATATTTATACCACAAAATCACGTCGGGGTCACCAATGAAAAAGGTACGTTCATCCAGCTTTTTGGATGAAGATAACGAAAAAGAACAATTTATTTACTGATGTTTTAATTTTATTTTAATGCTCGAACTAGCGCAGCGCCACCGGAAATATAATAATATCTGCTTCAGCTTGTTCCTTCTACATCCGCTTATATTTATATAACTTCATATGACAACAAAAGAACAGGTATCACCGTAGGTATGGAATTCGGTAGATATGGAATTATTTTGTGCAAACATCACAGGGATGTCCCCAATTGTGGAATTCGGTGTTATTTTGTGCAAACAGGACCTTTAAGACTATCCAACGGATACAGATACATTTTGACAATGCAATGCAAATTAACAAAATACATCATTGCACACCCAATACCCACTAAAGACGCTTTAACAGTAGCAAAAACAATTGTAGAGCAGTTAATCTTAAAATTTGGACATTTCAAGACCTTAAAATCTGACAGAGGTACAGAGTTCACCAACGACTTATTAAAAAACATATGCGACACATTAAAAATAAGACCGATTTTTTCAACTCCTTACCATCATCAAACATTAGGATCAGTAGAAAGAAACCACCGAGTGTTAAACCAATTTCTATTAAATCTAGCAGAAAACTATGAATTGGACATATGGTTACCATATTACATGTTTGCCTATAACACAACACACTACTCGCCACACGAACTGATATTCGGAAAATTATCCCAATTACCAACTGACACATTTAAAAACACAACGATGAACATTGACGACTACGCGAACGAACTGAAGATCAGGTTACGAACCTCGATCGAGACAGCAGAAAAATACATAAAAGAAGAAAAACAAAACCGATATTCCAAAGAAACCAATAAAAATGTGAACCCATTAAACTTACAAGCAGAAGAGTTAGTATTAATTAAAGTAGAAAATAGAAAAAAATACATTAGTCCATACAAAGGCCCATATAAAATCATAGAAAGAAAGGACATAAAGTCAATTATAGATATAGATGGCACGAATAAGGAATTGCACAACAACTTACTAAAACCATATATCTTAAGAGAATCATAAATTTTACTAGATTAACATTAAATAAGAATATGTTAAGAAAAATATAATAATAATATAACAATAATATGAATATACTAAGAAAAAAATAGCTACCTGTAAACTTCACTTTTCAATTTCGCACGCTCTGAAAAATTCTATTTTCAATATAATTTTTCTCTTAAGGATGAGGGTGTTATGTGACCGCATATTACCCGCGACCCGCTACTCAACAGCAAGTGCCTTGGAATATGTCCTAAACACTTCCTGCTGAGCTTGCACTTATGAGTGTATTTGCCTGGTAACCTACATACGCCAGCGCAAGCAGCTAAAGTAAAACGAAAATAAAAGCAACAAAAACGACAAACGTTTCACATGGAATAAGTAACGCCCAATCGAATAGATCTTACTCCAATTGGCCAAGGCCAAATTCGTAACATTGAGTGGAAATCGAGTTGAAGCGAAATTGGAAGGAGAAAAGTAGTATTGTAGGTTTTAGGAGAAGTTAGAATAGTAATAATATATCTTACAAATATTGTCACTATATTTACTCCAAAAAAGTTAATGGACTACTCGGGATATAAAAACCCAAGCAGTCCACAATAAAAGATAGAATTAATGAGACAGACAAACATAAATCGGCAGTTTTAATTCTCTTGCCTGAAAACGGCAAGCGTAAAAGAAAGGAAAACCCTTCTAAAGGAGTACCATATAAATAGGCACCCTGTCTGTCCAATGGCGTTCCACGCCGGACACATATTTTGAGGTCGACCTTTCTCTCTGGGAAGTTTTTCCTTTAGTACGTGTGAAATAATAAAACATACATAAAACAATGAAGTTCTCATAAGCAGAGAGGAATGTAATGAATGATGGAGCCCAGAAATGATATGCAGATGGGTTGAAAGCCGTAAACAAGCTAGGCCCCTTTTCTTATAGGGTTCAATAGTTACGCTCATATGGTGGGGTTAATACCCTGTTCATATCGACGGAAGATCTTCAGATGATCTTCGAGTCATTGAGGAAGAAAAAATCCGCGGGGGTCGACGGTATATCCAATGTTGTGCTTAGAGACCTTCCGCCAGTGGCTGTAGAGAGGTACACCATCCTATTCAACAATGCACTGAATAATGCATATTATCCAGTGCACTGGAAGACAGCGGTGGTGCAACCAATTCCCAAGACAAGTAAAGACACATCTAACCCGAAAATCTCCGGTCAATAAGTCTCCTTCCGAGTATCAGCAAGGTCTTCGAGAAGGTGATCCATAGGGCCCTGTCTAAATGGGTTGAGGACAATAAAATCATCCCGGATAACCAATTCGGTTTCAGAGCGGGGCATGACACTATTCATGCCGCGTCGAAGCTTGTGTCGGATGTCCAATGGAATAAATTCAAGAACCAATGCACGGGTGCCTGTCTGATTGACTTGGAAAAAGCCTTCGACACCGTATGGTTAGAAGGTCTTTATTACAAGCTCAGTCGGATGGGCATAAGTAAACCACTGCTGTATGTGATTTTTGACATGTTAACAGGTAGAAAGTTCGTAGTGAAAATTGCCAACGTGACTTCTACCCAAACATTTGAAATCAAAAATGGACTGCAACAGGGTACGGTCAATTCGCCGATCCTTTTCAGCATTTACCTAAGCGATCTGCTAGTTTCTCTTCACCATTCAATAGCGTACGCAGATGACATAATCGCGTACAGATCAGGTCCAACGATCGACGTTATTGTTATTCTTCTGCAGCGTGACTTCGAAAAAATTCAGCAGTATTGTGATGACTGAAAGTTGAAAATCAACTTCCAGAAATCAGAATCTATATTGTTCAGAACGCCTTTGTCTAGGGCCTCTCGGGACACTAGAAAAAACTGGCGCAGGTTCTTAATTTTAGGACCGGACGGACATCCACTGGTCACTACAGTCAGATACCTTGGGATCGTGCTGGATCAGTATCTATATTTTGACAAACATGTAGATGCTGCTCTGGCAAGGGTCCGGGACGCTTTCGCTCTAACAAGATGGCTGTTTCATAGCAGCCAACTTGATTCTAGGGTGAAGGTAATCTGCTACATGGCCTTAATCAGGCCCATGGTTGCCTATGGATGTCCCGTCTGGTTCAATGTGAGAGCCAGCTTAATGGAACGGATTCGGGTGTTTGAGAGACAATGTCTCAGGACGTGTCTGGTGCTACATAGGACACCCGAATCTGAGTACACGAAATTTTACCCGAACGAGGTCCTATACAATAGGGCCAGGATTGTACGGATAGATAATTTTTTGATCAAACTGATTCGAAGCCACGTTGCGAGAGCAATGACTTCTGTCAATAGCCTGATCTTCGGGGCTTACTATCTCAACGATTTATATCACGAGAGAGTGCGCCTTAATGGCTTTGTGCCGCCAGAAGCATTCCTCTATTTAGATAGATGTGGGCTGATCCAGGATAGATTGGCAGTGCCGCTAATCTTCCACGTGGGACGAAATTCCGTGGAACGGCGATTCCTCTACGAACCCGATGTCGCGCTCTGTGAACCCTAGCGCCTCAGGTTCTGTACATCGGTCTCACGCCGGAATCGAGGAGACGTAGTCCGCCAGCATCAACGCTTTTGGTGGCTGGAGAGAGCTACGTCAGTGGACACTTTGAGAGCTTCAGCCTCTTCAAGGCATGGCCTGCCTAACACCAATGGCAGGCTTACATAGGCTAGGGTAGGATAAGGTGGGGTAGGGTAGGTAGTAGTAGGGTAGTATGTATATAAAAAAAAAAAAAAAAAAGATATATATATTAAATATATATTATGTATATAATTTATATATATATTTTTTAGTTAAGGTAGAATAAGTTAGGTTTAGTTACATTAAGGTAGGCTTAAGTTTTATATATAATACAAAAAATGATCATATGCTAAGTTTTTAATAAAAAACATTTTTCTTAGCTTAAGCTAGATATAGTAATGTTAGTGGTAAGTTGATATAGTAGTCGAAAGACATAGATTGTTAAGATAGTTAAGCTAGTTTTTAAGCATTTTTGTCTAGGGTAAGATAGATCTAAGAAATTATGAATAAAAATGAATTAAAAACTAACTAACTAAACTTAAAAATGCACACACAGGGTATGCATTTTGAAATTATTTTATACTGCGAGTGTTATGCCTTTTTCGCCATTTTTTTGATAATCTCTCATTCTCAACTGATGTTGTTGCCCAATTTTTCCGTAAAGGAATTGTTCTTGGCTATGGACAGACTTGAACTACAGACCTTCCATTCAACAGTTGGTGATGATTACCATTGCATCATGACCACCCCCTGGTGTAATAGGAACAAAATGCAGCTTACACATTCCCCTCTGCAATGAGTCAATGTAAAATGGGTGTTAAGGGTGTTAGGGTGGGAGGGTGTTAAACACTCAAGAAATAAAGCCGACCTAAGAGTGCTATGTAAGGCACTAACAAAACACGGGGTATGCAACTACCACCTTTCCGAAATGAGTCTCAGTAGCACAGAAATCTGTAGGCGAGGTGGGCAGGCTAAGGGAAGTATGGGACACATACTGACCGTCTACCCAAGCCTTGCGCGAGAAAGATTCAAAATGCAAAGCAACACAACCATAACAGGAAAAGACTTCGAGGAAATTCCATCTAGAGAAGTTGCCAGAGAAGGGAGTACAGCAGATGTTTATAGTCGCAGTACGAATATCTTTATGTGACACACCCCGAGTTCTTCAATTTAATTAAATTTGTAAAACTTGCCAGAACTAATAAATTTATCTAAATAGAATTGAATAGAAAAAAAGGAAAATTATTCACACCGAAATAGTACCCAAAAAATTAGACACATATATCGGGTGTACGAATGTGAATGTTCAAATATCAGTCAATAGGAAAAAGTGCTACATGTTTATCCTTGGGTATATTATCCATCACTAGCCACAATCTTTGGATGGGGTTAGCGACCTGAGCTGCAAAATCATTTTGTCGTGCCTAGTAATGTACGTTCAATGGGTTTAATGCCGTACGCATAACCTGTCTTGTTTGTCATTATTTTTTCCAGTATACATGGATATACGTGGAAAGTTCTTGACCTGAAACATAGATGACATTCCAATCAGCCAACATTTATGTTTCTTGCCTGGGTGCACGTGTCTGTAGTTCATGTGATAAGTTGGTATCAACAATTTCAACTTGTTCTCTCAAATAGTACAATATGTTTACATGTATTTTTGCAGTTGATGTCTTCGATGCCTTTTGTTAAAATGGATAAACTTGAATATCGTGCGGTCATAAAAGTCTTCGTTTTGGATGGATTAACCCCTAATGAAATTCATCGAAAGCTTATAAACGTTGAAGTGGGTTGCTGAATTTAAATCTGGTTGCAAATCCCTCGTGAAGGACGGCCTGTTTTATGATAGGTGAGTGAAATAGTTGAGGCTGTGCAGATTATAAAAGAAAAAGTGCGAATCATCTTCATCATCAAAGAATTAGGGATGTGAAAGCTCTGCGAAAGATGGTGTTATATTTGCTGAATGCTGATCAAAGGCAAATGCGCAAAAGACTTTGGCAGACATTTTTGGACCGATTCAATAGGAATCCGACCGATTTTGTGCAGTGACTTGTCACCATGGTTAACAAATGGTGCCCACCACCATATGCCAGAAATGGAACAGCGGTCCAAGCAATAGGAAAATTGCCGGATTTGGGGCACGATTTGCCCCATCCCCCTATACTCCTGATTTGACACCCTCAGACTTCCCTTATACCTGGAAAGTGCTTCGCATCCAATGAAGAAGTTGACAGGGTCATAGATAAATATTTACACAGCCTTCCAGACACTCACTGCCGGGAAGAAGTACTGGTGTTGGAGAAACGCTGGGCCAAGTCAAGGGAGATTATACAAAAAAGGTTTTTTAACTGAAATCAAGTTTTTATTATAGGTATGGATGTAAAGTTCTGCACTTTAACCTCGTAGTACCACTCATACGGTTAATCCATGAAATATGCTACCCTTAGATATCAAACGAGAAAGTACCATTATGTACCATTTGTCTTTATGTTTTTTTTCTTAATATTTACATATATGACCTTATATATTTCTCTGTCTTTTAGAGACGTTATAGTAGATTTTTATTTTACCTGTTTCACCATTTTAAATGAACTAAACTACAGACATAAGATAAAATAATGTTAAATAAATAAACCAAAACAAATTATTATTGGTAATATATATATAACTTCATTGGTTTTAAGGTTCTTCTTCTAGTCAAAAATTCGGACATGAACGAACAGGCTACAGTTGATAGTTTAAATTATGTACAAGCTTACAATGAGATGAATCATTCATTCCAAGAGATGAAAAAGGTTTCGAATGCCAGTATTTGCAGCAATACATCGACGGGCATTCTATTTTGGAAAAAATTGAAGTTTGATGCAATTCTATATGTAAGTATTACATAATATAGAATGTCTTACGGCATAGTTAAGATTGTATAATTTTATCGAAGTGTTCTTAAATGAGAAGAATTATTGCACATCATGCGCCTTTTTTGTTTCCACTCCAAATCAAATTTTACGATAAGGGTCGTTTTAAAATTCGACTAAATGGACACAGAAGCTTCGAGCTATTTTAACCTTCATTTCATCCTCAAAAAAAATATTTCGTTGCCTATCCTTAGAGTAAAAAATTGCATTTATAATTTTATTTTAAAGAAACAAGAGAAAATAAATTCACATGAGTTTTTCTTGAATGCTTCGATTATGTTGATATTTACAAGCAGCTTTTGTGCAAAAACCATAAATCGTCTCATACGTATTATTTTTGGTGCCGAACTTTTTTCATAGCATATGTGACATCTTGTTCTGCCTTTTATTTGTGGTGGAATGCTTCTTGATCGCTTTGGTAGGCGAACTTTTTTCATAGCATACGTGACATCTTGTTCTGCCTTTTATTTATGGTGGAATGCTTCTTGATCGCTTTGGTAGATTTGATGAAGATGATGCAGATATATCCTCTAAAGACTGTTTTGGAGAACTTTCTCCTGACAGCAAAGATGCTGATGATCCTGATCTCGGTTTACCACTTCAAACTGCCAAATATGGTTTTGCAATCTAAAATCCAAGTTCACGTAGAAAATTGTTTGGTATTATTGTTTTTTGAGTTACCTCCCTATTCGGATTAATTTTTTGAAAATAATAATTGAATTCAAAGCAGAAATATCAACCATGTTTGCAAATAGAGCCATTGGCCATCTATTGGTTTTTCTATTAGAGCTGTACCAAGATAGCATTTTGTCAACCGCAAGCGGTGTAGATGCGGATGAAAATATCGAATGAAAACATAAATCATTAGAGGACTTCAAATTTGAAGATGCAGTTTATATAATCAAACCTTTTTTTTTTAATTTTAATACTCTATAATCTATGGTAACTTTTATTCACCAGACCCAATTTTAAAGAATTATGCATTGTACTTTGCAATACAGTACATTTATTTTTCCTTCCAATGTATAGGTACGAAACAAGTTCTGTGTTGTCGGTAAATGCAGATGTAGATTGCTACAACGACCTTTTTTGCATTCAAGAAGCTTTTGTGGAATGCTTGTTTTATTGTTTCTCATGGTACCAACCATTGCAATGCTTTCTGACAACAATCTTAGCCAAAAGATCATATGGAGAAAAGAAGTTATCAATTGTTATGCTGTAATCTATTAAGCCATCATTGAGATCCAAAACAACACGTTCGCCTTGTCTTTTTTCACAAGTCAATTGCTTTTTCCAAATATGGTTGAATCGTCCATAACATGTATTGTACAAGAACATGCCACCACCCAGAATTTAAGAACATATTTTATTGGTTTCGACCGCATCTATTGACGAAATCGTCCAGGAAAATCAAGTAATTGCTTCTCAACTGTAACATATTAATGTGGATTGTAATAATCTGTCAATAAGTTAGACCATTTATCAAATATAACACGAATTGGTGCAAAATTATCTGGAGATCGTTGCTGTCATCTACTTATAACCTCATCAAAACGAATAACTCGGTTCATATATTCAAACGTTTTCTTCGGAATTATTGTCCTGAACACGGGATGACCTGTTTCAATATCAGATAAATCAATTGTAGTCTCGTTTTCGATCTAAAAACGAGTATTTCAAAAATCATTTAAAATTAAATAACGACTTACCTATAAGCACCAGCTTAAACACCAGTATATGCTTGAAACATATACGAATCATTTTGTTTGTGGTCGTTACTATATAATACTTTCAATATGTGGTGAGAAGAAAAGTACAAAAGCATCTCTAATATCACTTTGATGTTGAAATGGTTTTGGTTGCCACACAATGCCGTCTTTCGCCTTCAACAACTGATTTCTTTGTTTCATTGTCTTTCTCTTTAATGTCAGAATCACTATCGTCTGAATAAAAGTCATCGTTATCGCCAACATTTTCTTTTGACACGAATTCATTATCACTATCATTATAATCACCATCATGAATCATCAGATATCTTGGTCTTGGCATATGTAGTTTTTTATTATTATTATTATTAAATTCACGATATATGTATACCCACGAACTTCAGTTGCAAAAAGACTAAATGTAGATTCCTTTTTATATGAATGAACTAATACAATATAAAAATATATACATATATAATATATATAAATGTACTAATTATCCATGTGTATAGAAATTTACACAAGAGGATAGACAACGTAATTATAGCAATAAGAACCGTCATAAACATTTTTATTATGTTTTAATTTTTTTTTTTCGTAAAATAAACGTTGTAATAACTAACGTCAGAAAATTTCGGAAATTATTAACTAATGGTTTTCGGAAAAACAAAAAATAAGAATACAGATAGCTTTTGTGTAGTTTTCTACGCAGGAATGGGATGAAGGTTAAACTGTGTTTATGTCAGATACTGCAGATAATAATGAAAGACGACTACAAGCTTTTCTCAAAGAGTCATTAAGAGGATTCGTACGTTAAATAGCGGTGAAGCACTTTTCCATTTAAAGTAATATATTCATACACAAAACATATACAAAATTGGACCCGCCAAGCCGCCCTAGGAGTACATACAAGAAATTCGAAGAAGAAACTCGCATTACTATCCCTTGTCCTTTAATAAATATATTTTTCCTATAATATATGTTTATAATTTAAAACGAAAATCCTAACTCTGACTTGAGACATCCTGTAAAAATTTATAATATAGAGATTAAGAGAATTATAATATTTTTAAGCCCATATTTATGTTTATTTTTGTCTTAATTTAGTCAATTCTTCGTCAAAGGACTGAAGAGGTTATTGTGTCTATAGGGCATATAAATAACCGTGTTGCAGAGCCAAACTTTAGAAGTTTACGAAATGGAAGTGTAAATGAAACTAGATATTTTGGGAAGATCGAAACCTTACAACGAAATTCATCTCTAATAATAAATGCAATCAAATTTGAAGAAATACGAATAATAAATATAATAAAAACTAGTAGAAAACTATATCTAAAAGAATTTTTTCCAGGTATGTAAATAATAATTATATTTGAATCGTGGAAAATACAAAAAAAGATAAAAAAAAACCTTAATATATTAAACTCTTTACAACATTTCCTTGATGTAACAATTTTTTTAGTGTTTAAATTAGGACTACAGTTTTCTGAGATATCGACGAGAATATCAACGCAGTGAATATCGGCTGGGCTCGTAGATAACTAATATTCGGTCAACTTGAGGGTTGGCTAAACAAAATAACATTTCTTTTCCAATATTGTCCTAATGTTGTAATAATTTTAACTTTACGCTCAGTCTACAAAATTTGGCTCTTCTTCAAGTGCTATTAAGCCCTTCACCAACGACAAAGAGATGATTGCAATCATGATACTTGAAGAACAACTTGCTAAAAATGCCACATCCGTGCAACGCACTTTTGCCGATGAAATTGAAAAGATGCGATCAGATTTTAAGTTGATAATTGATGAATTAAAGGTCAGTTGGCCTCATCGTTTTGAAATTATCAATAATGCAGTTGCTCTCGTTGAGAGATTTGAGGAGAGTAGCTCCACTGAAACATGCTTTCATAACGTTGAGTTACTTGCTCTTCGAAAGCAAGTTAATACTCTTGAGAGGAAAGAAATTGATGCTGATGCTATGCTTTTTGTTGTTCTTGTTCAAGCTGAGAATTTACAGCAAATACTCTCCAAACTATGTGAGACGATAAATTGCAGTTCCTTTCGTCCAGTGAGTGTTTTTCGTGTGAGAGAGAGAAACGCAATCGGCAATACTCCCTTCTCGTCATCCTCACCATCGATTATTGTAAAAATTCGCTCCTCCTAAAGAACGTACTGCTGTTCTAAGAGCTGCAGAGCTTCAACTGAGCGACAATCGGCATCTCATCCGCTGGTAGTTGCTACCAAAACGAGAGCTTAAACATTCACGCTTTCTCTTACTAAGCGCACTACCTTCTTCTGTCTACACTAAAAATGGGAATGTTTTTGCTGAGAAGATGACTGATGGAATAAGCTTTTCTATCGAAAGCTCAAATTATCCACACTTCTTTGTTGGTGCCATGGATGGCTCTGCTGCGACACATCATTAAAATACTATAACGAGCTTGTGAACATCGCCGGGGCCCGCCATTGATCTTCGCCAGTTCGTTCCTGTCATCGTCTTCTTGGTGTGAAGTTTGACACTTCTGTTCTGCACCCGCAGATCGTGTTCTCCTCAAACTCGCGTTTTATTGATATACATTATTATATTTTCTTTTGTTTGATTGTTTGACTGATTTCTATCGATCTTCTGATATTTGAAGCGTGTTGTACAATAATATTTTTAGTTCTAGTGTAATATGACTGGAATGAGTGGCGTAAGCAAATCAGCACATATAATAATCAATGTTCCTTCTAAACATCTTAATGGTTTTAAAGTTTATTACCTCAATGCACGTAGTCTTAATTCTTGGAAACTATTATAGATTACTTGAAGTATATTTTCACGAATTCTGGTGGTGATGTTATTTGTGTTTGTGAGACTTGGTTTGGGCAAGATGATCGTAGGTAGTTAGATAGATTTTGCGATTTTCAAATTCATATTTATCTGTAAAGCTTATTTCAGGGTAGTCATACAATTTATCACTCCTAGTAAACATTCGTTTGCGTTAATAATTTTTGAAGTGTAAAAAATTACGGAATGTTCGAGAGACGAAATTCGGGTCGTGATTCGTTACAACTTCCTAAGGGGCCTGTCACTAGAGGAGTCGGTCAATGAAATGGAATCTGTTCTAAAATAAAACTCCCCTCATCGAAAACAATTTATCGTTGGTATCGAGAATTTTCTCGTGGTAATTTTACTGCAAAAATTGCTCAAGATCCGGACGTCCTGTTGAAGTGACTACCCAAGAATATGAAAGTGAAGCAATTAATAGAATATGACCGGCGAATCACCGACCGGCAGATTGAGGAGATCTTACAGATTAGTGCAACAACATTTTATAAAATTTTACACCACATACTTAAAGTAAGAAAAGTTTGTACGCTTCGGGTATCACACGATTTAACAGACGAACAAAAGGCATGCGGTGTGAATTGGTGTAAACAAGTTGTTCTGAACTAGAACTGTATTCTTAAATTTCACCGTATAAAAAGTGGTAAAATGACAACGATGGTCAGATAAAAAAGAAACACCCGGTTCCAATATCGTTATAATAGTGGCACATCGGTGTGGACCGTTTTCCTTTTATTGTCTCAAAAGTACATAAATACATAAATATATAACATCAGCACAAAAGAACTGTCAAAAAGATCATTGGCAGCCGAGATCGATGTGAGGTGTTCAGTCGTTGTTTATTGTTTAAGTTGATGTTATTTGAGACTCGAACATTCTCCCCCCCTCGCTTGGTGTACAACGTCAATTAGTTTGCTTGATTGGATACCATAACATCTTGGCTGCTTCTCCAGGTGATTCCTTCTCTTAGTTTCACATGTAAAGAGTAAACAATTAATAAGGGAGATAATATTCATAAAAATACATGCAACAAGACAAGACAAGAAATAATTGATGACAACTCCTTCATCCTTGTATCGAATTGTATTGTCCTGTGCGATGCATTTGGTTGAGCTGCAATGCCAAATATGGGCTGGAAGTTGAGGTGCAGTGCACAGAGGCCGATTCATTGGAATTCAGTATTTTGATTGTTGACGGCTAGATTTTGGTTTAAATTCATTTAAATTAATTCATCTTATATGAAGGTAATGTGCTATATGTTATGTTAAATGTATTGCATTCATGGTTGATATTCGGTTTCGTATATTTTGAAATTCGCCAAGCATACATATGACTGTCCAAGGATCTCGCACGTGTAAGTCTGTCCTTTAAGTCTGGAAATGTGAGTACATGTATGTGATGTGATTCGCAAATAAAGGCCTGCATGAGTAAGTACAAATGATGAATTGCCGCAGGATCTATTGCATTTTCGAGGTGAATGTAGTGTACTATTCATATAATTCATATGTATAATGTTTTTATGTTTTGTAGCGGATGGACTGTATCGACTGCAATGTGGATGAACTTTACTATGGATGGATGGGAATTATTCTGATTGGAAAGATGATTATGAAATCGATGTTAAATTTATAAATTGAGCGATGGAGGACTAACAGTTATATCCTTCTTTGAAGTTTCAGTGGAGTTTCCTTCATAAAGGTTGTTAATTGGAATTGGACAGAGCTTGGTGACTGGTCTTTTGAACTGACTAAATTGAGTCTTGACCCTTACCACTCTGACTAGCCCATCAGATCCCGGGTATGTTTCTAAAATGCGGCCAAGACTCCAATCTCGAAGGTGGAAGTCTCTCATCTTTAAGCAGGACTAGGTCTCCGATCTTTAATGAAGGCTGTTGTTTTAACCATTTTGGTCTTTGTTGTAGTCTTTGCCAGGTATTCCAGCTGCCAGTGTTTCCAAAACGTTTGCATTCTGAGTTGGATCAGTTTCCATCGGTCGTTTAAATTGGGTCTTTCTGCTGTAATGTCTGGTTCTGGCACAGTGAAGGCATCTTGACCAATTAGAAAATGCGATGGTGTTAGAGCACGGAAGTCATCAGGATCCTCAGTGAGGGGACATAAAGGTCTGGAGTTCAGGCATGATTCGATTTGTGTTAAAAGCGTGGCAAGTTCTTCGTAGGTTAGAGTTTCACTTCCAACAACTCGCTTGAGATGATATTTCACGCTTTTTACACCTGCTTCCCATAGACCACCGAAGTGTGGTGAGGCTGGAGGGATGAAGCTCCAACGAATACCTTGGCTCGCTAAAACATCGGCTACTTCCTTCCAGTCATGCATTGCCGCGTTCAATAAACGATGAAGCTCTGCTTCGGCCCCGATGAAATTAGTGCCGCAGTCACTATAAACCTCGTAACAGAGTCCTCTACGGGCAACAAATCTTCGTAGTGCAGCCAAAAAAGCTTGTGTGGTAAGATCAGTTACAGCTTCTAGATGTATTGCCTTAGTAGTGAGGCAAATAAATATGGCTAAATATCCTTTATGCGTCTTAGCTCCTCGACCCTTCCATGCCTTGCATAATCCATGCATAATCCACACCAGTGTATGCGAACGGTTTCGTTGGTCTCACTCTGTGGCTGGGAAGATTTCCCATCAATTGACATGCTGCCTTGTTCAGAAATCTGTAACAAATCGTGCACGCGTGGATGTGTTTCTTTACGGCTCTTTTTATCTGGAAGATCCAATACCTGTTCCTCAGAAATGATATCATCAATTGAACGCTCTTATTATGGGCATCCCTAATCAGTAGTCGTGTAAAATGATTGTTTGGTACCAGAATTATGGGATGTTGTTGATCATAGGAAAGATCAGCATCCTTGAGTCTTCCTCCAACTCTTGTTATACCTTCCCCATCTAAAAAAGGATTTAACGAAGCCATGCCTTTAATTTAGCCATTCGTAGCTTGTTCGATTTCTTCCGAATGTAGTGGCCCCATATTGCGTTCGTTTTTCACCCTTTTGATGTTATTAATGAATCGTTGACAATAGGCTGTAACTCGGCTGATCTTGGTCAAACTTGAAATCCGATCAATTAAATGTGAAAATGCATTGTATATGACGCTGGTGTCTGCCCGAAGAACCTTCACAATGCTACATTCTTCATCGGTATTGAAACCCTTATGCTGTTCGGGGAATTTAAAGTCCCATGACGTATTCAAGAACTCAGGCCCGTTCCACCATAAGGAAGTTTGGATTAAGGCTGAGGGAAGCAACCCTCGTGAAATTGAATCTGCAGGATTTTCTTGTGTTGGAACATGATTCCAGATTTCAATCCCAGTTAATCGCTGGATCTCTCCGACTCTGTTTCGCACAAAGGTTTCCCACCTCGTAGGACCTGCGCGAATCCAGCACAGTGTGATCATGGAATCTGTCCAGGCAAAGGTGGGAATTCCTTTCCGCTCAAGAGCCTTATTGATGTAGCTCAATAATTGAGCAAGTTGAACTGCTCCACATAATTCTAAACGCGGCAGAGTTACCGGGTTTACGGGTGCGACCCGCGACTTAGCCATAAGGAGATGCATGTGAGTTACGTCATCTCCGTCTACTGTTCTAGGATATACCACAGCTCCATATGCCCTTTCCGAAGCGTCACAGAAACCATGAAGTTGCAGTCGCTTGATGGCCTTCTTAGTATGCAACCACCTTGGTATGCGTAAATTATTGATCCCCTATAAGTCGTTTCGAAAAGTGGTCCAATCTTCCACGATATCAGCGTCAACTTGATCATCCCAAGGTTGTTTTCGAATCCAAAGCAGCTGCATAATTTTTTTGGCTTTTGTTATAGAAGGTGCAATTCAGCTCATGGGATCAAAGAGTCGGGCGATTGATGAAAGAATACATCTCTTGGTTGGGTGGTCAGTTTTTAGAGTGTTATATTTAAAGGAAAATTCATCCGACAGGGGAAGCCATTGTATACCCAACGTTTTTATCTGAAAGGAAGATTCAAAAGGTAATGAAAAGGATGTTTCGTGGTCCTCAGGTGGAATATTGACCAGAATTTTCTTATCGTTCCATTTTCTTAAGCGAAAACCAGCACCTGCTAACACGTCCTTAATTTCGTTTACCTTTGATTGGGCTTCCTGTAGTGTTTCAGCTCCCGAGATTAAGTCGAGCACATACATTTCTCTCCGAATACTATTAGCAGTTCTGGGATGTTGGCCGTTGACTTGTTCTGCTAATGCTTGTAGTGTTCGAACTGCTAAATATGGGGCAGGTGCAGTCCCGAACGTGACAGTTTTGAGACGGTAAACCTTTAATATGTCGGAAGGCTGTTTGCGCCATAAGATAAGTTGATATTGCGTATCGTTCTCTGTTACCCAGATTTGTCGATACATCTTCTCTATGTCTGAGGTGTAAGTGTATTTGTAGAGCCTCCACCGTAGAATGATGTCCGTGGTGTTAAGTTGTAACGCCGGGCGACCATAAGCTGGTCGTTCAAAGATATACCGTCCATGGTTTTAAACGAAGCGTCAAACACTACTCGCAGTTTTGAAGTGGAGCTTCCTTCCTTAAAGACTGCATGGTGCGGTAGAAAATAGTGATGCTTATCATTAATCGCGTCTTCCTTGAGTTCTTCCATATGACCAAGTTTTATATAATCCTCTAAGCAGTCAGTATACCGTTGTCTAAGTTGGGGGTCC